>CM059300.1:10272500-10887500 GCA_030340665.1 Neosalanx taihuensis
TTTAATGGAGATAAGCTGAAGCAGAACTGCCTCCCCCCCCCCCTCCTCCTCCCCACCCCCTTCCACCCTCTGCCCACACTCACGGCTCACATTATTAGCCAATCAAGGCAAGGCCTTATTGTGACTGGTGCTGGGACTGGGAAAGAATGTTACTGTTGCAGTTGGATGACATGCACTATATTTGTCTGTTAGCACCAAGGGCGTAGGTCTGGTCTCAGCTTTGGTAGGGACATACCCTCTTCCTTTTACACTTAGCAGCATAAATGCTTTTGAATACTGTGTCTTAATGAATCAGTGATAAATATTTCTGTACTGTAAAACCGATGACAGCCAGTCAGGTTGTGGGTGTGACGTTGAAGGGGGGCACAATTACTTTACCAAAATCCCTTCGCAGTTTTGGTGGGGGAAAACGATCTATATCAAATTTCATCAGGCCAAGATAACGCTGACTAATTTTAGTTTTCAGCCTATTTGCCGAGTACAGTGAATCATGACTTAATGAAAACGCATTTGACACAGAGGATTAGAGAGGAGGCAAAACAACAGTTTGACAGATAAACCCCATGTTCCACAGACTGGAGGAACAGCATCAGGCAACCTAAAGCTTTTCCACTTCCATATATAATTCTGGTCCTGAATGTCAGACGCATAATTCACGTTGCATCTCCCTGAAAAACACAAACAGTGTTAACATCCAAACACAGCAAAACAGTTTCTGTGTGTGTGTGTAGTGTGTGTGTGTGTGTGTGTGTGTGTGTGTGTGTGTGTGTGTGTGTGTGTGTGTGTGTGTGTGTGTGTGTGTGTGTGTGTGTAAGTGTGTGTGTGTGTGTGCACATGTGTGTGTGTGAAAGACATATATTTGTCAGCAAGAAGAACTACCAATGAGAGTACATTGAAATCTAAACTGACAAGACTTAATCACAAATAGACGTACACAGTTTGATTAATCTAAACCTGTGTGATCCCTGAGTCTAGGTAGTGGCCAGGACAGTCCTCTGGATGAATTCAACATTATGTGTCGGTGAAACAAGACCCTCGTCAAACGGACACCTCTGAAGACAGCATTCCGTGTTTGAAAAGACTGGGGTGTACAGCTGGACGGGGATGCTGTCTGTGCCACTGCCTGTCACTGCTGGGGGCAATTAGTAACACTGTAACATTGCACCTGTCACATATTCACCAGTACATGTGCCGTTCTGTACGGAAAACCTACAATAGACATCGTTCTACCCACGGATAACATCATTATTCTACAATGCTGCCTGCTGATTGGGTGAAATATTTAGCACTAGACACAACTAAAATGTATAAACAGTCAATAAGTCTTTCAGCTGATTGTGTTTTTCAGGGAGATGCAACGTGAATTATGCGTCTGACATTCAGGACCAGAATTATATATGGAAGTGGAAAAGCTTTAGGTTGCCTGATGCTGTTCCTCCAGTCTGTGGAACATGGGCTTTATCTGTCAAACTGGAAGTGATGTTGTCCAGTGTCCAGCACTAGGCAGCCAACTACATCTGAATGACAGTAATAATTCCCTATTTCTAAGGCTACACGGCCACTCACAGATGAAGGCAGGTGGATCACAGGCTTCCATTTGGTTGACTTTTCTCTAAATATAGGCTATTGTTAATGATTAAAGCTGGGTTCTATCAGCATTCTATGCAATGAGTAACATTAGTAACCTTTTTTTTATTAAAATTTTAAAAACAAGAAGGAAAGTTTGAGCCAGATTGCTGGAACCTCACTGTCTACGAGCACTGTCTGTGAACAACTCGACTTAAAATCTTATCCATAGTAGGCCTACCTTTAATCAAATTAGTCTATATAGTCTACAACAAGAAAATAGCCTAGGTTACAACTGACACGTCCAGTTTACACTCCTTGACGTGGCATGTGCAAAATAAAAACGTGTTGATTTAGGTATTTGTTTCTCGTGGGAATATTGTTTGTCAACCGTTCCCAGGCCGAAATGTAACAAATTCTCTAATCACGTGTCCTCCTTGTGCTCTTTTAAAGACGATTGTCTGCCCCATGATTGACAGGTGTCTGCAGTGATCCCACACGGTTGTAGAGAACACATCAGTAAGGTTTGTGATGTGGCCACCATACCACAATTGATGACAATTAATTCTAACTTTCACTGATACAAATCCTGCAATTCATCATGGCAAATAATTCCGAGGCTAATTCGTCCAGAAGCCTTCCTCTGAAAGGAACACGGAACCCGAAGTGTGCCAGATGCAGAAATCATGAATTCATCGTTTCACTAAAGGGACACGTGGGAAGGTGCCCTTTTATCCGATGCATTTGCTGGAAATGCGCCCTTATAACTGAAAGAACAAAAATAATGGCTAAACAGCGTCGGATAAAGAAAAACCATGCGGAGAACGAGGCTTTGGAAAGGCCCGGTTTTGTCATCAATAGTGTGCCAGTTGATGGAGCTCTAGGCCCGAAGTCACCAGCTACCGCAAGTGCACAAATATCCCCAGATGGCAGAAACCGTGTGGAAACCTTGATCAAGATTCCGCAGTGTAGTTTTGAAGAAGCAGACCAAACCTATGCTGAATTGGAAGTTCCTACGCATGAAAAATCTCCCATCGAAGGGCCGTGGACCGTTTGCGAGCCACCCCGAAGAAAGCTACCCCGTGGAGGAGCTGATCATGGAGGGGTGGACTGCAGGGATGGAGATGGCAGAGATGGCTATAACGGCCACATGCCTTGGAGTGGCTCCCAGCACGACGCACCTTTCATGATAGGTAAGTGCAGCGGTAACCATTCCTGAACAGTTTGGTTAACATCCTGCTTCGGCTGAAAAACAATGCTGCAGACGTGGGCATAAAGTTAAGTGTCAGTTTCATTTTGAGCTATTTCGCTGTTGACACCATTGCCGTATGGCATGTGCTACCTAGCTCAGAGGGATATCTTCGGTGGTGAAATGATGACATTGCCGATGCCAATGAGGTTCTATTCGCGCATCGACACCGGTTTTGCTGCGTGCCCAGCTATCCTGATGAATATGCCGCCTCCACCATCACAAGGGGTTTTCAAGAGCGGCCACGGACCCGTGGTGTTTCAACACTTCTCTCACGGCCCAGGCACCATTCATTACCATCCAGAACCTACACCAGCCACTGGGAATACGTTTTCTGTAAGTGTCATAAACAGCTAATATCACTTGCATGAGTCATTTGGTCTACCATTAATCCTGTTAACAAGTCTTTGTATGTTATATGTTGTTTTCTTTTTCTTTTCAGGAATACACAGTACCCCTCTTTTCTCCTCCTCCCACCACCCGCTTAGAGGGCATCCAAGAAGATCTCTCCTCAAGGATGATTCTGCAGCCTGGTCCACTGGGGGACAGAGAGCATGGAGCAGGTAGCCCTCTGACTATGGACCTACACACAGGACAACAGACATCACATGCACTTCCTTGAGTGCTGTACTGTTCACCAATTGAGGATGCTTTAGTTGATGCAGACATGGTTTTATTTGCATGTTATTGACAGTTCTGTTTGTTCTCCCATTGCAGATAGACTCGTCTCAGGGAGTCAAGGTTCAGAGGGGAATTCTGTGGAAACTTGCCCATCTCAAGAGATCATATGAAGACAGACATTTTGGAGTCAGCGCCCTTATGTTCTCTTACCAGCCATACTTTAACAATGTAGTGCTTGGATTCAACCTAAAACCCATCTCTTTGGAGGGTTATGAGTCATACACATGCAGAATAACAACCATTGGTTTAAAGGACTCAATTATTAAACAGTTTCAGATGTATTGGTAGTTTCAAAGGTAAATCCAAATTCTATTTGATCAAAGGAAAATCAAGCTATAGCTTTACAGTTCTGTATTTAAATCCAGCATTACATTGAAATATGTGCTTGATACAGACCTATGGTTTCACAGAGTGGGGATCTGGTGATTTGTTTGTTTATTTGCTTATAACTACCAACCCCCTCCATATTTCATGCTTTACACAAGAGTTCTTTTTAAATTTACTCAGTTTCCATACAGGGTACAAGTTTGTCCTTGACAAAGTTACTTTTGTGTTGTTTTTCATGGTTCAGTTGTGCTACCTGTTTTTGGTCGCAACTTAAAATTTCATAGGAAAATATGCTGTTGTTGATTAATATTATATAAACGGTCTCTTTTCATACCATTTAAAGTATTCCTTGTTTATGTGTATTCATATTGCTGAACTGGGTTAAGGTTTACTGACTTAAGAGGTTGTTCAATATTTAATCATTTTTTAATTAGATTACATTTTACATATAACATAATTAGATTCCATAAATGTTCTTGCTTCAGGTTAGCTTTACTTCAAAATGGAGTCAACATTTCGTTTACATGTATAAGTGTTTTTGAAATACTACTATTTCAAACATAAGTTTTAAATGGAATGTTTTATGTAAAAAAATAAGCATACTTATTATATGAGGTCACACCTAGACAGACAAGGATTACATTACACACCTGATTTAGAGGATTTTCAAGGAGATGTTGTTGTCAGCCACATTCATCAAATCCATTAAATACAGCAGGTGGGTGGATAAACCAATTACAACACAAATCCGTTACTTTGGAAATGCATATTATTGTTTAGTTATCTTGAAATTCGAGATTGTCCACCCATATGCACCCTTAACTGTTTTCCTTACCATATACAGTATACATATATAAACCATAATATATTTAAACGAATTAGATTTAATTTTAAAATGTGTGGTATTTGGCGTCATCTAGTGGCACCACGACGAACGTTCGTATAAAGAATTTCGCGAGTGGCGGACATTCGTTGCTACAGTTTTGGTGTGTCTTTATGTATTCTTGGGGTGGGACCACACCAAAACACCCTGCTTAACCAAATTTAAGTTGAAAGTGTTTGTGCAAAAAGGCAAACTATACATTTCAAACGTGATGTACCGCTCCACTACTACAAAGTTTAAAGCCATCTAGTGTTCCAGCACTTTGAAACGAGATTTATCTATCTGCTTCTTTTACTGCCCTGGTTAATTCATGGTTAATTCATCCAACCCGTTTGCTTAATTTAACTATCACTTCCTCACAATAGATGGCAGTGGTCAACAGTTGAGGTTGTAAAGTTGCAGACACGTTGTGACAAAGAGCTGGCTCAAAATCTCGCAAACTCTCGCGAAAGATGCAAGCTTCATACTTCCCCGTGAACCTTTGCGATTCCTCTTTCTAGCCGGCGCCTGAGATGGGTACGTGTTTTTGTGATCTGACCAGAGAGAGAATCCATGTCCATCAGATGGTTTGCAAGAAGAATATTATTATAATGGTTCGGCAGGTTCAAGATTTATTTAAGATGGATGTTATAATTGTGAACTTGTCAATAGATTACGCATAGAATCGTGTTTTTTATCAAATAATTTTGGAATGATCGCTGATACGTTTCAAGATGGCTTCTCGCATGGTGTTCTTGCAGGCTGTCGTGCTATAGTGGTTTTTGTGCATTCGTTGTTAGAGGTGCATGGTTAAGACCTGTTTATGAGTATATTTGTCTTCCCATCTGAGCCATTTCATAATTGACTTAATCAATTGTTGTTAAAGTCAGTTCGGAGAGGCTACTATAGCCTACGGAAGGCAAGGTAGTACCTTGCTTGCTAATGATGTTTCATTCTAGGCCTTTGGTGATGGTCTTTGCTGTGATTCGTAATGCTTTGCGGATCTCTCGCTATCAATATTGTCGGTGTTGCTCGTTTTAGCAGAACTTTTCTTCTGTCTTTACGTGCTATGAACGTATCAAGCACTTTGAATCGTCACGTTGTTTTATCATGGTCTCCTAACATGCTTTGAAGCTAAGCTAGCCATGTGCAGGGTTCCCTGGGTTCTAAGCTAGCGAAAAGTGCTTGAGTGAAAATGATGACTTATAAGCTGTATCCGACTAAAGTATGCGGAAATCACCTTGGAGAACTGATCACTCAAGCACATTTCAACTTTTAAGACCAGTGTTCTTTGTTTGACCACATCTAACTTGACTTCTCTGGGCTGCAGGTATCTCGAGGGATAACTGGCATAAACGCCGCAAGACCGGCGGTAAACGTAAGCCTTACCACAAGAAAAGGAAGTATGAGCTTGGACGTCCTGCTGCAAACACCAAGGTAAACCCAGCATGGTTGTTTTATGGTTTCATGACTGTGTGGGTGATGAGAACGTGACCTTAGGTAACGTCCTTTTTGACCGTTTTGGTTCAAAGCTAGGGACCTACCAATGTTTGGACTTGTCATAGTTACACTGACACACAGCAATAAGCCTTTCAAAAATTTCCAGTGCCTTATGGTGATGGTTCACATCAGGATGATGCCCAATATTTTGGTCTTTGCTTTTTAGATCGGAGCTCGCCGTATCCATACAGTGAGGGTCCGCGGTGGCAACAAGAAATACCGTGCTCTGAGGCTGGATGTTGGAAACTTCTCATGGGGCTCTGAGTGTAAGTACGATCCTGTCCTGTTCAGTATTGAGCTTAACTTGGAGAAATGCTCTTTCTATGACGATATCTTTGACCAGTTCTGCTACTGAGTGCAAGTGATGTTAATGTAGTCTTCTGAGGAAGATGTAGCCTTATCTACCTTTCATACTTGTGGAGAACAATGTTGTTAAATGCTCGTGCCATCTTTGCAGGCTGCACTCGCAAGACCAGGATTATTGATGTGGTGTACAATGCCTCCAACAATGAGTTGGTGAGAACCAAGACCCTGGTGAAGAACTGCATTCTTCTGGTTGACAGCCTGCCATTCAGGCAGTGGTATGAGGCGCATTACGCCACTCCTCTGGGACGCAAGAAGGGAGCCAAGCTGGTACGGAACCCTGCACGGAGACACAATATAATGGCACCAAATATGCACCTAGCTATGGTCTTTCTATGAAGATAAGCTTGTCCAGTTCTGCTACTGAATGCAAGTGATGATATTTGTGACTCTGAGAAAGATCTAGAGTAGATATTTTCTAAACAAAGGCTATTTACTATGTTTGCCTCAACATTTGGTGGCCATGCTGACCACTACCTAAATTAAACATTTCCGTTTTATAACAGTGATAAGTGTCACACTTCCCTCTCTTTGGGACACTACTTCAGGATTGAATTTAAAGTAATTGACCTGTTTTAACTCTCCTTGGTGTTCGACAGACCCCTGAAGAGGAGGAGGTCCTGAACAAGAAGAGGTCAAAGAAGATTCAGAAGAAGTTTGACGAGCGCAAGAAGACGTGCAAGATCAGCCCCCTCCTGGAGGAGCAGTTCACGCAGGGCAAACTGCTTGGTGAGTCCCAGTTTTGGGGGTGGGTTGAGCAGTTACCTCCCTGTTCACAGGGGCCCGGTCAATTGGGTTGTTCCCGCTCTGTTCAAAACTCTGTTTCCTATATTGCGTTCCCGATGACATAATCTTGTTATTGGTGATGAAATCTTATCCAGTTCTGCTACTGAATATTCTGTGATGAGACTTTATTTTTCTGAAATGACATGCTAAGACCAGGGTAGTGTTCGTGTCTAGTATTAGAACTCGTAAGTCATTGCTCGTTCTTCCCCTCCCGCAGCCTGCATCGCCTCCAGACCTGGCCAGTGCGGCAGGGCAGACGGCTACATCCTGGAAGGTAAAGAGCTGGAGTTCTACCTGAGGAAGATCAAGGCCAAGAAAGGCAAATAGATGTACAGCTGTTTGATACTACGTCAATAAAACCCACACGTCCCAGATCTGCGTTCTGCCTCTTATTGCACTCGTTGCGCATTTTAGGTGAGATGGTGTCGGTTTGGAATTGAGTTGTTTTGTGTTCAATTTTTGTTGTTGCTATGCTGCACTGCAAAGTGACTGGGCAGCTGTCCTCATAGCTGTCCAATCTCATTCCAGTGCCATATTAACCTCAGTTAGCAGAAGGGCTGGGTCACATAATGGCTCCTCCTTTTCGAAGACTGAGAACATTCCATCTGTATTTACTAAATGCTCATCCTGCATCACTGGGTTGTTGCATAATAAAGTCTTAAATAAGAGCATTTGTACGTTATTCTTTGCTGAATACTGCATCCATCAAACTTGGAACACTGGTTTAGTTGAACCATCAAAGATTCTTAGTCTGGTTTTTACCCCCCTGTAGCTTTGACTACATTGATGCTTGTCTCTTATCCAGAGCAGCTTACAGCACATACAGGGGCATTCCCCCTGAGGCAAGGGTGAAGTGCCTTGCCCAAAGACACAATGTCATGTTGTTGCTAGCTAGAAATCGAACTGACAACCTGATCACTAGTCCAGCACCCTAACCAGTCACCTGACTAGTAAAGAAATTCCCAGGATGGTAATGAATGACTGGATTTAACAATGTTGGTGTAGTGCAATTATTTTACATGAAATAATATCCTTGTGATTTTATTTTTTGGAGGACTTGCTTATACTGCCATTGTCAATATGGCAGCTAATAAGATGCCATGTTGGAATTCCATGCCAGTGATGGTCACTAGGGGCATTATCAATACTGTGGAGTGGCATGAATGGTGCTGTGTATGTCAGTTATGGTAACTTGTATATAATGTATCCACAGTATTGTTTGAATCTCAGTTGTGTATATTAGGATGTAAAGCTTAAAGACATGTACCAGCAAGTACTATTACACACTGATATTGTAACTCCCCAGTTCATCTTAATTGTACCTATAATACCATTTTACTTATGATTAAGAGGTATATGTATTTCAGTTCAGTTATGAGGAATCTGATATAATATGGCATATATGATTCATAACAATACAATTGAATGTTAATATGACATTAGGTAAGGAAGTGGGGCAAAAGTCATCTAGCTAGTCACGTGATATAAAGCGCTTCTGTGATTGGGTAGAAAGTGTGTAAGGGTGTTACAAAGGCAGTGGAAGAGCTCAAGGATATTCGTTAGGGACGTCTGCATCGAAATCACAACAATGCTTTTGAACAAGGTAATATTGATTCATAGAAGACTTAAATATAAGGAATTGGTATCATTTAGGTTAAGGTTTTAACCATGCGAGTTGTCGATCAATGTATTCAAGCTAGTAAGGTTAGCTGTGTGTCTTCCTATTTTGTGACGCTGTGTAAAATAATGTCGGCTAAATGAAGAAATGGGAGATTGTAAAACATAAGATGGTTCATTACAAATTCATTTGTTTTCTATTAATCGGTATTATGCTATGATTTTTATTCAAAAGTGGTTATAGGCAAGGTAAAACAGCCATAACAGTTGTATTTGACGATTAGCTATGACGTGTACTGTGAAGGGTTACATACATTTCTTCAGTTTACTTAGTCAAGTGTCAAGGGTTGTCTACTGCGTGTGACTGCAGCTCTATACCTGCCATTCTGCATGTGCATGTAACCAGATGCAAAGTGAGATTCTTCGAACCGGGTTAGTCTGGCTATTGATTTATTCTCCTCCGTGCTGCATGTTAGGTCGTGAGAGCCGGGATCCAGACAGGGATCCGGCTTCAGAGCACCAGCGCCACAGCCAGCGCAAGGGCAGCCGCCAGTCCTGTAACGCAAGGAGGGTTCTGCTTTGGTGAGTACGACACTTCCATGCGTACACAAGTTATTTTTAGATTTTTGAACGAGTTCCAGTGTCCCATCATGTCCGCTCCTGTCAACAGAGTTTACCGAACAACAGAAGGAGTTTCAGGAATTGGCTCGCAAGTTCGCCCGGGAGGAGATTGTCCCAGTAGCAGCAGCATATGATAGAAGTGGTGAAGTGAGTGTGAATACCGATTTTGGAGTTGGAATAGATCTCCTGAATTTGCACCTTCGTTTCAAGTGCTTTCATGACACTTGACTCATTCACCAGAAGCTTTTAACATAAGCAATAATCTTCGGACCTTTCCCTGTACAGTATCCCTTCCCCATCATTAAGAGAGCATGGGAACTGGGTCTGATGAATTCTCACATTCCAGAAGACTGCGGTATGCCTCTGTCTCTTTTATAATGTCAGTGAAATCCCAGTAGTTGATCCTTATTCACTAATTAAACACATACTCTATTATTTCTTTTAGGTGGAATGGGTCTGTCCATATTTGATTCCTGCCTTATCACAGAAGAGCTGGCCTATGGCTGCACTGGAGTCCAGACTGCCATTGAGGCCAACTCTCTGGGTGTAAGTTGAACTGAAAGTATACTATCTTGGTGGAATGGTGAGGTTGCAATGAATCTGTATGGATATCTACTTTGGATGGATGAACCAGTGATATATGCTGTGTCAACTACATAGCAAATGCCAGTTATCCTTGCGGGCAATGATGAACAGAAGAAGAAATACCTGGGAAGAATGACGGAGGAGCCGCTCATGTGTGTAAGTGTTTCCATTTAGTGACTTGTATGGAATTCACAACTCAGAAAAGGCCTAGAAATTCAGTTGTGTTTGTGTCAACAGGCCTACTGTGTGACAGAGCCTGGGGCTGGCTCAGATGTTGCAGGAATCAAGACGCGTGCAGTAAAGGTCGGGGACGAGTATGTTGTCAATGGGCAGAAGATGTGGATCACCAATGGTGGCAAAGCTAATTGGTGAGATGGGTCACTCACTGTACATACAGACTTCAACAAATGAGCCAATTTGGAGATGGATGATCAACATCAATGTCTTTTTTTTTTGTTTTTCCAAAGGTACTTCCTCCTGGCCCGCACTGACTCTGATCCCAAATGCCCAGCCAGCAAGGCTTTCACAGGCTTCATTGTCGAAGCAGACACTCCTGGAATCCTAATTGGCCGGAAGGTAAGATTCTGTAAAAGAGTTACATTGGTACTAAAGTGAATACACATTGATATAATGTCACTGTGATGATAATCCCCTTCCTGGTGGGTCTCTTTAGGAGTTGAACATGGGCCAGAGGTGTTCAGATACCAGGGGCATCACATTTGAGGATGTGAGGATACCCAAGGAGAACGTTCTGATCGGAGAGGGAGCTGGCTTCAAGATCGCTATGGGGGCCTTTGATAAAACACGACCACCGGTTAGTCACTCTAGATGCAGCTTGCAATCATGTTTTTGTTGTGTGAAACGGTAGTTGTCTGATCGGGGGTTGTTTACGGGGCAGGTTGCTGCAGGGGCCACAGGTCTGGCCCAGAGGGCGCTGGATGAGGCTACCAGATACGCCCTTGAGAGGAAGACCTTCGGAAGGTTAATAGCTGAGGTAAGAACATGCGTTCAAGTTAACATTTGTTTACATGTATTCATTTAGCAGATGCTTTTATCCAAAGAGACTTCCAAGAGAGATTTAAATCAGAATTGGTCTTTCACCATGTGAAATGCACATACACAGAATTTAGATGTTTTACCTTCTCCACATCCTAGATCTGTTTCCTTTATACTGTACTCCTTCCTCTAACCACAGCACCAGGCAGTGTCGTTCCTCCTGGCTGAGATGGCCATGAAGGTGGAGCTGGCTAGGATGGCCTATCAGAGGTCAGCCTGGGAGGTGGACTCGGGCCGCAGGAACACGTACTATGCCTCCATCGCCAAGGCCTTCGCCGGAGACATCGCTAACCAGGTGGCCAGCGACGCCGTACAGGTGTTCGGGGGCAACGGATTCAACAGTGAATATCCAGTGGAGAAGCTGATGAGAGATGCCAAGATTTACCAGGTTGGTGAATACACTAGCTCGGTTTGCCTCCTATGTCAAATGCGTAATTATGGGCAATGTGACTTGATATTGTTTCCTTTTATTTTTCAGATCTACGAAGGAACCGCCCAGATTCAGAGACTAATCATTTCTCGCGAACACTTTGGGAGATTCAAGCAGTGAGCTGGAGATGCTTTCGTCCTGTCTTTGCTGAAATGTTTTCTGTCTGATATTTTATATTCACATGAGTGGAAATGATCAATTCAACTCAGGACACACTTGCCTTGCCTCTTGTACGTTCTTGCCTTACTCAGTTTCTTTAACAGTAAATCCAAGGCCAATTCCAAATAAGCTCTGCTTACACTGTCACATGATTTCTGCCAGCTTGGCTAGTGATTTACTGACCTAGAGTCTGTGAAGAACAGAAGATAAATGATCAAATGGGTTGAAAAGTACGTGAAACCTTTTTACAACTGTTAAACTGACATCCTCTAGACTGTTTCAATTTAATAAACTATGTATACTAAATTTGCTATTGCATTTGTCCTTTATTATATTGCATTACTTGGATGTCTGTCATACTCATAGCAGTTTTGAGTCAGTGACAAAATGTCATGAAAAAAGACATTTGAAGGGTAACGTATATCCAGGCTCTCAGCCGACGTACGCTTTCAGTATGTATCATTATGATGGATACTGCTAATATTTAAGTTTTTAAGCATTACTGATTTAAGAGTGTTAAAAGCTGCTCCTGTGCAGGCTTTAATGAATGATCAGCCTTTCCTCACATGCTGACGTTTCTGATGTGATGACGTAAAAGTTCTGCGACTCAGATGATGCCAGCATTTTAAGAATGGTAACCACGATTATGATACATTATCACATTTATTCGCTATAATATTGCACTTTTACACCCGCTAGTGTGTTCAGTATTGTGTCTTACGGCCTCACATTGGGATAAAACTAGAATTACTCTCGATCCGGCCTTGAAAACAAGAAACACTTAGCCACTAGCTAACTCTGTTGCTAGCTGTATTGGTCTGATTGGCTAATAAGCTTGCTAGCTCTTAGACACTTCTCGAAATTTTTTATATTTCATATTTATATATCTAAACAATACGTAGCATGATTACTGATCCGCACCCAGCTAGCATAATTATTGTTGTATGGTCGACATAACATGAATAGTATGTGTGACAGTTGAATTATTCTACTGCTTATTTCAGTTTGTCTATACAAGTAGCAGCTGTATTGAGTCAGTTTTGTTTTCTTTTGATAAGGGCACCCAAATCAAAGATGTCGTTATCAAACCTGATGCTCCAAATATACTCCTCTTGGATAAGCATGCAGACTACATTGCTGCCTATGGGGCCAAAAAGGACGACTATGTATGTACCCAAAGTCAGATATATTGGGTCTGCTTGGCAACGGATCAGCCCAATCAACAATCAACATGTATTAAGAGGTCAGGTATACTTACGTCATTTTCTTCTGTTTCATTGGGTTCCCCCAGGAGTACACGCTGTCGGAGTACCTGCGGATGAGTGGGATCTACTGGGGCCTGACGGTCATGGATCTGATGGGGCAGCTCTCCAGGATGAACCGGGAAGAGATCACTGACTTCATCAAGTCCTGCCAGCATGAGTGTGGAGGCATCAGTGCCAGCATCGGCCACGACCCTCACCTGCTCTACACCCTCAGTGCTGTGCAGGTGACGCAGTGGGAAATGCAGCTCGCCCTGATCTCAGTTCATTTTTAAATGAACGTGTGCTGCATAGTTGGAATGGATCCAAAAGTTATCCAACTACATTTGAGTTATCAATGTTCCCAATAACGAGTACTTTGTAATCAGTAGTGCTTTTCTTATCCGTGACCTCTCCCTCAGATCCTGTCCCTGTATGATGATGTCAGTGTGATTGACGTCGACAAGGTGGTCGAGTACATCAGGGGACTGCAGCAGGAGGATGGGTCTTTCGCAGGCGACAAATGGGGTGAGATGGCCTTTGCTCTTGCATTTACTGTAAAACCCTGAAAATACGTAATATCAATGTAATGATTGGATTGATTGAAATTATTATTGTTTTTATTGTATTGTTCTGATCTTTTTTTCCTAAACGTGTCGTCTCTTTTAGGTGAAATAGACACACGGTTTTCCTTTTGCGCGGTTGCGACGCTTGCATTGCTGGTATGTGGACAAATTCAATGAAATTAAATAGCAGAACATGTAAACATTAAAGGCATACTACCAACAGTTGCATCTGTGAGTACAAACATCGTATGATCTTCTGTCCTATCAAGGGCAAGTTGGATGCCATCAATGTAGATAAAGCAGTGGAGTTTGTCTTGTCCTGTATGAACTTCGACGGAGGGTTCGGTTGCAGGCCTGGCTCCGAGTCTCACGCCGGACAGGTACTCACTCATAGCGTGATGTACATTTTTCTCCCCAAAGCATATCAGGCAGATAGATTAACAGTTCTCAGACAGAATTTTTGTAACAGTTGTTTCCACTGTTCCCTTCCTCAGATCTACTGCTGCACTGGGTTCCTGTCCCTCACAGGGCAGCTCCACCAGATTAACGCTGACCTGCTGGGCTGGTGGCTCTGTGAGAGGCAACTACCATCCGGGGGCCTCAATGGTCGCCCTGAAAAGGTAGGTGCTCTGAAAAAGATGGGCAGGTTCTGAGAAGCGAGGCCTTCAGAATGAAACCAAACCGACTTCTTTCTGTTGCTCTTCTCAAGTTACCAGATGTGTGTTACTCGTGGTGGGTACTGGCCTCGCTGAAGATCATCGGCAGGATCCACTGGATCGACAAATCCAAGCTGAGATCCTTCATTCTAGCCTGCCAAGATGACGAGACGGGAGGCTTTGCGGATCGACCAGGAGACATGGTGAGATACGACCAGGAGATCCAGCCTGCCCGTCACTACTCAGTGTTCTTTACCCCCCCAACGTATCTCCCTCCAGTGTGATCCCTTCCCAGCACCAACACAGCAGCCCTGCGAGACACCTCAGCCTTTTCACGCTGATTTTAACCAAACTTCCGCTCCCCTCCTTCTCAGGTGGATCCCTTCCACACGCTGTTCGGTGTGGCGGGGCTTTCCCTCATGGGCGACGAGCAAATCAAGCCTGTCAACCCCGTGCTGTGCATGCCTGAAGACGTGCTCCAGAGGATCGGCCTGCACCCGGACACCCTGACCTAAGGGGCCCTTCTCAGGCACCATCACATCCACCCTCACCCTGCACTCCTCCACCACATCCACCTCCTGCAACACAGGCCGCCAAGGGGAGGGCAGGGCTCGGCTGGAGAGACAAGGGGAGGCCAGCACACCGAGCTAGGGATGAGAAACTCTGAGACTTGAGACCGCGCTCGCGGGCTTTCTCTCTGGACCGGTGTTAGGTGAAAGGTAGAACAGATCATGGAAGGATGGTGATGGAGTGAGATGTTGGAAACATGTGACCAGAGAGAAAGCCTGCAACGCCGTGGACTAAAAGTACCATGCGCATCACAGGAGGCAGGTCTCACTTCACTGACATATAGTAAAGATACCTTCAATTTGTTGTTGATGAATTTGCTTAACAGTGAATTTGTATGAAGCACCACATCTTATCTTGTCCCTTGTTCGGTCGTACCCACATATTTATCTCTTGTCACCGTCAACTTATTACAGAGTACACACAGCAGGCTGTAATTGCATACCATGTATTCTTTGTTGAAAGCAGAGCAGATGGCTGGTTCTCGAGGGTAGCATTCTAGACCAACAACTGGATACTTGCTGCACGCAAACCTAATTTTCCGATTGAGTCGATGAGAACGTATAATGCTGATTTTCTTTGCGTTTACTGTAATGTGCTGGAAGACTTCATATTCATGTTTTATTGACATGACATTGTCAGCTCTGTGCACTGTTGTTGTCTGACTGTTACCCACCTGTTTTGGCACTCTTCTGCACGTTGCTGTTGGCTTTACAGGGAGCAGAAATATCATACTGTCCAATCAAAATCATATAAATATAGCATATTTATTTGCATGCTTATTGGCTACCTATTTATTTACTACATAACTACTACCATCTTGTTAGGCAATAAATACATAAAATGTTTCCCGCAAAGTATATTGGTGTTGCTGTTTAAATTTCAAATTAATCTTTGTTTGTGAAGCATGAACATGTTAGACAGTTCAACCCTTAGAACCACTAGATGGCAACATTACCTCAGATGTTCCTTATGAATAACTTAAGGGATATTACAAGTTTTGGTTAGGTAGCACGGTTATGGGCATTGGTTTAAATGTATATGGGTTTGACACTGCCACGCACACTTTTATTAAGAAGAATATATTTAATGGCTGTATTTTCAGTTATTAAAATAAACTGTCCCACTCATTTGGAAACATTTCTCAGTATAGTGAAGTGTAGAACGTATCTGCAGAATGTTACTATGTGTTACTATGTGTTACTATGGCACATATTTGCTTATCATTCTACAGATCCTCCTTTTTACTTCCAACATATCAAAACCAGAGAGTCTTTTCTTTTGCTGATGTGTCAGACAGTAAGAAAATTCTTCAAGAAAAGCTTCTCTTCAATAATTAGATGTTTCAAAAGCTGTTTCCCTCATTAAACAGACTTATTCTCAGCTTTGACACCTCGGTGTCATGCCACCTCAACTACCTGCTCAGGAATAATTTGCATGCATCACATCTGCATATGAAGTTTGTAGAAAAGTAAACAAGAAAATGGCTCAAAGCCTTCTAATTATTTTTATGCAGGCGACTGGAGAGCAGTAATCTGTGAGCTCTTGGCATCTGGGCAGGGACAATCATGCTGGTTGTTAGGCTACAGAGAAACCCCACAGGCTCTCATTAGTGTTGGCCTGGGAGAGACAGAGAGAGAGCGAGAGAGTGAGAGAGAGAGAGAGAGAGAGAGAGAGAGAAATGAGAGCCTATGTGAGCCAAAGAAAATGAGAAATGAGAGCCTTAGAGAGTCTCACCATTTAGTTGACGCTCACTGCGATCAATCCTGTTTCCTGAGAAACCGACACAGATCGTTCCCCACCTTTAGTCTTGCCACCTTGTCTTTCACCAGCGTTAGATGTAAATACAGCTCCCCAAATAACTGAATATACAGCATATTGAAATGGCATACTTTTAGGGACTATTATTCAATAAAATGTGCTAAAATGACAAATCATTGTGAAATGGTTGCAAAGGTATCCAGTGTAGTTTGTATAAAGGTAACTTTACTGTGTGTTTTGATGTTCGCATAAGGGTGTGGGGCTGAATCATTCCCTTCTGATATTTGCAGTAGCCAGGAGGACAATGTATACGCTACGATGACTGACTAGATTCTTTTTTTCTATTTGCCAAATGGCCCACAGCCTGGGTCTGCTAGAGTGAAACCTGTAACTGTGCTCTCACTCTACTGTTTTCATCCTTCGAGAGCATCCTGGAATATTAAGTGTATTTTTATGAACTAATTTCCTGGACTTGATAAACAGTATCTGAGTGCTGCCCTGTCAGGCCTTGAAAACGTGTGCAGTGAGTCACTCCTGAGTTCCGCAACACCATTCAATAGATCCCACATCACTTCTGCTCAGTTGCTTTATTGACAGATAAATAGCAAGCCAGCAGAGGGAGGGAAACCCCCTCTTTCAACCGGTTTCTGACCCAGTTCCGGTGCCCTGCCAGTGGGGCTGGAGGGGGTTGGAGGCTGTTCTCAGTTCTCCAGGTTGAGGTAGCTGCGGAGAGGCGTGGGCAGAGGCAGTGTCCTGATGCCGTCGGGGAGCCAGCCCCTCTGCAGCAGGCGGGCCCTCACCGCCACCCTGCACAGGTGACTCAGCTCGCACGGCTCCCGGTAACGCGTCAGGGGGATACGCTTCTTCCAGTCTTTGATCAGGGGCTTGCGCCCGTACACCACCTGCATCTGGGAGGTCAGCCATGTCAAGAGGTCTGGCCACAAGTGACACCACTTTGCATACTATTCAATTGTGATAGAATACATTTGATATACGTTTTTTTTTTTTGGGGGGGGGGCAATAAAATACATTAAACATTTCCCTCATACTGTATTTGTGTTTGAAATCAGTTGCTGTAAAACAGATCCTAACCCAAGGAGGCCTACTGAGAATGATTGATGGTGAATGCACAATTCAACTTGACTTACCTCAATGTCTGCCACACAGATATAGGTGACCACTCGGCAGCACAGCTCCACACAGTCCTCCAGCTCTGTGGTGATCGTGGCGTGGCATCTCTCCTCCAGCTCCCCCAGGCGTGGTGGGTTGAACAGGATGGAGATGATGACATAGGTGGGCTGCCACTCGCGCTCCAGCATGCCGTACTGCAGCAGAACCTTCAGCACTTCGTACTGGCGATTCCGAGCCACGCTGTAAATGGGCCTGAAGCGCCTATGAAGAAACGCGATTTAACTTTCATTGTTCATTGTTCAAACAGGTGCCATCCAGGACTGAGACAGGTTATCACTTCAACCAAGCACTACACCAGCTGATTTCACCAAATTTCTCCTTAGTGAAACCTGCATCCTCTTGGCCCTCGATGGCATGAGCTTGACACCAATGTGTTAGATTTTTTTTGATTGGGAGATGTTTTCCTACAATTTGTGATACCTCCATGCAATGGCCAGGTTGTTTGTCTGGTCTTGAAGGTATGGTGAAGTTCTCGCCATCAATTTCCTGACAATTGTAACGCTGCCTCTGCGCGCGAAGACCCAGTGGAGGATGGTGTTTGTGCACACCTTTATGAATTCCATGTAGAACTCGTGATCCAATTGAGTTTGCACGGTTTGGACGAAATGGATGAAATCCGCTATGAATGAATCAAATTCCTCTGATGTTGCCTTGCGCAGGATTGCTCCCAAAGTTTTATAGATGCGAGGCTCGTATGTCTCTGGTTCCCACTGTCTGGGAAACATGTAAATTGGTTTCCGAATCACGCGCACAACCCAACTAAGAAAAACGTTTTCCTCGTGAGGATTTTCATCTTCGCTGTCCGACATGGTTGCCGTCGCCCTTTCGAAAAAGTTTTTGAATAAAATTGTTACCGTTGTTAAGTTGGCAAAACAAACACGTAATGTAGAACCCTCAACCTGTGCGCAAACGTTTAGCGTTCAGTTGCATTTAATTAGGTATGAAAGGTAGGTAAGAATGTAATAATTCGTAGTTTAATATAGGCCTATAACTAGGAACCGTGAAAATCAATGTATTATCTATCGCAAAGGCTTTTAATGAAATCAAATCCTATACCCTTTTGATAAAAGCATTAACCTTTTCATGTAAAGCTTCTCGCTTTTCCTTTTCTAGAAACATTCCCTGGGGCATATGGTACTCATGGATGAGCGCTTTAAGACCCTCTTGAATTGCAGTCTTCGACATTGGTGGAGTCCCAATGCTGGTACCAACATTAGGACTTGTCATTGGCACATCTAAGAACAACTTAGAAGAGCGTTGCTCCACATTCCACCTTGTCACTCTGTCATATTTGAACAGCACTGCTGATACGGAAGAAACCTCCTTGGGATTAGATAGGCTTGAGGAATTGCAGAGGGGTTCAGTTGGTTGAGGACATTTCTGTATGACAGGCAGGTCTACGCTGGCTGATCTTGTAGTATTCAAGTGTGTAAAAGATGAAGTCAAAGAAGATACATTAAATCCAACTGTACCCTCTGCAGAAGTGTTGCCACACGCTCCTTGTGACCTTGACCTCGAACTGACCCCAGTCCATGACCTCACATTTCCATTTCCTGCAGTGTGGTTCAGACCCATACTTGATTGTGAGTTCACCACTGTCATTTGGTGGCAATACCCACTTATTTTTTCTATACTCCTCAAGGTCGTCTTGATGTCTCCTATCCTCCTGTTGATCAAATACATGGAACGGTAGTGACGTTGCTCCAGTTGCTTCCTTTCATTTGTGTATCTTTTGATTTCATGGCCGTTTCTTTCGTGCGCCCTCAGCAGAGTATCGATTCTGGCGTTGCTGTCCTTAATGCAGTGATTCATGTTTGCATCCCTGACAAACCCTGAAGTCCTTATGAGCAGGCAGGAGGCAGGAGCCAACTGTTCCCTGTTACCCCATGGGGGCTGTCAGGTACCAAAATACACGAGAGACCTTATGTCAAAAACAATACTAATTGTCACTTGAACTATGTGGGATGAATTTTGATTAGAAACTCTAATTCCATGTTTTAAAACGCCCTCGCTTGAACACTGTTAGAAATGTTGAGCTGTTGCAATATGCAAGCACGCCATATTCCCAGTCATACTACTGCGCACTATTAAATCAACAGTGATCCATGGGTGTGGCACGTCAATAGGAGCGGTATTATGTAAATAGTTAGTGTACCTTCGTCATTTTAGACTTAACCCGAAATAACTATTATAACTATTAATTATATGTACGATTACTGATATGTTTAGACGTGGACTTGGCTTTGAAAACTGATAACTTATTGAACACACTCACAGTGAAAACATTCAGTCACACTTCACAAGGGGGCAGTAAAACACAAACATTGATCTGTCACCAGCCAGCCAACATGCTGCCTCACGCAGTTTCAAGGCTTCAGGGACAGGACCGTTTCAGTTCTACGGTATTTTTGGGGGTTCTCCATGACCAAGTGTGCCTGTGATTTAAAGATTACATTTAAAACTTTTTGTTCAGATATAGCATATTCCCATAGGCTGATTGATTATTCAGATTTTGTTTAGAATAATTTCGATTCTGATTGCTCGAAAATAATACAATGTGATAATACCATGTCTTCATTTAAATGTGCATTATGGTTTCACACACCCTTAGATGATCAATTTTGTGTTTGATATAACAGATTGCACTACCAAGTTTTTCTTTTCATCTTCAATAAGGCACAGATATTTCAAAACACACCATCATGCCAACAAATTATTTTCAATTGGTTAAACAAAATATTTAATATATAGACGTATATTTAATATATAGACTTTAATATATACTTTTATATATATTCCATATATTTGTCTGTGGCAGAGCTGGTAACACTCATCACTAGCTCCACTATATTCCTGCTGCTGTACGGTCTGCATTATAGCAGGATGAATCTGAGGCAGAGCTTTCTCTCTGTCCCTCTCACCCCTCCTTAGTTAATCCATTTATATCTGCACCATATCTCTCTCATGGAAACAGATTCTATCAGGCCTTTGTACAGCAGTACTTGGAGTCATCACCTCAGAACTTCCATCAGTGCCACTGTTTGTGTCTGTCAGCAGAGGGAGAGAGTTTCAGAATGCCAGAGACTCACATGCTCTCACTGCACCAGCCCAGCCCTGGGAACCACTGTGCTTACTGGGGGGTCAGGTGGATCTGCGGTTTAAGCGTTGAGCTTGTGATCGGAAGGCTGTGAGTTTGATTCCTGGCTGTGGCTACATGACGTTGTGTCCTTAGGCAAGGCACTTCACCCTACTTCTCTCAGGGGGAATGTCCCTGTCCTTTCTATAAGTCACTCTGGATAAGAGTGTCTCCTAAATGACTAAATGTAAATATAAATGTACTGGACACAAACTGAAATATTTCCACGGTCACATCATTGGTGACACCTATCTGCAGTACACATGGATAGGGCCAAATACCTTTGTTGAATGTATTTGTGCAGGGATGTCAAAGCGAGGCACGAACAGTATGGAGGTGGATTGGACGCTGGCATGGCCGACTGGTGCTACTGTCACCTCATCTTGAAAGCTGAACCCTTTGGCCCGTATCTCAGACTGAACCTGGAGACAGAGACCGAACTCCTCTTTCACCTTTGCAGCATTGTGTTTCTTTTCTCAGCTATTCTGTTGTGGGAGTCTGTGCATCACACCAGGCAAGATAGGATTGGATTGTTCCTCATTATTAATCATTTAGTTGGGATAAGGGTTCAAATCCCATTGATGTTCTTTTTAAGAACAACATGCATGGGATTCATGCACTTGCACTTGACTGCACATTTTGTTGGCACTACAATCTCTTAAATATGATTCAAACTCAAGAACAATCAAATGGATTCCATGGGTGTTTTCTATGGATATAGGCTACAGCCTACGTTCTGTCAGGTGTGATCAATTCATGTATTATTTAATAGCAGGGTGGCCAACCTGATACTTGCAAATCCTGTCTGCATTATGTTTTCATGATGGGTGGGGCGGAAACCTGAACGAGTGCTAATATATTAAAATGATTACATACAGCCGATCCTCTGCATGTTCTGCGTTTTCCTTGGGTGAGGAAATGAAAGTCTTTATGTTCATATCTTCAAGAAAATCATGCCATATATTTGATTATTTAAAAAACCCACCTGTGAACCAGAGTGACACCACACTAAATTGCTATTTACTCTGGTTGTCAAGCCATCCACCAGAGGCACGCTGCAGCTGAACTCAATTACTGCTGCCATCCATACAGAGGAAACCCATAGGCTGCCTTTAAATAACAGGAGTGAATAGAATCTAGACTTGTTGTGCTCTTCTGTGACCTTAGTGGTTTTGATTAAAGTGTAGGGAGACTACATGAGGGAATTCGATTTTTTCTTTTTTTTGGGGGGGGGGGGGGGGTCGTGGGCCGAGGAACCGAGGAACACGATAAAGGCCATGACATACACCTCCTATTTATGACACAATTTCATAACATAATGAATGTAATTGTGGTTGTGGTCTATACATAGTTTTTTTTTTGCACTCAATACCAGGTCCAAATTAGCCACTTTTTTAAGAAACCTTTAGTGCCAGCTACAATAATTATCATGAAGAAAGCTCCTTAACACACTTCTGATACAGTAGGATTATCCAGACCTACTGCTGTTTGGCCTGCTTGGCCCGCGACGGTCAAGAATCAGCCGTAGTCACGTGACTCAGGAGGGCGGTGCTGCTGTATCCACCGACCAGTAGCAGCGAACGTCAATCAGAACTCCATGGAAAAATGCAAAGGGAACGCGAATAACGGTACGGTACGATACAAATTTGATGGTGATGATAACCGCGTTTACGGCTGTGCGTGCCGTGTGCGAATAGATGCACATAGCGGCAAGAAACACGGGAGGTTGTTTGCGAAACGCTACGAAAACGAGCGTCTCCACCATCGTCGGCGTAGAATTTAGGATGGCCTGGATGTGGAAGGTAAGTCGGGGTTCGTAGGCAGTGTGCCAAAATACTAGATCGATTGCGTGTGCGAACAACGCACCATTATGCACTATGTTTGTTTGCACTATGTAATGTTTATCGTTAAATTTATCCCCAAGTCACGTGGCGCGTCTACCCCTCAAATGAACGTTCAATAATCATCAATGAGAGGCGCGTCCGCATGATTTGCCCGTTACCTTTTGTGATTCCATGTTAAACCAGACCATTCTTTGGTAATAGAATACGGGTCTATTAATTGGAAGGCCAGCAGCCTGACGTGGTTGGCTCCTTTCCATCTTTCGAGTTATTCACCAAGTTGCATTGTTCTCATTGAATGGTCTGTTACTTTTGTGCGCGTGGAATGCCTGCCAAAACCCGAATTGATCATCCAAAATGAAGTCATCGATGAAAAGTTTTTTTTTTGTCACTCATGCAGAACTTCCCTGCTCTGTAATCTACAGCACTTAACAATGATCAATGCCATTGAGGGCAATGTCTGCAAAGTCTCCACTGCAATACAATAGAACAAACTTGGGAGTTCTCTTTAACAAATCTCCCAATAATGAACAGCATCAAGAGCCAATCTTACCTTGTGAAAGATATTTGTGGGAAGTGTTGACATGGTGAAGTCTGGTTCAGTTGTTTGCTTGTCTATTGTTCAGCTCATCCATCACAACTGAGTGAATATGAATGGACTTCTCTGAATACATACTTCCACATACTGTACAGGGGCTTTTTTGGGGGGTTAGGTGTAACTCCTTCACAACATCAACGCCCCAATAAAAAAAAGTTACACAGCTTTTAGTAACTAGCGAATAATTATGCATAAAACAGACCTACTCTCTATTTCCTTTTGAGTTGAAATCAACTGTAAGGTGAGAGTTGAGTGCAATAGTGAGGGTTTCTGGTTCCAGAAACTTCCTGGTTACTTTATGTCTTATCGTCCTCTGTTTGAGCAGAGAGTGAATTGTTCAAGAACCTGGTACAGTTTTGAAGGCTGTCAAAGTGATCAATGTTGGTAATAGTCCACAAATACCACCATACTATTACCCATACCCATACTATTTTTAGGGGCGATTCTGATTTAACTACTTTACTGGAATACCTTTGCAATAGCCACAAATAAGATTTCCCTCTATACATTCATGTTATAGGAAATGTTACCCAACAAAAGCTTATGAATTTACATCAAAATAGAATGCCATCAGATTAGTTTATGTTATTGAAATACATTGTGATAAAACATTTAGAGGTGACAGTTTGATTTGATTTCATCCATGTCATTTCAAGACAGTCACAGTCCCTGTCGTGAGGAATTGGTTCCATTTAAACATCCCTTCTTTAAATCTTATTTAGTCACACCATGCTAATACTGAGCGTGTGTCTGCTTTGTCATGCTAATGTTACCTACATCTGTCTTCACTCAACCTGGCCAAGATTAGATGGGGTAGAATAGGCGGTTAGTCTGGCTCAGATACCGGTGTCCCAGGGAGATCCCCTTCTCGTCAGCCCGGTATGCTTGCTCAGGGGCCAGTCCAACTACAGGAAGTTAAGAAAAACATATTGAATCAACAGGATGTTATGATATATGTCATAAACAAAACCTAAATTGACATAATATGAGAATATGTGTCTAAATGAGTAGACAAAGGCGCCTCCAGATGCCACATTAAAGGTTATTTATAAATCAAGTTAATGTTAGCATAGGGTTAGGAGATGGGACTGAGGATAATTTGGCCGGTCGGCCTCAGTTCTTATTTTAACTAGCAGACCAATCTGTTGCAGTGTTGGCTGCACATATACAGTTGAGTGTGCAGGGATTAGGTCAAACCATAGGGGGATTAACTGTGACCTCGACACACCACTCTCCAATAAGACTTTAGATACTGACTGCGATAAAAGGAGAGTGCCAGGCAGTGCATCAACACGATCTTTTGTTTCCAATAGAAGCCAAGATGGCAGATCCTCTGAGATTGGACATGATCTCGCTCGATACCTTTCTGGCTGCGGAAGGGAGAAGAGAGACAGAGGACCCCAGGGGTTCTGTCGAAACTACTGTTGTTATACAAAGTTGGGAGACATGGGTAGATCTGGCCTGTTGTCCTGTAAAGTGTGACTTAAAAAAACAGCTGGCACTGAACAAGCCACACTTGATAAAATAGTCATGGTGCTTTAGTTATTAGATTAGATTCAACTTTAATGTCATTACACAGGTACAAGTACAGGGTAATGAAATACAGTTAGCATCCAACCAGAAGTGCAAAACTGATATTACAACAGTATATAATCAATATATCAGAATAAACTCAGAATATACACAGTATGAACAGTATAATCAGAATATACAGGGTATGTACAGATTTGTATAGAAAGTGATTTTAGACAAATGTACAGCTGTATAGTATTAAACAGAAATTACAGGGTTGCATGTATGTACAGTTAGTGCAAATGATGCAATGAGCAGATGTGCAAAATGAACAAAATGAACAGATAGTGCAGTAACAGATGTGCAGATGTGCAAAATGAACAGATAGTGCAAAATGCGCATAACATTCACCATTCATAATATTCACCATTCATAAAAGTCATCATTTCCAGACTGTTGTCTGGAGTGCTTGGTAGACAGGGAGTAGATTTAGAGAATACAGGGATTGTAGTGGCCTTTTAGATCGCAGATCCCATGACAGTAGATCCAAGACAATTTAATGATTGTCCCTGAAGGAGTCAGATGGTTCAGCGGGTTAAGGCGTTGTGACTATGTGATGTTGTGTCCTTGGTCAAGGCACTTCACCGTACTTGCCTCAGGGAGAATGTCTCTGTACTTACTGTAAGTCGCTTTGGATAAAAGCATCTGCTAAATGAGTATTTATTAATGTATTATTTAAACATCGGCGATCGCTTCCAAGACGACTTTTCATAGAAGCAGACGAGTCAACAGGATTTCCTGAGTTATTCACCATTGGATTAAGGAAGCTCCGAGCAAATCATGTTGGCACGTTTGGGCTTTGAACCTGGTGAAGTTGGGAGATTATGAAGAAAGGAGGCGGCAGACGCAGAATGACAGGGCGTCTGATGTTCTTGTTGCATGTTTCCCACCCTAATCAGCAGTCACACAGGCAGTGAGGTGGCAGAGGCCCAGAGGCCAGTTCCCCGGGTAATGACTGATCTCTGGTACAGAGCTGCGTGTCTCCCTGCACTCTCCAAGCACTGCCCTGGAACCAGGCCTGCGGACAGGCTGAAAAAGTCAGAGTAATTGCATCGGTGTTGTTGTAACAACAAGCCCTGGGCTTTGGCTAGGGTGTAGCTCCAACGAGACTGGCTTTTCTGCTGCCCCGTCAACTGCTGTGTTTTCATCCGGTCTTCGATAATGAGTTCAGTTGGGTGAACAGAGTTTTAGAATACTTTGTCCCTAACATGCTGCGATCCGGACTTCAGTAATGATGTATGAAGGAGACACGAGATGATCGCGAGATAACTTGAATGATAGCTTAGTCTCAGTATGAACTGAATGGTTGTCATAGCAGAGAGCCTTTCAATGGCAGCATGGCTTGGGCTAATCTCTTTTAGCCTACTGCTCTGAGAAGTTTCGTTTTGAATAATTCTCTTTCAGCAAGGCTCTTGCCTGAACTCCTCGCTTTTTCACAAGAGTGCCTAAAAGTCTAATTGCCTGACTCATTCTGGCAAAGAGACCATCCTGCATCTGTTCATTTCAGTACTGTTATTAGGACTCAAGTTCACACTAAGATCCTTGTTGTAATCATACTGCAGTTCTTTTTGTCAGTCGCTAGCTTGCCTAGGCAGATCTTTAGATTCAGCTTGTATTGATTTTGCAGTGCAGGTGGATGTGGGTGTTGTTGTTGTTGTTTACTGCAGCTGTTGACTCTCCTGCAGGAGACAGAGAGCTCATCTCTCTCCGTCACCGGTAACACTGCAAAGGCTCAGGGACTCGACAATCATATTCACTGTTGTAATGACCAATATGGCAACCTGTACAGCTGCCAGAAGGCTTCGCAGATGTGACTGTCAGACTTGGAGTTCTCAGAAGTACATTGGATCCAGTCAAGTCATTACTATATCGATTGAGACAGCGTCATGTTTGTTTGGTCTGCTCACTTCAGCTGTTCCCAAAGTCTGCTTTCCTACATACCAAACAATTCCTCTCCTTTGTTGACTTAGCGTACAGGAAGAACTCTAGAACATTCCTCATCCTTTTTGGCACCGAATTGTTTTTAAATCTGGATGAACATTTTTGTCCTGTCATTTGTGCTCCCCAAATGCAATTTACATAATTAAACATTAGAAAAACATATTGGACATCTTTTCTTTATCTAGGATACCAAAGTAATTTATATAGTAAAGTTTACACTTGGATTTTAGATTAGATTATATTAGATAAACCTGTAGTGGTGTAGTGGCTAGAGTGAAGGTCCTCTGGCATTATAATTAATTCTACAGCCTGAGAAAGGATTTGTTCTTATTGCTGTTCCTTAGTTATGAGCAACGCTATGAAAAACATTGACTACTAATGGGCTTTGGTACCTCGTAGAAGTAAAGTCCTTTTGGGATGTATGTCATAATATTATTTTGTTTGGCACCTGTTAGATATTTTGTTAGTTCGTGGAATCAGACACTCACAGTACATGCTATTCAGATTATTTGTGACCAGTGACAGTATGTTTACATTTACAAAAGAGCATTGGTCACTGATCATAACAACGTGACATTCCCAACACATTGCGAATGATTAGATTATGAAACATGCATTGTGTGAATCCAGACAAGTGCCCATAGGAAAGAACCACAAGAGCAAGCGGTCTTAAATAGCCCATTCTGCCAAAGATGACTCTTGTCGGAATAACAAAACATTCTTTTGTTCCTTTCACCTGTTTTGGAGGCTCCACATTAGCCTTCACCCAGTCATCGCTCTCCTCAGTTTGAACGAGGATAATCTCTGTTATCCCTGGCAGGGAAGGTGTCAGGACCGATAAGCAGCGGGTGCTATCGAGCAGTACTGCTTGGGAGGTTCAGGCAGGAAACACCAGATGTTAAATGTCAGCAATCTTGCATTCTCATCGGGCCGACCAAAATGAATTTCTACCGACCGATCGATCGCATTTATATTTTTTCATCAGCTAGACCTCCCCACTGCCTTTGGCCTCAAGTTGCGAATGACCAGTACTTTGTGGTTAGCCGTCCATCTCCGAAATGTTCAATTCAAGCGAGGTTTGCTTCGACGATGTCCTAGACTCTGAAATATTCTAATACAATCCAACATCTGGATTGTAAATTACAGTTGACAAAGTGGAAGGTGAGATTGGAATGTGGAGTTTGTTGAGTTTGTGTGGAGTTTTAAGTCATTTTCTCAAGCATATTCTCAGCGTGCTCAAAGTGATTCACAGTCTCTCGAGTCGTGACTGCAAAGCTCCTTGCCAGACAGTGGGTGGCCATGGCAATTTCATCAAGCAAGCCTTGTCCTTGATGGGACCAATCTCTCTCGTTCTCGGCCATCTGTGTCACTACTTAAAAAAATAAAAAAGACTCCAACATCAGGAAGTGTCAGTTGCAGTCTCATTACTGAGGCACCACTCATCTTTTCCTCTCTGGCCTAGTGCAGTTTAAATTTGGGATTACTGGTGCTTATAAGTGACGGCCTTGAATGTTCAACCAAGTTGAACCCAACCGGACTATAGACTTATGAGGGGAGAGAAACATTTCCGATTTTTTATTTTGTGAGGGTGGGATGAGTGTTAATCTCCTCTCTCCGTTGTGAGCTGTCAAATTGGAGCAGATGGCGTGGTATGGAACCATTAACAGAACAAGCCTTTCCGAATCCCAATAAGCAGAGGAGGCAAACGCATCGCGTTGTCCACATTCTCTAATTTTGCTAGTGGCATGATGTGACCCAGAGGCTTTCTGGGTTGCTAAAACCATAAACCCAAAAGGAAACATTAGCAGATGAAAGGAAGCATGTAGCCGATGAGGGAGGAATACAATTGCTTTAAGTGCCTCCATCACTCACCAAGTATGACATCCAGTGTGACCAGGCTTTGTAAATGATAGTGTTCCATGCTTGGAGCTTGAGACTCAAGGACGCTTTATTCTTTAGGTGAGGCGTCCTTTCAAAGTATTTTTTCTAGTTTTCTTTCTCTGTAAAACCGCAGTGGTGAAGAAAAGTTTACCTTGGTCACATGCACTGTAGTATGGGATTAGATAAATGTATTTATTCCTTTACTCAAGGGGATTATTGTTTTTTTGATACCAGATTCATGTAAATAGAGGGTGGAGAAGGACTAACACAGTCCACACACGCACACACACCCATAAACACACCCACACCTGAGAAACACACACACCCCAGAAACACACACACACACTGCAGATTAATGAGTTTGCTTGTCTTCTCTCAAACTGAGTTCAAGGGGGATTCCAATCTGATCATTTCCCCTGGTGAGAATGCACACACACAAAGAAACAGACCTCTCCTCGTTGGCACCCGTCGTCATAATGGTTTGCTATCATGCCACTAGGATTAGCGTTTTTTGTGACCTGAATTAAGGGATTGCTTTTTTTCCAGTTATCACCGTTGGTTGGGAGTGGTATTTATTGAGGTCAACTGAATTAGTTTGGGAAATCAGACAGAAAAATGCCACATGCGTGTAATGAAAAGATAATTGTTAGTACTGAATATTTCATATTTAAATCAAGGCTTCCTTAGCCATCATCAAAGTAGTAAATCGTTTATACATTCGCATTGAAATTCATTGGCAAATTGAGTCAGAAAGTAAACCCTAAAAATGTTACCCCCCAGAAATTACTCGGTCTGCAGGACTTTGCCAAGGACCTGTATCTCCTCAGATGATTACAGAGCAGAACTCCAGATCCTTCTAGGATGTTCCGCATCGGCCTCTCAGCTCTCATAGGACACGCATGTGGTTGATGCTGCACTGCTGTGCGAAGGTGAGAAAGTGCCCTGCTCCCCCTACTGGCCTGAGCAGGAGCTACCTCCCCACAACCTGCGGAAACACTCTCCCAGTTACATTTTCATTTAGTCATTTAGCAGACGCGCTTATCCAGAGGGACTTACAGCAAGTACAAGGACATTCCCCCGAGGCAAGTTGGGTGAAGTGCCTTGCCCAAGGACAAAACGTCATTTGGCAGGGCCAGGAATCCAACCGGCAACATTCTGATAACTAGCTTGATTCTCTAACTGCTCAGCCACCCGACCCAGTTCTCTCTCTCTCTCTCTCTGAGATGAGCCTCTTCATGCGTTTGTGCAGAGTATTCTCACCTCCTACTCTTCATACGTGCAGCAGTTGCATAGTTATATTTCTATTCACATTATTGGCATTCCTTTTGTACCAATGAAAACAATGGCATTTTGAAACTCACCAAAGGCTGTGGTGTTCCTTCAAGGACATTTTATATTATGTTCTATTTTTGGTTGGAGCAATATTGCTGTAATACAGTGGAGAGATTATTAGATCTAAATCCACTTCATCACGAGTATTTTTTGTTGTTGCTGATGTTCGAAGTTGTATTCCCTTGGAGGGAGGTGACACTTGAATTAAATTGTGTGGAGTGAGGGAAGGGCTTGGTAAATATTTTCTCGAATCCCTGATTAATTGAAATTGGATTTAACTGCTCGCTGGACCATAGCGGCTGGAACAACGTGCCGGGAAGGTAGCGTTTTTGCAATGCAAATGTAATTTTGGGCTTTGCTTTTGCCCAGGAGAGCTTTGTAAATAGCTTGCAGATATGCTTTTTCATGAGCCATTTTCTCCTAGTTGAGATACTTATTATTTGAATTCCCCTCTGTGATTAGCTTCTTGAATTAAATATGTGCTCTCTTGTTTATCAAGCCATGTTGTAATCACTGCAGATGCTTTTTGGAAGAATGTGTTCCACATTTAGCTACAAAGTTATTTTGAGTTATTATTCAAAGGATGAAAATGATGTTATTGATTAAGGCCATTAAATGCATGCATTGTTTTAAAATGATGCATTCTCCCCGTGTATCTTTACCATAAATCACTGTTTGGGGTTTATTTTCTTAACGAGGTAAGAAGTAGTCCTAAGTAAAAAGACCTATTTTTCATCTTTTCCATCAAGCTCCTTATAAAATCCAGTCACATAAACAGACCAGTAGAGTCTGACTGAGAGAATGATTGTCTTCCCGTGTCCTGAGTCTCAATGATCTTCAGCTTCAAGCCTGCAAACAGAGATCAATACCTCAGAGGAGGATGCTTCGGTGTGTCCAGAACCTTCTCAGGGAGAGCTGACATTCCTCTTAGCTGCTGCCGACACTGGTTAAGCAACGACGCCTGGAAGCGTTGCTACAATTACCAGGTTGCAGAGGAGCTACCTGATAATCACAGCATGATTCTGACCTCCCCTCGCTGAGCTGCAGTAGTGGCGGCCATCTTGCGCTGCCCTCATCCTCCCTCCCAATTGCTCCCCCCTCTCAGACTGGAACCTCTCCCGCGTCAAACGGTCCAGAACAGGACCTGGACAGTGATTACCGTGATGGATGAGGGGGACGTGGAAACCAAGTCATATGTCGCCTGTTCGGTCAGGGGAAGTTCATCTGCCACTGCCCACTCCAAGTCCTCCAACGGCCCCCCGCTCCCCCCACCCCCCCTCCAGACGTTGACACATCATTTCAACTGTAATTTGCTGCCTGATTGAGGTTCAGGAAGGAAAAAATGTGTTGTGCGGCGACTAGTGGAGTGTGATGAATGAGAAATGGAACCAGGTGATACCTTAAGCTATTTTTCAAGAATGTTAGAATATATATATATATAATATATATATAATAAATATTTCAAGGATGCATTGTTATTCACGTTTTTTTCATTTTAAATGTTCTGTTGGTTCAGAAAGAGAGGAAGCACAACTTCTTTGCAAGGCGAATTCTTTGCAAAATTTTGAGGTGAATGTGGAGGCAGTCAGTGTTAGCATGGCGCCTGACAGGAAATTAGTTTTTTCGTACTGTTGGAGGAAAAAAAAAAAAACATTCCAAAAGTGTGGTGCGGACTGGCAGAAAAGGCAAATGAAGGTTAAATGCTGTAGCCTCTCTGCAAGTAGTTGCTGAGATCAAAGTCACACGCGTTTTCTTGTCACAGATGGGTTGTAATGCTGTGAAATAGACAGTGATGTAACATGTATGCAATAGGTAAAAGGCATCTCGTCAGGGCAGTAAATGTGCGTTTTTTTCCACTTCCATCCCCCATGTTTGATCTTCCTCTGTGAAGCCGAGGCCTCCTGAGACTTCTGATGTTAGAGATCAGAGCTGGAGGGGAGAGGAGTTTGGCTTGACAGACGCCCTATTATTCCACTGTAGACTGAATCTTTTTGCCAACAGATAACTTCAAAGAACCTCAGAAATGCCACCTTTTTTTAAAAACTGAAAACCCGCCGTTTTTCCCTGAGAAACTTTGGAGTGGCGCGCCACAAACATTTCACGGGCCGCTGTCGACCGTGTTCTCTATTCCGCCCACGCTGTCGATAACGCATCTATCATCGCGCTCGGTTTATGATGCGGTACCTTATGCAGGTCCTCTGCAAAACTGATTGCACCCCCCCATCTCTCTCTCTCTCTCTCTCCTGTCCTGTGAGCATGGATTGATCTCTGTTTCCCCTCCGGTGAGGAGCACGGAGGAGATCCTCAGGCAGATTGTTCTGGCCTTCGCTGCCGTATGCATTTGGAACCATCAGCGGTTTTTTCTTCACTCTCAGAATTTGTCCAACTTTTAGCCGATCAGTTTTCCGTTAAGCGATGGATCCGAACCCCCATCTCCCCCAACTCCCCCCCCCCCCCCCCCCCCCCCCCCCCCCAGGTCTCTGGAAAAGCGGGCGCTTGTATTTGCACACGGTGGCTGACTGTTAATCCCCTCTCTCTCATAAAGAAGGTGGGGCAACGGCGAGGCAGGGCTGTGTCAGCGCTTTTCGCAACTGCTAGAATGCGCTCTATCTGATTCCGAATGCAGAGAGGCGACGCGCCCGTGCGTTGGAAAAGGGGGGATTAAGAATGCATTGGTGGGGGTGATGGATTTTCTCTCCTTCGACTGCGCAGCCACAGAAGGAATTGAGCTGGGACCTTTATACCTGCTCTTTATGCTGTAGTTGTAGCAATAACAAAAACTCATTGTGCCGAGGAGGAATGGAAATCTTCGGAATCGTTTCAAGGACAGAATAGTGCTGGGCCGAGCCAGACCATGGTGTCTCACTGTGTTCCTTTTTCTTCTCCTCAGAAGAAGTCGGTGATTGTCACCAGCCTGATAGCGGTGGTGTCGCTGTTCGTGGTGGTGGTGAACTACTCGGAGAAGCCTTACTTCCTGCTGCAGCCTATGTTCGGCCAGGGCTTCAGCAGCCGCTGGACGTTCTCCAGGCAGCCTCACAAACCTCACCTGGGTTATGTCAGCATCCCCCGGCAGGAGGTGAGAGGAACGCGCGCACACACGGTCATACACGCAAACACAGGTGCTCACACACGCATTATCCCACACACACAGCCTCTCGCGCGCATGTTCCCACACACACAGGCACCCACATGCGCATGTGACCATACAAACACACCGCTGTTGCCAAACACACACACATACATGCACTTGTTTCCCACGCAAACACACCGCTGCCCACGCACACGCACACACGCATACAGATTCATTTAACACACACAGACACACACTAATCCAGCCATGGTTCATAACCTTTCATTAAGCGAAGACTCATATTTGATTCATAACCTCTGACTAGTTGCTGCCACGCTATGGCAGTGAGTAAGCGATCTGGAATACATAACCACGGCAGTAACACCAAATACAGGCTGCTTTATTCATAACATGCGTTATTCAGGATTTGCAATTGTACTATTTGATGTCTCGGGTGTGTATTATTCTTTAGCACAATTCCAAACCTCCATGTACTTGTGCTCCAGATCTTTATACTTCAAACAGCTTGGGGGTACGTGTTCCCCGCACAATTTATGGAGACGAAAGTATCAAAGGAGTTCGATTCCGAGCACGAGCAAGGGGTAACACGCTCGGTGTTTGCGTTTGGAGCGAGCATATTTGCATTTGCCTCCACGGCCAGCCAATGGGAGTTATTTGCGTGACGAAGCCAACAACACGCATGTTTCTTATACCCAAGGGCACAGAAGCGATTTAACATTTTGAGATGCGGCAGATTAAAGATAGCCGACTCCCTGGTTGGGTGGCTGTAAATCCAGGGTGCCTCATTGGTTGCCCTCCTCTTTAATGAATAGAGGATGTATGATATTCAACGGGCCTGTATGGTAAAGATTGATGCGAATCGCTGTCCTCTGCCACTTGAGGGTTCTCGTACAACAGGGGGCCCAGAGGCAATCACACATCACTGCCGTCATCCAAACACCTTCACCCCTTTCTGGGCCGGGACATACCCAGACGAGCCTGCTTTAAATCACTTTGCTCCAGGCCCCTGTGGATGTTTATGTAAATCATATTAAAGGGTGGTAGGATCTATCGATGCAGGTCTTCTCACTCTCTCTCTCTTTATCGCTCTTTCTCTGTCTCTCTCTCTCTCACTTTCTCTCTCGCTCACTGCCTATCTCTCTATCTCGCTTCCAAGCTCTCCTTCAGTTCTCTAGTGCTTTCATACAGAAAATGAGAACAGACTGTGAGTGGTCTGAAAGTTAATGCCAGCAACAGCAGCCTTCCATATGCCTGCCGAATCATTAATGAGTCTGGAGTGTTGTAGAGTTTGAGTTAGAGTGATGTTCTTGTGTCAGGTGTCATAAGCGATTAGGCTGGTGTGAAAGGCTGACTGTGTAAGACATCATCAGTCATTAAGCAGGCATTAATACTCTCGCCAGCAGAGTAGGGATCCAGTGGAGGGCGAGGGGCAGCTTGCCTCACCCTTTGTGGTGGTGGTGATGGGGAGGGGGGGTTGTCACACAAGGGGGCTGTGCCATGCCGTTCTCCCATAATGCATCAGGAGCTCGGAGCGTTTCTCATTTCGCTGATTTGATTGAAACTGTCTATCAGGCTGAGGTATTGTTCTAACTCCACGTTTCATGAGTAATTGAGTACATTTGTCTTGTCATACGTTTCCAAAAAACCTTTGCATGCTGGCTCGGTCCCTCACTGACCGTGACAGAAGTTCAATATTTCCATTTAGACTTCAAATGGTGAGACCCAGTGATTTGAAATGTAAACAACGCGGTAAAAAATGAAAAAACAAAAACCCATTTGTCAGATTGCTCGGATGGCGGTTTCACTGAGAAAAGCGCCGCCAAAATTCGCAGTGACCTCGCAACGTTATGGAAACTCGAAGTCCCATTCGCGTCGAGAAAGTGCTTTTCGATTCCATTTTCAATTCGGAACACTTATTTGATACATCCACACCGATAATGCAACTGAAATTGGATTCATTTAATTGGATGAATTGCAAACATTTGAGAGTGTCAAACTAACCTCTCAGTGGGGTACTATAAGAAGCCCACTGCACAACCGCACTTGGTATATTCATGTACGAACCACCCAGCGTTAATGAATCATGCATAAACATCCTAATGAAAGTCAAGGTTAAGCGCGTCACCCGCAACTATCCAATAGTCACGTCCTCTTTGTTAAGGTTGCAGGCAAAACCTATTTAACTGTTTTAATAGCACAAAGACTTAAGGGGGGGGGGGGGGGGGGACGACGACATGCATTTCATGTTAGAATATCTGTCTTGCTCAATAGCAAGAACATAGTTTGGGACTTCTAAAAAGAACCTGGATTGGAACGACTGTCCTCTTCAGCTTCCCCTCGCTGCAGCACATTATGCATTCCCCCCCCCAAAAAAGAAATGTCACGCCTTTTCCCGATGCGACGTCATTGATCTGTTGCTGCATTCACCCTGTCAGTTTGAATATTCAGGTAACTGCAAGACTGCCAGGATGATGAAGTGATCGTGCCCGGGGGAGGGGGGTGGGGGAGTGGGGGGGGGGGCAGCAGAGCATCACGCCCAGCCTGCCAGCGCTCCCACAGGGGGCCACCGCCCAGCTCATCTATATGTGTGAGAGGTGTGGTGGGAGATGGAGTTATGAGAGGGCCGGTCTGGGGAAAGCTGCCGCTAATGGAGGCTTGGATGACAGCTCAAGGCTCCCATGATGGGTGTCTCCGGTCTCCAACCACCAAGTCAATAACAGAGTCTCACAAACTTTACACTCAACCTTGAAATCAGTCTTGCCGGCCCCATCGTAACTGGAAAGCAACAGTGTGTGAGCTTCCCCTTGCGCGCTTGCAGGATGCGTGACAGATGATGGTGCGCGAGGCGGACATCGTCAGCCTCCAAATGCACTTACCGTAATGCACAAGACGCTATCGATTTATCTGTGAGTGCATGCGGTTTGGTAACACAGCAAGCCGGCTTCCTTAATGTGAATAACAGCAGTCTAGCCTAATTTCCGGACCTCCCTTAAATTCCTTCAAGACAACGAAAAGCATGTTATCTTCAGTTAAATGAACCCACATCTCGTTGTCAGTGAGGGGGTGCCTGCTGTTGAAGTCAAAGACCTTCGGCCGAGTTTAGTACAAAACCGCCGCTGCGGGTTGAATCCCTTCGCTGCCGTCGGGGAGGAACAGATGACACGATCCCTGTTGCGATCCAGACGGGATCCGAGTGCACACCCACAAGCCTCCCCGTAGCTCTCAAAGGGAACCCCACTTTTAGATCAGACTTCTAAGTTGCCACTCCGGCATAATTCCACTTCGACAATGGCTTGCAACAGTGCGGAATTACTATATAAGAAATCTTGCAGAGATGAGCTAGTAATCAGATGTTCCCCCAATTCTCCTCCCCCACTCCCTCCCTTCCTCCCCCCTCAGCCCCTGAAGCTGCACTGCGACGTGTGCAGCATCGTGTCCAGCTCCGGTCAGATGCTGAACCGGGCGGCGGGCCCCGACATCGACCGCTCCTCCTGCATCTGGCGGATGAACAACGCTCCCACGCGGGGCTTCGAGCCGGACGTGGGCCGGCGGACCACCCTGAGGGTGGTGTCCCACACCAGCGTGCCCCTCCTGCTGCAGAAGCCACAGTTCTTCTTCGGCCAGGCCAACGACACGGTTTACGTGGTGTGGGGCCCCTTGAGGAACATGAGGAAGGATGGGAAGGGCGTGGTGTACAACATGCTACGGCAGGCGATGGAGAACTACCCCCACGCTCGCATCTACGTCACCACCGAGGACAGGATGAACTACTGCGACATGGTCTTCAAGAAGGAAACCGGCAAGGACAGGTGAGCCCGGTGTGTTGCCCGGTGTGCAGATCACTACGGTTACTGTAGTTGACATGTCTTTAGGGAGTCAGGTGGCTCAGTGGTTAAGGCATTGGGCTCTTGATTGAAGGTTGCGAGTTTGATTCCCGGCTGTGGCTACATGATGTAGTGTCCTTGGGCAAGGCACTTCACCCTACTTGCCTCAGGGGGAATGTCTTTGTACTTGCTGTAAGATGTCTTATTTTACTTCAGGTCTCTTTAGGTGATTAAAGGTGCAGCAACACAGCATGGTACCTTTCATCATTAGTGTTACTTCAGTCGGTTAGCAAAGCGGGAACTTTATACCTCAGTACATCAGCGTGTCTCGACATGGTCGACCTAGCTGGCCTTGTTGTTGATACCTTCCCCCCCAGCGTGCGCACGCCCCTGCAAACACTAACTCCCACTTTAGGAGCAATTTACTTAACAGCCCCTCCGGACGTTCATGCCGCGCTGGAAGCCATTTTGAATGAGTCTCCTTGATGAAAACCCTTCAGATGTGCTCTAGTTTAGATCTAAAAACACATCAGGGAAATCAGGGTAATGACGCTACAAGCTGGTAGGATTCTTCCCCCTTTGGCAGCGAGGCTCAGAAATCCACCAATCCATGGCTCACTGTAGGGTCGCACAGAAATCTACGCCGGTAACAAGATCAAATGTGCATTTTAATACCCAGCTGCGGTTAGTGTACGTTGCTTCCCTGAGAGATCTCTACAAACCAGGCAGGGAGGAACCGCATTAACTCCCCGAGACATGGCCGCATGCTGAGCGCTAACTATATTGTCTTGCTAGGCCCCCATGAGTTTAGCAGGTGTTTAACACAGTGATGGGAACCCCACCAGACTGACTAGCATGCAGACTCACAGACCTCTGCTTCTGTACCGCTCCCACACGTCATTAGAACCTTTTCGAACTCCTTAAGAAGATTAAGATGTACCGCAAAGAACAAGGCAGGCATTTCATTTTCCATTGTTGCCATTTGTATTAGCGACAGCCCGTCTCTCTCTCTCCGAAAAGGTAGACCTGCTTCTCTGGGATTGGAGCGCTTGCAAGAGCGGAATTAGGTTGCACATCTGAGGGAGATCAACCGCAGTAGGGTTCCTAAGTGTCATCTGGTCTCTCCGTCTGTAGGGGACTAACAAGCACGCTGGTAGTCTACCCGTTGCTCGGTCTGCCTGCCTGTCTGTCTGCCTGTCTGTGTAATATGTCAGTGGTCTGTGACTGTGTGTGCCAACTTGGAGAGCTCCAGTAATTAGAGTCCAGGGAGTCTTCTGCTTTCTGCCTCACAGAGCCTGCCTCTGGCAGACAGCAACCGTATCTTTCAACGCGGTGTTAAAGCGCTTGCGAACCTCCCCCAAAAAAACACTCACCGCAAAACTAGAACATGTGATTGGAGGAAGAGGGTGTTCTGCGGCTTAAGAAATCTCAGTTATCGTGTCCTCACGGCCTCGCCCAGGCCCGATCCACTTAAGAAGAGCTTACACCCTTTGTGTGCTGGTGAGGGACACTCTTTTTTCTTCTTTCTCGCAGTCTCTCGCCCTCTTTCTTTCATTCTCTCTCTTTCTATTTCTCCCTCTCTATCCCTTTCTCTCGCTCGCTCTCCCTCTCGCTTTCTCTCTGTCTCCGTCTTTTGTTTCGTTTCCTGGTCCTGATTGTCTGCGAGTGTGTGTCAGCTGCATTCACATCGACACCCTGCGCACATCGCAGGAGATAATCATCAGGCTTGTTTGCGACAGGAGCGGATCGAAGGAGGCTCTAATGATCCTGATAGCCGGAGGAACACAGGGAGGTGGCCCTCCCCACCCCCCCTTGGCTGTCTGCTGATCAAGCTCACTGGAGCGCTGGCTGCCTGCTATGATGCCTGTCTGGATGGCTGCCTAGCCATCTGTCTATAAAACCCAATCATTTACTGATAGGTATAAGCGGCAGCCAAGAGGAGTGTCGGTTTTTCGCGTAATTGTCCACTAAACGTTCCCGCCAGCAAGTTGACGGATGATTGGTTGATGGATGGTTTGGTGTTCTAGGTGTTCTACGCTCACGCAGTCACCACGCTGTGGGTGAAGCGGGGCTTGGCGGGGAAGAACCTCTGGGGTCGTCTGGCTCAAAAATGTAGTTGTTGTAAGGGAGTGTTTCGCTATATCTGCTCCTGTTAGCAGAGGTAGATAACAGTGTTAAAAACAGAACACTTTAATCACACTGTCACATTACAACACTGCCACCTGGGCCTGCTTGACCTGGGCTTGTGCTCACTCGCTCATATCTGTTTTAGTGTGTGTGTGTGTGTGTGTGCACGTGTGTGCGTGCGTGTGTGTGGGTGGCCCAGGTGTGTGTAGGAGCAGGCATGTGTCATAATGAGCGAGAGTTTTTGTTCTGTTTCCCAGAACAGTGTTTTTCAGTATTCATTCAAACCATTCCAAACTTCAACAGAGACACATAATAGATGCACCTTTTCAGCCTGAGTGTTTTAGTTAATTAAGTTAGCAATTAAATCACAGCTGTTATCTACATATTTCAGTCATCTTTCACTATAGCTCTGAACCTCCGTTTTGGAAACTTTCACAAGTTTCATAAACTAAAAGTATCTGCTTAGTCAGTACATGCAGACTTAAATGTCAAAAAATATTTTGTTCACACAATACTGTCTTTTAAAAAATTGCTGTAGAAAGATTTTGTTTTGAAGGGAGATTTCTCTCTCCCAGATAAAATAGTAGAGGAGAAAGTACATTCTATCTGTAGTTTCTTTGTTTGTAAATTCAGAGACAGAGAAACGATAGATAAAAAACGGATGGTTAGGAACAGCCCTGACATGTTCTGACGGTGTATTGAAACACAAGTATGCCTTCAATGGGGAATTCCACATCACTTCCAAGCTCATCATGGTTTGTCAGAGTAGAAAAGAATGAAACAGATTCTCTTTTACTCAGCATGCAAAAAGATAGATTGAATTAGCAGTTTTTCCTATAAAGAAATAGGTTCTTTGAGATGTGGTATAAACCTCATGTCACCACTTAATAAGCATGTAATTACATTAGTTTCTGAAAAGCTTGTAATGACTATGAAATTACATTCACAATTGAACTAGTCAAAATGCATTAAAATGGGGCCGTGCCACCCCTCAGCGGGATTGATTAAAGCTAAATAAATCCCCACTCACCAAAAAACATTAATTTCTGTATTTTTTAAACCACATTTTAAACGGAATCTCTGCTGCTGGTCTGTCAGATTTTTCACCGGGGCCATGTCAAGAGTCAAAAACAACCACACAAAATAGGTGAGGGGAAAATCGCTGTCCAAACTTCATTAGCATCATGCTAGCAATTGATATAACACGATTACGTTGATGTGCAAAAAATGCTATTAGCCGGCCTTTCTCTCTGGATTTCTGGTCCTCTGTTGGTGTGTGTGGGCCCCATCTTCTCCCCCCCGGAAACAGGCTCTTCTCTGGGGTTGAATCCCTCCAGGCAGGCAGTGGAGTGAGACAGACACAGCCCTGAAGGGGATGTTAGGGGTTGCAGGTTTGCAGGGAGCATGATCCAGCTGAGCTCTAATACAGGTAGACTCCATATCCCAGCCTGGAGCCGGCGAGCTCGTAAATGCATTTTCTGCTCTGCTTCACCCCGCCCCAATTGAATCAGCTCCATTGGCCACAGTGTTTAAAGCGCACACCTGCATCGCTAGTCAAGTAATGACCAAAATGTGATTAGGCATAATTAAATCAACTGCCTGCTTGGCTTCAGAAAAACACACTAAATAGATAGCGCTGGTGTTACTATCCTGGGCAGGAAACTTCCCAGATGCAGCGCTAACAATCATATTTTTAGGTTCACATAGAGCTGTATTTCCATGGCTCAGTTCTTTCCCAGGTACTTGGTGCACTTTATCGCCTGCTGTCTTTCTGTTCTCTGCCTCTCTCACCAAGTGACTGTTTGACATTTAAAAAGTAGAAATGGGCAAATTTTAAGCCTTCCTTAAGGTCAGTCTAACTTGAATGTCATAGTAACCTGTAGAGTCATCTAAATGTGTACGGAGTGTGTTTGACATAAGTGCAGAACAGACATCTGATATGTCATTGTGAAAGCACGCGTGTGTGTCATTCATCCAGAATTCATCCTTGTGTGCTGTGTTCAAGCACAAGGCTTTAAAGGGGTTCTGAGCCAGTCACTTCAGGTTTGAGATGTAAAATGCTTTGTGGAATGAGAAGCAGTTCTTTGTTGACAGCTGGATCAACCTTTGCTTGTAAAAGCATTGAGCAGTCATGTCACAGACTGGGAATATGATGTAAAAGGCACGCTGGGCTCCTTTGTCATTCCAATTTACCAACAATAACAAAACATTTGAGAAAACTCCGAGCCACAGAATTGACTTAAATGGTTTTGTACTCGCTGTTTGATTTTTCCACCCATGGAAATATATATCATCGCAAACCAGCATTCCAATGAGACACTATTGATTATGTTTCTGTACGTGTTCTGGCTCGTGTGATTTTAATGCCTTTTCCCTGGTTGAGTTCCAAGGCAGCTTACAATGCTCTCAGAACTTTCTAGTTTTTACTTCAAGTGGTGGATTTTTGTTTCATCTTCAGCATTCAGGATAGTTCATACATAAAAACATCTGTACCAGTTAAGAGTCCTATAATCAAAGTAATAGTTTTTCATCTGTTAGTAGCAAGACATTTCTTTCCAGCTGAACTGCAATGATTCTCCACTCTTTAAGAGACCTTGTTCGACTGAAGTATTATCAAGGGCCTTGTTTTATGTCTTTATGGGTATTTGAGTTCTGTGGGGATTACACTCTTGAGTTTATTCCTCAAAGGTGAATAGGAAAGGATTTCTTTTCAATTATTCAACACTCCATCTGGGATTAATTTTATTATTCATCTTTTGAATCAATAATAATCGGTAGTGCTTTGTAATTCCAAATGTAAGGTCCTCCTCCACCTTGAAATCCCTGGATACATCTATGGATAATCCGTGTCTGTTTTGTTAATGTAAGAAACAAGTCAATGTTAAAAACGATTACATTTTGGAATGGAATCTATCAAACCACTCATAGAAAACCATGAAAATACATAAATATGTTGTTTTATAATATGAATGGCCCTAATTTGCCTCCATCATAATTGATGCTTTTAGACAAGGCTGGTAAAACCATGGAATGGTGTACTTCATGTGTTATTATTGTTAACCACGCAATGTACTGTGGTGGGTTCTTAGAACAGTGCACCTACTGTGGCTCAGCTCACATTTACATTTAGTCACTTAGCAGACGCCCTTATCCAGAGAGACTTGCAGCACATACCCCCTGAGGCAGGCAGGGTGAAGTGCCTTGCCCAAGGACACGACATAATGTTGCCTTAGCCGGGAATCGAACTTGCAATGCCCTAACCTTTCAGCCACCTGACTCCACCTCAGCTTACGCTCATCACATGGAGCTAGCACATGCTCTGGCTTCTGACTATAGCTGGAGAGGATGGAAAACAAGAACATTCAAAGCCCTGACTGCCATCTCTGAGTGTTCTTTTGGATTGCTCGTCAAGTGTTTATTACAAGGGAAAAATAGCTATCTGTCTAAATTTGGAATTTTCGAAATAAAAGAGGGAATGATATTAGACGTAGAAATCTCTAGGCAGCAAATTTGTCCCCTTTGATATTCCCAGTTTTTTCAGTTAAGCAGACCGAAATATGAACTAAATTAAAAGCAATAAAGGGAAACATAATCTCCCATACGGTCCAAAAAGATATATCTTCAATGTGAAAGCTCAGTACTGATTCAGTACTGATGTAGTGTAGGAAGAACTGAAGTACAACAACAACAACAACAACACAGTCCACTTCACCCATGACATACTTGTTCAACGCGCCATTTCTCTTCCAGTCACCCAAACCTGATTATAAAGCTTTGAAGCTCACCCCCGCTTTGGTAGCTACTTCCTCTAAGGCGCTCTACACCACTGTCTTACAAAATTAATGAGATAAAAACTGCTCGGGCAGCATTGGGCAAAGAAGCGTTAGCTTTATATTCTCCACAGAGAGAATTATTAAAGTCCTCTCTTCCTGCTAGATAGAGATCAATAAAGACAGCCGTGGCCCCTGACTGTGAATTTGATGCATATTGGTGTGGGATAGTGAAGAGCTTTAAGGATACAAGTTGTTCAGGAAGGTTCGGGGGGGAAGGAAAAATATGCTTTTGGCTCTCCCCATGTATCACCATCTGCTCAAGCATTTCAATGTTGCCTTCATCCTACTACACACAGGAAGGCCTTGTCCATCCAGAACCATGTCTTTACTGCTTGAACTACAGTAGCTTATCCTCAGTGTTCACAAATAGCCGAGTTTTTGGGATGGAAGTGTTGAGAAACTGTTTCTAAACAAGGTGGAAATGCCAAGATCATTTGTCTACGCTCACCAACATACACACACATCCTCTTGGGATGCATTGAAATAGATGCCTGCTAAGTATGGTTAAATATAGTTAAGATCCTTGCTCTCCGTAGTTACAGCATGAAAATGATGCATTGTCTTGTTCCAGTATTGCAACAGGGGACCTGCTATGCTGTTGGTACTTGCGCAACACAGAATGTCAGAGCAATGTCAGGGCTTGGAGAGAGGTGGTGAAGTTGGATGCATGGGGAACTGAGAGCCTCTATCTCCACACAGCATTCTCCTCTTCTTCCCAAGTATGTATTGACACATGCTTTAGAAAGACAACAAGGCCATTTACCTCAGGGACAGTGATGGTAGGAGCCAGTCAAAGCTGCCAGCTAAGTAACAGTTACGACCACGACAGCCATTTTTCCCTTGCTTATTTTCATTCGTACCTAACCCATTTAATTGAAAATGTAAATCCAGACATCCAGACTTCCTATTATAACTTAAAATCTAACACTCCCTCATAAACAGAGAGTAGGGACAGAGAGAGCAGAGAAGTGAACGAGTACAGTACACAGATTTACAACCAAGGAATTCATTTTCTGCTGATGGTTTGAAGAGGGTTGGTGTCCAGGGGCGATAAACTGCTGTCGGTTATAGATGATGATAGTCAAGGGAATGTAAACATTAACCTCAGAGAGCACAAATGGTCTTTTTGTTTTGCAAGTTGTGAAGGTCAACCTTGATAACTCCCACCTTGTCCACAGGGAAGGCTTAACACAGGAACAGTCCAGAAAGCTTACATGCCTCATCACCGCCATTAAAATAAATGGCTGTGCAGTGACGTGTGTCAAAGGAACCCCATTTCTCCCTATGGCTAGCTGCAGAATGTTGTCATTACTGAGTCCCAAGGAGAACTTGGGAATTTAATGGAATAATGTTGTTGTATTTGCTATCTATTATACCTGACCAAGGGCTAATGTCTCTTCTAATGCATCGCTTCCCTTACATTACATACCCTTACATACCCTTACATTATCAGTTCACCAGCAGATATCCCATGCTAAGAGCAGCAAATTGAATGTTTCCGTGTGTGTGTTTGTTTGTGTGTGTGTGTGAGTGAGACAAAGACAGAGAGAGAGAGAGGGAGCGTATGTATGTGCTCAACTCTGAGATCTAGCTGACGTGAGGATCTAGCTGAGATCAATGCGTTGTCTTCAGATCACTGCAGCTGCTGGCCATGTTTCTAAAAGACCGTGTGTCTCCTCTGGCTTGGCTGTCTGTTGCCACTGTCACCCAACAGTGCTGAGGCCCTGAGTGCCTGTCTGTCCTAGCCGGGGTCCGGGAGATGGGAGGGGATGCTATCGCTGTCCCCCAGGAGACGAAAAGCTTCAATCTGCGGTGATGAGAAGAGAGGGGCCCTTCACAGACTCTGGAATAGGTTTTTCCACAAGAGATAGATGAGCAGGCTGTCCAGTCCACTGCAGACCAGCTCTCAGGTGCTCTGAGTTCGGACTGCACTGCGCCATGGTCTCATCCGATTGGTTCTCTGGCTATGAACAATTAACTTTGATGTATCGCCATGCTCTACTTTCCCTGACTTGATAAGGTCAGCTTCTAATCTCCGGGGGAGTCACTCAACCAATTGAAGCATAATGGGCAACGTAACTCGCTTTCCCTGATAGCGCAACAACGGGCTGGCAAGAGTTACGACACCGCTCGCAATCGAATGTGAAAAACCCACCTCTGTTAAATAGTTCTGACAGATGTCAAATTGTATTCAGTTGCACCGGGATAAGAAAGCCCAGTTGCAGTGACGTTTCGTCGGTCTAGTCTCGCTCACGTGGATATCTCCAACTGCGAGTGTCAAACCTGATGTTTTTTCTCCGAGCAAAGTTTTGACCAAAGCAGGAGAGAGTTTTGGGCCACGGCGCGTTGTGCCAGCCGCTGCCCTCACAAACTGTCTGCAGCCCTGGCAGGTAAAGCACAACATGTACTCACCGATTTAGTGGATTATTTACTTAGACCCAGTTTGAAGTGTCAGACTTCATTTCTCAACCACCCTTCATTTCCCAGTGCCAGTAGGGCAGCCTCATGCCGGCGTGTCAGCATCAATCACTCTCGCCTCGCTCGTCTCAGGTTTTCCCTGGCGTTACAGAGATTGACAGAGAGGGGGAGAGAAAGGGGAAAAAATAGTTTTTGTTTAGAGTCTGCTTTAAGTCATTTTTTTTCTTTTTTTTGGCTTGATTTCGAGGCCATTGGTGATTTGTAGGCAGGCATTATTCATGTTGTTTCTTATTCTGAAGTAACCGCCTGACTGCTAGAGACAGCGTTCACACCATTAGATAGCCGTGGTAATGCCTAGTTCATGGACAAGTTCCATGTAGGGTCAGAATTCCGAGGCATGGGCATTCTTTGTTTTTGATTGGGTCATTCTGTTCTGCCTAGCGCAAAATACATCCTCCTTATCTGATTCACTTAGTTGTTCGACTCATTCAGCTAACCCTTGCGTACGTGATTCACGCATAGGCAGAGTAAACACATCAGATTATGACTCAGGAGACCTTCACCCGCTATGTTTGGAAATAGTATTCCATAGGTCATCCAACGTCATTTTTTAATTTTCATTTTAATGAAACAAAGTAAATTGTTTGCTTGTGGATAGCTTGTAGATGACTTCACAGTGTGTGTACTGGTGTGTGTGTTTGCTATAGCCAGTGCTGGTAGTAAGAGTGACAGACTGCTAATGAATAATGCAGAGTAACGGTGAGGTGGTGGCATTGCTAGACAGCAGCGAGCCGCTAATCTGTCGATCAGTGATAATGTGCGATTTCCCTTCTGTGCTGCTCTAACCCAGCATGGCAACAAACACACACCCCCCCCTTAAACACACACCCTCACCACACACACAGACATTGCTGTCCTAAATGTGTCTTCGTGCAGAAAGATGGATATCGTGCTTAACGTTTCCTTGATTATGAATCAAGCAGCCAGTGACCTTTGCATTATTAAGGTTCTTCGTGCAATTATTGCGTGCTTTACTATGGATGTAATGAACTGTGTGTGTGTGTGTGTGTGTGTGTGTGTGTGTGTGTGTGTGTGTGTGTGTTCAGGATTCAGTCAGGGTCCTACCTCAGCACTGGCTGGTTCACACTCATCCTGGCCATGGACATGTGCAAGGAGATCCACGTCTATGGCATGATCAACGACACCTACTGCAAGTAAGACCCTTACACACACATTTACATTAAGTCATTTAATAGACACTCTTAACCAGAGGGATTACAGTGATTTACAGGGACATTCCCCACCTCCGAGGCAAGTAGGGTGAAGTGACCTTGTCACTAGTCAGACGCCCTAACCACTCAGCCACCTGACTCACTCACACACACGCATGCACAGACACACTGCAAACTCTTAGCAACTGTTCCAGGCACATTCCCTGCCATAGTGGGCCATCCACAGAGATTGTCACACCATCCACTTTGGGAGTATGTCGCTGATGACACAGTATGAATTTAATGTCTGAATTCATAAACACAAATCCGTAAACAGTCTCCCTGAGCAGTGAATACCATTATATTCACCGACACCTTCCTGTTTAGAATACACAGCAGGTAGCTGGCTGGCTCTCGTACGCAGCAGGTTGCCAGATTATACCACCTTATCCCTCTCAAGTTATGATTCTGTTTAGTCCAGGATCCCTCTTTCCCTGGTGGTGTCTGATTACCGCCTGGCCATCAGGCACTTCTGGGGGGGGGGGGGGGGGGGGGGTTGATAAATAAGATGTTGTCACCTCGGGCGCTGTTGTTCATTTCCAGGATGCCATCTTCAACCTCAACTGGAACTGTGCTCACTCGTTCCTACTTCACAGAACTGCCTCCCGAGGAACGACGGTGTATTTATACTACGGGTGTACCGCATTTCTAAAAAAATGAGAGCTTTTTTCCCAGTCGACTGCGGGCACAGGATGGGAGATGACGAACGAGATTAGCATAGCGGCGTCAAGGACGCTAACCAGTTTGACAGTCCACAGCGCTGTCTTCCCATGAAAGACAACAGGAAATTGAGTTTTGATGCGTTTTACAACTCATCATGCCCAATGTCCGCCATGCTTAATGCATGACAGCACACCGCCGAAAGGGATTTATGTAACATCCCCAGCTCTTAGAAGCATGCAAGCAGTTGACCCTGCTGGTAGAGCTGTAATTGAGATTCAACAGGCTGCGCAGAGACTGTGAAATAGAATGCGTCTGTTGGCTCCGAGGCTGTGCTGGAGTGTCTGCAACAGAGTTGCAGCAGGGAGAACATAGGCTGAGACTGGCCTGGTGCCGCAGGGCTGGGCATTAACCTGAGCTGTCTGTGCACCCAGACACACCAAGGTTGTTACAGCTCTGCAGCTAATGGCGTCCTCAAATGCAGCTCATAATGATCCTGCTGCAGACCTGGTTTTTCCGTGTTTTGATAGAGATGAGTTCAGAAGTATGCCCTTCCTGCTTACTTTGGCTGTCTGTTGATGAACCCCCCTTCTCCCATTGTGCTGTTCTCCTTTCTTTGTCTCTCTGTCTATTACTCTCTGTCTTTTTTCTCTCTTCTAATTCTCTCTGTCTTTGTCTTTCTTTCTTTCTTTCTTTCTGTCTGTCTGTCTGTGTCTGTCTCTCTCTTTGTTCCCCTCCCTCCCTTCCCTCCCTTCCTTCCTCTCCCCGTCCTTCCTCTCTCCAGGACAGAGCACTACAGGAAGGTGCCCTACCATTACTACGAGGCAGGAAGCAGGGACGAGTGCGCCGAGTACCTCCTGCATGAGAGCGCCCCCTACGGAGGCCACCGCTTCATCACAGAGAAGACCGTGTTCGCCAAGTGGGCCAAGACACACGCCATCAAGTTCTTCAACCCTTCCTGGCAGCTGTCGTGACCCCCTGACACACACACACGCCGGTCCACCTGGGCCGCTGTCCCGGGCTCTGGCAGTATCGGATGACACACTGGCATAAAGGCATGTTTCTCTATACAGTCTAAATATGTTCTGGGCTAAACAGTGTATAAATGGTATAGGTTCTCCAGTCCCGTCCTGCACCCCTGCTCCGGTCCTTTCCGTGAATCCCGTCTCATCAGGCAGCCTGCTGTGTTTGGTGTTCAGGGGTTAGGAACCGGGTTCCTGTCCTGCTAGGTTCCCATTCTGGAACTGGGCAAACTCTTTTCTTGGTCCTGGAGTTGAAACCAAAATGTCAGCAGCCACGGCCTCTCTCAAAGACAACCGCACCAGGCAATCTTATTGGACAGATAAGGCGGACACGTTTTCTGTACGTCCCCTGAACTCGTTACCCGATGCTGTGACGCAGTTGTGAGGATGTCTCCATGAAATCATCCAATCACGAGCGAAACGTTGGATAGGTGGACGGCTGTGGACTTTTGCCGGAAAAGGGCCTTTGATCCATAGAATTGCCGGCATCACCGATGTTTGTATGCAGCGTGTAACTCCTGCATGATCCAGATAGACTTTCATGTCAGATGTGGGGTGGAGTTTGTCCATCGTACAGGTAGAAGTCAGATATCCATGTAACAACTTCTGCTGCTTTGATGTCCATCTTGGCTGGGTCTCCTGTCAAGCTGTGATTCGGTGTATGTAGCCGAGTAGACTGACGGTATCCTTAAGAAAGAACACATGAAGGAAGGAACTGCACCATTGCAAAATCAATCACTGCTTTCCTTTCCACGGCATTGTTCACCTGTAGAACACCTGAAATATTTGGCCTTATTGTTTTTAATGCTGTGAAATCGACTTTGTAACGGAAGCATGCCTGTGTAAGCTGGGTGTTCCTTGAGGCTAATAGTAATTTATTTAGCGTAGAGCTTTCTAGCTTTCTAACGTTCAGTCACGTGCCCTCTAAAGACAACAAGACCATCCTAACAAAACACAGAGAAACCGTGCAATTAAAAGTCTGCCCTCTCAGACAGATGGAAACCCTGTAGCGACCCAGCGAGGAGATGGCGACAGCCAAACCCCCATCGAAAAAGCAAATTGCTACCCGCTATCATTTGTGCCTGCGATATGATGTGCATAGCTCATTCACGCGCTCTCATCTCCTTATCACTTCCTGTGCCTATGTTCAGAGGATATCACTGTGTTCCCGCATGCGTCTCCCAGTTACAGTGACTTCACACACCTGCGTGCTCTCCAGTTAACGCCTTCACCTAAGTGGGCAACCGTTTTTGATTCGCTTGAGCGGGTAAAAAAAAAAGAAAAGAGAGAGGAAAAAAAGCATCAAAGCTCATTGACCAGCAGCCAACACTGTAGCTCGCCCGCATCGGAGCCAGCCTCCTTGCGTGACCTTTGACCGGCTGCCCCCTCATGGAGGGACTGGTCACCTGGAGGCAGCGAGAAAACCTGCAGAATACGGCCACAGACACAAACGTGAAACTGTTAGGTAGAAAATGACAGCTGTGATTACGGTCAAGGACCTGGAATGTCGTCTACTGCTTCTCGCATGTTCAGTAGTCCGTTTTGTGTACACTCTGTCTTACCGCGCGTCTCTGTCGACACACAGTGGTATGGTGACGCCGCAGCCTGTCCGTGGCGTGTCAAAGCAAGTATTGTAGCAAAGAAAACACCACGCGCTCGCGAAACCGCGATTGGCACAGACCTTTTTATACACGTTCCATCAGCCTGTGATTGTGGCCACATCAACCGGCAGCTCAGTTCAATGTTCTTGCCTGTTCTCCTCTGCTCTGATGTAGCAAAACCAAGCTCACCACCAGTACACTCCCTGGCTGTTACGAGCCCTGTGCCCAGCCGGGCTAATGCCGTACCGGGTCGACTGTACAGTGCTGCACTTCTGAGCGCTGTGATGGAGGAGGAGAGGTGTTTGCGCTAGGGTCTCTGCCACTGTCCTGACGCCCCCCCCTCCTCCCTTCCCCCCCCCCACCCTCCATGCCACACAGACTACAGCTGTCAGATAATCCTTCCGGCGTTCGAATCGTATCTGATGGGGTCGATGGGGTAGCGGGAGAAACACGAATAGTCTTTTCTCCTGGTTTCCATCCCTCCCATATCTTTTCTAAGAAGGTCCCTGTCCCTCAACTGTGGCTCCATCCCCCCTGAGACATACTCAGACCCGGCTCGCTATAGAACCCAGAGCACCGAGGCTCCCAGAGATCCTGAGGGCTGGTCTAGCACCCTGAGGGCCTCATGCAGCAGTCCACCAATACAAACTAGGACATACACACTTCACAAGACAGAAATGTAGCGCTCTCTAAGTAGCTGAGGTCCCCCAGGGGTCTCCCGCAGAAACACTTCCCCACTGCCCTTTAGAGCGTTTCAACATCCCAGCTCCAGTTGGGCCCAGTGATGTCTGCTGGTAATTACCATCCATTTCAAAGGTGACGCTTCAGATTTGACATTTGTGTATCTTCGCAGCGCGCCTCCCTCTCCCCTCGTTTCATATTGCCATTAGTCGGTTTATGTAAGTGCTTTTTGTGTTTGCTCATAAACAGGACGCACGATTCGATGAGTTGCTGTGGTGAAGCACTTTTTTCTTTTTCACATGAAGTGTCCTTGCTTAGATACTTTCTTTGTAGCGTGGATTAGTGGAATGGATCATAAGGAATTAGGAATTCATACATTGAATACACATCTTTGTCCATGGCAAATATGTTTCAAATTTTTCCCCATATGTAAATAAAGAAAAATATGCACAGTGTTTATTATTGTAGATAATCATCCTATGATTGTTTGCTTTTTTGTGATCCTTCAGTATTTGTTTGACGGTCTCTGGATTGTTGTTTTTTGTGTTTTTGGTTTATACTGTACAAAGACAGTTGCTTAAAAACAAGATTATCTCCTTATGTGTCTTATGTTAGTCAGTAATATTATCTGTGAACAATGTGCACCACTCATATTAGTTGTAATATTCAATGTTGGTTAAGGTGGCTTAATTGTTAAGGTCTTTTATCATCACATTGACTTCACATGGGACGATGCTTCATGTTTCAGAACTTTAAGCTTCAGTAATGAAAAGCAAAGATTTCTGGCAGATTACACTGAGAATAGTAGATTTTTCATTGTTTTCAATGAACACTTTTTTTGTTTGTTTCAGTACTAGTAAAACTGCAACATCAATAAGTAGCCATCAATCAGATTAAAGATAGGAAGTGAACCCGTTCAGCTAAATGCATCATATGGTTGAACGCGAGTCAAAATATTGACTGTTGAGATGTATCGTTTCTGTTATCTCAATTCCAGCTGTGAAACCTGGAGATGTGGGCTTTGTATTCTGCACACTTTATTTTAATCGAAGAGTCAGGGGACAAAGCGGTTAGGGAAATCGTGCTAGTAATCAGAAGTTTGCCGGTTCGAATCCCAACCGTGCCAAGATGACATTGTGTCCTTGGGAGAAGCACTTCACCCTACTTGCCTCGGGGGGAATGTCCCCGTACTTGCTGTAAATTGCTCTGGATAAGAGCGTCTGCTAAATGACTAAATATAAATGTAATGGGAGGGGAAAATGCATCAGTAATGGACTGCAGTTAACTAATAGGATGCCACGTCTGGCCTTTGTAGCTTTTACATTATAGGATGCTTATGGCCTAGCTAATGACGTCTCCCCAATGGAAAGCGAAATTGTTTGCATTCGGATGCTGTTTACCTTGTTTCATAAACAATGAATTTTACTCCATGCTTGTCCCTTTCTCCCATTGCCATAACATATTCGCATCCAACCATTTCACAGCAACTCCCCCACTACCCCATTAGTGTAATTGTATTGCACGGGTATAGTTATAGTAGTGTACGTTCTACTGAAACCAACATGTCAAGTACACTTCGTCTACCTACTAGGTCATTTTACACGGCTGGGGGGGAAAAGCCACATCAAATCAAGAGACTCTTTTGTCAGGATTATGAATTTCCTGACAATGAGGGAACTTCACATGTGATGTATGACCTAATAAGTCCTTTGCTGCGAGCGTCACTTTGTTGTTCGGTGGTGAGGAATGGTTCTAGAGCCTGTCAAGTAATGAATGAGAGGCCAGCTACACTGGCATATACAGCAACAGATGTGCTTGTGAATTGTTTGGTTTAAGAACGTTCGTTCCCCATTCCCCATCTGCTAGACTTTATACTCACATCCTTTCCCTTCAGAGTTATTTTCGATCGTCGTTTATTCTTTCATTTGCAGTAGATCTGTGTCCACAGTGGGCTTGTGCATTGTTATTTCTGCTGCGACTGCGAAAGTCTGTATGCAAGGAACCTGCCTGTTAAGTTGTGTTGGGCTGTTTTTCTTGCGAACCTGTGAAAGTTTTTATAGAAAAGCTCTTTCCATGTCACAACAGAAGTAACGCTGAGATGAAAAGTATTTCAAAATAAATCCGTCTTAAGAGAAGCAAAAAAAAAAACAGCTTTCAAAATGCCACTGTACGTATCTCCACGCGTGATCCCTGTATGGGCAGATGGACGTTTCATACTGCAGGCATCAGGATTGTGTTCTTTCTTAAATGACAGAAACAGCTGGTAGTGACCATCAACAGAAGGGTGAAGGAGAAAAGGAAAGGAAATATTATTCTGATCACGGTGCTTCTCGGCTCTGTGGGTGTCACAGTTTAATGGTTTCAAACCTTCGCGTTTTTTCATGCCAAAACGAACGTATTACAATTTAGAGGTGAAAAGATTCACGCTGTCCATTTTTTCACGTTGTGTGTTTACATTTTTGCTGTGATAAACTGTAAATCTGTACTTGTTCCTGTGCCCATGTGTTGTGGTTATACTTAACTGAAATCTGCTTTCCATGATTGTTATGTTATTCCTTATTTTCTATAGTTTTGATGATTTCAATTAGATTTGTATAATTATCCATAAACACATACATCTGTATAAAAATCTATTTAAATCAAATATTGTTTTTTTACTCTGTCTGAACATTGTTTTTAATAAACAATTGAAGCTGAATTGCAATTCTGTTGTTTCACTATAGGAATGCTATTTACGGTTGAATTAGGGTGTAACAGAGTGTACTAGCATCATAAGTGATCTAATTATAGTAGAGCTGGCACCACAGAACATCATGTGAAGATGTTTCACTGTATCGTACATAGTTGTGTGTTATGCGGAATAACAATGGATATGATAATGATAACCAATTTTGCACATTATGTCAAAGTATGATGGTTAAAAATACTGGGGTTATTGTCTCTGGATATCAGTGCTCTTGAATATCCTTCTGTTTAAAACTTGGATCCAAACGAATGAACCGTGAGAGATCTGTCATCTCTTCTACATCATCTTGTGGATTCCATTACAATGTATCCAGCCCTGTCTTGTACAGCCATCCATCAAGGTACTAAACCTGCATGATGCCACTAGCAACACTTCAAATACGATATATAACAGAATGTTTCCGGAAGGCTGTGTTCACGTCCAGCTGTTTTTCAGTACTTAAGGTTATTTAGTGTTCTGTGGGGTCGTGGCTCAGAGCACCTCAGTGAGGACGGAGGATGTTTTGATGACATACTCTTCTGTGAATGTGCTTTGTCTGCTCGTCCTGTCTGCGCACGTATCTTTGCCAAATCCTGTTTAGTAGGATATTGCAATGAGTCTTTGGTGGGTGTTCTTTCCAGACATGGCTGACCCACTAAGTTTTTTCTATTCACCACAGCTACCAAAGCACGTGCCAAAACCATTTGCCAGAATTTGTAACTGTACACTTTACAAATCTTTCAGTTTGTCTCTCGTAATGTATCTTATCATTCAAATATGGATGAAGATTCAGCCATGTTGCTTTCCTGCAGCATGATAAGACTGTAACACTGACAGCTTCATACTTCGTCGGTGGTGTTCATCTGCTTCAGCCTTCTCTTCCTGTTGTTTTTCCTTCCGTTTCGGTAACTGGAAGGAAGTGGGTTGGCTCATTGTCAGCCATTAAGTGTCAGCCAATAAAACAAAATAAGAATTGAACAATTTGCCCCCCCGCACACACATTCTCACACCAACACGCGCAGTCGGGCACACAACATGTTCATCCTGACCAATATGTTTAACCCAGCTATTTTTTTTTACTCTCTACCTAACAGAGAGTGAAGTATTTTTATAATGTTGTAATGTTTTGGATATAGTTTTTTATGGTGTAAGGGTGTAGTTGCTGCTTGATTTAGCCAGGACGATTTAGGATAAAATCTCAGTGAGCCCTTCCTGGTTAAATAAATAAATAAAACAAGTGATGAAGTTGGCCTCAGGGAAATTACTTTCACCTTAGAAGGCGTTGAGGAACGTAATGATGTCCAATCTAGTTTTTTTTCTTCTACAAAGCTTGATGTGACAACACACCGTGACTTACTTGATATTAGTTTGACAGCTATGAAATTATTTACCATCTCGGAAGCGTTATCAGCTGACAATCGATCACTTCTTCTAACTAATTGTAGTTATATAGCATCTATTCATAGATCTACTATTCAATGTTTGAGTGACTGATTAGGCTTTTGCAGCCGTCATTAAAACATCTATTATTTTAAAGGGGTAGCAGCTTCTTCCAAATTCCTGTTGGCTTCTGTCAGCAGAGAAATCAAGAAACACTACCCCTTCCCTCCCCTCCAAACACACGCTCTCCTCCCTCCGCAAACTCCTCTGAGCGGCAAGTAGGTGTCAGACAGTTTTGACAGTTTGGGGAGAGAAGCTGGGCACTCACAGCCATGTCAGTGAAGACATATCAGCGAAGACATGCCAGGGTTTCCATCAGCTCCGTTCATCTCTTATGTCAGAGGATTGAGGTAACCCTGTGGTGCCCCTTTTAGTCCACTGACAGGTTCTTGAAATGTTACTCTCCAGCGTGATGAAGTTAGCAGACAAGCCTGCAGCGATGTGGAGATGGAAAAAACAAAGCTACAAAGAGCACACACTGAGTCGCCTGTTTTTTTTACAGTCATAGCAGGATTATGGAATTGTACACAACATGGGTTCTAGCTGGATTCATTTTTTTTGGGGGGGGGGGGTTGTGGTCAGAGGTGTAGCTAGACTTCAAAGCTTTTGATAAAGTCAGCGGGTCTGCCTTTACTTCAGACATCTATTCAATCTCTCAGGCATCTCTCACAACTGTCACTATGCCCTGCAAATAAAGAGTGTGCGTGAGACGGGGACCAAACTAGACTAGAGGCTACGATGGCTCGCCTCCGCGAGCCAGGTCAGGCAGCAGGGGTGGACAGCTGCCAGGGCTGGGGTACGTGGAGCATGGAGCCTCCGCCAGAGCATCTGCTAAGGCTGAGCTGACATCAGGAGAGGCAAGCTCGTCTACACCCAGACAGGGGGAAAGGGATTAAGAGAGACTGGCAGGCAGGCAGGCAAGCATACAACCACTGCCTGGCAGGATAGGCAGGATAGATGGAAAGAAAGATAGACAGACTGGCTGAGAGGAAGGGAAAATACATTTTACAGACGGACGGACGAACAGCCAGACAAACAAATCCAGCACGTGTCAGACCGGCAGTCCTGCATTTCTGGATCCAATCCTCCAGAGGTCATTCAGACAGCCTGTCAGTCCAACGTGTAGGAGGTAGGAGTAAAGGCAGGTGTGCAGTCCAACCAAATCAATCCATCTTTTGGGGCGGCCCATCGTTCAGTAATCATCCAAGCCAGACAGTTGGTGAGGAATGGAAGGAGACTGCATACTGCAAACTCCATTCATCTGGCTCTGAGCATGGTTTAGTCTGCTTTACCCTGCTCGCAGGCAAATTGGTGTGGAGGGACGGTCACTAAAGGCTGAAATTACCTTGTTGAATACGCAGTAATCTCCCTCCCGACCACAGATATTGAAAGGCAGAGAGTTTTGGGTGTGCCCTTGACATTCAAATGCAGACAGGCGTTCACGAGGGGTATAAACGGTACCTTAAGAATGAGCTATCAAGGCAGAGAAAGACTTTTCACAAAATGTGGCAGATTCACAGGGTGAATTATATTAAGCGAAAAGTCCATCCTAGTTTGGACTTAACTGTCGCACTGACAGCTCGCTGCAAACTGCAACCCAACTGAAGGGCTGGAGTTGATGACTTTGAGTTGCTGCGATGAGAACAGCTAGCCACAGTTGGTCTGCTAGAGTATTGCATGGGAGAGCTACCAAGGGTGGCTTTCCCAGTTGGCATAGTCAGAGGGCTGGAAGTACTTGTCTTTCCTCCAGCACACACACACAAAACAAAGCCAGGCATTCACATACAGTACCTCTGGGTCTCCCTCTGAACCCACAGCCCACTCACCCCTGAAACTAGATTCCCCCTTCCATCATGCCTGAGGGAACAATTTAATTACAGGCCAGCACTGAGCATAGGAGAGACATCACTCTCAACCATACTGTAATGCCAGCTACAAATAGGGGAAGCTATGCCCTGGCAGCTCAGTCCTAGTCCCACAAAGAATTGATTGTAAATGCAGACCAGGCTGAAAAGAGATGGCTGTTTAATGACTTGGTGTAATGTTAATTTAATTGATAGTGGGCTTGACTGAAAATCTTCAAACCCCATTACTGTCAGTGTTGGTTATTGGAGATTCCGTATTAGAATGATCTGGTCTATTTGTGTCTATTCGTGTTTTTAACCACTGAGTAGATTGCCGTTTGAGGTCCTTCTTCTTGTTCGTGCTTTACGTTTCCCAGCACTGTTGACATACCAAGAATGGGACTAGAACAACCCAGATAATGTGTTGTCAGGCCTTCCTGCCTGTGGCCCCTGGCTGAGGACATGACAGTGTCCCCACATGGCAACTGGCCCCCTCCTCGTTTGTCATCAGGGCCCCTGGGTAATACGAGGGTTAAATTAGGTGTAGTTGTCTAATTATGTAAAGGACAAAAAAAAGGCCAGGCAATTGCTCTCGTCAAGGTCTTTGCCGTAGCACCGTGGGGAACGGTTAGTCATGAATCTCCCCAGAGAAGCTGTTCCACGGTGGATTAGAGGATACATAAAAGGAGACGTTTATTGGGGGTCCAGGTGGAGCCACTCAGCCAGCACTGCTCAGGGAGGGTGACAGGTGATGTGTGCTGCTGGAAGCCCTGCTGTGACAGCCACCGTACACACCTGCTGGAAAACACAACGCTAGCGGGGTTAGGATGACACCAGGCTGCTCCATTAGAGAACATCAGGGCAAACGTACAGAGAACATCTGGGTCTCCATATTGTGTACACCAGCACTGTACACTGTAATGAATAGTCCATCATGATATGTCCTATATGGTTTTAAACTGTCCCATATCACAATTTCATAGTTACCTACGAATGTGATGAATGTTACATTTACATTTATTCATTTAGCAGACGCTTTTATCCAAAGCCACTTACGGTAAGTACAGGGACATTCTCCCTGAGGCAAGAAGGGTGAAGTGCCTTGCCCAAGGACACAACGTCACATAGCCGCAGGCGGGGATTGATCTCACAACCTTCCGATCATGAGGCCTACGCCTTAACCGTTGAGCCATCTGACTCCGTTGTCACCTTTGTACTATGTTAGATTAAACTATACTGTACTAATAAAAACTATATTAGTATTTCACACAATGCCCTTGTATTGCAGTCCCACCCAAGAGCCTGATAAACAGAATCGCTTGGAGAAGATACAAACACTGCTTCTATCAACCTACTAGCATGTGTGTCCTTATTACTGCCAGGCCTTAATGCTGCTGTGGATTACTAGTTCCAGGAAATTACTTGACTCTCAGGAGTCACATAGATTATGCACAATTGCTTGCTGTCTTTAAACTGTCTGCCATTGCCCAATCTGGTTTTGGTTCCAAGATTGGTTTTGGGGCATGTTGCCTATACCAACATAACTGTTTATTGTTCAAAATGTGCAGTTTTGAATGACTAGAGAAGTCAACCAAAAAGCAATAGGCTTCCATGGACAATAAATTCATGATAAATTCCTATTTCTTCATAATGACTTTTTAGCTTGGATGCGCCAGTTCCTTCAACGCTCCAACAACAGTTTAGTATAAACCAATCATCTATTCGTTTGGCCTCATTAGATTACTCTCCTGCACCTGCGACACGCCTTCTACCTCCCACTTTGGGCATAGTCCATTTCCTCCTGAATTCAGTCCTCGAACAAGGTGAGCGTTAAGACCATGGAGAAATACGACAGTCAACATCTGTCGTCTTTCGGCTCACTGTATGAAATGCGCTCCGGTTCTGAACTGACACAGTGCAGAAACCCTTCACAGCACAATGTTGATGACGTGAACCTGAAGGGATGCAAGTGGAATATTCTGCGTTAGTCTCTTCAGACTGATGTTTAGCAGACGGAAAAGTGGACACACATGTGCAGACTCGTGGAATTAAGACAGCCTGTCGCAAAATGAAGACTCCTTTGGTAATATGCAATTTTTGTTCTATCATTGGCAAAACCATAATTGTTCATTAAAGTGCAGTTCAACCGTCCATAATTCTGTGTAGCCTACAGTGTTGGGTCCGAGAAACATTTGAACAAAAGACAATCAAGCTGTGCATCTCGTAGAATTTGGTTTCACGAACATTTTAACAGGAATGTGCTTTATTTTGCTGCAGTGTATGGATTCGTTTATTAAATGTCCATCAGGCATATGTGTATTTGTAGTTTTACGTGTAGAGGGAGGGTATATATATACCAAGAGCATAACCTTAACTACCACCGTAAAGTCATGAAACAAGTGTCCATATTTCATACAAAGTCTCCCTCTGGTTTACAGCTCGTACATCTGTATTTTTTCCTGTATTTATATTTGAAACCTCGACCACTTTTCAAATCATTTCTGGTAAATATTGAAGTTTTGCCACATTTATTATTTATCTGAAGTTCTAGCTGTATTTTAATTCTCAGCGTGTGCAGGTTAATATCCGCAAAGCCAGGGTCAAGGGTCCAAATTGCAGCTCAAATCTCGATTTTATATTCAGAAACAGTGGAGGCGTTCTTGAAATGCCACAATATTTAGCAACGCTGTTACTGCGTCTGATTTCTCAACATCTGCTTCATTCTCTTGTTCCAGCGCCATGGGGTAGCCGTGTTTCTGGTGATTACTCTTTGTGCCAGCTTGTTCCTCGTTTACAATACCAGTTTCAACTATGCGTCCAGAGAAGCGAACGATACGAAGAACCGACAAGCAGACCAGACCACCAAACCTCCCCTCAAGGAGCCCAAGCCTTATGCTGCTCAAGTCTTACAGGGCTACAGTGGAATAATAGACCACAAGGTAAGCAGATGATACAGGACTCGATGGTAAAATATGAATGGTGATTATCTCTATTGCCCCCCTCTCTCTCTCTCTCTCTCTCTCTCTCTCCCTCTCTCTCTCTCTCTCTCTCTCTCTCTCTCTCTCACACCTTGTCCATTTGTTTGTAGAGGTATGGTTTAATTAATTATGCAAGTATTATCTTTAGTGCACCTCCTTAAGAATACTCACTCTGTAATTTATCACAATTCCTCTGCCTGTAGGAGTGTGGCCATGGGGTAGCATCTGTCCGTACCAATAAATGTTTAGAACGCAAATAAAGTCATTTGGCTGCAGTCTTAATCTCTAATTGATGAACCCAGGGGTGCACCTAGGTGCTAACTGACGTCACCGGAGGTATTGACTGACCACCGTTCCTTTTACAAAGGGGCTTTGAGCGATCAATAAAACCACGGCACAGGCAGTGCCTGGAAAGCGGGAAGTATCACGAATGATGTTAAACACCGTCGCTTGCATGCATGCAGGTTTCAATCTTCGCCTTGCCGCATGTTAATCTGCAAATACTTCTTCCCAATTTACTTTTTGCAATTCACTGTTTGCTTTAGTGTAGCCAGATGAGATGGATGCATGTTTTTTTATGTGTTTTATAATTAGAGGGTCAATATTTGGTTTGGCTGTTTACTCTCGCAGAGTACTATAGTGGAGAAAGTAGTTACAGTAGTTGATAAAAATGAAAATATTAACTAGGCATGAATTGTAGACTGGAGATGTAAATAAGATTGGCCCCCTCTCTACCCCCTTCTCCTTCCATACCTTCTCCTTCCATACCTCCTCCTTCCATACCCCCTCCCTCCGCTTCCCTACATGCCTACCCCATCCCCGCTTTCCTGCCTTTCCTTCTCTTCCACTCTCTATTAAGACTGCTCAACACCCCACTTATATCTAGGCTGCAATGGAATATCAATTTTGTATGAGCAAGGCATGATGGTTTGGCAATGATGTGACACTGATGTGACACTGAATTTTAGACTGGCTGAACTTACCTCAACTCTTCTGTCTCAAATTACCCCACACATACCCGTTGAACAAACTTGCATTATCCAGCAGTTTAGAGCTAAGTTATGCAAACAGTATAGCCTTAAATCACAAACACATGGGTGAATTTCTTTCAAATGTCTCTTTAATTGTTCAATGACCCGTTGAACATGCAAAAATGACTTGGAACTAGATTATTCTCTTTTTTGAACTTTAATGTGTTTACAACTTCACACATGAGCTTCTCTTCTTCAGTGTATGTGGAAAGGAAGAGTCTTCAAAAATGTATAGTCTTAAACATTTTTTTTTATCGTTATCGTCTATCGTACAAACCAAGAGTGGATCAATTTACCCACTGGCTTAATGTAACCCTTTATTTCCTGTTCTCTGCGAGAGTATGGCCCCCTAAGGCCATAGTGAATTTAAATTTAAGACAAATTCTGCATGGCATAAATATTGGAAGTGAGTCCAAATTGTTTTAAAACTCTTCACGAGCCATGCAAAAGTGTTTTTTCTCGCTCGGATGTCAATATTCAGTGAGGGCGCACATGATTTAATGAGGATTCCTGTAATGTTTGAGTTGACCAGGCGTATTGATTCCCTCCCATCTGCCTCCCCCTTGATGCGAGCGCTAAGCCCTCGAAAAGAAACATCCAATTTATTGTCTTGTGTTTTCTTTCCATCTCTCCATAAGCGTATTGACATTTGTTCAGTCAAGGGACATTAATTAAAGGCCACGGCTCTGACAAGTGTAACATAAGTTTGCTGAAACCCGCCATGACCAACTGCGAACTGCGAAAGACCGGCACACAGCACGCTTCAGATATCAATGGAAACAACCAGCGTCTGTTTTATCCAGTTGAAAGGAATCCGCAGGCAAGTGTTTGGATTCTGTGACTGGACTTTACTGTACCCAGCTGGTAAATAGCCTCCAGTACTCCCCAAGCTTTCTGAGTAGACTACCAATCAGACTGTGTGGAGATTGAGATAGAGAGAGAGAGAGAGATAAAGAGCTCCCAGGGGATGGTGGTGACTTCTCCTCCCCACACCATCCTTATTTGATAAACTACTCTTCCCGACTTGCAGTAGAGAACCCAGTAGAGACCACGGCCACTTTGCTCAGATTGGCTTTGAGACACGCGATCCGTGCAGACACTCAACTGACATTACAGGGTTGGGCAGCGGCAGAGGAGTTGGGGAATGAGGATGAAATATACTTCAGGGGGAGAGAACATGCCAGAAGCCTCATAAAAGTAGCTTTCATAGTACGAGGCGACAGGTGGGAAACACATTGCTGGACTCCCACAATATGTCACCTGTTCCTTGTGACTAACATTGCTGATAAAGAATATGTTGGAAACAAAGGTATGTTAAAACACATACACATACCTTTTTTCATGGTTTGGCTAGTCCTGCGATTTATTATCCGTGAAATACGGCACACACAGGAAGTTCTACAGATTATGCCCACATGATTATATGATGGTGTGGTGTTTCAGGTCAAGAGCAAAATAAATTGTAAATCAAGCTTGAATAACTTATGGCCTTGGTTTAATAACATAATGTAATGTTTGTGCCAAAGAGAGATCATGAATTGCCTCGCTCAGTCTCTCTCACTTCCCCCCCCCCCCCCCCCCCCCCTTTTTTATTACTAAATGCTGTTCTGACAGCTGGAGTAGTGAGATGTTTCATATATCATCTGGAACACCCACATCTTATGCGGTTCTATGCAACGAGACAAAGCCATTCTTCATCGTTCATTAGGATCTCTCTGAGCAATCAACCAGCTGGAGGCCCAACACAACTCCCCAATTAGGTATTTCTGTCCAATGAGGAAGCTGGGTCTTATTTTATGTGAAATAGCTGTGTGTGTATGTGTGTGTGTATCTATGGTGTTTTGCTGTGCAGTGAAATACTGTTAGATGAACATTCTCATGTGTTTAGGAGTATGGTAGAAATGCTCGAATGTTCCATCTTAAGGGAGCAGTACGTTCATTCTCCTCTCTCCGTACTGCTTTCCCAGTTGCCCTTACTCTTGGACTCCCCAACTTATCTACATTTTCTCTGTTGGCAAACGACACAGAGCTTCAGGGCCTTACCAAGGCAGGCCTGAAAAGCAATTATGGGATGAGAGGCCGCAGTCTCTCTCTCTCGATAAATATTCCCTCAACACAGTAATCTTGCGTTGTGTGCCTTATGGCATTCTCTGGTTAGGGAATCACTGGTGAACGCATACATTTTCAGCACAAAGAAAAATCCAGAAACATTATAGTGCGTTTCGTCAGCAGAAAGGGAATTTTCACACTTCACATGTTTTAACCTTTGGCGGTTTATAAGCCTAGCCAGAGGGGGGGCTCCTCTCTGTGCTCCTGTTGAGAGCTATGAAGGAACTCAAAAGGTTAAACAATGTTAAGTGGATGATCCCTTTTGGCAAGATGGCAACTGATAGACAAACGACGGACTTCTATCCATAGGCGAGTGAAGAAAAAGTAAAAAAAAAGAAACGATGAATGCGCGACTTTGCTGTCTCCCCCAGCCCTTTGTGCGAGGGTGGCTGTATTACTCAGCTCTTAAGGAATGATGAATGGGCTTGTGCTTCTCAGTGAGAGACAAACCATCAGACTGTTACTTGTGTTTCCATATCCCTCCATATGCTGCCAGCGTCCCACTTTAGGATTAGCAACATATCGAAGCAAGGAGAAGACATTTATCGTTTGATGCACAAGCGTCTTCAATTGAAAATGTTCTTGCTGCTGGCAAAAGTGGGTCAGTATTTCACAATGGGCAGCACCCAGAGGAAGCCTTTTAGACTGGCAGAAGAATCAAATGACTATAGTTTAACACTTCAAAACAACCAAGCCAAGTTTTACCTGCTCCAGCAGAACAGGTGGTCCAGACTTAGTCTTCCCACCTGGTGAAACTGCGGCATCGGCACCAGTATACCCAGCAAGACCTGAGCCTGGGCCCTGGACATGCTGTGCTTCAACACAGCGCTGGAGGAATGAGCCCATTTATCGAAGACACGCAGTCAAGCCTCCCTCTAACCCGTGGGGTGTCGACATCAATCCGGGTTAAGCAGAATCTCTCACTCGGAGATCAACAGCAGGGAAATCGTCATGGGAACTGAGCCTGCCTTGGGTGTGAAATGGATTACAGCTTGTACACATGATTAGTCTGTATCCAGTCCGCCCCTCCCCCCATTGGCCCGGGGACCTACATGTGTTTTTGGGGGCTGCCGCGTGGTTGCGTGTCGACCCCTGCAGCCTGGCCCGAGATGGATGGCGAGGCTCTGAACCCGGGAAGCAGAGGCGCTGATGCCATCGCTGTTTTCGTGTCGTGCTTGGAACCAGAGTCAGCTGCTCTGCCACCGCCGTTCATAGCCGGTCTCATCAATTATGCAAGTAAGGCGTTGCACGATGATAGCATCAGATGCTAAACTAATAACCGCGGAGATCAGCAAAGACAGCTACAGCATCAAAATCAATCTTAATCCCCCTAACACCCCTCTGTATAGAGATATGCACATTGACATTCCAGCAGACGCCGAGGTATCGTACGCTCACCATCCATTCATTACAGAGCAAAGAGATGGGGCGTTACTCCCTGCTGGAGGCCGTGAGCAGGTTTTTGTGTGTGTGTGTGTGTTCTGGGAGTGTGTGAGGAGTCGACTTCTGTGAGGAGGAAGACTTCTAGGATTAGCCTAATGAGCGCAGCACAGGGAGTGTGTGAGGGAGCTGACCTGGGTTAACACCCCTATGAAGCTGTTTGCTAATGAAAGCACATGCTGAAGGGACTGCAGGTCTGCATGTGCCAGAAGACCCTTCGCTGTAGATCTTCCTGTTAATGAGTCAGTACTCAGAACTCAGTTAGAACTGAGGTTCAAGTTAACTTCTATCCAGCTATAATGGGTTAACATAGGGGACCCCAACCCGTGGGGCAATTAGTACCAGGCCGCACAGAAAGAACTGACATAATTAAAGAGTTATATTTATTATCCGACTCTTATTTAGGTAAATCTGAAACAAATAATGAGAATGAAACATTATCGTTTTTTTTCATAGATTTTCTCAGTATCCTCATATTATTGATGTAACTTGAAGATAGTTGCTCCCTTGGGTTCATGAGACACTAGTGTAGTGCACATCAATAACTTTTATGTTCTGGCAAAGAGATTGTGTTGACAGTGATCTTGCTTTGCAGGATTCATGGCTCCATAATGCAGATGAACATGGCGGTAGTTGTGTTTCTATTCACTTCTTGTGCACCGCTTATCCCAGAAACTTTACATATGACACACTGGGTCCTTGGACCCTGAGCCGAACATCTGGCAAACTTCACTCGCCTGGTTCTTGAGATAATTATGCCATAGACAGAAAGTGATACAGAGATTCCTGTATTTTAATCTTGTAGATGATATTTAACACTCTTTTTGCAGTCTCCAGGAAAAGATTAACGTAGGTGTGAAATCGTGGGTTTATAAAACGCTGTTTGCTGTTGTAACTTTGTCAGACTGCCACATTAAAATGTAGTCTTTCCTTTTTTGTTGTTGCTGATATTCATATCTCGAATCTACTGTCATTCGTCCAGTTTTATTTCAGTACTTCCTGCAAGGGACTTGTTGGACAGAAGAATAAAAAAAAACGGATGTCCAAACGCCACAAAAATAGAGACCTCTTTGTTGCTGTCGAGGGAATGTCGTTTTCAACCGCAGGATGTAGGACAGCTTCCTCCTAGAAAAGACCAGAACGTTTTCCGATTACAGCCCAATTTGCTCGAGTGTGAAACGATGGGGTACGCCTCAAGAAATCCAACACCGTGTTGGCCATCTGACCACCATCATATCAGGAGGTTTGACTGTCATGTGGATGTTGTTGTTTTGGTCCTATTGTCCTTGTGCATACAAAGCGCCTGTACAAGCCACAGCACCATCCTATTATGCATGGTGACAGAGGAGGTCTCTCCCTAACCTTTTTCTAGGAATGGCACAGCAATCCCTGGCTGGCTCACCAAAGGGCCTGCCCTACATTTCATTGTCTCCAAAGTGCCTCACCCCCCCATTTTTTTGTTTCCGCCGACAGCTAGTTTCCAGCTTTACTTTTTCATCCATCTGCCTTTCATGTCTCCCCTCTCCCTCCACCTCCACTTCGTCGCCACCACCCACTGTATCACTCCCAGCCATTTGGTGCGTCCCTTCACAGGGTGAGCACCGTCTTTTCTCCCACCCCCCTCACTGCCTCTCTCCCGCCCTCTGAACAATCTCGGCTACAAGGCTCCTACTGTAATCTCAGTTCTCAGAGTGGAAGAGAGAGCGGGTTCTCAGCCTGTTAAATTGCATCTCATCTTTGGTATTCATACCAAGGCAATCATCACAACGGGGAATGTCTTCTTCTTAGCGATGGCCTTATATCTTTCTCTCTCCTTTTCTCTCCACCCCCCTCTCTTCTCTTTCTCTCCCTCCTCTCTCTCTCTCTCTCTCTCTCTCTCTCTCTCTCTCTCTCTCTCTCTCTCTTTCTCTCCCTCCCTCTCTCTCTCTCTCTCTCTCTCTCTCTCTCTCTCTCTCTCTCTCTCTCTCTGCGGGCTGTGGCAAGAGGAAGAAGGCTGGTTGATGACCTGCACAGCTGGCCAGCAAAGCTGTATTGGCCAATTAGTTGCAGAGTAGGGTGTAACCTGCGAGTCTCCCGGCTTCCACAGAGCTGACACGCAGGGCGTCTGGATCTGTGTTCCCTGCAACACATACTGATTAGAACTCTCACCTGGAAGACCCAGAGACGAATCCTGAACCATCTCCACTGCACCGAAAAGAACATTGCTAATGATCAATAAATGCATGGTTCTCTTTCCTACCATAAACGGTGCCCCTCCGCCCCCCTCCCTCCCTCCCCCAGCTCAGATTCAAGTTTTGTGGTCCAGGGAAGCAGAGGAAAAGGTTAGGAGGAGTGGAATTTTGTCCCCGGGTTTTCCTTTTCTTTCTTATGCATCTTTAAAAGTGTCCCTCTTTAGTGATGGTGCTAGATCAGACAGGCTTGTCTTCACACACACACGCACAGTCGAGTCAAGCTCCTCTCTTTCATTCCGGCTCTCACTATGAAGATCAGAGCTTTGCCACAAATCCTCTTTTCTTCAAACCCCGAGTAACATCAGATGTGGTTTGAAATACCAGCCTATAACAAGACATCAAGCATAGTAGAGAGAAAAAAATCTCTAATCAGAATTTGAATCCAACTCTTTGTGGTCAAGTGCACAGTCATTGTACTACATCAAAGGTGTCCTTTTTTCCAAGTGATCTCCATGACAAAAGGTGCAGTTTTAATTAGGACAGGGTCTCCGGAGCGGACCAGGGGCTCAATTTGTCATCTCTGGAAATGATCGCTGGCTGTTCCTCTGGAATCCCAGCCGGGCCCTTTCCCCATCTGTCAGATTTCTGGCAGAATCTGTCAGAGTCCATCTGATTGGCGGTCAGACCCGTGGACTCTTCCCTGCTGGCACCTCCTCCTCAAATCGATGGTGCAGCCCCCCACCTCTGTGCTCCACACCCCAACATCTCGCCCTCCACCCCACCGCACACTCACAGAGGTAACTCCCCTAGCTGTTCCTGTTGACACTAATTGGAGTCTCTTGTTCCCAGCAACTTCTCGTTCTCCTTTGGTGCTGTTGACCTTAATTGCGGTTTCATTTTTACCCTCCTCTCTTACGCCTTCTCCTTCTGACTGCTGTCTGCTCTACCTTTCTCTCTCATTGGTAGCTGCGTACCAAGCGATTCAGATTCTTGCGCTGTCGCGAACGAGTCAGTCTCATCAAGCGTTGGTCTTTGTGTTGGCGTATCAGAGTCACTGTGTGTCCTGCAGACTGAAGTAATTGCAACCTTTTAGCTGCAGCATTTATTGGCCATATGTTTGTATCCCCGCTGCCCTACACTGGGCAGGTGCTGAGCGTCAGACTCCATGAGCTCTCCCGCAATCTGCTGCCTTCAAATCAATAACATCGCCTTTGTGCTATTTCTCAGTGCCTATAGTTTACCTGGAACTGAGTTTTTCAACATATGTAGGTTTTTTTCAATGGTGATTTTTCTGCCAAGCAAGGGAAGGGGGGAGGAATATAATTAAACGGTCTGATTTATTGCCTTGAGACCCGTGTTGGGTTTTCACTGCCAATTACGCCCAGTGGCCCATGAGTACAGCGAGGCAGCGAGGCTGCTGTTCTGACCATTGAGATAATCAAACCGGCAAATCAGTATAATTTCTCAACATTTTTTTTAAAGCCACAATCTCAGTGTAATTATGTTCATAATTATCGCTCTCTTTACAACGTCTTTCTGTCACTGTTTAATTACAGCGACTTGCGAATATGGCACTTGGTAATCGACGTTGCTTAGTCATGCATGTTACAGAGCAGGGTAACGCAGCGCTCCGTCTGGAACCGACGTGAACAAATTCAAAACGGGTCCGATTTTGTGTCGTTATTGGAACAGTGGCATGTCTGTTGTACACCATTACTGCCTTAGACGTATTACCATGTTGGAAGCTGTTAGGGGTTCAGGGTGACATCATTCTGGGTCAAAAAATAAACTGGCCTTCCTGTTGGGGGGAAAACAAGCGTCAATACATAAGCATTTTGGAATTGTATATTTATAGATGACAGATTTGTGGAGCCAAGCTTTGAATGGGCTGCAAGGCTTTTGAAACAGTGTTTGGGTCTGGCTGCTGGGGTAGTCAGACGACTAGATGCTCCTGCGAGTGTATAGATACAGCCTAATGGAGAGTTGGTGGGCAGCAATTCCACCTGACATGGTGAGAGGATTGGACATAGAGAACCGTGCCATCCATTCTTGTTCTATGTAATAGCTTGAGCAGTCTCCCTGAAAGATCTCATCGGGCCAAAAGACTCACTTAAAATCCTGACATGAACTATAGACCAACCTACCTTTGCACTGCAAGCCTTAGTGCTCAATTCTGATGTATTTTTCAGTTCCCCTTAAAAATTATACGTGGCTCTTCACATAATTATGATTTCTTTCCCCAATATCAGCTGGGTATTATCAATATATCAGCTCCAATATCAGCTGCTCTGCATGCACAAATGAACAACAACAAACATGTTAGACCCACAAACGCTGGACATTTGTTTGATTTGATTCAAACAAACCAACCGGTAACATTAAAACCCCCTCTTGGTTGGATTCGTTCAGAAGTGTCACTCCAAAAACTCCTCAGTTCTGCTCTCACTGACTACCTCCATCTGAGCTGTCATCCACGCTCGTGTTCACAGAGTGACTCACTCCAGCACACTATTGTGAGGTCTGCTGGTGTAGCGTGACGTAAAAGTGGGATGGATTCCTTATTGCCTGTTCAGACTGAGGTCCGAGCAGGGAAAATCCGATCGGAGCCACTTTAGCCTGCAGTGTGAAAGTAAAGTCCATGTTTGAAATACTGATTTGACTGTGCCGCTCCAGTGGCCCTGTGTTAACTCTGGAGGATGAGAGGCTGATGTGGACCACACCAGAGTGGGGGGTGGTCTGACTGGGGGGAGAGGGGGCTTCATCATCTCAGCAGTTCATCAAGTTGCCTTTCTTCAAAATATACAGTATTTTGTATGTCTGTTTGTCTTTTTCTCTATCTCTGTCTCTCTATCTCTCACAGTCCACACAGCCCAGTTAACTCTCTGAAGTTTGGTCTGGTGATTCTATATTGGACAATTCCAGACTGGACAAAATGGAGATCATGGTGTTTACTCTTTTGAGTGTCACCTTAAATTGTTGCTGGGTTGTTGTTCGGGAGATTATGAGGTATACAGTTATGAGGCCTGGCCAGTGTGCGATTGAAGCACATAGCACAGTGTTCAGAGGAATGTTCAGACACTGGAACATCAATGCAGAAAAGACCTCAGCAGGTGTGCAAACACCCACACACACATACACACACTTCATTCAAGTCATAGATTAGCGTTTTATGAAAGGTAATGGCTCTTATGTAAGGAATAATTCACAGGAAGATAGGCATCAAAGAATGTCATTCATCTGAATTGATGTATGGAGAAGCATGTGAGGTGGGAAGATGGGCGACTAGATGAGACGAGAGAATGTTTCCAAGAAAATCCTTTTCGAGATCCAAAGGTGTTCGTGACAGTAGCAAGTCGATGACAAGCTGTGCCGACCCAAGAGCCACTGTCATAATCCATTTGTCAACAAAGCATTTTTCCTCCTCATACATATACAGTAGGGGGCTTTTCAAAAAGGTCCCCTTTAGGTGTACAATTTTATTTGCTAGACAGCTGGGTGTATATCATATTTCAAAAGCAGTTTTATCTGACCAAAAAATTATGTGACTTCAAAATAAAGAAGGGCTGTCTCTCCTTCCATTCTCTCAGTGACAAATTGGGTTTTAAGGTGCAGGACCAGATTCAAGGTTCTTATGGAACTTCCTGACCCAGTCCATGCCCTTATTTTAAGTCCATGACCTATCCATGTCTATATTCATTCGCCCTCCTCCTCCTTCTCAGCCTCTCAGCATGCATTGCCAAACCTGCGCCCTGGTGACCAGCTCCGGTCATCTGATTGGCGGAGGCCGCGGTGAGGAGATCGACCGGGCCGAGTGCGTGATCCGAATGAACGACGCCCCCACGACGAGGGGCTACGGCCGAGACGTGGGCGTTAGGACCACCCTGCGCGTCATCGCCCACTCCAGCATGCAGCGGGTGCTGCGCAATCGGCATGAGCTGCTCAACGCCAGCCAGGACACGGTGTTCATCTTCTGGGGGCCCAGCAGCTACATGAGGCGGGACGGGAAAGGGCTGGTGTACAACAACCTGCGGCTGATGAACCAGGTTCTGCCCAAGCTCAAGGTCTACATCATCTCCTGGCAGAAGATGCTGCAGTTCGACGAGCTCTTCAAGAGGGAGACGGGCAAGGACAGGTGAGGCAGCAGGTGGAAGGTTATTGTTGAGAGTTGGCTTTGTTTTTTTGGGGGGGGGGGGCGGGGGGGTTGCGAGGGTATTGGAGCGCTGGAAATAAGCCCTGGAAGAATCGTACTCACAGTACTTGATTGCTCCAGTTCCATGGTCACTGATGAAATTGAAATGTTGCGACATACTTTCTCTTTTTTTTTCTCTGTCTCTCCCTGTCTCTCTCTCTCTCTGAGGCTTGGCCCAATGATGCAAGGGAACTGACTATGAAAAGGATTTTGCTAACATCTTTGTCATTCACCCCTTTTAAGTTAAGCCTTTGAGTCAGTCAAGTGATTGGTTTTTCAGTGTAACCGACTGCACTCCTTTGAAAGTATAGCCATAAATATCAATTTTCCTATCGATTTTTTTCGTTTGGAGTATAGATTATATGCAGTAGATATTTGTATGCGTGTTCAGATGTTTGTATAAATACCCTATACTGGCTACATACAGTATGTCCAGCACATTGCTTTCAGCCTCTTGTTATTCTGGAACCTTCTCTGTTGATGCTGATAATTTAGTGCAAGCACAAGAACTGCTGGACTGTAATTGAAAATGACAAAGGACGTCATTTCTCTGAAGTTAATTAGAACTGTGTGGGATGTTGCCATGTCCAACCCAGTTTGATCATATCAACACAAGAGCTCTGAAAAGCAGGTGTCTTTCAGATCTTGCAGGCTTAATCGCAAAGGACAAAAAAAAGCGTCATGGAATAATTACTGATTAATTCGATATTGAATTATCTCAGTGGGCTTGTGTTCAGTATATTATTTTCCCATTCACTTGGGGTTCCAAGGAGGTTCCAGGCCACGATGTTTAACAATCATAGTGCAGAACTTCCATTTAAGGTAGGAAGTCTTTTTTTTGTTGTGGCTCTGGTAACAATTTGCCAACTAGATTAGGGTTAAATGAGGAATGTAATTGTTTAGCTGCAGCTAAACTGCCTTAGGACCACACTCAGGTGATATTTTCACAAAAGCCCAAACATGTTAGCATCTTACCTCCTGGCATGGTGTTACACAGTCATCCAATGAATACTACTACATACTACATAATAGATTTTTTTGACATTTTACGTCGCATTTTAATCTCTGCGATGGTAAACAAGAAAACAGCTGAATAATTATTTATCCGGATTAGTGGAGCCTCTCAATAACGCACACTTATCCAAGATACATTGAGAATGTTGAAGTAAAGTCCCTCAGCTGGCCCATGCATGATACCAAAAGGAAATATCCCAATCCCAAATTGATGGGTATTCAAGAGGAGCGCTCTGCACGTCGTAAACACGATTTTTATTGTTTTTACATTATCACACATTTTAGTAGACTCTCATTAGGGCCCAGTTGATAGCAGGGCAGGACCAAAACCTAGTAATTTGAGGAAGAATAAATCATTCTGCCAATAAAGAGGAGTAATTCCCCCCCGCCGGGCCCCAAGTATCTTCAGCGTGCTCACTCCACCCCCCCACACCCCCCACCCCCCACACCCAAGTATCGTCAATGTGCTCTTGTCTGAGTCGCTCCTTTCTGCACCATCATTTGATTATTTGACAAGCTTTCTACTCTTCCATCCGTATTTAAGATGGATTTGTATTTTAATGAATCTGAAAACGATCCTGGCACTCGTCTCTTGGGTAGAAATCGATCTCTGGATTTGAATAAATCTTTATTCAGCTATATTGTGCCAAAATTAGATTTTCCAATAAATTCCCAGTTAATCAGGTATCTTTCCTATGTGACGCTTGTCCACTCAACATTTCCACTCAACCGTCTTTTTCTGTCTCTTCTTCCCCCCCCCCCGCCTCTCTCTCTCCATCCCTCCTCCCTGCATCTCTCTCTGTCTCTCCATCCTTCATCCCTGCCCTCCCCTGTGCCCCCCAGGAGGGTCTCCAACTCCTGGCTGAGCACAGGTTGGTTCACCATGACCATCGCCCTGGAGCTGTGTGACCGGATCAACGTCTTTGGCATGGTGGCGCCTGACTTCTGCAGGTCAGTCCAGGTCTGAACAGACCTCGCCCAATCAGGGATCGATCAGCATCACCTGTTTGGACGTCCTGATTGATGACGTGCAGGCGTTATTTAGTCTTGCGTTGTTTTTCAAGTTAATGTGCAGTGTAAGCATGCCATTTTGCCACAACATGGAAGGCAGCAACTACATAGGAATAGGTGTTTAAAGCACTAGCCATAATATAAATAGAGCAATACGATTAACAGTAGCAGCATTGGCGAAAAGAGGTTTGATTAATAACATTCTGAAAAAGCATTGATGGAACACATACAAAAAACGGTGACCCAGACCCATTTATACATTCATTAGCGGTTACTTCATTATGATGTTCGGGGGTAAGTGGTGCTATTATCTGGAGAAGCTTCAACCTAGTTCTCTGGTTGATACTCTGTCCTAACAAGCCCTCCTCTCGCCTCTGGCCCCCCCCAGGGAGCACCAGAGGCCCTCGGTCCCCTACCACTACTACGAACCCCGCGGGGCAGACGAGTGCGTCATGTACATCTCCCACGAGCGCGGTCGCCGTGGCAGCCACCACCGCTTCATCACCGAGAAGAGAGTCTTCGCCAACTGGGCGCGAATCTTCGACATCCACTTCTACCAGCCGGACTGGAGCCCCCCGCCCCTCCCGGCCAACCGGACGCTGGGGGGCGTGGTCACTGTGATGCCCAAGAACACGTGACTTGCAGGAGGAGATGGACCGGTCAAATGGACTTGAGGATGGTGTGGCTCAACACTGAGCCCCACGCTGATAACCTGCTGCTGGCCTCCTATGCGTGATGTGGTCCGTCATGGAGGGGGAGGGACAGAGGCATGCATTCCTATTGGACATTGCTTTTCAATGCAGTGTTATGCTGTTGTACATTCCAGTCACCTACTGCATGGTTGGGTATTGTTTAGAGTGGATTTGATAGAGCGTGCGTTGGTATGCATGACAGCTTTCCCATAAGACCACTTGTTGAAATATCCCGACTGTGTGACAGTAGGTTAGGTTGCCCAACCACATCCGTGTTAAACATTGTATCAGGGACTGAACACTCTGAACTGTACTCACCTGAACACTGGACCTTCCTTAACCTCTGATCACAGGCTGCATACTGGTCACACGATCCCGTTCACACCCATTTGATCTCATTAAGCTCCAAATGAATGGGTTATTAATGTCCCTCTGCTGCACTGTCAAGTCCCCCGTTTGTAGAACCGCACAGAGGCCAGCACAGGGGTGGGTCGGGCGACGGAGGGTTGGTTGGTGTTGAGCGTCGTCGTCGTGGTGATTACGCTTCACGGCCGTCAGAAGGCGAGACACATGAATCTTTCAGCAGGCCCTCTCTTCCCCTGTCAGAGGTGCACATGTGCGCTCGCGCATATCAAACGCGGGCCTCGATCGCTCACAGATATCTGAGGGACAAGTGGCTGTCATTTACAATAATGTTTTGCGCGTGTGTGTGTGTATGTGTGTACACGCTACGCTGTTTGTGTATCAACAAGCTTTGTCAGATCAGTCTCTGGTTTAATAGGGCAATTTATACCGCTGCAGGCCGGATTGTCATGTAAATGTTGAGCCGTGTTTCCCACGACCAGCTAGAGATTAAGATGGAGGGGGAAGCGCGTGATCACATGCTCATCTAGCCGTGCTGGTGCCGCTTGGCATTCACCTAAACCAGATCTGCAAGAGAACTGAGTCCTTTTTGAAGAAAGGAAGATTGATTTCATCACATATGCGTGGCATTGATTATGGATATGGGATATGTGGACTTGATCTCATCTCTCTTTCCTCCCCTCCCCCCTCTGTCTCTCTCTCCATTCGTGCGAATGAGTCCTTGGCAGAGAAAAGGAGGGATGTTATCTGAATGATTGATCCCAGGTCTACGGCCTTATTGATTTGGGCCCACTCTCTTTAATGTGAGTAATGTGTGGTGCCATAGGTCAAAGATGTATCTGTTACACAAAGTGAACATGATTCATATCATGTTTGATCAAAACGATAAGACTTACGCTGCCACGAGTAAAAGGCTCTGTTCCACTGGAGCCAGGGCACAACTCTTGAACCTATTTGAAAGGAAAAACGAATCAAACCTAGATTTCAGCTGTTCTTGTACCTAGGCTATTTGTAATATGAATATCCCATGAGACACTTGAACTCTGGAACCTGTAGATGAAGTGGTAGTATGTGAAGTGGTTTGAAGGTTTGAAAATTCTACTGTTTTTTCCATGTATTCCACATAATAAAAAGATTCATGAAAACACTTTTGAAAAATATTATGAAATATGTCAGATTTTAAAAAGGAAGAAAGAAAAATGCAAAACATGAAAAAAGAAAGATGTATTGCTTGTGAGGAGGGGATAAACAGTCTTCAGTCGCCAACGGAAACCTGCCGTTTGAAATCAGTTTGACTGGTGTCTGTAGCAGTGTCGCTCACTGCCACCCTCTCTCCCACTGAAATAGTAATGAAAAAAGGGGCAAAGAGGGCTCCTTCATCACCTCCGGGGCTATAAATAGCCTCTCTGATGGTGCCCTGCTCCTGAATGAATCTCCTAACCTGCATTCGGCTCTGAAGTACAGTTGGCTACACGGCAAAGAGAACCAATGTATATATGTAAAGCATAGGGACTGATCTGAGATTATGATTCATCACCTCCACAATGGTCCGATTATGACTTCTCAGGGTTTCAAGATGCAGAAATTGGATGATGACAGTTTAGCAGGGCTTTAGTGGCAGCTCTGTGTTTAAAAGAAAAAAGCTAGATATCAAAGGCTGGTGATTTTCCTTAGGCTCTAGTGAGGTTTATACACCCTAATGAGCTCTAATGGTCAAATCCTGACATGACAAAAAAGACCCAATTACAGTCATGCGTGAGACAGCGCACTCCTATTATGGTCAGTTTGATTGACATTATAGTCTGTGATTAGTGTTGTTGCCATCGTTTCCATGGTGATCTGATCTGCCACACATTTCCTGATTCCTCCTTTGTGTGTATGTGTGTGTACCCTCTAATTCACTTAAGACCGTCTTGAAACCTTACATAAGTCTAGATTCAACACGTGTGGCCATGAATTTAGTTCTGTTTCATAGGGTTAAACAGGGATTTGCCTTCCTATGTGACATGGTTCAGTCAATCCTATATTTCACAATCTCCACATCCATTGAGTCTTGTCCTACAATGGTCTCTAGTCAGGCTTGAAATAAGGCAAACAACCAAACTTTAGTTAGAATGAAACAATTTTAACTGGACGTTAATTACATTCACCCAATCTGTGAGGTACACACACACGAGGCCACAGCCACTGAAGGACTTCCGATTCATCGTTTCTGCTCAGACATAAAGCCTTCACATGGCTGCATTGGCCTTAACATCAAAATACTCGGGAAAACAAGATGAAAGCCATAAAAAAATAACCTTGAAGATGAAAAACATATTGTTCAAATCCAAACGGAACTTTCATCATCAATCATGAGACATCAGGAATATATATTTGTATTACATGTTAAATCTCCCCCAAGCAGTCCACAGTAATCCCAACAGAAGGAGTCGGGAGGAACAAAATAATAATCGTTTTTAATAACGAGGTGCCGGAAAAACAGCGGTCCCAGCATGCGTCGTTTCATTCAGTCCATCCAGCCCCTGCGAGGCCGGGGAAAGAGGGATTGGAGGACAGGTGGGTGGCAACCACGTCCAGGACCGACACATGCATTTATCGTCGGTCATTCTCAACCAGGCTAATGCCCTTAGAAGCTGAGACGTGTGGAACACAGAGAGGAGACATGAGTGATGTCATCTATACCGCACTTCTCAGGTTATCACTTACCGCCGTAGCGGCTAACTCTCGGGCGAGGGTAAAAAATAGACGTCTCAGATGTCGTAAGAGAACAATCGGCCGAGTCCGCAGCCTGGGAGTTAATGGACGATTCCCAGGAGAGGGCAATTTGGGGAATGGAACACGTAACTGGCTTCATCATGCGAGATGGGATCACTTCCAATAGCTTTCCATCACACCACCCCAGAACGTTTCTATATAGGGTGCATCCACTCCAGTGTACACAAGTGGACCAAAGCACCAAGCAGCCAACACAACATCACCCATGGTAACCATTTAGAGACCCTTATCCCCCCCCCACCCCCCTCATCCCCTGCGCCCCCCTCCCTCCACATATTCTTTTTACAGAGACCATAATGCCAAGTGCCACTTAAATTTAAAAAAAGGCCAGTGCTTTAAAAATGCAGAGCAGGATGCTCTCCGAGAAATTACATTCTTATCTGCAGACTCGATACAGTAGTGCATTTCAGGCAAATCGTCTCAATTATTGAATAGGTCGTTTGTACAAAACAGAACATTAATCACAAAGAAAAACATAATAACCAATGCACCCTGGTGACTCACTGGACCCACCCTAGCTGCCATACTAAACAGACTAATTATGCTTGCATGCTTAAATCCATCGTGCAGAATTGTCTTATTTAAACGTTATTATATATTTCTAATTCCCGATCCAGTTCAAAAGTGTAAGAGGTTATTACAAAATGGGAAACTTGTTTTTTGAAAGGGCAGTCTGTGGATAACGTTCTAAAAAGGCTCCAAGATATCATTTCTCCTCTGCATGGCTACCCGAAAGAAAATCCTGGCATCCTGGAGCTAAAATGCGGTGAGAGCTCCGCAGGGTGGCCCTGGCGAAGCCTCAGAAGATGTGCTTGAGGTGCTTGATGCCGTAGGTCTTGAAGAACACCAGCAGGATGAGGGTCCACAGGCCCAGGATGAAACCATCTGGAGGATGCCAGTCTTTGAGTTTGGGCTTCTGAGGGAAGGAGGAGGAGAGGGGAGGAGGGGGAGAGGGGAGGAGGAGAGGAGGGGAGGGGTCAGACAGCAGGCAGGCTAGTGTTCAGGCCCTGGCTAATGAGATTCACTCACACACCCACAAACACAAACACAAACACAAACACACACACACACACACACACCCACAAACACAAACACACACACACACACACCGAAGCTGAAGTGAGCGTTAAGCTCATCAGTACACCTCCCCTGTCTGTTTGCCCATTCCCTGCCACATCATCACTTTGTGTATGATTATACTTTTAAATATTTCCCTCATATTAAACATGCATCACAAGGAACACATTTATATGCTAATGCCGTGGAGGATATTCTGTGGAGAGGCCAGATTTAACCTCTAAAAAATTTCCTAACTCCTATTGTACAGCTGCTGTGGACGCGCTCCAGACATGTTTTGTTGTGGTTGTTGGCATTCGTACGGACCTCCTCCACAAGCTACACGCCTCCTCCCCCCCCCCCCCCCCCCCCCCCCCCCCCCACACACACACACACACACACTCACCACACTGCAAGCTCCTCATTAGCTCAGAGTCAGAACTACATCCGCTGTTGTGCTACCTCACAGACATGTTGGGATTACAGCAGCACTCACTCAAGTTTAGCTCTCACGTTTCAACGCTGTGTTTGCTTGTACATGGCTGAATGCCCCACTCGCGTTTTCCCTCCATCTAAGTTGGAGGGAACGGGAGGGGAGCGTCGGCACCCAGAGCCTCAATTAGATGAAATCAAAATCCAGATTCGCTAACGAATTTAATAGCTCAATCAACTCTATACAAACTGTGGGTGCCAACCAGACAGTCAGGCCTGGGGAGCTGGGTCAGGGGACAGGGGTGGATGTAGGTCTGAGGGAGGGGGGCCGAGGGAGGGGGGCTGTGGAAGCTGATTAAACCTGAGAGGGAGGGTGTGCTACCCAAGGATGGTTGACCTCCGTGACAATGGAATGCAGGAGGTGTGGATGTATGTGTATGTGTATGTGTGTGTGTGTATGTGTGTGTGTGTGTGTGTGTTTGCGCGCCTGCCCCCACGGGAGGCGAAAAGCAGAAGGAGATGGATGAGCTGAGACAGGGGGCCGAGTCAGCAGACGAGGGAGAGAGGAGAGCATATGTCAGAATAGGGAAAGAAAGAAAAGAAGGAGAGAGGTAGGGACAGATAGGGAGAGAGAGGGAGAAAAAGAGACAGAGAGAGAGAGAGAACGATAAAAAAAGTTAAAGGGAAACAGAGAAAGAGAAAAAAGTGGAGGAACGGGTTCTCTTCACAGCTCTTGAATTTCGAACTTCCAAAATGACAGAAAGCCAAATTGAACTTGACTTCTCTGCCTTTCTGTGTGAGGTCAGTGGTGCGTATTCAGGACACTAAAAGACAGGAATTGCTGCCTATCTGATTGATTAAAAGTAATTAAGAGCCATGCTGTGTTAATGATCATTTAGAGAGGCTGGAGAGCCTGCCAACCTAAAGAACTTCAAGGTCACATTCGGCCATTTTTACTCCTAGAAATGAGGTAAAAGAATCCCCTGCGCCAGCCGTACCTATTCTCGTTGTTCCAGACCTTGGCACACACTGTCCTATAATATTTGCAGGGTAATTGGATGCTATTTTCAATTAAGTTTGTTGATTAAAAAGTGACTAATTGTAATAGACACTGGGTACATCCAGACAGTGCAAGTGGCCTGTGTGCCGCTGAACACCCCGAACATCGACTCCTCTGCCAGGGGTAGGGAACAGTTATTAATTCCCACCACTCTTTGTTTCCAATTCTCCACAGCCATATGGCGTGGCGGAAAAGTTGGCAGGGGAACAAAATAACAATTTGATGGCCGGGACAAGGAATCATCACTGTGAAGACCCCCCCCCCCCGCTCTCTCAGACAAAAAAATGAGTGAAAGAGAGAGGGAGCCAAAAAATTCTACACCTTTTTCCGCACAGTGCGTTGTGATTGGGTTAAGGCGTTATGATGCATGATTTTACAGGGAAATGCAATGTGTATGTGTTTGTATGTGTGTGTGTGCGTGTGTAGGGGGGGGAGGGGGGGGCTCACCTAGTCTCAAAGACAGCTGCCACAGGGGACGGCACATTAATCACCCCCTCACTCCCGCGCTGGGGAGACAGTTTAGAAACCCGTGGCACAGCTGCACACCGACTATCAGATAACTTTTCTATTAGGTTGGAGGCGAGCCGCGCTCTAGTGGCTCTCTGGGCAGAGTGAATAAACATGGATGGCTGAGTGAATGAGAAGAGTGCGGGACAATAAGGCGACAGCTCTGTTAGAGCTGATGCAATCGCTGCCTTCCCTTTTGCAAACAGCACGAAATAACAGGAAAATTCGGGACATATTTCTCTCCCACTTTTGCATCCAATATCTTGAAGCCGTTTGTGCTCCCGACTGAGATTAAAAAAATATATTTTGAAGGGCATTCTGCTGGTGTTATTTTGTATTGGCTCCAGTCAGGCCGAGCCTGTGGCAGGATGCAGGTCTTGACACCACTGTGGAGATCGACCGGGTGGCGGAAGACAAGTCACCCTGGGCTCCTATTGGCTCCTGTTCTCACCTCAGCAGGGGCCAGAGCCTCATCCCTCTGACAGTCGACCAGAGGATGCGTGTGGGAAACCTGCAGTCTTAGCATCAGTTACTCTTAGTATCAGACACTCGCTGAAGCTAAAGACATGGTTTGTCGGCTCGTCTGCTTCTCACACTGTTGAGTTTGTCTAGAAGAAACCATCTGTCCATCTGGAAGACTGACTAGCAGGAAGCGCAAGGTCATTTGGAGGTTTAAACATCTCTTTGGATAAGAGCGTCTGCTAAATGACTGACCGACTGAACATAAAGTAGGGCTTTCTGCTTGAAGATGGAGAGGGAAGTTTGTTGGGTCGGCCGTTCCCCATCACAGGCAGAACTCTGTTTGCTTGCCGCCGGAAAGCCCAGCTCTCTTCACACGCGCACCTGCAAATATATTCAGTCGGATTTCACGCCGTCCCACCAACGCAGCTCGAGACATTCGCATCTCTCACACGCATACGGCCGTTGCCATGGTAGCGGTGCAAACACCTATCCTCGCATGTAACTACATGTTCTGTTTCAGATACACACACACACCGTTCCCTCACACACACACACACACACACACACACACACACACACACACACACACACACACACACACACACACACACACACACACACACACACACACACACACACACACACACACACACACACACACACACACACACACACACACACACACACACACACACACACACACACACACTCACTCACTCACTCACTCACTCACTCACTCACTCACTCACACTCCATAGTGGAATCTTAGGCAAATAGCATAATGGGCACAGCGTGCGAGTCAAGAACAAGCGTTGGGAGGTGGGGGGGGGGGGCTGTTGCCGGGGTCTGGGCGTTCGGAGGTGGGGGGGTGGCTGTTGCTGGGGTCTGGGGGTGGGGGGAGCAGAGCCCCCCTGCTTCGCTTCCCTTAAAGAGCTCGGACAGAGAAGAGAAGGCGTTCCTCACCTGATGAATGATCTCAGCCACGGGGAGCTGGTCCGCGTAGGAGTGGCTCTCCGGCTGCAGTTCACCGTACCTGCGGAACAGGCGGAGCGGTTAGAACCCTCTCACCCGCCTCTGACGCCATGTCTGTCCACGGGGACCGTGGTGAGAGAGAAGGGGGGGACGAGGGGGACGGGGGGGACGGACGGGGGGGGGGGACGGACGGACGACGACGACAGTCACTCAGTCACACAAGCCAGATGGTGGAATTTTACAGCTGGCGCGAGGGTAAGCGTGACATGAACCCCGAATGACACCCACCCCCCTCCCCCCACACTCCATATAAAGAAACAGGAGGTAACCATGAGAAACTGAAGACAATCTTTGTGTTAGGAGGAATACTGCGATGGTGTGAGAGTGCCTGTGTGTTTAGGAACAAGCATTTATGCGTCACTCTCCCTGCTGGTGGTTCGACCAGGAGATCATTCCGGCGCCTTTCGGAACAAATGCAGCTGCATTCTACCTGCACCACAGGTAGGAAGGGCCCAATCCCAGGGCAGCTCACCGGCCCCTCCTCTTCCCCCTCCTCCCCGCTCTGCTTCCTGCCACGTCCGAGCGTCCGCCAACCAGAATAGAAACACGCCCGGGTCTGAAGGACGAGGCCCTGTGGAGAGGCCTCCCGCTGGGCCTCAGGCTCACGGTTGAGATGGTGTGATCCATGACCAGGGAGGGCCGGGGCTCCGAGAGGCTGGCTCTCTGTGCCGGGAGACGGAGTGTGCTTTCACACAGGCTCCCCCCCCCCCGCGACCGCTCCATCTCCCAGTTTACCCACTGAGCTCAAACAGGTCTGACCCCAATTTCCTTTCATAAGTCACCTGTTACGTTAATGGCGCCAATTTATTTTCAGAACCGGCCAAGAATTTACTGTCACTGGGATGAAGTTCGTGGACGGCCGAGCGTTCCGTTCAGTTTATTTCACAAGATGACACTTTTGGCCACTTTCATAGCTTCTCCTTCATTTTTATTAACTCCTGACTTTGCATACTGAACGGCCAACAGACACCTATGGCCCGGAGATGACTTACTATGCAATCTCATTTCATAAGTGTTAAGCCTACATATAATGAAAAGGATGGGGGGTGGGGGGGGGTCTATTAAAATGTCCTCTGCAACGAATGTAATTCACTTAATGGCTCAGAGAAAAATTGCTGTTTGGAAATGGAAGAGAGATAGAGGGGGGAAAGGGGAGGGGGGAGAAAGTGATACAGTGTGAGGGAAAGAAGGTGAGAGAGAGAAAAAGAAAGAAAAAGAAAGGTGTCTACAGATTCTTATTCGCTAGTCTGAGAGGTTCACAGTGAATTAGACACGCTCTACATTCAATCACTGCTCGCTTGCTGGGTCATCGGAGGCTGGAAGCCTGCCCTGCACTGTGAGAGCATCAAGGGAAATCCATATCCTGTGTTAGAAACACTGCTTTTACAAATCCCATAAGGAGATCCAAAAGCTTTTGTTTGGCAAGGGATGATTTCACTTGATTAGACAAGGTCAAAGTGCCTTACTTAAACTAATGAAAGGTGACATAACGTCATCTTTGACCTTTACATTGGAAGACTATTAAGAAAACAGCTATTGTTACTGGGATCATTTTCTGTTATACAATCACAATGATAAGACATTAAATTCTCAAATAGATAATGGGGTTCTTTGAAGTATGAAGTAGGGACTCAGTCAACCAGCCGAAACACTAATTGAGACGCGTCAGAATGTGTTCAAGCTGTGCTGTGTTAGCCCTAATAATAAAGTAGGTGGGAGGGGATAGGGGGAGAGGGTCTGTGTATCCGTCTACCCCGAGGCCAAAGCTGCAACGACTTACTCAAATGTAGAATGCCAATTAGCCGTAATTAGTCATTAGCATCCAACCGTATCAGATTATCTGACTATGGCCACACAGTGCTGCAATTAAGCCTGTTTAATAAAAGGACGTGGCATAATCCTGAACCAGCTGTGATTTATTTTTATAAAAGCTGCGATTGATAAACGATTTACAACAAATGTATCCAATTTGCTATGGATTTGGATCACTTAGGATACTTGGTTGCCCTTAGTTATTTTGTTGCAATTTCCAGTAAGAGTCTTTATATGTTCAATGGGGATTAGTATATTTTGATATTCCTCTCAACAGGACAGAGAATACGCTTGTCAAATTAGGAATGAGAAACGACTCTAGTGCCATCTAGTGGACGAGTCATGTTATCACAGCATGGATGCATATGGTGGTTTGGATAAAGTTCACTTTAAGTACACAAATAAAGTACACTTTTGTGAAGAGAAAAAGATAAATCTAGTCAATTCCAAAGTTTTGTATCCCAACTGTAAATCGACTGAATAGCAACACCGTGTGGCCTTTCAAATAATGTAATACCATTTGTGTTACTGATGCATATAGGTTTTGCTGAAAACCGAGGCTACAATGGCAATCTATGGAAGTACAGCAGAACAGGTTATATTTAGACCAAGATTAAATGACACAGAGTATGTTAACAGTTACAGGTGATTTCATATTGACTGGCCTCATTTGAGCTCACAAGGTCACCTTAACGACCAACACAGCTTTACTTCAGACTACTGTAAGCACTAGAGACACAAGAAGAATACTTCTACACCTTTAATGGGAGCTAGCCACTAAGGTCCTTTAATGTGAAAATCCATCGTCCTTTCCTGCCATAAAAAGGCCCAATGGGAAATCACAGCATGAGCATGCTCAAAATTCTTTTCTGGTATCCATAGGTTACAACCAATAATACTAAATCTCAATCTTTGACTATTTCTCATTGGCCGATGGCTGTTTTGTCCTTCTGGATGTATCTTATGAAGAGATTAACATTTAACATGTAAATGGGGCCCAGTAATGATGGGATGGTAAAGGTCACCTGAAGAGACAATAGGAAGGGGATCTTACTTCTTCTCCTCCGGCACCTTCTCTGTGGGAGGGGCCAGCTGGACCGTCTCCATGGTGATCTCCACCTTGCGAACGCTGCCGAAGAAGTCGGTGATGAGGACGCTCCCCGGGTCCCGCAGGAACAGGTCGGTACGGTGGCCCGGAGTGGACACACACTGGCTCTTTGGACACACTTTGAACTGTTTGACAGCACACACAACAGGGAATACAGATAAACACATTAAAAATATAGAGAACGGAGAAATATAAACAACTTGTTTACTAACTTGTCGACAGTCGCTCAGGGGTTGACATAAACACACAACAGTTCATTGGTGGAAAGATGATGACAGGGGGATTATCACCATTATCGTAAAGTGCCAGTAGCAGACGGCTAGCATCCGATCAGAGTCATGTCACAGTGAGTGAACAGTACCAAACAGGCCTGAGGGACAATCACGTCACAATCTCCTGTGACGACAGCCATCTAACTGCACTGAGGTCTGGGCATGAATCAGCTAGGTTTAAATGCTAATTTTGTATGATTTCAATGGGAAGAATCATGAATATATATAACCATAACCCAATGTAACCAATCTGAATGGGTTAAAATATTCATATTAAATATAATTCTTCAGTAAAAAAAAAAAAAAAAGGCCCCATCTTCTACAATAATGTTGTGTAAGCTAATGAGGCCCTCTGAGAGTTGCTTTTCAACACCAACCTCAGTACCATTGGAAAGGCAACTTCTAATTTTGGAATGGCCGACCACTTTCCAGCCAATCACGTTGCAGCAATCCTGTTTCAGACAATCGCCTTAAGGAAGGTAGGCCTTCCTCAATGGCTCATTGTGTGAAACCCCTGTCACTCAAACTCAAGTTGGAGGAAACTGAGGACGTCATGACAACTTGGCTGCGGTAGGCCTTGGTCCCTTTAATTAAAAGTTGTTTCATCACGTTTAGTGTAGCTGTAGATTTCAATTTGCGATGGATGAAAAAACATGACGCTGCTAATCTAAAACCTATTGAAGCAGAATTGGAGAGGAACATTATTCCCTTTTAATCTTTCAAAGTGTTGCCATCTTGTTATGGTACATAAAGAATTCCCTTTATTTATTTCTTCTTCTTTTTTACTGAGAGCAAAATCCATAGTATTGATTCTTTAAGCTAAAAATAGACCAAAAAGCACATCTTTTTGAAACTAGAAAATTGGGGGGGAAAAAGACCTGGGCATTAGTGCAAGCTCATCGATCTGAGGCCATGGAAGAGCGATAAGCACAAAGGATGGGGACAAAGCCATCCGATCGAATCCCCTCCAGGGTTGTGGACACCAGGGAGGGGGAGGGTTGTCAGAGGTCCAGACCCTCTGAGAGCCAAGGAGATGAAGGGGGGATGTGGCAGAGACCCTCACCTAAGGGGGCTGTGCAGCCAGGGGGACAACCACCCCCGCCCCCCTCCCCCTCCCAGCTTCAGAGCTGGATAACTAAGTCTGTTTCAAGTGTCACACACCGAAGCTTTCATCTCGGTCCAGTGTGTGTATGTATGTGTGTGTGTGTGTGTGTGTGTGTGTGTGTGTGTGTGTGTGTGTGTGTGTGTGTGTTGAGGGACAGGATAAGAGAGGAGAGAAAGTTAGTGGAAAGTGAAGAAAGACTGGCAGATAGTGAATGAAAAATAAAGAAGATGGGGAGAGTTTAAAATACTGAGTCACAGGAAGTAGCGCATCACACTGTGCCACATCACTGCTTTTGTCTCCTGGTTGGTTTTTCTTCTGAAAACTCCATGTTATTATCACATGTTCAGATTTAAGACGCACTATATAAGATTTATATTGCAAGATTGTTCTTATAAGATATATGCAAGATTGTTCTTGCATACAATTTAAATGAAGGAATACATATATACACTCTCACACACACACACACACACACACACACACACACACACACACACACACACACACACACACACACACACACACACACACACACACACACACACACACACACACACACACACACACACACACACACACACACACACACACACACACACACACACACACACACACACACACACACACACACACACACACACACACACTCACCAGATCATTCATGTTGGTGGTGCTGGCAGGGTGAATGTCTTCCAGGAACTCCAGCAGGTAGAAAGTGTAGCGGTCCATCAGGTGAACCCCTATGGCCAGGTCCGGCTGGTGCTGGGGTGGGAGGGAGAGAGAGAGAGAGAGAGAGAGAGAGAGAGAGAGAGAGACAGAGAGAGACAGAGAGAGACAGAGAGAGACAGAGAGAGACAGAGAGAGGAGAGAGAGAGAGAGAGAGAGAGAGAGAGAGAGAGAGAGAGAGAGAGAGACAGAGAGAGAAGGAGAGAGAGAGAGAGAGGCGGAGAAAGAGACAGAGAGACAGAGAGAGAGAGAGACAGAGACAGAGACAGAGAGAGAGAGGGGGGGGGAGGGAGGGAGAAAGGGAGAAGGAGATGATGATGGCGGTGGAGAGGTGGGACACAGAAGAACGGTGTAGGAACACGACAGGCATCTAGCCTTCACGTGTCAAGCTAAAGCGCGGATCTGAGGGCCCTGACCTGGAAAAGTAGACAGGTCACGGCTGTCATGATGTCCTACCATCTAAGGAGGGGGGGGGGGGGGGGGGGGTCGGAGGGCGGGGGGGTTGGTACTCACAGACAGGGAGTCCTCTCCAACCTGACTGCTGGCCAGGGCCATCAGGTTGGGGGAGTAGAACCTCTCGTACATGGACGCTCCCTGGCAGGTGTCGATGATAAACAGCAGCTCGCTGTACCTGGGCGGGGGGAGCACAGGCAGAGAGCGTCCAATCAACACGCTGGGCGCGCGCACGCACACGCAGGAGACCCGGGGGGCGGTGACGACGTGACAAAACAAGAGAGGGAAACGGCTCGCATCCTTCTGCTTTGAATAGCAGTTGCCATGGAGACCCCAAGAAGCCTTCTGCTCTAATTCACTCCACCATCACCAGCCTCCCTTCCGCCAACCCCTTCACCTCCTTCCTTCTAGTCAAAGAGGAATTTTAATGCAACTTCCTTCTTCCATCCAACATGACAGGCATTAGAAAGCACTTACACTCGAGAGAAAAAGAGAGAGAGAGAGAGAGAGAGAGAGAGAGAGAGAGAGAGAGAGAGAACCAGGGCCTTAACAAAGGACCAATTGGTCAGGAGAGAGGAGAAAGTTGCCCAGGCAGCCAGCGCTTGGCAGATCAAGCCTGCAATTACTGCATCAAACCGAGGTCTTGTGTCACAAAGCTGCCGTCTGTCGGAGGCTGGCCTGACTCTTCACAGAGACTCGCTCCTGTCGTGGATCCAGAACATTACAAAGCGTGCTGGAGACAGGAGACCGGACCCGCTCCCTCCCTGCAGCTTCGCTAATGAAGAGCCACATCCACACTACTAAACATACCATCTGCCCATTAGAAAATAGCAATTTAGCTATTAGAGAACTCTTCCAGTGCTTTTTCTGGATATTAGCTGTTTCTCCAGGGTGATATTCTTATAAAGTTCCATACATAAATGAGTATAGAGAAAACAGACCTTTAAGACTTACACCTAATTCCAGTAGCAAGAGAATTATAGCTTGATAATGGTTTTATTTCAGACCTCTCGATAATCACTGGAATTGGATACTAGTCACATATTTTCAATAAATTAGTAAAGCTTTCAAACTGAGTTCAAATGTTATTAATACTGAATGTGGGTGGATACAGGTACTTCAGAATGGGAGGAACAAATGGTGCTGTAGGTCTTTAAAAGAGGCCCTGCTAGTGTTTCTTGTGAGGGGTAGGTGTTTCTGCTGGTGCTTATTCCCTGGCTGTTAGCCAGCTGTTAACAGCTGGATTTGTCCAGCTGGTATTGTTCTGAGGCACCCTGCTTTAGGGATCAGTGAAGATGTTAACCCTTAAGGCAAGGACAGCACATTGCGGCAGCAGTTAACACGCTGATGTGTGATCGCTAGCTGGCTAACACCTGGGATAGTGACAGAGAACCGCGCACACGCTGTCTCTCTGCCCCCTTCCTCTCCAACGTTACCTTCTCTTCTGCCACATCTGCTCGAAGGCGTCCGCTAGCTCCACGTTACTGATCTCCTCCGAGTCCTGGAACTTCAAGAAGCCGTTCCCGCCGTGACCTGACAACACGAGGACAAACGGATGAAGACGGTGTGAAGAGACTGCCTGCTGTTTGAGGACAGTCTACAGGTGGAGAGGACAGTACCTGTGAGGTAAATGAGGATATTGCTGTGGTCATCTGACAGGAGTCGTTTGGACCTGGGGGTGCTGGGGGGCAGTCGGCCTGTCAGCACACGGAGGAAGTTTTCCACTGTAACCTGGAATGGAGGACGGCGTTCAGACTCAAACCACTAGTCAGGTTTACGATCAGTCTAAATCAACTCTTTCAGAATGACAAACTGGGGGACTCTTAAGCAGGGCAGCTTCGAAGGGACCACCACGAACAATCAATGACAAAACAATCTCTCTAAAAAGAAACACTGTTCTGTATTTCATCTCCAAATATATTTCTACGAATGTGTAAAAAATGTGGATAATTCAAATTTTTCGTCAATCATAATTTGTTTTGTTATTTTTCAAGTGTTATTAATAGAGGTCTTAAAAGCCATCATGTACATCACTGCATCTTGATGACTAAATTGTGCTCCTGTTAATGAAGCAGTTAAAAACCAATAGGCAGGAGAGGTAAATATTAAAAAACTATAACACATTTTTATAATCCACTGAAATCCACTGGGGGGGGGTGTGGAGGGTGATCCTTAACAAAGCACTTTTGTGTTGGTGGCATCCATCATTTCCCGTTACACACTGAAGGTAAACACTGACCTCAGTACGGACACCCATTCTAAGGATGGTGTGACGACCGCAGGCTCACCTCGTAACCACGGTAATCCACCTCCACATCATCCCCGTACACATTCAGCTCCATATTCTTGTGGCTGAACACAGTGGCTGGCTTAGGGTTTCTATGGTTACAGGCCATGTCGTCTGCTAGCATCAGAACAATGTGACTGGTAGACAGGAAGAGAGGAGCAGATGGGAATTTGTTTGCTTTGCATTTATTTGATGTTAATAAATTGTGTATTTATTTGACACTGACTGCAACACACACATCCACTAGCAGTTTGTCAGGCGGACGTCAACAAGACCTACCTGTCTGGGATGCCTAGTCGCTTGACACTTCTATACACGGAGAGTGTGTTAGCAACATGTCGGTAGTTGAACCAGAATCTGGATGTGCAAACCTAAGGTACAAGGAATACAACACACATGTTCCTTTTTGCAGTACAGCTGGTGAACAAATGCCAAATGTGTATTTTATGTTAGAATATGACATTTTATTTCAAGATGTCTAAATAATGATGGTGATAAGCAATACTGGTATTCATACTCACCAATACTGCCCAATTGTTAGTATGACCACTGCTGAAGAACTGGTTGGCTTTGGCCTTAATTAAGAAAACAAGGGATAGAATAAATAACTAAATAGTCGATTACAAACTTTGTTAGATCCTACTGACGTAGCACGATACTGTGGAGGACAAATCTGACCTTTAAGTGAACATGAGCAGTAGGACTGGTGGAATAATGTTAAGACACCTGTATCTGTGCCACTTCAGCTCCACACCAGAACGTGTTACCAGCAGGTATTGTATTTATGCACAAGGTGAAGGTCTCCTAATATATTTGCGTAGTTAACTTGATAAGATTAGATTAGATAAACATTTATTTGTCCTCCAGGGGGGGGAATTGCAGTTCACAACAGCACACAGAGTTGCAGGGTAATATAACAATAACAATAAGGGGGGCACGATATAGTACTGTATACAAAAATAATTGAATGTAAAAAATAAGTAAGTTAAGTACGTGGTTAAGTGAGTGGTTCCTGTCTTGAATGTGAACCAGATATAGACAGACATATAGACATGATGTAGCCAGTCATTGCACTTAAGGAAAATTACTGTACGTATGATAAGGTAGCAATAACTACCAGCATATCGGCAAGTGCTGGCAGAATACCATCTTAAAGATGTTCATCTTACCCAACGATGCAGAGAGCTACTATGGTTTAAATCAGTTTACAAGCTAAAGCAAGGCAAGCTGAAAGAATGGGGACTAGCTGTGGATGGCTAGTATACAGCTTCAATTGATAGACAAACAGACGCATAAGACATTAATATTATTGAAAGGTTCTGGTGCAAATGATCAAATATGCATTACCTCAAAGCTATTACTTTCCACAAATGCATGGAACAAAACAAAGCTTAAAATGGTTAATATTTTCAGAGAGTAGCAGCTAGCCATGATGATAAGGAAGCGCTGTCACCTGCTCCACCCAACAGTATTTCCGGATACTATCAAAATAAAAGTCCTGTGATTTAGAAGCTTCGGTAGCGACGAAACTTTGACACCTAAACAGCCATAGACATTATAAAGTCTTAATAATGTCTATGTAAACAGCTGTCTATGCCTTTTTTCAAACGGTATTAGAACAATTGCAAACTGAAAGTGCTGATGTTATTCTGTAACCTAAGGGACCGGATATTTGCGTTTTTTAATTTTGAGGGGAAAAGATTGCACTTGTTCAGTGCAATCTAGAAGATTTTCTTGCTCATTTTTTGGATGACTTAAAAAATAGAGATGAATTCCAACAGTCTGGTTGTGGTTCGTGAATTCAGCATCAAAATGTCACGCTGTGAGGTGCCTTAAATAGACTGTGCCCAGAGGTCTGCCAAGCACTTAATCTCTACAGTCTTCCTGATCCTCACTTGGGCATCAAACACGCCACGGTTGAGCTGCAAAGGCTGCACTAAAATAAAACTGGCATATAAAATGAATGAGGTATGCATAAACTTACCCCCCCCCCCCCACTCCCACCCCCCTCCCATCTCCTGATCGCTACAATATGCACGATTCTCAGCAAACTCCGATTTTCATGACATGACCTCTTTATAATAACTGGACACATGAATTAGGAGTAGAGAGCTAACATCCTTGTTCCCATGCCCACTCAGACTCACACGGAGGCACCAAAAGGAGATTTGACGAAAAAAGCCTTTGGGCTTATTAACCTATTACATGAGCTGATGATTGATCTCACGTAAAGTCAAATTAGCCTACTATAATTTACATAAACTTATAAAAAGTTGAACACCTGCTGTTTTGTTCCTCTGTGCTGTGCATTCAAAATTTGAAGGCTAGTGTGTAATCCAGTAATTATACTCAAATTAATTATTAACGATTTAATTCCTTTACATGAAATCAAACCTTATCAAACCAAACAGGGGAGGCAGAAATTATTGTGGTGATCAGCCAAAATTGTATCCTGATTTTTTTTCTTATTTTCATGCAATGCTATACTAAATGTGAAACGTGTACTTTTTATTTTATTTTATAGCCTACAGAAGTTGTCCTACATGTATTCTGCGCCTGAGGCTTTGATCTGATCAAGCACAGATGCTGCATGCCAACACATCCCTTCATATCAGCTGCCATTCGCCTTGCCCGGTCTCCTCAACCAACAGGAGTAAAGAGGCACAGAACAGCCCCCCCATCTCTAAAGAATGGGGCACAGTGGCGTTGCCTACAGGAATCCAGTTATAAAGTCAGAGGCAAGATGTGCTGAGGGTTCTACATAGCTCACATCACTCACACAGGAGAACACGGATATCAAGGGTTGCGTGTTTATTTAGAGAAAACTAGCTGTATTCAACAGTCCTATCTCTATCTGTGAGTACTATTTTTTGCAGAGATGAATACCAATGATGCCAAGGAGTATCTTGCAAGACGAGAGATCCCTCAACTGTTCGAGGTGAGAGGGAAATGATTGCGATCAGCTTGCTGACAGAATGGAGTTAACTTACGATCTGTGACTGTATAAACGATGTGTTTTGTTACTGCTTCACGATACATGAACCAAAGATGAACATATGTGAATTAATGTGTATTCAAAGTAGACGTTAGGGAGCGTTAGCGATTATGATTTTGTTGTCTGATGTTGCGAGTATCACCTTCGATAGGCAATTTTGTAATAGACAATTTGATGAATTAATCAAAATATACAAGTTCATTACAATTGTAGTTAGTGTGGCTGTCAGGTGACTCATCTAGTAGAAAAGGTTTCTAATAATGTGACTTATAATGCAGTGTAATCATCATAAAATAATGCAGCCATCACCACCTAAAAAAGTATGTAGTAATTGGTTAAATATTCAGTCAAGCCTTATCAGGTAAATTGCATACTTTGTACAATCTATTAGAAACCTTTAAAGACAATCAGTGGAGCACGGATCCAATTTGTCTTAAATATAGGCTGTTGTTCACCCACTCTTATTCCATATGGTTAAAACCAGTCATTTCCTTTCCAGCTCTGTAATTATTGGTGTATAGCGACATTGCTTTGGTTAGGCTATGGTAGATATGAAATGAGGAATTTACTGTGTAATCAAGTTAATTGAAACAAATTTGATTGCAACTATTTATCAGAATTGGTTAATAATTATAACACTGCAATTTGCCCAGTACAATATCAAACTAACATTTGGATGAAATGGAAGAAAATACATTTGTCTCTTCTAGACAGTTTTAATGCCTGGAAAATGATGTAACTGTGTTTGTGAGTAAGTTAGACAGGTAAGGAATTTCTGGCAACATACTGATGTGTTGTGTTGAAAACAACCTGGCCATGTTCTTTTGGAGGACTCGTTTAAGAGGATGGATTCAAAGTTTGGAGGAAGTCCCAGCCCCGGAAAAAAGCATTGTTTTAAAACTTCAGGGTCAAGGAACAACCCAAGGAGATTCATAGTTTTTTTCTCTGCCTGGAAACTTTTACAGTATGTACTTGAATAATTTGCCCAATGGGACAGAGTGTGAATCGATCCCTACACACTTGTCCACTTCTGCTTTTATTGAATACAAAACACATAATGTACAGAATACAAAAACAATGCATTCTTATTCCCTCTCCTAAGGCAAGCTTGTCGCATATGGAAATGTGACTGTTTTACCACTTTCACTTGGCTGTCAGCTCCTGTGGGATCAACAGTTTGGAACACAAGGTGTAATGATGACAGTTCTCTCTCTCTCTCTCTCTCTCTCTCTCTCTCTCTCTCTCTCTCTCTCTCTCTCTCTCTCTCTCTCTCATTGTGCTTCTCCAGAGCCTGTTAACAGGGTTGATGTACTACCGCCCTGATGACCCCATAGACTATCTGGATGGCTGTCTGAAGAAGGTCCGGGAGCTGGGAGGCACAGACAAGGTCCGATGGGACACGTTTGTGGGCCAGGAGAAGAAGTCACTGCCCCCTCTCAATGGGAGCCAATCACGGAGGTCCTTCTTCAGAAATGGTGAGGGGGCGGGGTTGGACGCTTGCGTGTGTTCGGATGGCTGTAGAACAATGGGGCAGTTGTACTAGTGTTATGCGTGATACATGTTTAAGGTGGTGGGAGAGGGTGGGGATTGGGTTAATCATTACTGATTACTGATATATAGAGTCTATAGTATATGCACATTATAGACAGCCCCTAGCTAAGGAAGTAAAGACATTATAAATGCATTATAAACTCAGTACAATACCTAATTTGCCTAGCAGGTTCTGTGCCTCCTGTAACTATAGATTATAACAGGATATTGTTAAAGCCGCCGGAAGAGATCTTGATCTTGTTAGTGAAGCTGAGGCAACTTTGGTCCGAGAGAGGGATCATGTACTAATGTGAATCAAACTGTTGTGATTGTCTCTGTGTTGTGTCCCCCTAGTGTTGCCCGACAGCCCCAATTTCCCCTACAGGCGATACGATCGCCTCCCTCCCATCAGCCAGTTCTCCATCGAGAGCGACTCCGACCTGTCTGAGACGGCAGAACTCATAGAGGAGTACGAAGTGTTTGATCCATCCAGACCGCGACCCAAAGTCATCCTTGTTATAGGTAAAGAGCTGGGCAAAATACTTGTGCCCGTCCAATTAAGTACTTGTGTCCGCACACTTATAGGTCACAGTGTGGATGGTGTTATGAGTGTGTGTGTGTCTGTGTCTGTGGGTGTGTGTCTGAGACTGTGGGTGTGGATGAAATAATTGGATGAGTGAAAGATGTATTAATGATTAATTATAATTCATTATTAATCATTTTACTGGTTAGAAGTGTTATTTGCGGGTTTGCTGGCTAGATCTTTTTCCTTAGAGATAAGAGCAGCCAAAAAGTAGCACATTCAAACTACCAGACTCTTATCCTGTGCTAATATAATTTCCTAAATGGGCCTGTTGAAATAGATTCATTTTGTACCCTTTACATTAGGATACCAGCGGAATGTTCAATGAAGATATTGTGTGAAATGTGATTAAGTATATGTTAAAGATATTATTCTGGGCAGTACAATTTTTGTGTTTGCAACTGACAGTGTTGTGGAAAGTTCTTTGTGATGTAAGTGATTGGAATACTTTTGTCTTCACTTGACTGGTTCCGATGGTGCCTTGTATTGATTTATTTAAAATCAGTTAAATGGACATTTTAACCCGTCATCCTAATGCTTTCTGGTAGCATTGCCACCAACGCACACTTCAACACTGCACTCCAGTCAGTTTGGTTCCCTGTTGGATTAAAAAATACGACGGATGTCTTTGTCATCACCTGTGGGGATAATAGCTAATGGGCCCGGCCATTTTACACAGAGACAGGAGGTTCAGAGAAACACAAATCGTGATCATATTTTTAAGTCGATTAAGCTTGAAAAGCAAATAAATCGCTTTCTCACTATTTCCCACAACATTTCTCCATATTTTATTCCTTGTCTGTGTGTGTGCTTGCTTGGGGTAATAGGTTCACACACACACACCCAAAAAAAAACTTGTTTCGTTTACACCAAGCAAACACTTCCTACTCTCACACGCTTTGACTTTCAAACACCCAGCACCTGTTTCCCTACAGGTGGGCCTGGGAGTGGGAAAGGCACACAGAGCCTGAAGATCGCCGAGCGCTACGGCTTCCAGTACGTCTCCGTGGGCGAGCTGCTCAGGAAGAAGATGATCCACAACGCCACCAGCAACAGGAAGTGGAGTCTGATCGCTAAAATCATCACCAATGGGGAGCTGGCGCCACAGGTCGGGAACAAATTTGGTGGGGGGGGGTTGAGAATGAGAAAGGCGGAAAGGTGGAATAGGGGACATAGGAATGAAAGGGGGAAGATAGGACAGAGGGTGGACCGGAAGAAGGTAATAGGGGAAAAAGGGGGGGTGGGGGGGGGGGAGAGAAAAAAGGAGGAGGGGGGGGTGCACTAAAGAGAGGGGCAGAGAGAGAGAGAGGACGAAGCCTCCTTATCCACACACCTATAGGTTGTTACAACGCGAATGTAAAAAGGAGGGATAATTAGCGGCCTCCTTGTCAGAGGGGAGCTGGAGATAGAAGGAGGCGTCCCTCTTGTTCACGCCGCATCCTGCTAAGTGATGAGTCAGCCTGGGGAGACATGTGAAGCCGGCTCCTCGTCCTGTTTTCATATGACGCTCACTCAAACCAGATCCCCGTCCTCACTTAGGCGCTAATGTGGCAGGTATCTTAAGACCCAGGCCTCTTTGTATGCTGGACGTGTGCCTCATTAAGAATGTTGTCTGGGCTCAGTTCAGGCCCAGCATGGGGGAGGTAGGGAGGGGGGGGGACATCAGGGACATCGTAAGATAAATCTAAACCTGTCACAGACTCTAGCCTTTTCTGGGTTGGATAGTTGATACCGTATCAGACACAGTGGGGACTTAAGAGACTTAAGGACTAGCCTCCCTGTGACAGGATGGTAACAATGGTCAAAATGAGCCTAAGAACCAATTGCACTTGCTTGTCGATGCGTTGTGGTAAATCCAGATCCGGTTTTGAAACAAAGCTTATTCTTTCGTTCGTCAGAGGAACGAGAGGGTAGTTGTTTGATATCTGGCATTTTAGAGAGCTGACATCAAACCCCGGTCTGGAACACAGGGCTAAGCTTGGGGCACAAAGGGCAAGCCGACTGATTTTGAGTCAAGATAATTCCCTAGCTGCACTGCCCGGCTTGCTGGAAAAAACAACAGTCTGCTAGGAACATGAGCTCATCGTGTCAGATACTCAAGTGCTTTGGTATTCCTAGGATATCTTTAAATAGTGACGTGATCCAGATATTGCGGCTTTACGATGCTTTCTTCCCTCTCTTTAAATGTAACAGCCTAGAAGATTCCCAACTCCCCCAGACATTGGTGACACTCTGTGACGCTAAAGCATGCTATCACTGTAGCCCTGTGCAGGAGGGAAATGCGCTTGCTGCCAAAGACACCTTGTGAAAGAGAGCTTTGTGGACAAATAAGCTCAACAGAGAACCTGACATGTTGGCTTGATGATTTTGAAAAGATCTGCAGTGAGAGGGGAAGAGTAGAGCAAGAAGTAAACATAGTCACATATGTCAGAACTGAGCCGTGACACCAAACCAGTCTCCACAAATTCCTCCTCTTTGGTTCATCTTTGGTTCATGTTTCTATGAACATGCGGGTGTTGAGGCGTCTTGTCTTATGATCACGCAGGAGACCACCATCACCGAGATCAAACAAAAGATCATGAAGATTCCGGATGCGAACGGCATCGTCATCGACGGCTTCCCTCGCGACGTCGGGCAGGCCTTGTCCTTCGAGGACCAGGTGAGCTCTACCTTAAGCAACTTCAAACGCGGGCTAAATGCGTCACTATTGGCGCTGCAGACAGGATACAGTAAGCAAACACAGACCTTTTGTCTAGAGAGAATTCGCATTAGTGCAGGACAATTCGGCGTAGAGTGTCAGCTGGTTGGTGGGTGATTTTGGAACAGCAGTCTCATGTTGGCAGCCTACCTCATGAACGCACCCTGCTAACATGACAAAGCTGACCATCAAAGGTTTTCCATCTGTCCGTGCCATCAAGTCCCCACGCACGCAAACAATGGAGCGATCATACGCTTTTCAGATCAGCCTTCATTGGGAGGGGCAGGGGCAGGTGAGGCCACTGGGAAAGATGGGATTGACAACTATTTTCGTGTTCATTTTTCGTCTCAGGCTTTTTCCTCTCTTTGCTACTATTTAGATTGTTGTTTAGCGTATCCTGGTCAACACCCATGTTCTTGTATGTATTGCTACGAGACAAGATTTGAAGTTGTCAAATTGGAAGTAGAAATGGATGTCCTTGGAGTAAATCATATCCGAAGCTTCATCTACAACTTGTTGGAAGGTTTTTTTCTTTGTGTTTTCGGGTGCTTTTACTACCAATTCCTTCTTTATCATTCCGGTTGATCCCCTTTTCCTTCACTCTCTTTTGTCAGTCCCTGGTATCCACAGACTGACTCACTATGTCTAAAGAAGAACCATTACCCTTCGCATGCAGGACAGATGAAGCAGAAGGACTAAATGGGTTTCTATTGTAGAGGAAATCAGATGGCATGCCGGAGCGGAAGCCAACAGCGAGGACTTGCGATGATCATTGTGAACAGTAACCTTTTCAGAGCAGCCTGAGAGGACATTAGGTCCTATCTCCTCATCGCCGCGGTCACCTCATGTAAATAGGCTCATAAAGCCGGCGCTCCGAGACCAATCGGTCACGGAATTGACTGTTTGCTTGAGTCGGGAAGGTAAACGAGCGGCCACGGCAAAGTTCCTTCCTTATTTCACGCCAATTAAAGAGACAGCTTCACGATCCAGGGACGGGGAGGGAGAGTGAGAACCATGACTGTCAACAAGGTGTTGAGATGCCTTGTTAGTGGTGAAAAGCATTCGCTTCTCTCTGGGTGTATACCTACAACATCTCTGTTTTTGGAAGGAGAATGAGACTGGAATGTTGACATTTTCCCTCAGTTAGTTCCCACCAGATAAAATACGAGGATCATTTATGATTCAATGATCTTGTTGAATGTGAAACATGTGTATTGAATTCCATGGTTTGATTTGTATTTACTAGTACCCTATGGTAGTTGACATGTTTTATGTTGTTGATGTTATAGGTATATCTGCTACACACCTTTCAAAGAGTAGCTTTCAGCGTGTTTCGTGGGATCTTACTCAGTTTTTTGGAACATACCCTTTTTCCCTTTGGGCACGTCTGGTTAATTCATGTTCTGTCAACATCATGTCCTCGTGCTGCAGCAGAACCCACTGTACTCCTGTAAGGAGATCCTGAGCCGTGACTTCTGTCTTCCCATATCTCTCTCTCTCCGACAGAAAATCACTGTCGATCGATGCCAGCTCCTTCTTTTAATAATACTCAAAGAAAAATTAAGAGGAGATTTGCGTCTGGCCTCCCTCAGGGGCGTAGAAGACGTACTTTTTGAAGATGTTCATCCAAATCCCCAATGTATGACATCAGGACTCATGTAGCAACTGGATGGTTAAAAAAGCACCTCCTATTATAAAGCTGACCCAGATGAATTTGTGTGTAGTGGTGCCCCCAGAAGGTTTTCCATGGGGGTTAGCCAGGGTGACTGGGGGACATTCTGGCGCCCCCTTGGTGGCGCTAGTGCTTGTTTTGGTTATCTCCAGCTCTGCTGGAAATACGATTAGATGTACCTTCTGTGCTGAGACCTTGCATGGCGACCATCAGATAGAGATCTAACGAGACTAGCGCATGCAGACATGATTCAAATATCATACGTGCCCTCGGGTGTTTTACACATTGTGGGTATGTCCAGAGTGTGTGTGTGTGTGTGTGCATGTGTGTGGAGGGAGGGAGGGGGTAAGGAGGGACTGCTCCACGTTCATGACAAAGAGGAGAGGATGACGGCAGGATTTGTGCCAGGACAGGTTATGTGTATTGGTCATGTCCAGACAACCAATTAGAGCAGCTCCTCGGCAGCATCAGCTCTGGCGACTGGCTGTGGGCTTTACAATCTGGTTATGGGTCGACTGTCTTTATCAGGGGGTTTTCATCCGTTTATGAACAAAGTGACCCATTAATAAGGATGATCGCTAACTAATCCCACTTAGTAATGAAACTGTCATAAAAGTAAAAGTTACACAAAGCTTTATAACATTAGAGCAATACTCTATGGGATGACTTTCAAGGATTAAGGCAGCAGATTCTGCCCGAGTCCAATTAGTGAAGCAGAAAGGTTTCTTAGGGAGGGAGGGAGGGAGGGAGGGAGGGAGGGGAGACAACATGAACAGCCTAAAGGGCGATGCGAGCTGTCCTGTCAGCTTGCGCTTCTGCGTGGTTACAAGCGACTGGACTGACTCTAGGGGGAGGCGGGTGTGTTTTGAGAGAAACAGGAAGAGGGTTCATTGATAAAGCGGTTAAACACGCACCAAATCAGTCAACCCAACATGAGTTTTCAGCGGAAAAGTCATGTTTATCCATCATTCATGCTAGTTTTGTTGGCATTGGCATTCAGCCGAGCCCAGCTCCACTGGTGCTCACCGATAGCCCAGTCAGACTGGATAGAGACTGGCAGGCCAGTGAGCAACAGGGCCCCCCTGAGGAAATCAACCCCCCCCCCCCCCCCCCCCCCCCCCACCATCCCCAGTCTTCCCCAGGAGTCCCTAGTCCCTAGTCCCTAGTCCCTGGATGGATTCTTCCCTTATTCTTCTTCCCCAGGAGTCCCTATTCCTGCTGTTTTGCTCTTTAAAACATTGTCTGCTCTCTGGGATTCAGTGCAATTCGAACCCCCCCCCCCCCTCCTTCCCTTATGATTTGCCTTATTCTCTCTTGGCTGTCTCCAGAGACCGACTCCCCCCTCCCTCCCTCTCTCCCTCCCTCCCTCCCTCCCCCCCTCCCTCCCTCCCTCTGCCCTGCCTACGTTTAGCATCATGGAATGTTGCCAATTTGGCACTGGCTTTGTCACATGGTGGTGACTCGTTTTAAAAGTTCACCTGATGAATAAGGTTTTGCATAAACGTCCTCTGTCTTCCTCCATGCCCGATCCAAGCATAGCGATCTGTCCTTGAACAGAAATAAGCATGGCTGCAGTTACCTGATACCTTACCTTATAGATTTATTGTCAGATAGTTTCATATAAAGGAAGTCCGATTTTGTATTCAGCACCACAACCTCATCAAAACACATCACATTGTGTTGGATGAGAATACAAAGTAGCTGAGAAAGTCATCTGACGTGACTTTTAATTGACTGAGTTTCTCCACATCCTATTCTCCTGGCTAGATACAACCACTGCAGTGTATGTGTGTGTGTGTGTGTGTGTGTGTGTGTGTGTGTGCGCGCGCACTGTGCAATCTACTTGTACGTGTCTGTGAATGCATTTGCGTGTGCGAGAACACTAATAATAAGCCGTAAAGTCCACACTCAGTGGACTGGCCCGGGTCTATATGACTTTTGTTGATTGGCCGCCTCAGTGTCCATCTAAGGTCATGCTCCTGAAACAAGGGTGACTGGAGAGCTGCCTTTTCATCATTCCATCAGCACTGGCCAGATGGGGACTCTGCACATTTTTTCCATGTCACATTTTGTGACACATCTGGCATTATAGGAAAGTGATGGTATCACAGAATAACAACCGAAATAAAATGTAAACAAAAACATTGGTTGGTGACCAATGGATTTGAAATGTGAAATATGAACAAGGTATCCCTTGGCACGCCTTTGACAATATAATTCGAAAATTGGCTTCAGAGGAGATTCATTTCTGTGTTTGAAGCCTTTTAACAGGAAGGCTTTAAGTGAAGCCTACTGAGAAAATTACGTAAAAAAAAAGAAAAGAAATTGGTCGCTATGGATTCGAAGATATTCGACACCAATCACATCTGTTTTTAGCTCTGCATGTTTGAAAACAAAAATAGAACATGAAGGGGCAACTGAAACCTCCACAGAGTTTCACTACACGTCGTACATCTTAGTGAAAAGGATCAGAGACAGGACCCAAATGTGCACGTTCTCCCATGAATAATGCAGTGCTGCCATACTTTGAACGGACACAAACTTTGATCTGGTACTTATTGGCAGAACAGTAAGCTAAACTTAGATTAGCAGTTCTTCAGACACTTTTATGTTGCCACTGACTCCCTCCCATGTCTTTCAATCAGTCCTTTTTCAGAAGCAGATTGTGACTCATGTTCCTCTGTAAAGACTAGGAGACTGGGTTGGCCTAATAGATTTACACACTGCTAGTCTGTATGAAATTGTGTGGATGTCTCAGGTGGATCTTTTGTGTGATTCACACTGAACAGGCAAGATTTCCATCCCATGTCGAGTGAAATTATCCCACCATCACACAATGTACAATGAACGAACAATGTCCTGAAGTGCTCACCGGGGTCATGTTTTCAAAGCGATTCTCAGAAGCAGGTGCTGTGCGCTCCAACATCGTTCAGATCTTAGACTGGCAGCCAGCTCTGATTGTGTCACTCCCCTTCGCCCTGCAGATCTGCAGTCCCGACCTGGTGGTGTTCCTGGCCTGCACCAACCAGCGTCTCAAGGAGCGCCTGGAGAAGAGGGCGGAGCAGCAGGGTCGCCCCGACGACAACCCCAAGGCCACGGAGCGCCGTCTGACCAACTTCAAGCAGAACACCATCCCCCTGGTGAAGTACTTCCAGGAGAGAGGCCTTATCGTTACGGTACGGGGGGGGGGGGGGAATGGAGAGGGTGGGGGGGTGGGGGGGCGGTGGTCTGTGTGAATTTGTATGGGGGGGGCAAGCGAGCGGGAGTCATATTTGCATGGTAATTCCCGGCGTGCTCTGACACATCGCCAGCAGAAAGTTAGTTCGCCCCTAACGAGTCTTATCTGCCGATCAATTCGACCGGCGTTCGTTGCGCCCGCGGTTACAGTTTGAAGGGGACGGCGCTAATTTGTGGTTGCTGCTCTCCTCATTATTTCCCGCTAGGCTGTGGTTGGCTGCAGAGACGTGCGGAGCCTGGCTTGGTGTGACTTGGGTGCAAATGGAATCATAGCAGCCTTCCCTCTCATTTGTCCATTCCTGTGCTGCAACACCGACCAATCAAAACCCAACCAGACGACCCCGTCCCTAATCATGCTGGACACATTACTGATCATAATTACAATGTAAATCAACGAAGCCACACATCACAACAATGCAGGAATGTTATAATATATTGACTCATTTTGGTCAATCTAAAGAGCCCAAGAGTAACGAGTTAGTTTTACACGAGCTGTTCACAGTGCGACCAGATGTCTTTATAAAAAAAAAGTCAGAGGCTGATGTTTGCTTTGATCTGTCTGAACCCGCTGACTGGCAGAGGATGTTCGCTCGTTCCTCTTCAGTTCACTGCGCAGCGTTTGGCGAAAAAAGCAGCTAAAAGCGCAGAGCCGATCGACAACATGTAATCGCGTGGGCAGTTCGCACAACCTCACGGCTGCCATCCAAACGCCATCTTCCTAATGGGTCTGCTACGATGCTTCACCTGTCAGCACCTGTGTGCGTCTGTCCATCTGTCTCCCACGCCAGCTACTCCATACTTCCTCAATCATTTTTCCTCGCTCTCTCTGTCTCACTTTCTCTCGCTCTTTTTTTCTGTTTAGCAGACGCTTTTATCCAGAGCGACGTACAGTAATTACAGGGACATTCCACCACCCCCCCCCCCTCCGAGGCAAGTAGAGTGAAGTGCCTTGCCCAAGGACACAATGTCATGTTGGCACGGCCAGGATTTGAACTCGCAACCTTCTTGATTACTAGCCAGATTCCCTCACCGCTCAGCCACCTGAATACCCTGTTGTTGTTTTGTTGTTGTTCTTTTTGTTCTTTGTCCATGAAGCATTTGGCCATTGCTGCTTTCCCAGACCGTTTCCTCTTAGTATGTGGCCAGTGGTCATCGGCTTTGGCCTAAACGAATAATTACCCAGCATGGTTGAGTGGAGAGACTATAGATTTCCTGTCCACAGTGCCCACTCTGTGAGTCTGCCCTGCAACCTGACCTCCTGTTACAGGTTTAAAGTCAGTAAATGGCTCTCAGAGGGCCAAGCTTGTCGCGTAGTTTGGGATTAGCTGATGCAGTTCTATTGGTGAACAAATGAGCCTTTCAATGTGAAACACGTCACCCCATGTGGCTGAACAGTGAGGAGGTGTCCCAGTCCATATTCACAACAAGGAACTTCCCAGAGGCAGTCGATCGAGCGGTCTGTTCCATTTTGTAAGTGGCAGTCAGTTGAGGATTGATTTGTATACAAATATTCAGGCAGGGGAGCGATGGAGTGCTGAGGCTCCACTCCTTCTCCTCGCTGCCTGTGGGGACAGACACAGTCTGCTGTCTGAGTGCTGGACCCTGGACCTGGTGCTGAAGTCTGTCTGCTGTCTGGGTGCTGGACCTGGAGCTAAAGTCTGTCTGGGGTCCTGGGTCCTGGACCCTACATCCAAACTGACTGGAATCAAGCCTTATACCACCTGACCATCATAGCAAAATCTCCTCTTTGTGTCCGTTGTCTGTGCTCTCTGACTGGGGAAACGTCCAGGCAGAGAAGACCTGGGGAACCACGTCCACCGAGTAGCATCATTAGGAGCTTCTGCCTGCCCTCCCGGTTGGAGCGTGGAATGTTAGGACCAAGGACGGACGAAGCGGCCGCTTCAATGGAAGTGCTGCAGGCGCTCTCTGCTCAGCAGAGCACTGATCGGCTGTGGCGCGTGGAGCTGACACATCTGGCCTCCTGTCGGTCGTCACCCTCCTCCATCCCATAATACCCTCCATATAGACGCTGTACAACAACATCACTTTGTAGATTAGCCTACTTTATTCTTGCTGTAGCAGATAGGCTATTGGCAAATGAAATATACTCTAAGTGCTGCTTGTTATTGTAGCAGTAAATACTATCTTGTGAATACTAGTGTGTCATCGTCTTGACAACTTGGTTGCAGAGCAGACAATGTAACGCATGTTCTGTAGCAGGGATGTATTTGTTCATTATGTTGTCTTGACAGCGAAGGCTTGTTTGCTTTGACTGGAATTTTCCTCTGCTACAGATTTTTTTTATTGAATTTCTGCACTTGTGTTGATAGAAATCCTTTTATCACTTTGTTGAACTTTGTTGAATATTAAAATATATAAATGCAACTGCAAGAGTAGTTTCATAGCCAATTCTATTAGTTTTTGTATAAAATCTTTGGTACCATCAAAGGATGAGATACACCATATCAAACACACACACAGACCTACATCATGTACACAATCAACTGTCTTGGGAAATTGCTGTGGAAAGAGAGATGATTGTTGGGGCTTTTATCAGAGTCCTTTCGTCATCTTAAAACATGGGCAGGTTTAATAAATCCCTCTCCCCCACCCAGCCTTCCTTTACTCTGATTGAAGCATGATGGCACACAGATACTAAAGACCAAGAAACGCTTGCCAAATTTGGCAAAAGTGGCTTGATCAAGCTGTCATTCAAAGAAGGGACCTTGACGCATTCGTCGTATTTTTGTTGAATATGCGGTCTTTTATATGTTTTTTTACTCACTATATATGGAAATGGCATCTTTGCTATATGCCTTAGTAGAGCTTTAAAGCCCTTATTAGAGCTTTAAACCCTTTTTGTGCTCTTGCTTTAGCAATCAAATAATTACAGTTCTCTTTTCCCAAGAGGTTCAAAGTATTAGTTTGTGTTCGAAAGCTGCCACTCACTCTTAGCTGAGTCTTGGCCGAGCTCTTTACTGAATCACAGACTTCTTCAGTAATGTACTGAGGTACGACTGTAACTAAGAAAATTAAGGATATCTGTGGAGGCTGAATCTATCAATCAACCAGATTCATTTCCGGGCGCAAGAAATGACAGTGACTAAATTAGCTTTTTATATTATCCCTGGCCTCTACAAGTACAATAGTACTTAGACAGTGCTCTAATACCTTTATGTTTGGAATGAAACATTTGCATTTACATTGCGCCTCAACTAAACCTGTGAGAACAGCTCCCAGCAAGAAAATGTCTTAGAGGAGGGGAGACTTTGCTACTGTGACTGTATCTGTCTCTGTGAGATCAGTTAGCTGCATCAGTTAATATCCTGGAGGTTTTCGGGGTCCTGACAGAGTATTTCTCATTGATTCCTTAATGACCTCCCTCCACAGATCAACAAGGGCTGTAGGTTCAAGACTTGAGGGAAGTCACCACACCGAATGTCCGCCGGCAATCCTTTTTCTTATTCTGTTGTCATGGAGACCAGTCATGGAGGTGTTGGCAGAGAGAGGATGTGTGTTGGGGGGGGGGGTGGATTTAATATCTAGTCTTACAGATTCTTTCTTGAGGAAGCCCTGTAACTCTGTGAGACACAGGCAGGTTACCAAGGTTAGAGCAGAGGCCTTCATGGAATTTCTCTATGAACAAACTGGATGTATGTCCTTGTATATTGTGTGTGGTTGTCATTACCAATTTTCAGTGGAGAACAGCATACTGAACAGCATGTCCTTGAGCTTTGCTATTGCAATTCACCTACACATGCAATTTTAATTTTCATATTCCCATTACAGGCAGATCTCTCATGTAAGCTTTTGTTTTTCATGTGGTGTTGCAGTTGGATGCTGACAGAGACGAGGAGGAGGTCTTCTGTGACATCAGCATGACGGTGGACAACAAGCTTTTCCCCTCCAAGGAACCAGTGGCTGGTAAGAACTGGCTTAGTCATCACTTGAACAAAGAAGCAATTCCGAGCCAAAGGATGTGCTCACGCGTGTTAAATAGTTCATTTCTTTACATTCCTGGTTGTATTTTGTCTGGCCAATCAAAGAGAGAAAGAAAACAACTTGCCCTTTAAGTAACTCGGGTTTTGAAGTAACATAACAAATTAATTTAAAAAAATAATTAAAGCTTCAGCACCACCCATCGAATAATGTCCACGTTTTTAAGATATATCATTGTGCTGGTGTAAAAACACTAAAATGATCAATCCTAACTGCCAACAGCAGCATCTAAACTTACTTTGACAAACTCTGAGTTTGCAGAGCACCTTGGAACTGTTTGGTCTCTGACATCACACAGACCTTGAGGCGGTTTATATTGTCAGTGGGCTGCAGAGGAAGATTAGGATATGAATAACAGCAGAGGAGCAGCTGCTCTCAGATAGCATTAAAAATGGCCCTTTCCTTCAGACTTCAAACAGCGCTTTCCTCCAGACGACCTTCTCCAACCACATGGGCATAAATGAAGCTTTGGCTTGACAGATGTGGCCTCTGTATTGAGGCACACCGGCCATTAAATTAATCAGCTTCCTTAACATCCTCGCTAGTGTGGACCAGCAGAGACTGGAGAACTGCTGTAGGGACTGGAGTTTTCATGATGGTAGAACACACTTTAGAGAGTAAAGTATAATTTGTAATAGCAAAGGTTTCAAATACTTTTGAGGGATTTGTGAATGGTTCTTGTTCGGCAAATGTTATTTATTTTAAGTGATATTCAGCAAGCCATAGAATAGAGTAATTTTCAGGGGACCATAAAGAATTATCAGTAAGACTGCAAATTGCTCTCGCTTTTTCTCTGTCTCTCTCCATTAGATTATAGATAAATCTTCTGTTAATGGCATCCCTCACAGGAAATTCATCTCCTGTTGCTTACTCACTTACTTTTCAAAAACAACAATATACATTGGGCTCTGTTTCTCACCACTTAACATGATTTAACCTGTTACCAGATAACTGATCTAATAACTATTGGATTCATAGAATGCTAACCAACACAGTGAAACAGCTCCCAAATCCCAAAGCCTCCCCAAATCTCAATATTTTTCTATGGTTTGATGCATGTAAAAAATATATAATTACATATTATTTCATAGCAGATGCTCCAGTACCATTACCCCCATGGTGTAACTTGCACAATTATCCAGGATAAAGACAATGTCACTAAGCAGTTATTTTCTCTTATTGTGTTAGGGTCTCAATTCAATGGTCTCAGCTGTGTGCAGACGAGAATTCATATTGAGGATTTCAATCAGCTGTAATAATGTATTTTTGAGAATTGTCTCAGAGTCCCAGGTGTATCATTGTAGATTTCATACGCTCCTTTTCAACCTTGCACTTTAAAAAGAAAATCGTTGAAAAAATTGTGGTTTGGTTCCTTCTGTAACCTACCAAAAAGAAACATCTGATCTCTGAACTGTCTTGGTTCTGTGGCTCCTGTCTGGAGCCCTGCGGTGCTCCCCACAGTTCAGTTCCTGGAGGACATGCTAGTCTGCCCTCGACCATCACTCCCAGCTTCCTGCCCCCACCCATCACCCTCAGCTTCCTGCCCCTCAATCATCACTCACAACTTCCTCCCTAAAACATCACCCTCAGCTTCCTGCCCCTCAGCCATCACCCTCAGCTTCCTGCTCTCAACCATCACTCCCAGCTTTCTGCCCCTCAGCAATCACTCTCAGCTTCCTGCCCCTCGATCATCACTCACAACTTCCTTCCTCAACCATCACCCCCAGCTTCCGGCCCCTCAGCCATCACCCTCATCGCCCCTGGCCCGAGAAACAGATGAATAGCTGACATCCACATCCACCATGTGACATCAGCGACCCTGCTGGCACAACATGGAGTCATCATCCCTTCCGTTAACATCATTATCCCTTTGAGGACGAATTCACTCCAACACTTTGTTGAGTCAGACACATTCTGCTGTAGCCGCAGAACTTGTGTTTGATCTATCTGAACTCTGAAAGCAAGCACATGTGCCAACACTGCCATACTGTCTGCACCCTCACAATCCTTCCAGATATGATGAGACCATAGACGACTCCATAATCCATAGATGAAGCCACGTTAAGGGGATTTTCTCGTCGGTTGAATGTCACAAGCAGCCGTTAGACATGTTGAAGATTCAGCTGAGACTGTCTCTGTGTTCTTAGCATGTGAGCCCTTTACTGAAACTGGGATACAACAAGCGTTTTGGAACCAACCCATTTCTCAAGCCAAGAGGCTGACCGGGCAGACACAGCTATAGGGTCTCATTACCCACGACCCATTTACATCAAGGCCGAGGCTACATGCATGTTTGATTCCCTCACAACCAATCGTAGGTCTCGGCTCCAATATAGTTCTCTTTTAAGTCAGAGAACTCCCTTGATTGGCCTAGGCTGGTGGTTCTTTGTTCATCTTTGAAGGAGCAGGAGCATGGCCCGGTCGTAGTGTACGACCGTAGTGGTTGTGTTGGTCAAGATATCAATGCAGCTGATTTACAATGAGTTTGGAGCACGACCAAGCATTTCTGAATATGTCCTCAACATTGAGATCAAAGTAGCCTGCTCTCTTTATTAGACATGCATTCATTCTGGTGAGTAGCATATAAAAAGGAAAGCTTCAAACGTCAATGCTTGAATATCCTTTCAGGCAAATGCATCAATATCTCTGTACTCAAATAGCATTTAATGATAGACAGGTCAAGACACCAGTTCAAGGTCAAGGCCTCACCCCCCCCACACAAAATAGTGTATTTAAAGTTGCTGGCTTTCTCTATCTCTGTCTTTCTACTTGTCTTTCTCTCCAGGTCCCAGTGAACTGGATCTGAGTCTGTTGGGAGACAACAGCAACCTTGCAGACGTCGCCTGTAAATATGATGAGCCGGTGAGTCTTGATTTAGCTTGGTTCCTCTCTTCTCCTTCATAAACGCACACGCCTCCCTCCCTTCCTCCACAATCTCCTCCCTCCCTCCCGCACACTTCCTCGAAGATCAGTCAACACAGTTTACCGCTTTCCTTTTATTAAATGTGACATCATGATCTTGGGATTTTGTAGATTTCGCTAACTTAATAATACATCTTTATCCTGTTCACAAATACATAATGCTCGTTTAAGACACGCGGCTACAGCCACAATCAAATGTCACATTGGCATTTGAATCACCATCATTACAGTGCAAAGTTTTCCTCTGTGTCAGTGTGAAGATTCTCTCCTCATTTTCCTTTACAAAACGAACTGTCAAAAATTAATGGAGATCTTCAAATGATCAGTTTGAAACGGAGACTGAGCAGCCTAGTTTGAAAGGGCAAATGAATCAGCCATTGTATAACGCTGGTGTTTGGAACAGGACTGGGGGCGGGAGGGGGTGGGGTTGTTTTACCTGCATTCAGCAAAGATTATTGATCTTCTGAGCTCTCCTTTTCTCAGAAGCCTTCTAGAATGTTCCAAATCCATAACCTCTATCTTGTTCTCCTGAGTCACTGTGGAGGAGATGCCAACCTTCTCTCCTTTTTCTTTTGTGTTTTAAGTGTGTCTACAGTAGTTTGAGGTCAGTTTGAGCATATGTGCTGAAGATTAAGAATGTTTCTGCCAAGCATGAGTGAATGAGGCACACTCTCCCTACTGTAATCTCTGGCACCTTGCTCCAAGATTCTTTCACTACATCTTCCTTCTTTACTTACTGCTTCCTTCTTTTCTTTCTATGTTCTTGCCCCCTTCTTATCCATTCAGCCTTCTGAAAGCTTCCACAGCGAGGAGATTGGAAACGGAAATGTAATAGAGTGTCTGACCTGTAAAACCCACCGAGTTGCAACACATCATTCTCTACCGCTAATTCTCTCAAGATCCCCCCGCCCCCATGTCGGGTCCTCACTATCTGTTTCCGAACCGTCTGTCTGTCAGGCGTGGAAATTAGCCAGGCGGTGCAGCTTAGCACCACCCGAGCACGGCAGAGATATTAACACCGGACCATGTATTTGTGCCGGTGTCACAATGTCGCCATGTGCGTTTTGGATTGGAATCAGATAAGAGGTCTCCGCACATGTTCTCCCACTCTTTCTCCCTCATCATACCCACAGAACAGCTCCTCACACTCGCTTTTAACAGTCTGTTACAAATGGAATCTGTGGTGCTCAGTACTCAGTGAGACAGTACTGTGTAACAGTACTACAGTAGTAGCAGCAGTGGCGGACCGTGTATTTCACACCTAGGCCTTCAGTAGTGCTCTCCGTCTGAATCACTCAAACCCTCGTTAACCATTTAGTTATAAAAAAACTAACATTTTACTATGCAGAAATGAGCCTTGCGTTGCATATAGAAAATTCCTGTCAACCATGGGTTTGACAAACCGTGAAGAAGAATCTCATGCCAGGGCCACGAGTATTGCAGTTCACAGAAGCAGGGTAAAGTACAGCACACATAGTTGCATGGTAAATAACAATAAAGGGGACACGATATAGTACAATATAAAAAATAATAATTGAATAAAAATAAGTCAAGTATGAGGTTAAGTGAAATGGTTCCTGTCTCGAATGTGAAGTGAGAGAAATATAGACAAGTTATTGCACATTAAGAATATTACAGAGTATTGCACGTTGTGTGTAGGAACAACAAGACCACCATGGGGAATATTGCATGTCGACCATAAGAAGAACACATGGAATATTGCACGTAAAGTAATACTGCATAGTGGTAATATAGTAATAATAATAGTTTTGCACATGGTAGTAGCTATGGACTGCAGTTGTTTTTATTGAGGAAGGGAAGGACCTGCAGTCATACTACTTTTCTGGCAACCAGGCAGACCATCCTATTGCTGAACCATGTCACGGTCTCCCAGACAGCAGAACGTCTTGCGGATTGACTTTTTCATGGCCCGGAAGATTCTTAATAGGAGAGGACGTCTATGGTCCTTTGAGTGCTCCAGATTAGGCCCTGTGACAAGACAACATTTTAGATCTGTGAGTTTGAAGTTACTTTTTGTCAAAGTTGTGCAAAACTAGACAAATCTACAGGAACACTTTGTGATTCATTAGGAATTGGCAACCAGTGGTGGTCTCTCACCTGATGTGGTAGCTGGCACACTCTGGCACGGCTTTTCCGTTCTCACTCTTTCCTCATCAGCCTGGCTGGGCTGGTCTGTGGGTGAGGTCTGAGGGTGTGTCTCCAAAAAGATAAGGGTCATTTTGACCTTATCTTTGGCCCTCTGTCCACTCTGTGGCAGGTGCGAGCCCATACACAAGGACCGGTATATTATGCTGTCTGCGATCTCCGGACGCTTTGCGATCAGTGACTCGTCCATAATGCCTGAGAATCCTTGCCGTATCTCGTCAACAGCCAGTTCAAACTCGGGAGTTTCAGCTCTGCAGGCCGCGGGTTGGATTAGATCCTCCCTGGACGGCTCAACAGCGGCAAGCCTCTGTTCCTGGTGAACCATGGTCGTGCCTGCAAGGGCGTTCTTGATCGTCATGATCACAGACTCCAGACCAGCCTTTGATTGCACCGACTGGAGGATGTCTGGATCAGATTGAAGAATGGTGGCGATTTTGGCCACCATGTCCTGGGCCAACAGCTTCAGAGCCGATTGGCTGCTGCAGAGCTGGCCACCTGGAATATCTGAGCTGGCAACCAGCAGGTTTGGCACTCTATCACTCATTAGCTGCAACATCTCTTTGATTAAGGCGACTGATACGTTGTTGCGCCTCGCCAGGAATGGGGTGCAGCTATTGGCCGTACATTCCACTCCACTGACGCCCTGGGAAGTAGATGCAGCTTCCTGGTGGTCTTCTGACCCAGTGGGGGGTGCTAATGGAGCGAGCAGTCTGGAGTCCTCTGGACTTGGTGGTCTGATGGGCAACACCTTGATGAATGTCACCTTCACATTCTTGGGTCAATGGGAACAAAGGAGCTGAATGTTAGTGAGAGAAAACCTAGCCTCTGATACATAAAAATTTAGCATGCAGACACACGTAGAGACACAAAGACACAGACAAACACAAACTCACAAACACAGACACTCACCTGGGTTTCCTCCAGCTCCTTGTCTGATGCGAGACTTCCCTGCCTGGGCAGAGAGTCCATCTCATCTTCCTCCATATCTGAAAAAGTTGCAAAACAATCGTCCTATTTACTTACTTTATAATACTTCTGCGTATAATACTTCTCTCACATGCACTAGCAGCACAGGCACTCAGGTAGTGCGCATCATCGCTCATGACCCAGCATGACCCAGCATGACCCAGCTTGAACTAGCTTGAACCAGCATGAACCAGCATGAACCAGCTCAGTGACCGGCTTCCCTTCCCTTCCACTCCGCCAAAGTCAAACATATTTCCATGTCATGGTTATCAATAAATCCTCAATTTATTATCAAATTACACTTAAATGTATTATCTCGCATAATATCTACCGAGAACATCTTGTAAATTCAAACTTGAAAACAGTTGTAACGTGCAAATAATCAGTCTTAACATTTACTTACATTACCAAAGAATACAACAGTCTACAATAACTCTGATTAATGTATCTCAATGTTTACCCTAGCATACCTTCTTGTAAACTGAAAGGTTGTTGAAACATTTACTTACAGCAATATTGCCAATATGTTAAGTTTAATAAGTTTCTCAAAGCCGTAGAAATGCAGATCGTTGTCCAATTCAACTCGTAATGAGACGTGAGAGCGGTGTCAGGCCTTTTATAGTTTTTCACGAATTGCGTCATAATAGCAGCATTTTAGCATTTTACAACCGTTCTATTTAGAGTCAACTAGGACTCACGAAACGGATTTGCCTCGTGCATTGTCTTCTGCATTCTGATTGGCTAAACAGTCTCACCAACACAAACCCGTGCATCAATAAAGTTGCTGTTTACAGTATACAGTACTTTTATTTGTTAAACAAATGCTTGGGCCTGTAAAAAGGGTTTGTTCTTTGGTTTTAATATATAATAGCGTATTTAATTGTATAATCATTGTTTAAAAAAAATCAAGGTATCTACTTAACGGATTTCACTTATCACGGGTTCTTCTTAAACCCCGTGAAAAACGAGGGTTCATTGTATATATAATATATCCCCATGCAGAGAAAGAGCAATCGTTGTGTTATGCTTTTAAAGCTCTTCCCTTGGCACTTATTGGTTCTCACGATGTATGTTTCACAATCTAAAAGCCCACTATGTTCGGGGTCTGTCACGTTGCTATGCTCAGTGACCGATGCTCTTTGTAAAAGCTCTACCTTGTACGTTGCTTTGGATAAAAGCGTCTGCTAAGTAAATACATGTAAATGTAAAGAGACACACACACAGTACGTGCTAGACATGATTAACGGTCCATTTGAAAACCGATTTACACTGCTAGCTGCACAAGCTAGTGAGCAGTACTAGCAGTACTACGGCTCCTCAGTTTTGCCCCGTCACGGTGGAAGTCTTTTATTTATTTATTTTCATTTTCAAATAAAAATTCATAGTATTTATTCTTTGAGAGCTTTGGTGAGGGCGAGCAGTTCGATTGATGTTGAGGCAGCGAGCAGTGTAAATCGGTTTTCAAATGGACTGTTAATCATGTCTAGCACATACTGTGTGTCTCTCTCCATGTGGGGACCCTTTAACTCTGCACAGCCGGTGGCCCGGCCTACATCATTATGCGAGGCTCATGAGAATGTCTAACCTGACGTTCAGTGACACAAACTGGTGATGAAGGTTTTCAAAATAGCTTGTCATGAAAGCATTCTGTTTGAACAGGAAAAAAAGGACCTTTGCTAAAAAAAACTCTGACATGAGTCATCGAGTCATATAATTCCAATCATCGTTATCAAATAGTTATCTTTTCACCCACAAATGTACCGCAATGTAGGTTTCATACCAGTGAAGGTATTGCAGAGGTGCTAAAGTAGCTGTTGGTCTTGTGAGGAATAAATTGGGATGTGCTACTGTCACTCCAGCAGTGAATTCTTGCTATGAGAGCGTCTATCACCTGGCTGAGGCCTGGTTAACGATGCTGGCTAGAATCTGAGGCATGCTGCCATGACGACGGTGGGGCCAGAGGACTGTCAATGTCCTGACTTGTCATTTTAGCACACAGCAATATTATAATATATAATAATAATAATATATTTTCACTATACTACACTGTCTGTCTGTCTGTATGTCTGTCTGTCTGTCTGCCTTGGTTGTCTGGCTGTTTGTCTTCGTGCCATCGCTTTAGCTTCGTCCCACAAGTTGAGCAAATGAAATAAGTTAATTCGTATTCATTTATCTAAGTGATCTCATATTAGAGCCAGTTAGCGAAGGAGTGCACAAGTTCTATGCCTGAGTAATGGCTTTGTGGACCTGATCCGTTCCCTCCCTGCTTGACTGAGTGAAAGACAATTACGTCCTCGAGTCTAGAGCTTTGAATGTAATATCCACAGAGAATGAGGATGCTTAATTGATGAGTTCAAACCGATGACTCATCAAAGCCCAATGGAATGGACCCGTCTGAAGTGAGATCTTCCTCCTCCAAGGTGGATGGCTGCTGACGATGTTGTCTTCTCAATTCGTTAGACACGTGAACGATAAATGGGTTTATTTTTAGGCGCACGTGTGGGAGTGTGTCTCGTGTGCTCACTTGTGTTGTGGTATGTGTACGTGTGCAGTGTTATGTTGATGAATGTGTGTTTGGTTCAAATCCAGTCCCCTTCACCGTGAGTGTTGATGCACGCTTGGACTCTTGGGAGCTAGTTTGCGTGTTTTACCTTCATGTGCAGGAAGCACAGGGCTGTAGAAGCGTGTTGGACTGTTTGTACGCGGGCTCCCTGCTGCGTTGGCATCTCTTCTCTCCCACTTTCGCTCTTTCTCTTCCTCCCTGTCTCTCTCGATCTTTCTCTGGATCTCCATCGCGCTCTCTCTCTCTCTCTGTGACTCAGTGGACCGGCTGGTGGGCCCACATGACAGGTTGTCTCATCGCTGGCACCCCCGTCTGTGCCACCACTCCCCCACACTGACCAGAGCCCGCTGTAACTTCACCCAACTCCTCTCCACAAACGCGCTGTTTTCTCGTACTCCACTAAAACTCCATGAAGTCACTGTATGTGCTGAACCTAAGGACTAAATTAAACTTGACTTGAGCGACGACAACCATTCGCTAAAAACCTTGCTAACTTGCTCAACCCTGGCAGCTGTTTTCTGTGGACAGCTTCTGTGATTGGTGTCTGACAGATGGGTTTGTCAGGAATTGGATAAGTCCCTCTAGGAAACCAAACCCCTCTTCGATTTCCTGTCTCCCTTTCCCCCCGCAGTTTGTCCAGCACGTTTTAGCTTTGCACCTTTCGACGGTTCCAACTTTGGCAGGACTGCCCTGAGTAAACCCCGATGGGTTGAAACCTGTGGCTCTTCAACTCAGTGTGATTGCTCAAGTCCTGCTGTGCCACTTGTCTAAGCCTGTCTGTCAGGGAGACCAGAGGAAGAGAGGTGGACCAGGGCTTTGCTTTAGGTGCTCCTGCGTGTGGCGGGGGTCATTCAAGGCCCAATTCCCTGTCAGACAGACAATGGGGGAGTGCCATTAGTGTCAATCTGAACTTATCGTCACAGCAGTTTGCAAGGCCCTCTCTAGCAAAGTCAAGGGATTCGCACAAAGAAGTGAGACGCAGACAAAGACGTTGACTGTAAGGGGGCACATTCAACACATAGGTTCTTTTTTATTGTTGTCAAACTTACAGTGACAAGTGAAAGGCTTTGATACGTTTGACCATGTTTTAACTTGAACTTTTAACTTTATACTCTATATTGTGGCCCCTGGCACCTATGTACTCGTTATGGTGTACTCTATGGCTCCTCTATACTCTATTTATTCTGCTCTGTCTCTTCTATACTCTATATAGTCTGTTCTGTCTCTTCTATACTCTATATAGTCTGCTCTGTGTCTCTTCTGTACTCTATATAGTCTGTTCTGTCTCTTCTATACTCTATATAGTCTGCTCTGTCTCTTCTATACTCTATATAGTCTGTTCTGTGTCTCCTCTATTACCCTCCCTCTCTGAGTTCTGGGTTGAGTCACGTTTGTTGTGACTGAAGAGGAGACAGGCAGGCCTGGGGCTTGGTTTGTTTATCCCTTTTTTAAATGCGATACTGAAACCTCCTCCATGTTCCTCTCTCATTAACAGGCTGAAGAGGAGGAGATGGGATACGCTGAAGGAAGTACGGAAAGTGAGTACTTGTGTGTGTGTGTGTGTGAGGTTGGGAACAAACCTTAGGAAATGCACTATAACGTTGCCAGCATCCAATATGTACTAAATGGCAGCTTAAAACATGCATAATTTTCATGCAGGAAACTCTTCCACCTGTTTAACGCAGAATCCAGTCACAAGGGATTCCAAACATCCAGTCAATCTTGTTGTCATAATTTGAATTCATGACTGGCGATTCCTCCATCAGTCCGTTTATCTGATGGGTCAGCTAGCAGGTTGGTTGTTGACAGTTCTGTCACGGTCGTGTTTTGACTCTGTCAGAAGGCGTGATGTTTATCTCCTGACGCCTCATCTGGGCTCAGCTTTTTGATCCTTTTGATCGATCCAGAAACAAGGAGACAGCTAGAATCCCATCAGTACAGACAACAAAGAAAGAAAATGGCATCCGTAGCTTTTGACACCAACACGCCGATGTGCCTGCTGTGTTAGGGCCACGTTGGGTTGGCTTGACAGAGTGTTGAAAGGGCCCCTTCTGATTGTGATTCTTTCCTTCCGAACTGCAGGTTATTCGAGCGAGCGAAAGAAACCAAAAGTCATCTTCATGATGGGTATGTACACACAGCATCTATCAGTTGAAGGTACTCTTCTGCTGGGGCAGACACGCAAGGCTTGTTCCATGCATGCACACAAGCAAATCTTTACACGCGCAGCAGGGGTTAGACAAGCCTGTGTTTTTACTACACACATCTCCCCTACAGGGAGTCAGTGTTGTGCGGTCTGTCCTAATTCTTTACAGCATGCACACACACACACACACACGCTGGTTTTTCCAACACGTAGAAGAATTAACAAAATGATGGATGGATGGTTCTTGCTTTTGTGTTCTTGCGAATTCTAGGAGAGAATTATTCTAGGAGGCATGATTCTGTAGAGAAGAGAGATTTCTCTTTCAAACCTTTTCGAACAGAGAAACCCTGGCAGAGGCGTTAAGAAGTGATAATACGAAACAACATCCCTGCATTAGGCTTTTAGCGTCTTCTCACCAGTGTGAAAGTGTGTTTGTGTTCGTGTTGCATGCGAGGTGTGCGTCTGTTGTGTGTTCATACGCTTAATACGGCATGTGGGTTAGACTAACAATTGTCTGCTGCCCCCCCCCCTCCCCCCTTTCCAATTAGCCGATAGTTGGATAATAGATAATAGATAATTGGACATGGGAAATGGCGTTTGATTGGATGTAACTTACTTCCCACTTCTGTAATACTTTACAATGAATCACTAATACCCTGTTTATTATTTGGCCTGGAAATCAGCGACGTCAACCAACAAACACGTAATGTGTGTCATGCTTATGTGCGAGATTGAGAACTCAAAGGAACCAGCTATAGGGCAGTATTGTCTCCATGAACAATACTGTGTAGGGCAAGTGCTATTGAAACCCGTCTTCCTCTTTGAGATGAATTCACATGGTGTGAGTTCTCACAGCTGGGTCTCCCTATTGATGTTTCTTTAACTAGACTCTTATCAGAACCTCTTCACCAGACGCTCTGGGGGAGTTGGGGGGGTGGGGGCGAGACTCAGAAACAAGAACAATATACTTTTCCAGACACAATGTAATGCAGCGCTTTGATAATGATCATTTATAGACACTAACGCTTAACAACTTGTTTGAAAGGGTTGAATCATAACACTGTCACTATACCATGATTCCGATTCAATTTCCTTCATTGGTCCCGAAGGAAATTAAACTGAAGCAGGTCAGGTGCCAGATGTTCAACCGCATGATGCCACAAAGAGCATTCAGGCTGCATCTGATCCCCAAAGTGTCCAAGTTCTCCGCTCCCTGTCCACATCCAGTCTCCTGCTGAGTTGTCCTAGTCTCCGGTCCTACCTGTCATCCTAGAGCCTGGTGGAAAACAGACATGCACTCCCAGTGTCTATTTTTGGGGCGACCTGGCTTCACCGTGTAACTGTGCCCTCTGAAATGCAGATGAGAGCGATGCTGGGTCGTCAGCAGAGACGAGAGATAGATGGGGAGGGAAGGAGTGACAGAGAGCAGGTTGAAAGCGGATGCCTCCTTCCGTCAGTCTCTCTATCTCTTTCTTTTAGTCTCTGTTGATTTCCCCCCCCCCCCCTCGTCTATTTTCAGCCTCTCCCTCGGTCTCCACTCGCAATTATACTTTCTGCTGTGTTCTGTGTTTGTCTCTTTCTCTTTCGTCCTCTCTCTCCCTCTCTTTCCCTCTCGCTTTCTCTTTCCCTCCCTGTCTCTTATCCTCTTTCTCTCTTTCGCTCCCTCTCTTTTTATCTTTCCCTCCCTGTCTCTTATCCTCTTTCTCTCTTTCGCTCCCTCTCTTTTTATCTTTCTCTCCCTGTCTCTGTCATCCTCTCTCTCTCTTTCATTTTCTCTCTCTTTCTCTCCCTGTCTCTTATCCTCTTTCTCTCTTTCTCTTTATCTCCCTCTCTTTCTGTCTTTCTCTCCCTGTCTCTCTCCCTCGCTCTCTCTTTCCCTCCCTCTCTCTCTTTCTCAATGTCTCTTTCTATCTGACTCCCCATCTGTCACCTTGGCACTTGTCAAGGACTGTACTGCATGTGGTAACCATGTGGTGAGAGGCTGCATGGTTTCCAGATCAGCACCTTGACACAGAGGTCGCGTGTGTCCTCCCTGTGACAGCATCCCCTTGTCTTATAATCCTCATGTACTCCCAGCATCGCTCACTGCTGAGGAACTGGCGAACAGAAACAACAAACTCTCTTCCCACAAAGGTGCTACAGTACATTAACACTAAGTAGAGAAGCTCGTTAGAGAAATCAGCTAGTGTGGTGCTTGGTTAACATGAAAGCCTGCACCCTCTTGGCCCTCTATTGCACTAGTTTGACACCACTGTTCTAAGGCCTGTCCTGTCATTTATTCATTTGTCCCTCTAACTGGTATCTCCAAAACTGGGCTGCTCACACCAAAGAAATATAGATGGATTATAAGAATGACCAATGACAAGAATGTAAAAATCCCAATAGAATAGACAGAAAGGAGAGAGGCAGGTGCTTCACTAAGAAGCATGTTCACTTACTTACTACATAGTGATACCGATCGGGTATGCCATGTTTGTACATAAAACACTGTGCAGGTGTACTGAGTTTTACGTTTCTCTCCGTATGCAAACTTTCACTGACAAATATACACACGGTTGGGTCTATTTGACCTCCAGACTTCAAGACGCGTACAGGCTCTCCTAATTACGAACACCCTCCCCACAGCCATTTCTCTCTTGACAACAGAAGGACATTCAGATAATTAAATTAGCTTCTAAACAAATAAACAATACTCCCATAGCAGAGGAGGACTTTTTCAGTTGAGTTAATTACATATTTGGTTAACTGAGATAGGCGTTAAAGTCCAGATATCAGCCTTGGATGCAGTCTGTGACTGCTGGGGGCGGAAGGTGGTAGTTTCTCTGCTGTCTGGATAAGCAAGTATGTGGGTTGTGTATATGTGCGTGTCTGTTGACGTGTGGGCATGTGTTTAGGTCTGTGTGTACAAAAGTCGGTGCGTGTAGGCGTGTGCTTGTGCCTCGCTGCGCGCAGGTGTGCGTTGACGTGTGTGTTCGCAGGCTTTGCTGCCAGTAGTGCTCGCTAGGTAGCCGGAGGACGAACATCTGTGATAACCTGGATGTCAGCTGTGGGCGATCACATGGCATCACACCAGCATCTCCATGTTGTGTTCTTTTTCCTACTTCCTCCTTCCCTCTCTCACACCTCCCACTTTACTTCTCTCCCGGTCATTAGACTCAACGGTTTCTCTGCTCTCTCTCGCTCTGTTTCTCAATCCCCGCAAGGTCTAGCCTTCTCTTTCTCTCTTTCTTTCTCTCTCTCTCTCTCTCTCTCTCTCTCTCTCTCTCTCTCTCTCTCTCTCTCTGTCTCGTCCCTCTATACCTGCCTCACTTTGCCTATTCCTATTCTGTCTGCTTGTCTCCCTCTCCTGTGTGAGTGATAGACGCTCTGTCCTGTGTGCTTAGATGAACTGATCTTCTTTCTGATTCTGACTGACTTTATGAACTTTGTGTGCGCGTGAATGCGGGCTCGTGCGTCTGGGTCCACCACGCATGCTTGCTTGTTTGTGGGCGTGTCTGTGCTGGCGTGTGTGGGGCGTTTGGTGTCGGTGCACGTGTGCGTAGGCGGGCCGGGCTCTGGCAAGGCTCTCCAGAGCGAGAGGATGGAGGAGAGGCTGGGTCTGCGTCGTGTCTCCCCAGGAGACCTGATCTGCGGCGAGCTGCAGTCCCACAGCGAGAGGGGGCGCTACCTCCGAGACGTCCTGGAGAGAGGAGAGACGCTGCCTGAGGTCAGTCACGCTCCTCTCCTGTCCCCCGGCCCCCCGCCCCCCCCGCACAACACACGTGCTGAGGCTGAGTTTGAAATCGCAAATGCCAGTGATGACGAGATGACCCTCAAATGCGGAGGGTTTCACAGTAATACAGACGCACACACACGCTCGCACACACGTGAACTTGTTATGTTTACCAGCGCACCACCAGATGCATCACCCGATACAAACACATTTCAGATGTGTTCATTCATGTCCACTGTTATCTCAAAACAGATGACTGCAAAACTAGGAATAGTATCCAAAATGGCCGCTCCGCTACAGCTCAGATAGGACGAATGAACAATCCTGGTTTCTCAGTGAACAACCTCAGCTCTGTGCCCCTCTGCCTACACTGCCGCAACAAGCGAAGCCCCCCTCACCACGCTCAGGGTGGAACTAGTCATAAAGAGATAACAAGTCTTCCCTTCCTCCATCTCTCTTTGGAGCCAGTTGCCATGGCCACCTGGCGGCATCCCTTTTTTAATGGAAGTGGCCCCGTCCTAAATGTCAGTGACCTTTCCCATCAAAAGCCTCCCGGACAACCTTGCCACATGGCCCCTCGCATTTCTCCCGGGTTCAAAGAGCGAACGTGTCCAATCCTGTTGGTGCGCAAACCTGCCCTTAAGTCGAGTCACATTTGAACCGTGTTAGCTGTAGCTTACATGGGGAAGTTAGCTGAAGCATGTTCAGCATCAAGATACAGCAGCACAGACCACAGGAGCAGCAAGATCGCACAGCTTCTCACAGTCCTCATATATCGACTGTTTATGCCATTGCCAAAGGCTTTGCCTGTGTGTGTGTTTGAGAAGATGGATAAACACTCCAGATGCACACGCAGGGTCATTTGGATGATTGTTCTCCGGGATTGTCACTCTCCTTGAGCGTGCAAGGTTCACATGTCAGCACTACAACATGGACCAGGAATGGAGACACTCGCAAAAATTGACTTGATCAGATGTTACAGTTTTGTTGCCTAGCAACGCAGATGTGATGGGAGATATGAATATTCTCTGTGAAATACATCCCATGCTCGCTTTTGGAGTTTCTTTTCAGATGGCGATCGTCTGCCGTGTTATTACGTAGTTCTGCGGTTGGCATTGTCTCATTTTAGATTTCAAACGTGTAGAATATCTGTACCTGGCCAAACAAGAAGCCCAGATATTTGACTGCGGGTGTCGGTGCGTGTCTGTGCGTGCGTGTGTGTGCTCGCCGCTCAGGACACTCTGCTGGAGCTGCTGTGCGAGGCGGTGGCGTCGGCCCAGCGGCAGGGGCGGGGCCTCCTGATCAGCGGCTTCCCTCGAGACGTCCGCCAGGCTCTGGAGTATGAGGCCAAGGTCAGTACTCTGGGAGGAGGGGGGTGGGGGTGGGGGTGGGGTGATGAAGCTGGGGGAAGAGAAGTTGTAGGATTGGTGCAAGAGAGAGAGAGAGAGTGTGGTGGGGGGAGAAGTGATGGTAGTGGTGGTGAAGGGAGGGAGGCAGGGAGGGAGGTGTGATAAAACCCCTCTCCTGTGGCCAGCGTCTTCATGCGGGCACTAATGGCACACCGACGTGCACATTAGCAAACAGGCCTGGGAATTCCCACATGTGGTTCCATCAGGAGCGTGTGTGTGTTTCTCATTGCTGTGTGTGTGTATGTGTCGCTCAGATGGGGGAGCCCTCTCTGGTGCTGCTGCTGGACTGTTCCTCCGACACCATGGCCTCCAGGCTGCAGTGTCGTGCCCGCTCAGCGGCAGGGCTGGGCTTTCACTCGGACAGGGAGAGGGACAGGGAGAGAGACGACCGCTCCCACAGGAGGGTGGCCAGCTACGGCGCTGACTACCAGGAGGTGACCTCTCACTACGAACACAGGAAGCTCCTTCACAAGGTGAGGGGCGTGTGTGTGTGTGTGGTCACGCCACAAGTGTGCTTTCATAACAGCTGCATGTATGCGCAAATGCCATGAGTCACACCAGGCTTTTATCGTAACGTTAAATATCAACAAGTATCATTAAGTATAACGTGTGTCTAGAACCTTCTGATTGTACTTCAGCGACAGTGTTTTTGTGTGTTTAGATTGATGCAGAGCGGATGCCAGAGGAGGTGTTCTCCCAGATTTGCCAGGCCATGGACTCCTGTTAGAGGCTAGACTGTCTTAGACCCTCGCCACATCCCCCCCTACAGGCCTGGTTGTCTAACTACGCTAGCTCACCTCCCTACAGACTGACCGACATCCCTTTGTACCAGCCTAGTCATAGCTTCAGTTCAAAGACTCTCTAAACACAGACACATGCTCAATGCACGTTCCATTCAATGTCTTAACAAGTCTCACCAGCACTCTGTGTCATCGACAGAACCAAAACCGTCAAGAAAACAACTTAGTGTACTTACAGTACGCTTGTTTTGTCCTTTAGCAGTGATTGCAGTGATACTTGCTGTCGACTCCAGCTACAGTTCCAGACGTATTTGCAGGGAAATATGTTCAAACCAAGTGCTGTGTGTTCCCAAAGTATGAAAACAAGCGTTCCCCTCTCTGCTGTCGTGCGAGCTTCCCGACAGCTAGTGGACAGGGGTGTGTGTGTATGTGTGTGTGTGTGTGTATGCTCATGTTCCCGTGCACAGAATGTGTTATATTGTAGCAAGCATGCAAGGGTTACAATCAAGCTTATTGCCTTTTGTGTTTGAAGATATGAAATTATTGTTGTATCTCTGTCCGGCTGGCCGCAGGCTTCTCATTTTGGAACATGTCATCTATTTGCGTGTCAAGTCCAATAGTTAATGTTCAATAAAGACATGTTTATTTGGTACATCAGCCTCATGAATTTGTTTGGAAATAGAATTATCGACCACGATTTCAGATCGTGTCAGGCTGTTGGTTTGCTGGCGTATTTGTTGTTGAAAAAAACTAAAAGAATCACAGCCACATCAAGGCTGACCTCACCTGTCAGTCGATCAAAGGGATCTCATCCTGTTTATTCGTGCAAGCCTGTAAGCACACATCAAATAGCAATAACTATACCCTACATCTTGCTGTTCATTTTTCAGAGGTTAAATCCTCATAATAAAAAAATAAAATGGTGGCAGAGGATGAAAGAGATATGAGGATCATTGGAATGTTGTTGCCACATGGTGATGAAGCATTCGTCAGCGCGATACAATGTGTCAAGCTGCCTGTTTGCCAACCCAACCCCCTAATCCTGATCCCCCCACCCCCTGTACAGAAATATAAATGCTCTTTTTTAATCTCCCGTAGATGAATTAGTCGAAAAAGATTATATTTGGCCCAACACACCTGCTGTTACTGTTAAATCTATATATTGCCCTCATTCAAATCATCTAACCAGCTGAGGCTTGTTAAACCAGGGAACCTGCTACTACTGTGAGACAGCACCACCTGGAGGATGGAGGGTTTACAACACTATCGAGGTCAACTAAAAGAACACCTGTCACACAAATACAAAAGACTCCTGGAGGCGAGGTGTAGAAAGACTATTTTCACATACTTTTTATTTCCACAGTTCTCCTCTAGCATTGTTTTTTATTCATTTTTGTATCATTTTTTAACATTATTTAAGAACAGACTGTTATACACAGATACTGAAGCTAGGGGAAGGAGGGGAAGGGGGTGAAGGGAGACAAAAGGAACCCCATACAAAATGGCGTCTACTTTAAGCACAACAAAAACCGAGGTGTATAAAATAACGTGGATGTTCCACTATGGAGGCGGCAACCACCACCACATTGGTTCTTTTCTTTTTTTTAAATAGATTAATAAAAATACAATCTTTCTTGTGGACTGCAAACTGAAAGAGGGTCTAGAGGTGGTTTTGTGATTGGGTTGTGTCGTGGAGGACAGTACAGGCTGCAGAGGTGGGGTTCTAAATGGCACACAGCAACTACCACTGGGTATTTATCACCATTTGAATACTCCACATGATCAACAACGGCACACATTGGAAAAAAATGGAATTAAAAGAAAAAGTGGGGAGAGAGAAAGAAAAAAGAGGAGGAGGAAAACAATCATTTCTACATCCTTTTATTTTCGTATGTCTATATGCATCCCACAAGTCTTCCTTCTGCTCGTGTTGTCCATTCTGTAGTGCTATTCAACTGGAAACTGACCAGGTTGAGATTACTGGGGTGGGGTGTGGGTGTGTGACACATTTAAAGACAAAGAAACAACTGTGGTGGGAGAGGCGGAGGTTGAGATGTGAGGAGGAAGAGGGGGAGAGAGGGAGGGAGACAGCAGCGATGAGTGACAGTGGCAGTCCCTCAGCGTGGCCGGCCGCTGGGTCTGTGAACAGGTGCGTCTTTAGAAACGTACGGATCGCCAAAGCTCCTGTGAGCAAAGAAAGAAAGAAAGAAATGGTTCCAATCCGAAAAGAAAAAGGAAATTGCGGCATCGCGTCCGTCCCTCAGACACCCCCAGGTTCGTTACTCCAGGCCCGTCTCAACTGAGGGAGCTCGATTCATAAATACGCAACTACAGATAGATGACCTGGGACAATTTGTTTCGAGAACAGAGGTCGCCCTGCCCTCCGTGCGGGGCTGACGAGCGGGTCTGCTACACTGGGAGACTGATCACACGGTCACATCATTACACTGAGCGGGTCTCCGCCTGCTTCTCCAGTAAGGTACTGTGGGGGTGGAGGAAGGAGGAGGAGGAGGTGGTGGTGGAGGTCCATTCTCTGAGTCACTGGGAATGTCGGTGTGCCAACAGTTATTATTGTTTTTTTTGCTTTTGTAGTTCATTTTTTAACAGTTTCTTTCTTTTTTTTTAATAGTGTGTGTGTTCTTGTTTCAGAGGCTTGTTCCGTTGATGGTAGGTAACCTGGCCATTCTCTGGGAGAGGCCTCCTGGCCGTCCCCCCCCCACCCCCCCACCCCATGGCAAGTGAGGTTGGCCACCCCTCACTCTACCCCGCCATCACCATCCACCTCTGTGGGTGAGGGAGGGTGTGGACACCGGGCTGCCTGTTGGTCTTGTCTGGTCTGTCTGTCTGCCTGGCTGGGCGACGGGTTAAGCGGTATCTGGAACTTGGAGGATGAAGCCATGCACAGAGAGGCCTGTGGGAAGCCGTGGGTGATGAGCCTTGGCGCCTGTCATCTGTTGGCAGGGAAGTAGTTGGGGTCCAAGTAGTTGTAGCCCGTGCTCTGAGGCAGGCAGTAGTCCCTGTCCAGGAAGGAGTCGGTGTGGTATACAGGCTCCAGGTGGTGGCTGGGTTTATGAGTCTCAGTCTTGAACAAGCTGGAAAAGGAAGAGCAAAACGTCAATGAATTCAGCCGACCAGCCAGAAGCACCGGGTGAACGGTTCCAGGTTAATCTTAATCCCACCCCCGAGCCTACGTTTTGACTCGGAACGTAACAAAAACATTGCCAGCCCTGAATACCCTTCACCTGCACTACAATGACAGACTGTCAGCATTCGTTAGTCGAGCCGTTGTGACTGGTGGGGGTGGGGGGCGCTTACCAATCGGAGCAGTTGGAGCAGAAGTCGACAGCGTTGTCTGAGGGACAGTCCTGACAGTGCCACCTCACGCCCAGAATGGGCTCCATGCCACACATATCACACTGGAGGGAGAGAGGGGGAGAGAGCGAGAGAGAGAGAGAGAGAGAGAGAGAGAGAGAGAGAGAGAGAGAGAGAGAGAGAGAGAGAGAGAGAAAGAGATTCACACCGTCATGATCGCAGGCTTTCCATACAGCGAGACATCCATGCAGTTACGAACTTGTGTGATGTGACCAGTGACTCTACCTGTGGTCTGCCATGAACTAAGGCAACAAGAACACAATAAACATTAGCTTCAATAGCTAGCCCTGGAGCTAGCCTCACCTTGTGGCCCTGGAGCTAGCCTCACCTTGTAGCTCTGGAGCTAGCCTCACCTTGTAGCCCTGGAGCTAGCCTCACCTTGTAGCCCTGGAGCTAGCCTCACCTTGTAGCCCTGGAGCGAGCCTCACCTTGTAGCCCTGGTGCTAGCCTCACCTTGTAGCCCTGGAGCTAGCCTCACCTTGTAGCCCTGGAGCTAGCCTCACCTTGTAGCCCTGGTGTTGAGCCAGGCTGCTGTCGACCTGCAGTTCCTGCAGCTTGTGCCTCTTCTGCCTCTTCAGTTCCTGCAGCTCCTTGTACTCTGGCAGGTGGCGGTACTCCAGGGGGATGGACTCCTCGTCCTGGGGAACACACAAACACACACACATTCACACACATTTCAAAGTATGTTCCAGATGCCTCGGAACACAAGCAGATCTCTGACATGGCTGATACACTATGACATGACGGGAGAGCTCCCAGTACCTGTGAGGCTACCAGTGTGGCTACCTGTGTGGCTACCACTCACCTTCGTCAGACCAGACATAGAAACAAAGTCAATGCAGCCTGATACCAGGGCCGCTACCATGTTCGTTCATCCAAAGCGAGATACGCTGTGTGGATTTGAGCCTAACGGCAGCCTGTCCATGTTTCAGTTGTCCCTGTCACTGGGGTTTGGGGGAGCATGCCCAGCTCACCCTCAGCCACCTGTGTTGCTAGCTGGGCGTGGCAGCTGCGCTCTTAAAGGTTAGCGCCATCAGCCAGGCAGGGGAAAATGTCAGTGTTTCACACAGCGGGAGAGCGAGCAGCGTACGCCGCGGTGTCGATGGCAGCGGAGATAAGGTCGGGGCAACACGTGCACCAGCAGCAGCGATGCTCCGGCGCTTGAACGAGGCGCATGATCGCTAAGTGTCTAATTGCTCCATTATAGCGCAGAGAGGGTAAGAGGGCTCAAAAAGGCTGGGTAAAATGTGAGGTTTATAAACAACCTCATGGCCTTCGAACTTAAATGATGGTTTGCATGGTTGAATGTGAGAAAAATGGTTGCGTAGCCTTCTTATGTGCCTGTGTTTAGATATCACTGTGCACATACAGCGGCCTATAAACTATGGTGCCACAGTGAGAAGGCGTGTGAGAGAGAGAGAGACAGACAAAGTTAAAGAAAGGGCAAGAGAGACAAAGATAGCGAGAGAGACTGAGAGACAGAAAGACGGAAAGAGACAGAGAGACAGAAAGAGGCAGAGAGAGAGAGAGAGACGTGAGGAGGGCATTTCCGGCCGGCAGACTAACCGAGTCGTCAGCAGAGTGGTCCTGCAGGCTGCTGAAGAACCTGCCGTGTTCGTCCTCCTCGTCCATGTAGACCGGCGGCTCGTACGACGTCAGGAAGGTGGACTGCCTGTACAGGTGCTTGTTGAGGTGGTGCTGCCTCTTGCTGGACGCCTGCGGTGCCACAACAAACAGTTTGGTTAAGAAGGTACGAGGGGGGCTGGTAGCGGTTATGGTTAGTGTTATGGGATGGATTTGTTAGGTACCTTCTTGCTGTAAATGCACATGTTGGGAGTCCTGCCAGGCACAGGGATTCCTGCTTTTGTCAGTTTGATGAAATACTTCTGCACCCTACTGGCAACCTGGAGGCAACGACACAAGACGATTGGTCTAAACATCCGAAACGACCTGTGTTGTTGCAAATAACTCACAAGAACCAATGCTTTATCCGAAACAGGGTATCAGGTTGTTTTGAAAAGTGATTTATTACATGTGTTGGTACTAAATTATTTGGATCAGAACGACCTCACATCCTGTGTCTCCCTCCTAATGTATAAAATACATGTTCCCTCCCACGTGTATGTTTATGACTAACTGTATGTTTATGACTAGCATGCCTCTTTTCATGAGGAACAACCCTTCTGGGCTGAGAGAAGGGTTCCACACATTCACTTAACGACACTTAACGATAATGGGAAGCATTAGCAGTTCACCTTCTGGTACAGAGTGGAGAGCTATTGAGAATCGTGCCGTTCGATTGTGATTACAGTTCCTGTCTAATGACATTCATGTCCCGTGGCGTTCTGTCTCGCTCCTCAGCGCAGCTGTGTGACAGTGTAGCCCAAGCTGCCCTCAGCAGGGTGGGTGGTGGGGGTGGGTGGTCACCTGTTTGGCTGTCCGGTTACCCAGATCATCCGCAATCTTCTGCCAGCGTTTCGACTCGACCTCCTCAGGAGGGAATTTCAAGAGGAGCTGCTCCAGTTTTTTCTGTAAGCGCACACACACGTCACACACACACACGTATGAAACATCCGTTTAGCACAAAGACAGCTCCCAGCCAGCAAGGGACATAATCTCTGACAGCGTTCCTCTGAAAGTATAAGCATGTTTCGTTCGCAGATGCCCAGCCCTGTTGCTGACCTGCTCTTCCACGGTCCACAGCTGGTTGAAGGTGTCAGGTTTGCTCTGGTGACACATCCTGCCCCTGATCATCTGTGGAGACCCGGCAGACAGACAGAAGAGAGGTGAGGAGGGGCAGGGAGACCGTTCTCAAGACTGGGGAACGGGAACATTTCCAAATGGAATGGCGAAAGCCTTCCGTTGCGATCTAACAGCAGATGCCGACATTAAGAACAGGAGGGAAGCTGATTGCAGCTGGCTAGAATGAGGCGACGTGCGCTTGTGACACAGCTGGTTCTGCTCACGATGGAACCAGCAAGGGAACGAAGGAACAAAGATCTGACATTTCCTCGCGGCTGGTAGCTCCCTTTAATCTGCGCAATCAATTCAAATAACTGCTTTCAGCCTTTGCAATTTCACACGCACAGACACACACACAAGAAGGTAGCAACTGAATGTGGGGAGAGGATGAGGTGGTTAGCTCACGTTTCCATAGATATCATTTGCGCTTGCTTGCATGCATGGCACGCTGACACAGAGGGAGAGAACAGGATTGGAGGAGCGATAAAGGGAGCCTTGAAACAATGACCTGATGATTTACGGTAGCGAGCCCCAACCCAGGGAACACTAAGCTGGACTATGCAGTGTCGTTGTAGCCGGCCAATGTTTCACAGTTGTCAAAAGGCTCTACCTGTGTTTCTCTGCCATTTTCTGGGGCATCGCTGGAGGGCAGGGCTGAGTACATGGTGGATGATTCCCCTTCCTTCTTAGGCTCTAACGGACTTTTTGGTCGAACTGGCAATCCCACTAAGGTCAAGAATACATTTACAAAAGAGGTTTGTACTTTGGCATAATGAGTTGTAAACAAACAGCAAAATAACACACCTCGACCAAACGGCCTTCAGCGGCTCGTCACATACCCTTGTCGAATATGAGCTTCAATCGCCTGGTTTTACGCTTCTTGTCGCAGAACTCCCTTTCGAAGTCTCCCAGACCTGAGGTGTACTGGTCCCACATGATGTCAGGCAGCTGCACCACCCGCTGGGGGCAGGGCAAGCCCAGCTCCACCTTAGGGGGGGGGTCAAAGGTTACCACGTGACCTCTGACATTACGGCTGGGCCCTAACGTGTGGCGCGTAAAGAAAGTCATCTCCTTAATCCATCAAATCCGTGACAAGCGACATCTGACTGTAGTCTGGGAGGGACAAGTAGGGGAGTTTCTGTGACCTGTGTGTGTGTGTGTGTGTGTGTACCTGTTTCTGCAGCTGCTCTACAAATCGGACAGGCTCCGAGAGGGCTTCCCTCTGGTGGCGGGCCAGCTCTTCCAGGTCCAGGATGGCCTGGGCACGCTGGGCCTCCAACACCCCGATGGTCTGCAGAAGCCTCTGGTAACTGGCACACAGCAGAGAGAGGACCACATGCATTATCCAGGAGAGACACTCGCCACGCATCGGTGCATAACCATTAACCACCAAAATACCTCGGAACCATGCAGTATTCCTCAGTGGTACAGAGAAAAGAAATTGGAACTCAAAGCGAAAAGGCTGTTTTTTATTTTTGATTTTAAGACGTCTGGCCTCTCTGATTTTGACGTTGCGCGCGGGGTTCTTTTAACTGGGATTTGCTCTGAATCAGGGACCCAGGGGCGGATGTTTGCACCCTGCAGCGGAACACTTAGGACAGCGTTCGTCATCGCACACATCTGGCCTTGTCACAGCCTTCCCACAATAAACGCTGCGACGTCTCCCAGGTTTAGCGCCAAGTTGAGAAGGGCCTCCGCCAGAATAGAAATGACCTTTTCCCTACACTCCCCGCAGGCAACGCGGGGAACCGCAAATGGGCTCACCGTACGGCGGAATGGAGCGTCTGATTGGTCAGATAGTGTTTCATTAGACGCTGGCGGAGCAAACCCCTTGACGGGGGAAGCAGCGTCCCCCCGCATCGGTAGTAATCACGCCGCCGTACCCACAGAGCTGAGACGATCAATCATCACTAACAGGACATGAACAAAGATCAATGACAGGACGGAATCCATTCAATAGCCGCCGCTAGATACTAAATTCAGCATCACGTTTGCAAGCCTGCGTCTGTTCAACCTTGTGTGCTCCATTCAAACATATATAAAAAGACCGGTTTAAAACACTCCACACACTGTTCAAACATCTATAAATGAGAGAGGGCAAGGTTTAATCTAGCAGTGAGGGCTATTAAGATGCCCTGAGATACTGTTGCTCCACCAGGCGTTAGCCAGGAGGTCCCAGGCCAGCCCTGGGGCTGCATTGCCACCTACTGGTGTCAAGGTCCCACTGACTGACACACAGCCCCCACGCTCCCCAGCTGGCAGAGACATGAGGCTGCCCTGTCACCCTCCTCACAGCACAACCAGGCAGCTCCCTGAACATCTCACCCAGGCAGGGAACAGGAAGTTCTCAGAGACCAGCTTCCTGCTGGTGAGCAGATTAGCTGGTGGTTCAGCCAGGTCGTACTAGATATTGGTTTTGGGTTCGCTGGTTGCATTTTCACAGGCTTGTTTCAGTCTTTTAAATCCCAGATTTGAATCCGCATCCCCCCCGTGACACCATCTGTCACGTTACTAGGATGCAGGAAGAACGAGAAATGCCTGACCACGGCCTGAAACCCATTCTTTTTGAGACACCGTTTGGTGGATGTAGTGTTTCTGAGAACCCCCCCCCCCCATCCCAGAGTGATGCTGGGCGGGACAGCTCACCTTCCATGCTGTGGTGAGCATGCTCTGATTGAGCACAGCTTGAAACAACTGTCTCACCGGCGCTAGCACGCTCTCCTCCTCCTTTTCCTCCTGACCACAACCCCATTTCCACTGACACAGCCTCCCCCAGTCCACATGGAACAGAAGGACAGCTCGACACCCTCCGCGTATTTCCATTTTCATGCTAATCAACATCAAACACTAAAACTGGATCAACAGGAAAGAGGCTCAAAACCTGGACCAATCGAGGTAAAGGAAGTCAAACTGAGTTGACTCAAAAAGCATTTAAAAGGTTGACCGCCATTGTGCTAAAAATATGAATCGCTGTGACTTTGTACATGTTGCTTTGTTCAATGAAAGGACAAAGCCCTGGATTCAAATGCTAGAAACGTATTCTGTACAGCAGTTAAACTGGCTAGAGATCAGTTATTGGACCAGTTTACAGTGTGTTAAAGGGGATTTGGCTACAACAATGTAATCTGAAGGACACTGCAATAGGACATCATACAGTAATGGGCTCCAACATACTCTTTGTTGTGTTTGAGAGCCAGGTGGTCAGACTCAAAGTAATACACGTCTGGTTCCTCCTCATCTTCCTCCTCCTCTTCCTCCTCCGCAACCTGGCTGCGCGCTGGTTCCTTGCTGACCCCGGTCCCTCTACTCTCCACCTGGGCAAAGTTCTCCCCGCCTGCCCTCTCTCCCTGGTCCACAGAGACCAGCTGCTCGCCACACGGCCCTGCCGGCTCCTCCAGCCTCTCGCTGGTCTCCACCTCCATGCTGTCCTGGAGCCCCGCTCCCCACTCCTCCAGCAAGAGCCCGTTGTCCCTGGGTGGGGAGGAGGCCCTCATGCCCCCGCAGGTAGCCCTCCTGGGCGAAGTTCTCAGGGTGTATCTGTGTTCGTATGACTCGGTGAAGGAGGGGGGCGTGCAGGACACAGAGGGGGCGCCCCCCGGCTCCAAGGGGCACGAGGCAGGGGCGAGCGGGGGGGTAGTTTCTCCTGAGTTGTTATTGTTATTGGTGATGGGGCTGTCGTTTGCAGTGTTTGCGGCGGAACAGGAGGAGGAGGAGGAGGGAGCAGGGTCCGGCACGGGCGTGAGCGGCCGGCCGTTGCTGCAGCTCTCCTCCTCCGTCACCTGCTCCTCGTGGGCGACGCAGATGGATTCCCCCACAACATCCACCTCCACCTCCTCCACCTCCACCTCCGGCTCCCTGACCAGCAGCAGCTCAGGGGCAGGGTCCTGGGAGGGGGCCGGGTCCACGGCAGGGGCTTCCTCTGAGTAGCTGACCTCCGCCTGCTCGGGGTCAGAGGTTCTACAAGGCACGATGGGCTCAGGGGACGAGGGCGCCCCTGCCTGGCTACCGTTGAGAAGTGTCGGGCTGGTGACAGAGGGAGAGAGATTCGAGCAGGGCTCCTCAGAGGGCCCGTCCGGCTGGGCGTCCTTGTCACCGTTCTCTCCGAGCCCGTTAGAGGCCTTGTGGGTGTTCTGGGGCTGCGCAGGTCCGTCGCACTTGACACAGCCGTCATCCTTCCCGTCTTCCTCTTTGCTGAGGTCAGGCGAGAAGGAGGCTGCAGTGGCAAATATTTGGCTGGGGGGCAAATCCTCTTTGTTGTTCTCCTTGAGAGCTGCGGGGGCGGAGACGGGGCTCTCCGGTTTGGGAGGCTGGAGGTCGTGGTCGTGCCCCTGCGAGTCCCCCGAGCGTGAGCACCGCTTGGCTCGTTTGATGGGCGGAGACGCATCCCGCACCGCCGCTTTCCCCCGTTCGCAATTTTCTGCGCCGGGGTCTCTCTCCGAGCAGGAAATGCCTCGTTTTCTGGTGCTCGCCCACGGCTCGCCCTCGGCAGATGAAGCCTTGGAGTCGGCTACCTTCCCTTGCTGGCCGGCCGGCTGGGACGAGGCCTGCTGGGAGTCCTGCTTCTTCTTGGGCGAGCGGGCCCGGGGCAGGGGAGACGACGAACACTCCTCCGGCTGGGCGATGCTGCGGTTCCTGAGGGTTCGACCACAAAAGTTCTCATCCAATCCATTGATCCCCACTGACGATGACCTTGTGACACGCGAGGAACGGGACGCGGCCATACTACAGCGGGTGCCTACTGTCTCCTCATCGTGATGCTCGCTCCTCTGCAGCAGAATGTGGGCACCTAGGGGCAGAAGGGAAATCGCTCATTAGACATTCGTTACATCATGAAAAATAACTGTGTTTTTTTCCCCTCTCGAAGCTAAAGGATGTACAGATTGACCACCGTCGGGAATTCCATCTCTGCGACTGAGGCCTTCAAGCACACACACCCCCCACACACACACACAAAAACTTGGATGCACGTCTTTCTAGACCTCCCTCAGGTCCAGCTTGTTTGTTTAGTCCCCCCCCCCCCCCCCCCCCCCCATCTAAAACAAAAACAGATGTTTCACTGGGTCAGTGATCGAGTCCTCTATCTGCAGTAGAAGCTCCACGTTCAGAGATTACAAAACCCGTAGGCAGGGTCGCTATCTCTATGGTTTCTTCTTATCTGCACTTCAACAGTTTCTCAACGACCAACAGGCATCCTTCACAAGCACTTGATCATAGAAAGACGACTAAATGAGCAGCCCTTACGTCGTCATGGCTAGCTACCATGCGTCCTTGTGAACTGCAGTTATCTCATCAACAAGAGGACCTGATGGTTAGATCCCATAAATCTGGCAGCACCGGACAATGGCATCTGGAGCGTTCAAAGTGACTTTCAGGGTTGGAGTTATGCACCTTGCTGTCATCAGTGAATACCAAACAGGGAAGCCTTGACGTCCATTAAAATAAGGGACAAAGTCCACTGGAATAAATTCACTTCCAACTGTATCTGTAAACGTGCATCTGTCACCTAATGACTCTAAAGCCCTTCAGGGAATACATTAGGCTTGCTTAGAGAGCTAAATATTATTTGTTATGTGTTATTTGACACCCAAGTATAGAAACACTAATTGGTTCCAGGGAAAGCTTGGATATAGTTTGGGGAGAACTACAGTATATTAACAAGAACATGTAGTTCAGGTGATCTGTGCCGTATATAAGCTCTCCCTTTCACAGCCCATGGAGACCTCCAGCAGAGAGAGCTAATGTGATTTGATCATGCATAAAATAAGGGAGGGAAAGGAAAAACTCATGTGCAGTGACTGTACCTGAGACTCGACGTGGCTCAATAAATTACGATCATTCCCGATCAAATTTTCCGATGCATATTTTGTTTTACGTCATCAGCAAAAGCTCTCTCTTGTAAGTCGCTTTGGATAAAAGCGTCTGCTAAATGAATAAATGTCATCAGACAGACTTGCAACTCGTCAAGTCCATTTGAAACCAAGACCAAGTGACACGTCTTGATTTCAGACGGAGATCAGTGATCAACGAAACGTTAAGGAATCTATAACAGCCAAATATGGGATGTAAAAGAAAATGCATCTTGGCACCTTCCACCAGTTTAACGTGGGAGATTTGCATAACGATTGAAGTACAACGTGCCATGCCTATAGGGAATAAATCTCACAGATTGATTTGATGACTATACTTACTAAATCCCAACGTCAAATCATCAGCTGCAAAATAATGTTAGACCATTCAAGGCACCACTACCACTTCATTATAACGTTTTAGATCCTAAACGTTAACAAACTTCCTGCTGAATATGATGTTAAATTATTAGTGAACTTTACATTGACACGTGCTGTTTGCATGCAGTAGATCATGTTTTACTTTAGTAAAACTGCTGATGGTGGACAAAACCTTGGAGCACATAACAGTGTATTAGTGGTTGACCTTATGATCATTATAACATGCCTTAACAAATATGCAATTAGCTAAACTAGCCGCGTCAAAAGTGATTTATATGTGGAGCTAATGCAGCATTTAGGCATCAGCTTCAAACCAGGAATACAGGCGGGTGAATTCGCTCCCAAATACCATGTATCTCAAAACAATAAGTTAATTACAAGTTATTAGTCTCCCCTCACCCTCATCTTTATGTTGCTGACTTCAGTAAACATTTGCTTTCATCGGGCCTCACTGGCAACATCAGATCCTCGGACTAGCATCTTAACTAAAGCCGGAAAGAGCTGCTTAAAGGCAGCTTGGCTCTGGTGGCTAAGCTAAGCTAAAGCTACACACGGAGGAGCCAGAAACCCTGAAAAAAAGAACCCTTCTTCCCCCAAACCTCATGAAAGTTACAGAGTAGAATGAGCCTGGGTGCAGCTGGCTTACAAACAGGAACATCTACACTACAACAGTTTTGTGGTGGAGGGAGGGGGGGGAGTGTTAGTATTCGTACATCTATAATAATAATAATAATAATAATACATTTTATTTATATAGCGCTTTTCAATGTACTCAAAGTCGCTTTACAGACAATAAAATCATCATAAAAGTTTCACATTAATAACATAGTAAATACTGACATGGTACATTCATCACATTAAAAGCATTTCTAAAAAGGTGAGTTTAGATTTTCTGATATGAACATGAAGGTATCGGAGCAGTCACGAATGTGTTTGGGGAGATCTATCTTGCTATAAATAAATACATGAAATCTATTATTATTATTATTATCTTGCTATAAATGCAAGAAGCTCCGGTTGTCATCATGAGTTTGAACAAGCTAGCGTGTGTTAGCATCACGGTGTAGCCCTGACAGCTAGCGGGGGGAGCTAAACCGAAACAAGGACTGAGCAGAGCTGACTAAAGAAGCTCTGTCGCACCCTAAAATGATGCAGCACTAAATATTAACGTTTTTTTTAACAAAGAGGGTCAAAGTCATGAAGAATTCACTTCATAACCTCCTTAACGAACTGTTTTAAAGTGGTCCGACATCGGCAGTGTTCAGTAGTTAGCAGCTGGCTAGCTTTGTTCTGGGTTACTGTCAGTTCAGAGTTGCTAGTAGTGTCGCTAAGCTGGTTGCTAAGCTAACGTTAGCTTCTAGCTGCTCATAACTTTGCCGAAGCCGTTCACGTAGGCAACGATCTATCTATTGTCCGACTTGCACGTATTTTTTATATGCAACAAACCCCATTTTTTTAAACACCCTAATTGTTTTGATGCAATTAAAAAATCGTTCATTTGAACATGATTTGGGAAGCTGAAGAATGACTTACCTCACTTCCGCAAGCAGTTTGCTGCACATTCGGCAGCAGCCATGTTTTCTATCCAGTCAACTGGTCTGGTGTGTGTGTGTGTGTGTGTGCGTGCGTGTGTATGTGCGTGTGTGTGACTGTGTTAGAGTCCCACAATCCTGCCGCTCTCGTCAAAATGCAATACCGAACAATTTTGCCTGTCAGGCAGTAGTGCAGTGTGTGTGTGTGTGTGTGTGTGTGTGTGTGTGTGTGTGTGTGTGTGTTTGCGTGTGTACGTGCGTGTACGCGTGTGTGGTCCATATCCGAGGGGGCAGTGTATGTTAAAGATGTCAAGTGAAAGTTACTTTCACAGTAGGGCTTCCTTGTTAAAAAAATAATGGAATTATTTTGCACACATCGGGAAGCCCACTCAGTAATCTGATATTTCAATCATGACCATTAGTACAAGTACATGATTGAATATAGACGCTGTATCGTCAGTCAGATAACCAGGAATCGACAATTGCCATCTCCATGAAAACACAAATGGAAATGCAAAAAAAATAAGATGAAACAGTCTAAATCAACCACCAACATTTTGGGGAAAATCAATGCGATGATACTAAGTACTATGTACATTTGTCAGGTTTTAATATCAGCCAGCCAAAATCATTGAATAGTTTAGTATTCATATGCAATTTTTCCAAGTGCATGTACAGCATTCTCAATTACTCCCCCAGTGAACACATAAGCAACACCATGCCCTGCCCTATGCACAAATACATGCCTTCAACTGGAATAGCTGATGGAAATATTGATTTGATAGCTCATAATGTATTCTGCTCATTACATTTCAGACAAATTTGCCACGGCGCTTGTGTACATACGTTGCAAGAGCAGCTGCATTTCCATGCAATTTAATGTCATTTCCGTGGTCAACTTGGTTTTAAATGTACTTGTGTGCACGCCATTGTACCCTACGCATGCGTTCTCTAGCAGACTCGGCCTGTCAAATATTTTCTACAAAAAGTCTATTAACATCATGGTAAATCACACCCCTCAGGGATAAATAACAAGAAAGTGCTAGGCCTCCTGACCCAAACACTAGCAGTACTGGTACATTCAAATACAAATCAGACATTTGCGTGAGCATGCCACTTAGCCAGTCTACAGTACAGTGTAAAACATACAATTCCTGACGCTACTCAGTTAGTACTGAGTATCCCTTGCTAATTGAGATTTTTCTTCATTTTAAAGGAAAATGGCAGCACTTGGACTTTGAAACCATTCACTTGGACAACAATTTCTTTTAACAGGAGATCCATGTCAATATATATATATATGATACATTGTGATTCTTCACCATGTACAACACACAAGGTGGACATCATTTGGTCATGGAGAAACAACAACACATGGCATTCATGTAAATTCTTAGCTGCACACAAAATGAAATGCTTGGTTCTGGAGATATCCCGACATGTATTCTACAGTGCTAATAGAAATTGGGGAAATTTATACATTTATGTACAAGCATGACAAACCTTCTCAAACATGTTATTTCCCTCTTTCTGGCATCAAGTGCTGTCTTGTAGTGATCCTAGTCAGGTCCTTCGCTCTAATTCTTTTGAAATAAAAAAGTGCAAAATAAAAAGGCTTTTCATGTGTGTTCTTTTTCTTCTTCACAGCGAAGGCTTTCAAGATCGGGGGTTTCTTAAATCGATCGCGTTTCAACCTCAATCTTCTCTTCTGACTGCGAGGTTTCTAGTTCCTGGTGACTGATGTTTGGTCGAACAGTTACCACAGGGCCTCCCCCATGGATGGAATACAGGAAGTTCCACGTCTCCTCGGAGATCTGGCCAGAGTCTGCGCCTGGGAATACAAACAGTCAATCTCTGCATTTCTGCCATTTCTGGCTTCAGTACCATCGATCATACATATGACTGAGATCAAATGAATGAAAGAGCGAATTAAATGAATACAAGTTCAGTAAAATAAAAGGCTTTTTCACCTTGTTTAAGTGTTAGATGGCCATTCTTGTTGGTGGCAATTTTTGAGTTATCGATCGGGCCAGGTGGATCTGAAAAGGAGATGGGTAAATAAAGACAACCGTTAGTCTGTATTGAAAGGCAGGCTATTGAATCATCATCATGTTTGAAAGGGATCAATCAATCATCTGTTTGAAAGGGATAGTTGTATTCCACTGAATTTCATTAACATCCACACAAAGTCCTCTCCCAGATTATAAATCTTTGACGAAGGAATATTGAACTGGATTTTGATACCATCAGTTCAGACAGGAGACAGAGATGAGAGCAACAGAAGCATGTGAGAAAGCCTGAGTTTAAACAGAAGGCATCTTGACACTGTTTTATCACAGTGACAGGCCACCCTGCATGAATAAGGGATGTCTTTTGAAGATGAAACAAGAAAGAGGAATGTGACATTCTTTTACCAACATACGATCCAAGTTATAGTCAGGATTTGTCTCTGTTTCCAAAGTAATGTTATCCTTTTATTTGTACGAGGTTGTGAAAAAGGAAAGTGTTTTCAGTGATCTCATGAACCTTTTCTTTTTAGAACACCACAAAGCTGTTCCTTCCAGTACAATTCAGTAGCCCCTAACTACCAGACGAAGGCACTACCGTTAAGTTATAAACGTTTTACCCCCTTTAAAACCCATACTGAGGTCACCACAGGACGGGGGAGGATCCTCGAGGGATATAGCCACTCACCATTGTCCTTTCCTTTGACAAAGCCCTCCCACTCTCGGAACCACTGCATGCTGATGCAGTATATGGCGACCGGAGACTCCTCCTCCTGAAACGCCTTGTTCAGCTGAACAGGCAGAGGAGGAGGGGGGGGGGGGAGAGAGCAGAAATAGGGGAGGCGACAGAAGGAGGAGGAGAGGCGGGGGAGGAGAGAGAAAGGAAGGTGGGGGGTGGAGACATGAGCAGAGCAATGATGGGGAGGAACAGAATGGAGAGAAAAAAGGAGATTCAGTTTGACATCGCTTCTTTGAAGTGGCCATTAACATTACAAGGCTGAAGTCTACAGCAAGCCTCGCAGTTGAAAACGTTTTCTTGGCATTGCTTTCTTTCAATTTCAGTCTACATTTGTCTGACAGCTGGGCCATGCTGCATCTGTTCCTATGCATTAATGATGACTCTGCTTGACTCAGGCCTCTGATCTGCCAGCAAACTGGAGGATTCCAGCACAGTCCAACAATTAACTGGTTCAACATGCAACCCCCCGCCCCCTTCCAAAGTCATGGTTGAAGTGGTGGGGTAAGGGAGAGGTACCGTACTCGGACAAACATATCCAGCTCCGTCTTGCGTCTCTTCTCCAGCTTCTCGATCTCTGATTGGCAGGTGTGGCAGACGTACAGGTGATTGACAGCTGGTCCGCCTCCATACCTGCCCAATGAACAGGCCAGATAGGTTATTCGTCACCCCCCCCAAAAAATGGAACCCATTAAAAATGGTACATGGTTTATACGTATGCGTCGCTGTGACCTTTAAAAGAAATGCAGGGGGAAATCACGATGTGATTTGACAGCTGCATTAAATAGTTATTAATAGTTATTATGCAGTAGCTGTTCAGACTAGCCCAACCAGAACCGTACAGTATTGTGGTTTATGAGACACACCTGACATGACAAGTCTGTGCACACCTGAGGGAAATAACATCAAGGCTGATGACCGCACCACCAGAGCATTTAGCTTGATTGTGTCGTTTAGACACCAAAATTGCACATTTGTCGACGCTTGTGCCTGTCCCAGCCTGATCTAATGGAGGCCCTGTGATGGCTGGTGAAGAGCGAGGAAGCCAGGCATCAGGCCAGCAGGCAGCTCACCTGCTGTAGAGGTGATCCCACACGTTCTGAGGCAGCATCACGACCAGGTCATCTATGGCTCCTGCCTTGTGAGGCGGCACACCTGCTGACGACAACACAACCTCGTGTGACCGGTGCCCCCGTGAGTCCACTCCCGCCCAACCACCCCCGCACTCTTCAAATCTATTGACAATATGATCCAAATAGAAGGAAGCCTTTGGAAGCATTCAATACTCTACTACAGGGATTAGGCTGAAGCCCCTCGGCAAAGCAGTCTATCTCTGGCTCAGATCAAAGTCGACAGTGAAGGGGTGTGGGGTGACTAGGAAGGAAGGGGGGGGAGGGACGAGGAGGTAATTGGGGTTGGGGGGTAGGGGGGCAGGCAGGGTGCCCAGCATACCTCCGTGGGAACACAGGAAGTCGTTGTTGGAGATGGGTCCCGGCTCGGCGAAGGTCTTGAACTTGTTGAGCCACTGGCGCGACACGTAGAACTGCAAGAGGCTGGGCTCCATCATGTTCAACAGCCCTGTCACCCTCCGCCTCTCCTTCAGCGCGTCCTCATTACTCTTCCTGGAGACGGAAACACACGCACATATCACTGCCACAGGCCAATGCTACTATAATAGAAAATACCAACCAACTTCATGAACAGAACGCCATACAATTCATGTGAATGCAAATGCAGGAAATTCAATGGGGTTCTAAACCTTCCGCAAGGGCGTGTTTTCTTGGGAGGTCTTACTTGTAGAACAGAACGTAGGCCTCAGCGTTCTGGACACATGACTCGGACACCTCAGTCACGCTCTGGTCATCAAACTCATACCACAGGTTGTTGAGGTCATTTCTGCAGTAGGCTATGTAGTGGCCACCTATATAGTTAGACCAGATAAGGGGTCAGTCACATCAAAAATGATACATTAAAGCACACATTGGAATGATATATTAAAGTGTTACAAGACAAACTTCTGACCACACAATCAAATCGCAGAGCACTGGCCTTCGTCGACCAATCTTAGCTGGTTAAGGTTCTGAACAGACACATCTCGAGTGTGGTGCATCATGAGACCATAGGGGGGAGAGGAGGGGGGTGTTGGCCTAGAGTACTCACTGCTGGCAGTGCCGTGGTGACAGATGACTGACAGCAGGTCATAGCTGGTGGTCTGGGCTGAGCTATCCTTGGCCAGGAAGGGCTGCAGGTCCAGACCCTCCAGGGGGAAGGAGACGTGGGTGCCGATCTTGGTGGAGAACATCAGCTCGTGTCTGAAGCGCTTCAGATGAATGCACAGGATCTGGAGCAGAGGAATAAGGTCAGAAGGGTTGTTTCCCCATTTCAGGCCTCTGAGTCTCTCTGCAGACTGAGAGACACGTGCTGGCTGGTGCTCGTGGGGCGAAGGGAGGAAGTCTGGTTGGGTAGACGTGGAGAATGACTCGCTCCTGTTGTGTTGGCTTGTGAGCACTCACCTCTGGCAAACTCTGAACTTTACAGAACTTCACCCCATTTCGTAATCTACACAAAAACAAGGGACAGAGTAAATATTTCATGAAGTCCGCTCGTTACACCTTGCAGTCTCTCGTGGATGGAAGACAAAATACTCACTTTTTACATTTTTCACAGCTATACATGTTGTCTCCTAGGAATACACAAAGCAGAAGTCCATAAATAAAACGCGAAACCCACATGTAGCGAAGATCTGGAACGTCAGCGGAAAAAAGCCCAAGTTTAAGATGCTTACCTTTCAACTCATCCCTGGCAAAGAAGGCAGCGAGACAGTCCTGCAGCGTGACCACAGGGCCCCAGAACCAGCTGGGCCAAAGAAACACAGACACAGTGTTTCAGAAGCATCAAAAACACTCCAAAACACACCCCACCCTCACCTGGGAGGCCTACAAAGGAGTGAATTCTCATTTCCTGCACAGAAGCAATTCTCTTGAGGATGGGGGAGTGGACCCACCTCTTAAGGTATTCCATGACGAAGGAGATCCAGCCCTGGGGCGCGTAGGCCTCCCCACAGGAGCCCGCCTTGACCAGGGAGGTCTGGTGGGAGGACGAGTGAAGCTTGGCTAGGTCCTCCTTCCCTGGGATGGGCAGGGAGATATCCTGGAAGTTCTCCAAAGTCACTGACACCTGGATGGCAACACAGACACACACACACACACACAGCCATTAGCATTCAATAGATGAAGAGCGAATTCATTTCTGATGTTGACACTCGATCGATCTACAAAGTCTACAAACCCACCCTATCGCAGGTCAGGCACTGGACAGAGCTGACGATAGTCCCGTCGAACACGTCCGAGATCACGCTGCGGTACTTCCTCTGATGCCGGCTCTTAGGAGGCGTGAACGTCGTCACTGCAAGGAAAGCATGGATGCATTCAGCCTGGGAGGGCCTCTCAGCCTGGGAGGGCCGGCCAGCCTCAGGTCACCTCGAGCACGGGCAGTCTGGAGGAGGACGGTACCTTTCTTGTGGTTGGCGCCCGGCCACATGGAGACGGTCTTGGGGGGGCTGCTTGACATCTTGGGAATGTGGCCCTCCATGAAGACAGGGCTCTGTGGTCGCACACTGCTGCTGCTCACCTGGACCTCTGGGAAGGACTCCGGTGCTGGTTGGACACAGGTTCGAGACTGATTTAGCAAAGGCTTAGGGTGGCGTGAAGGTGGAGAAGAACTTCCTGATCTCAGTGGGTGTTTGGGTGTGATTGGACAGGCTGGGGGGGGGGGGGGTTAACATCATTCGGTCTTACTTGTGGTCCTGGCCTGGATCTGGACCTTGATGGTGCCCTGGCTGCTGATGATGGGCGTGGCCTCATTGGCCGCCGTGTCCACGTCCTTGTCCAGGTCTCCGCCCGACCCTCCGTTCACCCCACCGCCGGAGCGGTAGACCTCGTTGATCAGGTTCTTCTCCTTCTGCCACTCCCGGTTGCCCCGCCCCTCATCTGGGATCAGCATGTCCGCCTCGCCGACTCCGTCCCCCCCCCGCCCGTCGTTCCCGCCCTGGCCGTCGCTCTCCGCTTTGTCGCTGCTTCCGCACGACTCGCACGACTGGAAGTCGCTGTCCGACTGGCCGTGGTTGTCCTCGTCCGGGCCGTCGTCCATGGTGATGGCGTGCGAGGTGGAGGACGGCTCCTCGGGCTCCACCAGCTGCTCCTTGAGCTCCTCGTGGAGTTGGTCCATCAGGCAGCGCAGGAACTCCTGGGAGTCCTGCAGTACAGGGAGGAGAACACAGAGGACCAGTCACAGCTGCACACGATCCTGACCAAGGCACAACAAAAAGGAACCTCCCCTCACTTGAACTAGTTGGATCGGAGGTCCACATCACTCAGAACTAACGCTTCCATACCTGATGTTTATTATGCGCTTTCGGGGGTCAGGTGGCTGAGCGGTTAGGAAATCGGGCCAGTAATCAGAAGGTTGCCAGTTCAATTCCCGGCGGTGCCAAATTACGTTGTGTCCTTGGGCACGGCACTTCACCCATTTTGCCTCGGGGGAATGTCCCTGCACTTGCTGTAAATCTCTCTGGATAACAGCGCCTGCTTTGTGCTATCGTCTGACTGGGCCTTCTAATCTAGGCCTCCCTTGACACCCCCCCCACTCAGATTTGGAATGCACATGAGTCAAAGAGCATGGATTGAGAGTGTCCTGTCCCATCGGAGAGCTAGGCGTATGAAAAAAACCCTCTCCCAGGACCTTGTGCGCACGTTCATTCATGAAGATGCTAATTCCATAACCTCGGTTTCGGTGCAGCGCGGCGTGACCAATGAATATTCCCCAGCTAACGCGACTGAACAAACACTGGCAAGCCAAGAGGAAACAGATCCTTAATCGTATCTTCATTCAGGCTTGGGCTCTTTCTGCTTTTCCTAGTGACATTAAGGTAAGACCAGCTAGCCGTAAACATGGAGCTGCTTTCATACATAATGAATACATCATGCATTAAAACCACAGGCGGAATTGAATCAACATATTGAGCTTGGTTAAAGACTGTGTGTGTGTGTGTGTGTCTGTGTGACAGAATGTCGCGCAAGCAGGAGAGAGCGAGGTGCAGGAGAGAGAGCGAGGTAAAGACGAGAGCGAGAGATCCTCGTTATCCAGCGGAGCGACTCGAGTACGAAACAAAGTCGTTTCTGAGTCGAAGATGGGTCTCTGGAGAAATGAAGTGCAAGATAATAAATTAAGATTGAAAATCCTAATGTAGAGAGACTTGTGTGTGTTTTTTTTCTTCTTTTGGTTACACAATCACTGGAATGCTGGTAAGTGGACGGAGCGACCAAGGTCAGTTGTTCCGTTCTGAACGATGAAAAAACACAGTGACTCCACTGGATGCTTTAATAGCTGTTGACGGGTGTTCCATCTCTAGTCGGAATTCTGTGTTCTTTGGCCTGGAGACGACCCACCTGCTGTGAGTATCCACGGAACATGGGATTGATGGCCTTGATTCCCTGGAACAAAGTGGTCGGGATGACGTACGAGTTCCTGCAAAAGCACAAGAACATCGTTTCGCAAAGCTACAGGACAGAGAAGAAGTAGTAGCAAACACATGGAAAGCCAGACTGCTTGTATCTTGGTAGAGTTATCATAGAGAGAGAAAGAGAAGTACCTGTTCTTGTGCCAGAGGTCAGACACCAGCTTCTGGTAGCTCTTACACAGCGCAGGTTTCTTGTCCGTCCTCACCAGACCTCCACATTCGAGGAAGAACTGAGTGAGAGGCGGACTGCAAGGGCACAAGTGGAGAACAATGTCAGAACCCAAACAAGTAGCATCTATGTTCTGTATTCGTGTTTACAAAGGACAACAGTTGTTTTCCCTTCACAAAGTAGGGCCAAAAGAGCACTATCAATTTTTAAAATATACTTTTTTTTTTGGTCTTCAAGTGTCACACTCTCACACAAGCTCAAACCAAGCTCACTACCTAATTTAGATAGCCAATTCGGATCTACATCTTAATCTATTTTATATATCAGTAATGTGTCCACTTCAGACACTGGGAATAAAAAACAAGCAGGTGTAAAAAGCAGTCTTCCTGAGGTGACTTTGAAAAAAAGCTGTATTAACGAAAGTCCCAATTCAGGCAGTTTACAGCAACAGACAATTTCAACAAAATAAAAAGCTAAGAAATGTCTAATATACGTAAAACCTAGGCAGCTAGACTCCAAGATGGGAGATGAAACCTGTGAACTGGTGAGGAGATTAAAACGATGAGGCTGAGAGGAAACCAAATAGTTCAACTGGATCTAAAAGGCCAACAGGGAAATTCAAAAGGCTGTATTTCTAGTCTCAAATGGTGCACTGCAGCAATTTTTTTCACAAGGGTTCTCTCTCTGCCTAACAACTTGGGCCATGGTCATTTTTCAGCGTCAACGAGAACTATTCAGCGAACTGAAATTAGAAGTGACCATTATGAGTAGAAATAGAACCTGCTGAAAAATGTAGCAAAAATTTGGCACTGTGGGCACAGGTGAGCAATGGTTTATGAGATTTGGAGTTCGGGGGGGGGGGGTTGTGAAGCTCACCAGTTGGAGAGGGCTTGCAGGGCAGCATTCATGTAGCAGGTGTTGCCTATGTTCTTCAATCCCGTCAGGCCTGGGAGACAGAAACACACACGTGCGTCAGGACACACCCATCTGCTGATGTCACACACGTCCTCAAGACCAAACATGGGTCTGGAAATCTTATCTCATATATATATATGCTCTTCAGTTGGGAGGATCTACAAACAAGTTGGAGATACGGGGTCAAGCCAGCAAGGTGTCGCTTCTGACCTCGCGTGCGGAGCTCGTCCTCCTCCTCCGTCTCCATGTCCAGGTCCTCGCCGCCGCCAGCAGGGGGCAGTCTGAGAGAGGTGGGGCTTCCCGGAGCGCGGCTGCTCTCCTAAACACCCACACAGAGCATATCGGAACATGCTTATCACCACATCAGATAGTAAACCACACTCCATTCACCTGGAATGTAAACAACAATGGACTTCCTTGTCACAGTTTGCTGTCTCCGTGCACGATAGTGAAGGAATAACAAGGGGGGGGGTTACGTAACGTAGAATGGAGGAGCGATCAAGGTTCTCGCGTTCTAAGGTCAAAATCAATTCCGATCAGACAACACCCATAGCAGGGAACCTTCTAGAACAGGGATGGGACTAAAGGATGCTTAACACGGCGTCCTTACCTGGCTGGGAGCGTGCAGGGAGGGGAGTGGCTTGTTGTTGGCGAGGGGCGACCGCGGCCCCAGTTTGCGCTCAAGGAACACCTCCTTCCCGCAGGCGTAGCACCACACGCGCAGCGTGGTCAGGTTCACCGTCAGGTTGTGCCGCGTCTCCTGGAAGAGAGTGTCGGAACGGCGGCGTTAGCAACACACGGGCAGAAATAAGCACCATCTCTCCGGAGGACTGAGTATCTAGAACCCAAGACCTCGAAACAGCATTCTCCCTGTACTGTACTGAAAAAGGGACAAAACGACAAGGATCCAACCCTTCAAAGTCATCTTCTTTGGAGAGTCAATTTACAGTATATTTGGAACGCCTACAGGAACAGTACATTCACACCACATTAATATCTAAGGGAAATATCAAATGGCCTAATGGGCAACTGTTAATAGACAAACTCTTCCTTTATGTAATCAGACACTCGTTCCCAGATTCCATGACTTGAGTCTCTGATTACAGGAGACAGCACAGCCAAACCTTTCCATCATGGCTGAGTTCTGCTGCCCTACTGCTGCAGCACAGGCTGACAAGCAAGGCAGGCAGCAAGCAGGCAGTAGGGAGGCAGACTGGGAGCAGCAGCCGGCCAGACCAGCAGCTTGTGCATTATTCATGGAGCTTGTGCATTAGCTTTCACACAGCAGGACGAGGGCTGGCAGAAAGAAGGGGGACGTGCGGTGGCCCTGGAGCCTGGACGATTCATGAGGAGACCTTTTCTACTTTGGTGATTTATATGTTTGCTGAATATCCATAGTTTGTCACCTGTAATGTCCAACATCAAGTGACCCTAGCTTGGTGAAACTCCTTATTTTTCCCCATATAGGGACGAAACCATACAGTAGATACCTGTACTTATAGGCATCATCATTTCCTGTTTGCAAGAACAATCGCCTAAAAACTTGTGGAACTAACAGCAGAGCTAATTATAGAGGAGACAGAGAAGCAACTCGGTTAGATACATCCCTAGATCCCCACATACACACAGTGAATAAAATTCAAATAAAGACTGAATCAATTGTTGTCAATTGTTTGTTTCTGTGGTCAGAGGCCTCTAAGCGCTTCTTCCTACCTCTGATTTATTCCTGAGACAAACTCTTCCTCATGAGACAGTCGGTCTAAAGACTAAAATGTTCTCCTACCCTCTGGGGTCCACGAGCCCCAGTATTGCAGCCTTTTTCAGTTCAGGACTGCTTCCACTAGTATCAAACAACATCATGTCAGATCAGCACAGCTCATCCGGTGCTGGGGCATGGTGCAATGCTATTAGCAACCTGCTCTGGTCATATCCCGGGCTAACTTCTTTTTTGACCTGGACCAATCATCATGACACTGCTTTGATTTCTTCTGTCTATCGTGAATTCTGTGATCCTTTTTTCTTTGAAGGATATAATGGTGGGTGGATATTGTCTGGGGTCTGGCCCAGTCAATCTCTTTTGAAACAATACACTTCACAGGAATCAGACAAGGGCTTGATACAGCCTCATTGGAGCTCAGAGCACTGAACCATTCCCACCTCCCAAGAGACAATCATTAATAATAAATTATCCAATAGCGAAATTCAACTGGATTTCAACAGGCGCTCTGCAAGCGAGAGGGTTTTCACAACATGCGCTTCAAAGACCAAAAAGTTTCAACTGAGTGATCTTGAAGCTTAAAAGCAGATGATGAAATAGCACCATGTCGAATGATAATCTTGTTTGCGGTTGTGCGGCATGATGGATTCTCAACGCCCTCTTTTCCCCTCTCTTCCTTTGCTCTGTTCAACGATTAACAAGCGTTGTGTGGGGTCAAAGGTGACTCACCTGGGAATGGACGGTGCTGTGGTCGGCGTGAGATTCTCCACAGCCCACGTAGGAACAGCCATTCTGCAGAGACAGCGTCAAGTTACAACAGAACAACGCTCTCAAACTCGCGCCCGTCTCAATGTAGAACGATCAACATCTTGATCTCCAGCCAAGCCTTCGGAAAGGTTAAGCGGACAGTTTCTTGTCACGGCAAGTCACAGGTACAGGTTGATGAGTCTTGACAAGCCCAGCCTACTCACCTCTAGACACGCCCATAAATTTGGCCCTCCAACCTTGCAGTCTTGGCACTGGCCCTGCCAACACAAACACAACAAATGTTGACGTTGTGGTAAATCAGCTCCGCTCGGCTAACCGAACAGGTGCGACAGCCTTGACCGCGCAGGCGGGGCTCTCTGGCAAGACAAACGGACGATTGAGAGAGTGTGACTGCAGAACGGCAGGAACGCTCACATGAGATTTCTGGATGAGCTCCTCTTTGGTGATCTCGCCCACACACTCCAGATGAGGACAGTCACTGCTGGACCCTGCTGGCATGGCTCACCTGCACAGATCTGTTATGGAAGGAGGGAAACACGATAATTTGAACGTAGTAAATGGTTTAAGCTACAGAGAAGATCGTCAGCGAACATCAGGAGAAATCATTAGACACACAGGCCACACCCCGAACTTAACCTGGAGAAGTAGACAAACATATTTTTTGTTTGTATTGGGGGATGGAACAGACAAGCAGGATGACTGAAACCTGATAGCTAAACCGAACAACTAGTTTTTCACAGCCATAAGAATCTACAAATGACTTCCTCTCATTCCACCCAGCACGTTTTTCTCCTTCTGCCAAGGACTGATGTCTGACTGAGCTTTATCAGAGGAGACAAATCACTGTTTAAATTTAGTGGTAGGCCAGCATGATCTAAAGTATGCTTCAATTATGCACACTTGATTACTCAACAGACTCATACATTAACAAAACTTTATTTATAAATCCGTTCGCGATATGTCACTCCCTCTCCAATGCACACGCAAAAAGAGCCAGATTTCATTTCTTGCGCTTGGCTTCCTGTATGCACTCTCACTCATCATCTGATTGAGGGTGGAAGGCCTGCGTCAGAAGGAGAAGCCACAGCGTTGAAACATTCAGCTGCTGCCATCCGCAGAAGTGGAATGCAGGCTCATCAGCCATGATGGCCACACTTCCAGTAAAAGGGGAAGTGCTGTGGCTGCAAGTAGGCCCACCACCCTGGAGCAGGGATGGGACTGCAGGCAGGCCCACCACACTGGAGCAGGGATGGGACTGCAGGCAGGCCCACCACACTGGAGCAGGGATGGGACTCCAGGCAGGCCCACCACACTGGAGCAGGGATGGGACTCCAGGCAGGCCCACCACACTGGAGCAGGGATGGGACTGCAGGCAGGCCCACCACACTGGAGCAGGGATGGGACTGCAGGCAGGCCCACCACACTGGAGCAGGGATGGGACTGCAGGCAGGCCCACCACACTGGAGCAGGGATGGGACTCCAGGCAGGCCCACCACACTGGAGCAGGGATGGGACTCCAGGCAGGCCCACCACACTGGAGCAGGGATGGGACTGCAGGCAGGCCCACCACACTGAAGCAGGGATGGGACTGCAGGCAGGCCCACCACACTGGAGCAGGGATGGGACTGCAGGCAGGCCCACAACCCTGGAGCAGAGGGGACACGAGCCGCTGGATGCCCCCGGTGTGGGGGTGTGAACAGTGGTCTTTATCACTGCAGAACAGGAGGACTGCATCTAGTAGTATACCTGCCTCAGGCAGCCCTGCAAGAGAATGTACAGCTTCTCCTGGTGGGGTTGTTCTCAAGAGAAAATGATGTGCTCAAAATAGGCTTGTGTTTGATACAGGGTGCAGCATGGGCGGACAAGGCACTGATAAGTGAGAATCTGGGCCCATTTATCGAGGCATTTATCAGAGGAAATGCACAGTGGATTCGGGGCTATTATGGGTTTCTTTACCATTCTATGATGTTGGAGTTCTGCTGCAATTACACCTGCAGCTTCATGTCTGAAAAAGTCTTCTACCCCTAACTCAATCAATAGATTGTTAAACGAATGGCTCAGCACAAAGTGTAGAGTAGGCAAGACAGAGTGAAGCTTCAGTTCTAGACATGCAGCAGGGTCAGTCATGTCCAGTACTGCACAAATCAATACCTGGTTTCTCATCTAAGCAGAGCTAGTGGGCCTGTGTATTAATCAAGTCTGTCTGATCACTGATCAACACTTCTTCAGTGGCCCTGCAGCTCATGAACACGACACACACTACTGAATAGACACTCATTTAACACAGATCTGGCTCTTTGTTATTTAGATAATTTTCATGTCATGTCATGACAGGATACTGTTAGGTTTCATTTTCATTTTTGTTTCTGTTTCCTTGATCTAAAAACTACATACAGGTGCTTTGTTCATTAATATTGTGCTCGTGTTGAAAATGACACTGAACACTGAAGCAGTGCCACATATAGCATTCTGATATTATTTGTATAGATAATAATCAATGGGCCTCGAGCAAAGAGACCTTTGTACCATCAGCACTGTCAGCAGAGCAATCCAATGAAGGCAAAGATGGGAGACATGTTCTATTGACTGTAACAAGATGGAAATATTGCCCATTTGGTCAAAGGGAATGTCGTTGAGAAACACATCTTTTCGTTTTGGGTGGGGCATTGTTGATTACAATGTAGAATATAGATGCAGTTGTTTGTATCAATCAAAGAACTACCTTTAACTCTAAACTGGTCATTAAAAGACCTACAATAGGTTACATAATAACCATTAACAGTAACATACCGCTAGTTGCAGAGGGCCAACTAAGAAATGCAGACGTCTTAAGTCATTCGGTCAGTTAGTTGACAGAAAGTATTGCTGGCATTAACCGTTCAATATAATCACAGAAAAGATACCCCGTGATAAGCAGTTCGCGTTTGAAAAAGATTTATTTCAACAAAACGAAAGCGACAGAACGGGAAAGCAAGACAGTGTATTGGCTAAGTGATCTAGTTTAACACCAGCTAACACTAGTATGAAGTGACGGCGTTGATGAGCTGTCAAACCATGCTAACGCCGTTAGAGCTAGTCTGAATGAGCAAATAGCTACTAAAGCTAGCCAGCGAAGTTAAAATATATATATAATTATCAGTACCTTAATCACTTAGCAATTTAGAGTTGTTCAAACCAGCCCAATTTCCCATATGATTGACAGCAAGTCATTCTAGCAATGTTGCAAGTCATTTCACACGTCATTTCACACGTCGCTAGCTGGCTAATGTAGTGGCTGTGTTAGCTATGGCTAGGCTACCTCCTCAAGCACTGCAGTGACAGGCACAATCCAATGTCCTTACCTGCACCTAGTAGAAAAACAGTATTCCGTAATCCTTTCCGATGACTTTAGCACACAGCTTTAACATGGATCCTTGACATAGTGAATGGTTGATCCAAAATAATTTCCCCAGACCGAAACGTTTCAGACAACCACAACTTCCAGGTTGAAACCTTGGCTGCTGCTGCTGTGTTACACCGCCCCTCTCAAGTCTAGGTTTCCGGTTACGCCAAGAACGGGTTTCCTGCTGGGATTCCTCGGAACCAAGGAGGTTGTAAAATCCAATAAAAGTGTTTTTCCAATTTTGTCCAGATTAAAAGTGATGTCCTTGATTTATGTTCCATGCATTATTATGTGAAATTATTTACTTGTCTTGTGTGTGTTATTCCATTATCATACATGACAATCCTACTAAATTTATAAAGGACAGTTTTTTTCGTTTTTTTCTCTATATTATTATGCTAGTTTGTCAGGTTTTTCTTCTGCAAACCCATGGCGCAGAAATAAAGGTGTCTGGCCTCGGGGGTTGTTGTGCCACCTGGTGGGTGAAGGTTGCCGGTGGAGAAAGACAAGAAACCCAGCCCAAGCGCCACCAACTGGTCAATACATTTACATGTATGTATCCAGCTTGTGGAAGTCAGAGGAGAATGTTAGCCATGGACTTTTATTTTGAAAAGCCCATGTATCCATAATATTAGCCCAGTTAGCAGCCAGTCACCGATTCATGGCAATGGTCGATAGTTCACTCAGGAGGGAGCGCGAAGGTTAGCTAACGCCGAGGCCCTTTTGAAGATACCGAAAGGTAAGTAGAAGAAGAAATGGGTCCATTCCTAAAAACGGGGTGGGTTTATCAAATTGCTGAATATTTTTGAAATGACTGTGTTGGGTTTTTAGAAGTCTCGTTAGTAAGTCGTGAGCCAAACTAGTAGTAACCTACATGGTAAAGCAGGACATCAGAAATGCGTTGCTACTGTAGCCTAGCTACTGGTCAGTCTTTAACGAAGCGTTGACAACGAGTTTTAATTTTGTTTTCAATCCATAATTTAGTTTTTGTAATTCAATTTTTCATATAGATAGACGAGTTATAGATGCTAGCTGCCTAAACCTGTGTCAGGTATTGCTGCTGGTCAGGGACGTGTTTATATCCTCAGCTGACCCATGTTGGATTGCAGTGGTTGTCATTTCTGCACTACTGCACGAATCCCAGTCCACACTGTGACTTAGCTCCAGCTAGTCATGTACTATGACCGTAGAGGAGGGCTCCAACCTTGCAGTCTACCAGGAGACTAAAAACGTACTGATCTCTCATGTCAACATAATTGGATGTAATGCATGGTCGTGCCAAGCGGACAGGTTCCAGATTACCTAACCGATAGGAGTAATATAATCAGTTGACTTTACTAAAGATAGTCATTAGACTCGTTAGAAAGAAGAAAAAAGCGGTTCCATGTAGTTGTTTTTTTTCCCTGACGTCTAAATCATGTCAGATAGTAAAAGAGAATAGACGGTGGCATAACTATCAGATATCTGAAACGGTGGTTAGCCTTCCAGCAATCCATAAAGTTACAATAATAGTATCAGCATAGGCCATCGGACCTATTTGTTCATGCATATTTTCCATAGTGTTTTTATAATGGTCACTCTTATGTCAACCTAACCAGCGAAGGTTATGATTTATCAAGAGAAAAGGTCATGGATTGAATTGACATGAACTGCATGTGACATGTCAGTCTTTGGGATCTTGCGTAATAACGACTATGCTCTAGTTGGGCCAAAGCTGCTTCCAAGGTCATCACTTGTCACGTCCATCATCTTCCACAGCCTCCGGAGGACGATGGCAGCGGGGACAAGATAAGAGCGTTGTACCTGCAGGAGCATGGATAGACTGCCACGATGACGGACAACACGCTCACTAGCTCCCAGCTCTCCTTCAAGGTGGCGGCCCTGCGGGTGGTGGACCTGCCCCTCTCCGTCTACAACTCCCTTGCGCAGGTGAGGACACACAGCCTCTGGGAGTCCAGTACTGGAGCGGTTCGCCATCACCTCTGACTCAAAGGAAGCCAAGCGAGTTGTTTGTTTGGTGCAGATTAAGATAGGAGCTCCAGCCTCTGGCTCAGCAGTGAGCCTGTCCCAGTCTTCCATACCCCCTCTGACCAGGCACCATGTCAGGATGTGTGCAAAACAGGATCATGGCCTTGTGTCCGGTCAACCCCTACTGTGCGGTTTGGACCGGACTGAGGCAGAGGGCTTTGAGAGGGAGGGAGGTCGGCCGGGGACTGAGCTTGATCGCTTCTAAGGACAGGGCCGAGGTGTTCCTTGGAGACGCACTGGCAGCTTGTCAAAAGGGCAGGAAAAGTTGAGGCAGTCAGCGTTCGTGTTTGAAACCACGTCGCCGTCTAGTCTCCAATATGAGCTGGGATGTTGTGGGAGCATGTGGGATATTTTATTGGCAACATGTTTTGATGACGGGACAAGACACCCTAGATGACCTGCTGTTGTGAACTAGCTGCGTTTGAACAATCGGCATCTTGTCCCATTAGACAGAGCCAGGGTCCTTAGTGAATTTCACAGCTGTCATCTCTCTCTACCCCTTATGTAATCATTTTATTCACTAGTAGAAACTTTGTTCATGGAAGGGTTTGTGAAAACCCCTTACCATTACTGGGAATACAATTCTAATCTGTTTAAGATTTTAATGACGCTCAAACATAATGAAGCTCATTAAGACAAACTGTATTGCTTTTCATGCTCTCCTCTACCACCCCCCATCCCACACATACCACTAGCGCCAGTGCATGGTTTAGTGCAGATGGTCACGTCCCCACCTAAAGCAGGTCATAGCTAAATCAGTCTTTGCTAAACACAATAAAATGCCATCCTTCTGAAGACCAGCCGTTCCAGATCCAGCCTGCATCTATCTCATGCCCACACCTGGACCCGGCACCAGACTGAGCCTTTCCTCTGTCTCCCCTCACCCTCCCAGATCCACCTCAGCACTGGCACCAAGAAGCTGATGGCCGCCACGGCCTTCGGGGCCGTCTCCCTCCTCTTCCTCGCGCGCCACTTCCAGAGGAGGAAAGGCAGGAAGAAGGCCCTGCCTCCCCAGTGGGAGCAGGCTGGGTTTGAGTTCCCTTCCCCGGTCCACCTGGAGAAAGGTACTGCTGAGCCTAATATCCAGCGTTTAGGGATGTTGGAGGCAGCTGACGCCGTAACTTTGTTCCACTACACCCCTTCGACATCTACGCAGCCGGACCAGTAACCCTCCGTGTCTCTCTTGTGTTTCCTCTCTGTTTAGACAGCGGCAGACGGCAGCAGCTCACTTTGTCCCTCAACTCTAAGAACGGTTACTCCTGCGGCCTTCTGCCTATGGGAGGACCCTACAGCAAGCTGTCTGGATCCCTCCAGAGCCTGACCTCGGTACGGGGGCCATTACAAACACACACGTACACATCCCCTTCAGCACATCATCAACATCCGCCCTTCTACAGCAGGAATTTAAGCAGCCCGTGATGTCATCCCACCCAGATGGGATAGCTAGAGCGATACGGGTTGGGGTGGTTAATGTGTGTGTTGACCTCAGGGATGACTGTGTCTGTTTGTATGTGGGTGTGTGTGTGTGTGTCTGTGTGTGTCTGTGGGTGTGTGTGTCTGTCTGTCTGTGTGTGTCTCGCCCTCCCAGGTGAAGAGCATGAACTCGTCCAGCAGCTGCACGTGTGCCAACAGCCCCAGCTGCTGGGACAAGCAGGCCGATGACGACATCTGCAACGTGGTCAACATCCCCATCACCACCCCGGAAAACCTCTACCTCATGGGTAAGGATGCACACACATGCAGTCACCCACACACTCCTCGTACCGTGCCGCCGGGTCTGTTACGCCTTCAGTGCAAGAACGAGAGGTGCATGCTGGGTAAAAAAACGTGTGTGTGTGTGTGCGGTCAGGTATGGAGCTGTTTGAGGAGGCTCTGAGGAGATGGGAGCAGGCGTTGACTTTCCGGAGCAGACCGGCTGAGGATGAGGCCAGCTGCTCCTCTGTCAGACTGGGGGCTGGGGACGCCATCGCAGAGGAGAGCATGGAGGTGAGGCCATCTCTGTTGCCATCTCTTATCTAAACACTTGCGGTGTGTCTAATGCAGAAATATGTATATTTTGCTAACGTTAATCAAAGGACTCTGCGGATGCGCTGGAAAGATTCTTAAGGAGAAGACGGACTTGTCTCTCTGGAAGGGCCAGCTCTTTAAAGGGCGGCTAACCAATTACATCTAATAGAGTTAATCTGGGTTTGCCTGCTGTCCAGGCAGGAGATGAACACATGAACGTCCATCATGTGAAAGCTCTTCAGTAATCCAGCACTGACATAACAGTGTTGTGAACCCTACGGGATGCCTCCTAGGTGAGCGTTACCTGTCCTCAGGTCACTAAGTGATTAGGAGGCTCAGGAGGCCAGGCTGGAATCTCTGGCACCCAAACAGTAGCTGTGTGTGGGGATGGGCCTTCTAACAGAGCTCAGATACCGGGGATGGGGGCTTAGTAAAGATTACTGTAAGATGTCACCGCCTGCAGAGAGCTGTGTGGTTGGTCTTACTGTGGAAAATGCCCTACTCTTGTTTGGATTTGGTTTGGATGTTTTAATCCTTAGATCAGGGGTGGGCAATCCTGGTCCTCGAGGGCCACTGTCCTGAAGGTTTTAGATGTTTCCCTGCTCCAGCCCTAACCAGTCAACCCCGCAATCTGAAAATAGCATGTGTCTTGCCCGTGAATATACTGTATCTTTCTCGTCTATATAGACACATATAGAGGGAACACATGTGGAAAGAAAGCACCCTGACAGTAGTGCAGAGGTGTGAGGTTGTCGTGTGTTAAACTTGAGTGTGCCCCCCCCCCCATCCAGGACCTCATCAGTGCAGAGTTCATCCTGAAGCTGGAGTCTCTGCTGCAGAGGGCCTACCGCCTGCAGGAGGAGTTTGAGGGAGCGCTGGGAATGTCCGAGCCCTCCTCTCGTTGCAACAGCAGTGAGTCACGTACGCATGGAGCAGACTCACACACACACACGCAGACTCACCCAGTGTCCAGGCCACCTGTCCTCTTCCCTGATAAACATCGGCTGTTGGCCAACTACTGTGACAGCTGTCACCTGTCATTGAAGCCCTTTTACCTGCTGTTGAGTACACAGTGGCTAATTGTGAAGGAAACTTTTTGGTCTCGGACGTTGTAAGGATACAAAGTTTGTCTGACAGTACAACTATGGAACATCAAAATATTCTATCACACTAATGCCAAGTCATGCTTTTTCCCCTCTGTGTATAAAACACATTTTAGAGTTATCCTGATATTCTAATCCTAGTGTTACTGACAAGTATAATCCCCCCCCCACCCATTGCTAGAAGTCAGTTTCACAGATTATTCATTTGGAGTTATTTAAATCAACTCTCCTTTAGCTAACCAAAGCCATAACATTCCCTCCAGTGTGCCACTGGTGCTTCCCAATAACAGCTGACCTCTCTAAATGGTCTGAGCACCGTGCTGCTAATGCGTCTGCTGGCATCAGGCCAGAGCACTCTTCCTGTTCTCCACGGCTTTTTCTCGGACACGTTTCTGTAGTTCGACATCCTAGATTCATAGACTCATTCTGAAGGAGCAGATTGGCCTGTTGCAGATGGCTGCTGTGATGTAACAGGTAGAGGTGTTGTGCCGTGTCCTCCTGTCCCAGATAAAAACCCAGACATGTCGGGGAGGGACGAGCTGGACGACCCCTACCTGAGAGACTCCACCAGCATCGCCTCCACTGACTCCTTCGTGTCTGCTGCCGAGGTAAAGCAATACACCTAACCTGTAGTAGCAGTACATGACTATACCTGTAGTAGCACATGAATACACATGTAGTAAACTACCTCACCTATAGGAGCAGTACATGACTATACCTGTAGTAGCACATGAATACACATGTAGTACACTACTTCACCTGTAGTACACAACCTCACCACAGAGTACGCAGCACGTCTCCTCAGTCCACCTGCATAATTTTCTTGCTCTCGCAGACAGGAGTCTCTGCTTCTAACTTCCCTGAGAGGTTTAGATTGGAATACATTACTGATTGTTTGAAAGTATTTAAAACGCTGACCCTTCTGATGGTGTTTCTCTGCCCGTCTTCATGTAAACTTCTGACCGGTTCTGCCATTAATGACTGTGGTGTGCTGAGTTAAAGCGCCACCCTACAAAGTAGGTCAGCGCTCTTGCAGAGTGTGTAGGAGGCCTCTATAAATAGCATTCAACTACATCTGGGCCACCAGTGTGCTGCTCCAAAGCAAGCTACTCTGTGGTGTCTGTCTTCAAAATGGAGTTGAGGGACCTGTCTGGCTTTTGACGTGTCTGGTTTCTGGACTGGATGCGTTTGACCAAGACGATAGCTGATCTCCGCAATGTCAGCACCCAGGGACTTGGGGGTGGTCAATCCTGGTCCTCGAGGGCTGCTATCCTGAAGGTTTTACATGTTTCCCTGCTCCAGCACACCTGATTCTAATGAATGGGTTGTTATCAAGCTCTGTGGAAGCCTGATGATTAGTATCAGGTGTGCTGGAGCAGGGAAACATTTAAAACCTTCAGGACAGCGGCCCCCGAGGACCGGGATTGCCCACCCCTGCCCTAGACCGTCATGTGTGGCTAGAAGGGTCGTTATGTCTCAAGTTCAAGGGATTCACAGGTTCAAGACTCACAGCTCCTCCTGGTTTACAGTGAGCACCACAGGGTGGACTTTGCTCTTACGGAACCATTCTCTCTCCTCTCCACATTCATGACCGCATTGCCCCCCCCCCCCCCCTCCTCCGGCTGGGCCTCAGCTGTCGGAGCACAGGGAGATGAGGAGTGTGTACGTCCTGGGGTCCCTGGGTCATTCCCCCTTCTACCAGGAGGCTCTGCAGATGGCTGAGGATGGAAAGATCTCCTGCAGGGTGCTGAGGTAGGATGCAGGGTTTCACCACCGTACACCGCCTCTTTCTCCTCCTTGGGAGATCATCACTCTGGTCCTTCCTGAAAGGCCACCCAGTCAAGCTGACGTTGAAAGATAAGACCTAATAACATTGTGGTTGAAACTTTGTATCAGTGACTCCTGTTCCTTTTCTCGCCTCACATCCAGGACTGAGATGCTGGAATGTCTCGGGGACACAGACTTCCTGGCCAAGCTGCACTGTGTGAGGCAGGCGTGCCAGGTATACATCTCAACCATGCTGACTTTGATAATATAAGACATGTGCTACGTTGATGTTCTGAACTTTATTACGGTCTGTCACCCGCAGCTTATTCTGTGTGAAAGAGCAACCAGGACATTTCTGGCGGACACAGGGAAGAAGATTCTGTCTTCCATCATTGTAAAAGCACGAAAGGTAAGACAAGACGGTATCCACACTTAAAAACCTGCCTGTTCTGATGTCCTCTGATTGGCTGACTGAATGGCACTCTGATTGGCAGAGCCCAAAGAGATTCGAGGAAGTGTTTGAGGAGATGATCTCCTTTCTGGAGCACCCAGAGCACTGGGAGAACACCGAGGTGGAACTGGCCACACGAGGGGTGAGAACCCAGCACCTAGAACAAACATATCGACAGTCCCTTCATCCATAATGGATATATCTTTAAATGTTAAATAAACACTGTCCCTTTACCAGGTTACATCCTAGAGATGTAATTAGTGTGTAGCTGTACGAGACACCAGTTCAACCCATCCTCCCTTTATTTTAAGGTTAAGCATTTGAACTTCTATGACATCGTGTTGGACTTCATCCTCATGGACTCCTTTGAGGACCTGGAGAACCCGCCTGTGTCCATCCAGAACGTGGTCAACAACCGCTGGCTCAACAACTCCTTCAAAGAGACGGTGAGTTTGCCAGTAGAGCTTTTTGTTGCCGTTGTTGCATGTTTCGGCGTTGCGTTTCCACTCACTTCGAGGCCCTGTTGGGTTTCCGCAGGCCGTGGCGTCGAGCTGTTGGTCGGTGCTGAAGCAGAAGAGGCAGCACATGAAGGTACTGGACCTTCTGAACGAACGGCACTCCTGCCTGACACCCAGGGAAGGGGACATCCACACTAGGTTCAGTCCATAACAGCCAATGAGAATGTCTCCTTGTCTGTGGTCCTCAGGTGCCTGATGGGTTCATCGCCCACGTCTACGCGGTGTGTGAGCAGATCAGTCCTGTCCTGGCTTGGGGCTTCCTGGGGCCCAAGAGCTCCCTTCATGACTTCTGTTGCTTCTTCAAGGCAAGACTCAGCTAGATCTGCTTCACTGTGAACACTGGGTAGAGTCTGTCGATGGATTCCAACCCTGGTTCTCAGGGACTCCCTGTCCTGTTTTGGATGTTTCCCTGCTCTAACACACCTGAGTCAAATGAAATGGGTTTTTATCCAGTTCTGCAGAAGCCTGTGTATGACCCATTCATTTGAATCAGGTGTGTTGGAGCAGGGAAACATCTAAAACATCCAGGACAGGGGGTCCCTGAGAACCAAGCCTTAGGCAGGGTAAACTAACCCACTTGTGGCTGCAGGACCAGGTGGTGTACTTCCTGAAGGACATTTTCGACTTGGAAAAGGTGAGGTACTCCAGCGTGGAGAGCCTGGCAGAGGACCTGCTCCACCTGCTGCACCGCCGCTCCGAGCTCCTGCTGGCCTACCTGGGGGCCGACTCCCTGCGTCACCTCAACGGCTGCGTGGGCCCCCAGGTGACTCTGGTGCCTAGCGCCCTCCTGGAGGCACGTGTTCCCTAGGAAACCCAGTACTGCTCCACCTCCTCCCCCCTACACAACCACCACCATCACCCCCTCTCCCATACTGGGGAGGTCCCACCCAAACATCCATGATAACTCAAAATCTGTTCTGATGGTGACCCCTCCCCCACCACACACCATTCTTCAGAAGTGCAGTCCCCCCCCCCTTTTGCTACAGTGCCATTTCAATGCACGTCAGATATGGATGTCCATACTTTCCCTACGATCACAGTTGTGTAAACTTGCAGTGAGCTGGGTTTTGACGAAAGGTTTTGGCCGATCAATATGCATCGTTAATGGAATAGTACTTGAAGAGAACGGCGTATAAGGATTTGTGCTGCTTAGCACACCGCAGGTTTATCTTAGTATTTATTTTATTGTACTTGAAAGGTGTGGCATCTATATTTTTTAAGCTTAAATGATCATTTTACATATGTAATATTTAATATCTTAAGTCATGGTTTGCCATGTGCATTGTGAAATCAGCTAGTAGACCCTGATGAAAGCATCAGTCTGGTTTGGTAACTGATGTAAGGGTGAATCTAACCTAGGTCTGCTTTTATGACCTGTAATCTTTACTGTATAACCTTTACATTGCTAACATAAGGCCTCACATTGCTAACATGCCTTGTAAGAGTGATCCTCTCCCAAATTATTACCAGACCTTTGATGTAACTTGTGTAAATATAAACAGTGAGCACCAAGTGAATCAGTACCGTTCTCCTGGGAAGGTTTCAATAGGCATGATTTCACAGGTATCACATCAGTTGTACTACTCAAATTCTACTGAGATTTGGAATATCAACTATTTCCATTAAACTAGAAATAGGAAATATTGTGTTCAGGCTGTTGCTGGCATGTTTTACAGTGGCAGTCACCATGTTGGTCTTTGAGCACACTACATATAAAGCCTTACTGTCTTTAGTACCGTATACATGATCAAGCCCTTTGTCTAGTCATTGAATGTATTGTACTCACCTGTTAATTGTTGTATTGCCTATAAACTGGTTTGTACTAGTTCCTTGTGAACATAACCAATAAAATGACGACAATGGCGTGACTGACAACAGGTCACTAGTAACTTGGAAGCAATATTGTGGGTTGACATTAATATGGGATGTGTCGTCTGGGAAACATCAGAATGTAAGAAAATAAACTTGTGGTTATAAAGAATTGATGTGTTGTGACATCCATGTGGATAGTTGAAGTCAGCCAAAATAATGACTTAGTTCTGTACAAATCCCAATAAAGTGAATTCAAATGAACAGACCAGATCAAATTTCTACAACTTTATTCATAGACGTGGCAACAATGCAGAAGTCAACTAATTTCAAAAAATAAAAATACATTCGATAATATACACAGCACAGAAAACCTTGTTTACCTCTAAGGCATGCTCCAAATTTCTCCCTTCTGTTTTGTCTTCTACACCCCCACGAACGGTGTCTTGAAACATTTAGCTCAGAGGGAAAGAGAGCATCTCAAATCGCATATAGAGATATGCAAACGTGTTAAACTAGCAGGGACTCATTTGCAGTTCTGGTTTTTAATTTAACCAATTTACTGCCAAACGGTATTGAAAAAGCATGACATTGAAAGCCACAAAAGGTACAATAGTTCCTAGTCTTCATCCAACTTTCTAAAGCACGGTCATATCTAAATCGTTACTGATGGTACTAGAGTGGCAAAGGCATTCAAGAGAATCATGATATACGAAAATAAGCTGAGACAGCTATCAAATCAATTCTAAGGCAAATAAATCAACAGACTAGGTTTGAAAGACAAGTCATAGAATGTACTTTTGCAATCACAGAAATCTGCATTCAAATGCATTGCTTTGCTTTTTTTTGTGTTTACCTTATCACTGGAGCTCTCGAATGGTTTACGTTCAGCAGTGGGATAGACTCAAAGGATTCTTCCTTAGGGGACAAACTACCACAGGCCTGATTCTATGACCTACGCTTGCAGCATCCTCCAACACTGTGAGTGAGAAGTGAAGGCAGCAGTTTGAAAGGGATTTGCACTGCATTGTGGGGCATAGACAAGTTCACACCAATTTCACAGCATGGGCATATGTACTTGACTGTTTCGACTCGTTAAAATGCACATTTACGGGTCTCCGACTAGCACTGCATGCAGCACGTTCTAAATCATGTTACAGAGGAACAAGACTAGAACTAAATGCATCATCGACACAACTGCATGACTTACCGGAATGCACAAATCATAGGCATTGCTGACATACCTTCAATTGCTCCACAAATATCTTAATGACACTGCAGTGAAATACTATACCGACTGGGCTAACTCAAGTAGGAAGCCTAACTTGTATTGCATTGTCTAAAACGTTCAAAAACATAAAAACGCATTGCCATGCAAGTAATTCACGCTAAAATAGAGCCATCAACTGAAAATCCTGGACATGACTTATGCTAAGCACAGCTGCATCTTACATGGAACTACACAGGGTAGGTATCTTGGGCATGAAATATAGGTCATATTTTGGATCACAGGTAAAACACTGTTCCTTAGGTTTTGCTTACCTGTGTTATTGCAGCAGAACCTAAGGTGCAAGGTCTGGGATGACACTGCAAAGATCAGACATTGCACTGTTTGCCATCAGTCAACAGGTAAAGTCATTCATTTGACTCAATTCAACAGCCTTCAAATACAAGTGCTCATTCGACTGGCAGGTCAAGTACAGATGAATTGCACATCTAAATCAGTTTGACTAATCTGAAGTACTTCATCTAACTGACAATCCACATGCTGATAATAGACAACAGAAACCTTTCACATGCCATGTTAAAACAGTGCTTGAAACACAGTAGCAATAAACATTACTGTGCAACTTCGGGATAACGTCACACAAAATGGCATTTGTCGAACACAAATCAACAATCTGTTTTCTGTCTTAGCACAAATGGCAAAAGCAGTTAAAATGTATTTATCTATCAATTGTTCAGCTGCCTATCAACAGTGAAATATTCTGCCAAGAGCGGGTTAAACTTGTTGAAATTGAGAATACTGCTTACATATATTGGAGGCCCTCAGTTCAGAGTTCACAAAAGAACAGTCCGACTGGCATTCCTACCTACAGAGAAGGGTCTAGAACAATAAACTACAATGCAAAAAAAATGAAACATACTGTATAGTTTCAGAGCCTAAACAGTACAGTCAGTTAAGAAAGCATTGCAAAACAGAAAGGGTGGGGGGTGTAACAGTCCCATCAGTCAAAAAAGACATTGACGTTTCAAGAATCGCAAATGATTTCAGAGTTATTCTGCCTCTCATGATACTTACCCAAAACATGGGGAGGGGAAATTGTAATTTGACAAACACTTCAAGTTGTTGTTGTATTTTTTAGCAGTTGCTCAAGTAAAACACATCAAAACAGGAACTTAGTTTTTCTTTAAGTCACAGTGTTTGTACTTACAGTATAGGAGGGCTCAACACATGGATGCTGGACTGCTTAGACTGCCCCCGACCCTACAAACCTATGTTCTTAAACTGGATCAATACTAAGACAATGGGCAGAGCAACAAAAACCACTTCATCTTTTTAGGGATTATAAAAACTGTTTTCAAATCCAGCAAATTTATACATTTGGGATTGCTTTGAAACATTTTGATATGGGGGGAGAAAACAGACTTGAATGCAATGAAAGTTTCATACAGCAACAAGTTACCTGTCCTGAAAAAGAGCAGCAAAAAAACACTAAAAAATATATATATGCATCACTTTTGCGGCAACATTTCTGGCGAACACGTTAAGCGTTCTTGCTTACCGCTTTTCTAAACTTGCCTGTTAGGGAGGAAATGACTAGCATTGCAAGACAAGGAAAACACTACCTCAAAAGTCAGAAAAACCAGGCTAAACATGAGACAGAATGCCACAAACAACTGCAGTTAATGCATTAAGAAACACACGTTTGCCAACCCTAAGCCTTCCTATAAGACATCCGCCTATGACTAGTCAGAGAGGACGAGGAGAATCACAATGTCAGGGAAATAGAACAGGTCTGAACCACTCGAGAGATCTGCACGACTTCAACATAACCGGGAGCCTTGTAGACAGTTGGAGAGAGACAGAGGCAGGACAGCGCAACTTTCAATCAGCAAAATGTGGATAGTCAAAAAGAGATGGCCTGCATTTTAAACTTTCTACTTCCCCAAAGATAAAACAAAAACGTACATGACTTCTTTTTTTTTCCTTTTTATAATTACCCATTCCTGTTTCCCCAACTTACCAACACAGAAGGTTTCATTTAGTTTTATTGCAAAACACAACAGGCATTTCATTTTTAAAAACTGAGATGATTTACATGGTAATGACTACAGTTATTAAACATGAGTTCTAACCATAGAGCATGGCGATACAAGGCTGGAATGACCATATGGATTATAACCTCACTAAAAACAAACCATTCATTTACAAGGGAAAAAAGAGCAAAAAAAAAAACGTTGTTCTCCAGGGAATCTGCCATCTATGTGAAACACTTTTCAAACCAAGGAAATTAAGATCTTCATCAAGGCGTCTGCATCCAAACATTTAACAAAGGATTTGTTTCGACAATGTAGCATTTACTTTATGTCCACTTCACATTACTGGCCCTGTGCAGGAGAAATACATAAGAAAATACGTTGCATGTTAACAGCCGAAACATTAGACTCTGCTTCCCAAAATATATATCAACGCCCTGTTAAGGAAGAAAAATGTACTTGTCAATTCTGCTGCTTTGCACGTCCCTTTGGAGACCTGTAAAAACCTGTGGGGGGAAGGGGTTAACTCACAAGAACATATAAAGAAAGACTTTTGAGGACACAGGAGTGGAAATGAGGGTTAAGCGAGCACTGAAGTAAGAGACACAGACAACACAGTACAGGAGACAGATAGGAGGGGCGGTGGGGGTGGACTGGGGGGGAGGCTCTTAGCGGGGGTGTACCTGAGGGGCTTGCGGGGCTCCGCCCATGGCCTGGGGGCTCCCCGTGCCGTAATAGGCAGCCTGCTGACGGTAGTACTCAGCCCAGGCAGCGCTGTAGTCCGGCTGGCCGCCTGGCTGGGTGGCTGCTGCTGCCGCCGTGGCCTGTGGAGCGGCTTGACCTGCGGAAGGGGAGCGAAACGCACTGTTACCAACACGCCAATAAAATCAGAGGCGACCAGGAGCGGTGATGCACGGAGGACGCCTGTCGGGTTGGTGACGGGCGCCTCCTTCCTAAGAAGGGGTGTGAGAAGGGGAACGAACCCAGCACACGTCCTTTGGGTGGCGGGACAGAAATCCTTCTGACTTGCTCTAGGGCAGCTGTGAGCTCAGCCACTCTACTGCAGAGGGCTGATAGGAGGACACAGCCACCCAGACACACTGATGCTACTCTGCGCCAATCCCAAATGGAAAAACCCAACAGCTATGAGAATGTACTGTAGAATACTATGAGAATGTTACTACAGAATACTATGAGAATGTTACTGCAGAATGCTATGACAATGCTATTGGAGAACGGCCTAATCTACGAATGGTCACCTTGTTTCTTGTAGTACTCCTCCCATGCCTTTGTGTAGTCCTGAGGCTGCTGGCTCTGCTGACCTGAAACATTACGCAGAAAGCAGGTTAACACAGGAACAAAATCTCAACACATCCCTCTACAACATCTAACCCTTAACATGCAGCCCCCCCTCCCCCAAAACTCAACCCAAACACAGTTGATAGTCATAGACAAGTTTACATGCAACTATAAAACTTGTAATATGGGTGCATTCGAAAACAGCACGCCAACAGTATGGACCGAATGGCCTAAAGAAAAGATAGGCTTGTGTGCTAGGCTACTTTTGCTCAGTGTTGGTTCTTCTGCCAGTCCCTGGACACTCAGGACCTGTCTGTGGGGGGGGGGGGGGGGTGGAGAAAGTACAACAGTCTAAACAGCACAGGCTTGAAAGGCTCTCTAACTGGGACCGGTCACTGCAGCCAGCAGAGGCCAACCTCTGGAAGCACCCCTCTTCCCCGCCCCCGTCCCCCCCCCCCCCCCCCCCCATCCCAAAAAAGAATGGAATGTCATTTCCAAGCCCCTTTGCCGTTTAGACTGGTCCTCATTTCGCTTGGTGTACGCTGAAGCTGCGTTTGGGGGAGAGGGGGGGTGGTAGGGAACATTTATATACCCAATTTCTTGTAATATTCCTCCCAGGCCTTGGTGTAATCTGCCTGTCCACTCTGACCTGGAGCCTGCGGGTCACCTGTTAAAAATGGTACAATATAATTGATAACCATTCTTTTGAAGGCTGCAGTTAGTCCTCCACCTGCCTAGGTGGGGCTCTCGACCCCGACCAGGTAAAAAAAAAAAAAAAAAAAAAAAACTATTCTTTCTTGGCCAACCTGCTAAATGCAGAGCATTGCAAGACGGATAGAGCGGAAGCAGCTGGTTAAAGCAAAAAGTGAAGGCAAAGCAAGCTAAAACTATGCCATGTTTTGGGCTGCGGCACCCATGGCATGGGCGTTGCTATCTATTCTATTCCTACGCATGCGGGATTTTCAAAACCCAGCAGGAGGGGTGGGGGGGGAGGGGGTGTGAAGTGGAGCAGGCTGCAAGGGGAAGGTTACCTTGGCCGTTGGTCTGTGCTGTTCCCGGGGCTCCGCTGGTCGGGGTCATGGGAGCCTGAGGCTGCTGCTGGTACTGGGAGTAGTAAGCGGCCCAGGCGGCTGCGTTGGCATCTGCGGCTGCTTTACCTTAGACACAAGCACACATCAGTTCTCTGCTCCGATTGGACACGTCGTATCTTCAGGAGCTGCTGTGGTTGACCCGCAGAGCCGGAGCGGAATGGGACTCACCGGGGTCTGGCTGGCCCTGCTGCCAGTGGGGGAAGCCGTTGCCCCAGCCCTGAGGCTGGTATGGGGCAGGAGGACCGCTGATGTGGGAGGGAAGGGCAAAAAGACACGCCATGAATATTCTGTTAAATTAAAAAGGGGGGTGTTTGGGGAGGGTGGGGCTATGGAGAAACTCACTGTGGCCCTGGTGGTCCCTGGTTGTAGGGGCCGGGGTTGTATGGGCCCATGGGAGCAGGAGGTCCAGGGGGGCCGTGTGGGGACGGGCCACCGTGGGGACCGGGTGGGCCAGGGGGCCCGTGAGGACCTCCCATTGGTGTGACCGGACCCTGAGAACAACCAAACAGGACACTCAAACCACCATCCAAGGATCTGGAACAGTTCTGAAAGACTCTTGAAAACACCAGTAAGAGTCTCACCCCAATCTTCTCCTCGACCAGCTGCCTGGCATAGTCTATCTGTTGGTGCGAGCCCCGGACAGTGAACATCTTGATGTTGGGGTCAGCGTTGGGCGGAGGGTTCCTCTGCAGCTCGATCCTGGCCCCGGACTGCTGACTGATGCCTTTGATGGTCTCACCCCCTGCGGAGAGGCCAACAGCACTCAGAAACCTGCCTGTCTCCACACTTCCAGCTCTACAGTAGATCTTCCCGGAGCACCAGGCAGGGTGATTAAGAAGTGTGGAGGCAGTATTAGTGGGTTACCTTTGCCGATGATCAGGCCAGTCTTCATGGTTGGGACTGTGAAGGTGAACTCCTGCAGGCCCCCAGGGGGACCCATGTTCCAGTTGCCTTGGCCCCGCCCCCGGCCCCTGCCCCCATGGCCGGGAGGCCCCCCGGCCTGGACGCTCCGCAAAAGGTCGGAGATGATCTCTGCCGCATGCTGGGCCTGGTCAGGAGGCCCCATGATCTGAGCTATCCTCTCCGGTGTGCTGCCATCATCTATGGAGGTAACAAGTAGTTACAGGCTGGTGCCAGTGGAGGTTTGTCCCTTTAGTAACCTGCTGAGGGTTACTCAGCTTATTTTAACAGTCCAGATGCTCACCTGGTTTGAACTGGATTCTAACACCTGTATCGCTTTGAATTTTCTTGATCATTTCTCCATTCCGTCCTATCACAATGCCCACAGCAAATCTAGGCACCGGGACCTAACATAATGGGGAGTGGAAGAAAATGTTTGGTTTAATATTCCGCTTACACAGAAATCCGTTAAGTGAATTAACTCTCAGCACCGACCCTAAACTTAGCCTTACATCTAAGCCGTCTCCTCCTCCTCCTCCGCCGCCACCTCCTCCCATCCGGGAGCCGTACTCCCCCCTCTGCTCCCTGAAGCCCTGCTCTCTGATCAGCTCCATCACCATCTCTTTAGCTTGCTGAGGGGGGAAAGAGAGGGCAAATGGTTACCGCCAGAACCAGACCCAGTTAGGTTACATGCATGCGATATAATACCACAGCTGGCATGTTAGGCGGCTTCTGGCTGGAGTAACAGTGATGTAATGGTGACCCACCTGAACTTTAAAAGGCTCTCCAGATATCCGGAGAGGTTTGTCTGCGCCTGTGTTCTGCGGTCCTTCTTGAATCATGACCATCTTCACACCAGCTCGTTCCTGGGGGTTTTCAAACGGGATTGTCAGAAATACAACACAGGGAGGCTTGCTTATGCAACACACATGAAAAAAGCCACGTTCCCAAAGGGATGAAGATGCCGAGCTTGTCTCACCTGAAGTTGCTTGATGGTCTCTCCCCCCTTCCCGATCACCAGGCCAGCTTTAGAGGCAGGGACCATGATCTCTTGGACGGACATGCCTGGTCCTTCATTGTGGTGGAACGCAGGCGTTGGTCTTCCCTTCTCCACGATCTCTGTTAGCAGCCTCTTAGCAGCCCTGGTGGAAACAAGCAAGAACGTGTCACTGATGCTCCACTACAGAGGCCAGTGTGGTAATTATCACTACAGCACGTCTTAAACAGGGAACACTACTTACTGGATGGCATCAGGGGATCCGGTTAATGTCACCGACCGATCAGGCATACCTCCGCTGTCTGCGTCACAGAAGAGGGGGTAAGTCAGTCCGAGGACAGATAAAAAAGGGCACTTGAAATATGAAACCATTTGTGAGTACGTTAATATTCATATTTGGATGTTCAGTACACTTGACTCACCGGGGGCAATCTGTATTTTACATCCTGATTCCTGTTGCATGCGGGATATCTGCTCTCCGCCTCTTCCAATAACTAAAACAACAAATATGACCGTCAACAAACACATTTTTCCATCTCAATCTGCAGTATGCTGAGGTGAAAACAGCCGATTGACTCACTGAATCCAACCATTCCATCAGGGACCTTGAATTCCTCTGAAGACGACCTAGATTATGTTTTTTTTTTGTAAGAGTATGAAATAAGGAAAGGTGAAGGCCAATAACTAACATTAAGTTAGCAGATGCCACATTTTTGGAAGAGACACTTGAAGAAAACAAACCTTGACTGACCGCCCATTCCCCCCATGCCACCCATCGCTGCCGAAAATGCTGCAACACAGAAACACAAGATCTTAATCACATGACAGAACCCCCCCAAAAAATCAGCATTCACACCCCAAAAATGATCTTCATCCATATGACATTTCAAGACACTTACGGTCATTTGGTGCCACCTTTTTTGTTTCTGGTTGGTCTATAAAGAGAGAGAAAGGGGGGGGGCAGTGTAAGCAGTCATGTGGCCCACTTATAGCTGGCCTGCCAAGATCCTCAGAGCTGGAGCTGAGGGTCTACATAGCTGACGTGGAGAAATCGCTTTCTGGTACTGCCCTCAAAAGGACCTCATTACAAGCCGTAAGAAAGACAGATTTACATCTAAAATTGGCGAGATACACAAAAGCAACAAGCAGGCATCTTAGCGTTATACCTTCTTAAAAAATACTTTCAAAAGAGAAATATAAATAGTGCCAAATCTATTTCACACAGTTACAACAAAACAGAATATTAGCCTATAAATACAGTTTGATCTATTGACGATATTAATGACAAACCTGGTGACAGGTAAGAAAAAGAACAGGCATGTACCACTTTGAGGTATGAACCACATCGAGTAGCCAAACATAATACTAGGCATTCACAGTACTAAGAGTTCAGCTTCTGATAATTGGCGTAGATGCCTATGGTGAGCAAAGGGATCCTGCCTGAGAAAGGAGAGTTCATTCCCTCCCGGTGACCTCTACTGTTCAGACTTGTCCAACAGTCATCTACATAGAGTGAATAGAATGAACACAGTCATACAAAAGAAACCAGGTTGAAAAACCAGGTTGAAAAACTAAAGTATCTTCGCCTCGCAAGGACAAATACGCACAGGTACTGACATCAGGAGGAGAAATGTAAAGTACAGGAAAACACAGGATGACATTCCATTGATTTGATGGGGAGTTTTTCATTTGTACACAGCAAAACCCTGTTAAGTAACATTCTCATTGCATTTTTAAATCCGATTCGAAGTCTGCTAACAAACACGTGTGCTGCACCAAGGGCGTAGCTACAACTAAAGACATCCATGCAAAGCATTCTTAAAAAGTTTAAACCCAATTTAAAGTGAAAATGTGTGTGTGTGTGTGTGTATGTGTACAGTAGCTTTGCATCCGTTGGCTAGTATTAACTCACCGGCATCTTCTAAGGGCCTCTTCTGACCACCGTACCCAAATTCGTTGGTTGTAGGCGAGGGAGCTACACCATCTCCTCCGATTTTTGCAGCGATCTGTAAGAAACAGGAGATGCAAAGCTCGTCATTTACTAACCGGAAATATTGGTGGCTGGCCAACAACCAGATCTGATGAAATGTGTCTTGTTTATGGATTACATTCACCGGCATCGTTTAGGTGTTGTTGACAAGAAATGTACAATTCTATATATAACGTGCTGGTCCCAAAAATAGTTAAAGACTATATCGGTTTCCATTGCACATCAACAGTTCCATGTAAGCAACACATTCCTGCAAATACTGACCCCCCTCCTCGATCACTGCGGGGGGAAGTAGCTAACAGCTACTGACTACAGTTACTAGGCTGCTTAAGCTGTTTACACATTACATTTTACAATCCAAAGCTATTAGATAAACCCACAGCTTTACAATTCAAACGACGGCTATACTTTGACTAGACTAGCTAACGCAATATGGTACGATGCAACATCCCTTTGTTCGCTCCAACTTTCCATTAGGAGGAAGGCCGCAGGAGGCTTAGTTAGCCAGTCAAGCTCCGAACGGCTTGGTAGTTTTGCTATTTAACCTATTTTTTTTTTGCTACCACTGTAAACAATACAACATGTTTACCTGTCGTGCTCGCTGTAGTGCGTCTTTAAATGCGTCGTTCATTCCGCCACCAGCATTTGAGGACGGCGGAGCCACGTTTGAGTAGTCGGCCATATCTGCTTCGATTCGTCTCTCTTGTGCTCGAGACAGAGAAGATGGCCGTTTTCATTGAGGTGGGGGAGTCTCGCGCCCTATGTCTCGCGCTGCTACTGCGACATGAGAAGGCCCTTACAATCCTCGCGAGTACAGAAGGCGTCTATATTAAGCTGCACTACCTGGGCCGCACCGCGGTGCCACCACTTTAGAGTACACGACATGAATGTGCGTTTTCCTCCATTTAGGTGGCTTCAATATGAGTTTCAAATCATGAGAAATTCAAAATACGTGGGGAAAAGCAGTTATTTAATGATTTTGAAATACATGTTGTGATAAAATTAAATGGTTAGTTCAACTAAAAATGTATTTTACATCGGTTGTCCGGACACACATTTCATGGACTAGATCATAGCATTTATTCACCATCAGGCTATTGCACAACTGTACATATTTATTTCTAGGATGTAGGGGTGATAAAAGACTTGACTCATGGGACTGACAATCAGACAGATTCTTTTGCCGTTGCTTAAAGCCTATTAACAGGGGCTTTTTTTACCAAGACTCTGAGATCACACTGAGTAAAAAAAAGAAAAGAAAAAACAGAGAGACAATGCCTACAATGTGGACAGCAGCATTTCAAGCTTTGTGGTTAGGGTGTAGTTCAACAGAGCACATGGAACTGCCCTTACAAAACTGGCCCCCATTCCATTGTAATATCCACGAATCCCATGCCTTTCATAGATTCCGATAAGTCCTTGAAGAACGCTAGAGGTAGGCAAATGTAAACTGAAAGCTGAGAACAAAAAAAAAACAATTTGACCACGATAGAGTTAATACATTCAACAAAAAGCACACAATTTAGAACTAACTGTTAGAATGAACTGTTACCCTGAGCTTGTCGCTGTGTCCTAATCACTGCGAGTGGATAACTGGTCACTTGTCCACATGCGAACGCCACAAAACTGAAGAAGAAGATCTTGTAGTCACTGCTGTAAACTGGGTCACTCTTCGCCCAGCTTATTATTGACTGGAAGCAAAGATTTGAACCATGATCAATCTGTAGCAAGTTAAAGATAACAACGATTCAAATAAGCAAGTGTGTATAGTGTACCTGATGAACTGCACATTCTACACCAGCATATGGAATCATACACAGGATGCTTGGCTTAAAGCCCCTGTAGAAGGAGGCCACAGACCCGTTTCTGAAAAACAACCGTGCCCCCCCCAAAACTCCACTGTACGTGCCAGCTTGTTGCAGGTTAAGATGAACCTTCAGAACCTGCAAGGTGGTGGAAGAAAGTTGCAGCCATCACTTGTAACATCCCCATATCATGCTTGGATCTTAGAGTGTATCACACGAGTGAAACAGTAAAGCACTCAGACCTGCCAAGGCTCTCTGATACCTCTAGAGGGTAGAAGACAGCGTGAGCCACAGCACCAGAGAAACACCCCAGTCCAAAACGCTGCAGCACAGAGAGGCTGTCCTGCCCTCTCAGAGACAGGGTGGATACCTTCATCTATCAGGAAGGGAAAAACACACAGTAAAAGGGTGAGAGATTGTAGTGGATGTATACAAATCTAATAGTAGTACATTGTGAATTGTGTGCATTAAGTTAGTTGTTTCTAATACACCTGGGCATAGATGAGGCACTGGAGGGTTGATTGAGGAGTCCCTTTAAGGACATTTACAGCATTTCCTTGCCACATAGCCCTCACACCACCCTCCTTCAGGCTTCGAAAGCCTTCAGAGAATGCCTTGGATCCGTACACCTGTAAAACACGCATGTATGATTAGAGCAAACAAGCCATATGAAATGGTGGACTATACAAATCCATTTACTGCCATAAGCACCTGTATGCGGTGACTGGCTGGTTGAACGTTTTGCCGACCTGAAGCTGGGTCTTCAAGCGGTCGATGGGGGCTGTGGCGGTTCTTGACACAGCGTCAGCCAGTCCTGCAGCCAGGACAAACCTCCTCCACATCCCTGAGTCAGGCCCTTCCTCGGGAAACTCTAAGGGCATTGCACGACTCTCCCCCACATCAAACACCTACAAACATGACACACTCAATTCTGTGAGCAGCAACTCTTATGCTTTTGTATGTGTGCAGGTGTGGTGTCACTTTCTGATTTTTCTGCTTAAACAAATGAGCTCATTGACAAGAGAAATCTATCAAAATCACATGTTGACGCTGAAGTAAAGACAAAAGTTTATTTAGTAAGATTTGCTGTAGTTATAAGTTAAGCGATTGTGACATGTACAGTGAGAGTTAATAAGATCCATACATGATTAGACTGCAATGAACCACTTTTACCAGGCTGTGTTTCCATGATGACACCAGCTCCCCAAGGTTCTCAGCTGGGTTGAGAATAACATGGTGAAGGAATTCTTCCCAGTCCACTGTCATAGAGTTGTCCTTGTCGATCCTAGCAACAATATTGATCACTATCATACAAAAGCAAGTAGACACATAGATGAATCCAATATACCAAATTAATCATTTTATGATATGAGTTTGAACGGTACGAAGTTATTAGAAAGAGGATTCTTTCATTATTATGTGCTATACGGTGAAGACATGGACTACTGATACACTGCACTTATTATTACAAGCAAGTGAAATACTATTTTACACTGTGGTTATTTAATTAAGGAAAAAATTAGAATTGCATCTTACATTTGGATGATTCTTTTCGCATTGGGCTTTGATATGACCACACCTAACTCCTTGAACAAATGTATGATTTCCTCCTCACCAATCTCACCTGCAAAGGATATGAATGCACAGGAATATAACGTGTGCTTTACTGAAAATGGTTTGCACTGCAGGTGAAGTGTCTATATTGTAATTTCTATAAGTAATTTTCACTGCCAGTTTTGACCTTGAAATCACATTGTACAAACTGAACAGTCAACAAAAGGGCATGACTGATATTTGTGGTAAACTATAAGCATATAAATGTGACAGTCATAAGACATTCCAAGGCAATGCTACTGCATAGCCTCGTGGTTTAAAAACATGCAGCAGGGTGTCCCAGTTAGCATCCCACTCACCACACTTGTTTCTGTCAAGATCCTGAAAGTGGATTTTCCATTTCTTCTCACTGTTCATCATGTAGCTAAGAAACTCTTCATACGATAGACGTCCATCATCATCTTGGTCAAATTGACTAATTACACTCTGAAAGAAATTTTACAATTTATGCAGTTGTGCAGTTATTTGATGGCGAACGGCATTGCGAAATGTTTGTAATGCAATTTAAGATACCCGAGCCTTTTCGTCTACTGAAAGTATTCCCGTTTTCTTCATCTCATTATGAAGTTCTGCTACCGATATAAAGCCATCCTTATTTTTGTCTAATTTAAGAAATAATCCGCGAAGTGCATCCATGCTTCAATGAAACAGTTTTGTATTAAAAAAAAATAAATATGAACGTTTAAAGCTAAGATATCAAAGTTTCAGGACCACAATAGCCTGAAGGGTGCAAAAGAAAAGCATAGATGGGAATGGCTGAGTCATAAACCATGGCAACCATGGATGTCGAGCTGGCCTATAGAGGTACCACATGCAGTTCCAAAATCTTCCAGTAGATGGCACTGTGGCCAAGATCCAAATGGGATACAGCGCTATTTCATGTTGCCACTTCTCAATTTCAGAGGACCAAGTCAAATAAACCATGATGCTTGTCTCCCAGTTCTCAGAGGACTTAAGGGCTTACCCGCTTACATTGTTTTAGAGGTTACACGAGTCGGAGTCGTGTCCGAAGGGTGCTGGATCAAAGCTCGAGATTTGAACTAGTCCATACAGTTGCAGGCCAGGACTATCATGTAAATATACATCTATTTCTGTAGCCAGAGATCATTTCTCTTTATTGCTCTAGTTGGTAGGGTAACACAAAGAATGATGTCCATCAAAATGATTACAGTGGACGTTATCTTATGTGGCACAGGAAGCTTTCTGAGATAAGCCGTAAGGGATATTCTTTTTTGGAATTACATGAAAAAGTGTGGGTGTACAGTGCAAACACCCGATTATGGCACATGACGTAGTCCTATAACATTAACTTTCTGGAAATCGCCCGTGGATTCCAATGAGCAGCCCATACGCAGGGGAGGGTGCAATGGCTATTTAAAGAGGATCGTTGGGAGGGATGCATAACACAGGGTCCTCAGAGTTGAGTAAGCCCATCTAAACGTAGACATTGTCGCTGTCCATTCGTGTACTGCGTTAACAGTATTAAGAGCGTCGCTTTATCAGTCGTCTTCTAGTAAAAGGGTCTCGAACATTTTGGGGAGGGGGGCTGACAGCAACCCGTCGATACCAGATCGAGAATAGATTTTCTTTCATGCGTGGCCGTTTTGGGGGAACATGGGGAAAGATTATTATAAAATACTTGGGATTTCGAAAGGAGCTGCGGAAGAGGACATCAAAAAGGCTTACAGAAAGCAAGCTTTGAAATGGCATCCGGATAAAAATAAGGCAGCCAACGCTGAGGAAAAATTCAAAGAAATCGCCGAGGCATATGAGGTCCTTAGTGATCCAAAGAAAAGGGAGATATATGATCAATATGGAGAGGAAGGTAAACTGTAAACATGTGCAAACGTACTTTTTTCGTCTACTGTATTGTGTATTAAGGCTGTATATTCCTATCCAGTGTTGACAGGACTGAATTAACTAATCGTGGACGCAAATGCATATCGTGTGAAATTATATTGACTTTTTGCCATTCAAGCCACATATAGATACATGTTTATTAGCTAAATCAGAAATGTTGACAAATCTATTACATATTTATTGTGAATATGTATTCACCATATCGTGTGGGCGTTTATAATAAGGTTATGATTTGCCTTGGCTCTGTCTGCAGGAATGGCCCAGTTGCTCAGAACTGTAAATCGTATTTGCAACATTTATTTAAACAGGAAGTGGGTGATATTTTCTCGGTATAACCCTAATAATTTAATGGCCATTGGCAAAGAAACTGCCAGAATAATCTGCAGGATTGGGGGAAAACAGAATCCAACATTTATAAATATATATATGTATGTATGTATATAGAGAGCCTTCCATGTCTAGGACAAATGTGTTTTTAATATAGAGCTTTCCAAAATGTGGTTAAAACGTTTGTATAACTTTAAGACAGTATCAAACGTTCCCTTACTTGTATGCTGTACAGTTACGTTTTACATGGCGTGTTTACTGATCCCTGTATTATTTCTGTCCACCACAAGGTCTCAAAGGAGGAAATGGGCCTACTGGTGATGGACAGGGTAGCAACTTCACCTACACCTTCCATGGGGATCCTCACGCAACATTTGCCACCTTCTTTGGAGGAGCCAACCCTTTTGAGATGTTCTTTGGGCGTAAGGCTAATGGACGGGATGATGAGGACATGGAGGTGGATGGCAGCGACCCCTTTGGCTCCTTCACCAGCTTCAACCTTAATGGGTTCCCCCGTGACAGACACGTTGGCCTGGGAGGGCAGCAACGGCGGAAGCAGGACCCGGCGATCCACCACGAGCTGCGGGTCACCCTGGAAGAGGTCTTCCATGGCTGCACCAAGCGGATGAAGATCTCTCGGAAGAGGATGAATCCAGACGGGAGGACCATGCGGACCGAGGATAAGATTCTCACTATCGAGATCAAGAGGGGTTGGAAAGAAGGCACCAAGATCACCTTCCCGCGGGAGGGTGACGAGTCACCCGGCACCATTCCTGCAGACATTGTTTTCGTAATCAAGGACAAACCACACCCACACTTTAGACGGGAAGGATCTGATATTGTGTACCCAGTACGTGTCAGTCTACGACAGGTGAGGCCCATTTTCCTTGGTGACTTGGCACCAGTAAAACAATGGTATAAAGTAGATTACTGGCAATAGACTGTTCAATCCTGAATTATAACTTCCAACAAATGTAAACAATGTAATAATCAAATTTGGTTTTAAGAGTGCATGAGTACATAGTGAATATGAATACACATCCATATGAACTTTGTGTCTGCCAGTTATGCAGTTATGTAATGCACATATCTTACTATACACACTAAGGAATATGAGCAGCATTAGTTGAAGTTGGCATTGAGGCTGGAGCTCACCCACTCATACTGTGCAAGATGTGCTTATATGGTATTTTCTATACTTAATACACTCCAAATATACTAGCTCTGTGTAGTTCTGTGTTTTAAAGTGGACAAGCCCATTTTGGATGCAGTCTTGTGGAATGTGATTACAGTGAGTCATGCCTCCAAAACACAGAAAAATGTGGCTGCGCTGAGATCACATTTCTTATCAGACAGTAAACACATGCTTAATATGTGACCACATAACCCTGCAAAATTCAACATTGCATAATTGCTTGCAGTGTTCAGCAATGTATTAAGCCTTTGTAGATTTCTATTGAAGCTTGTCACTGACTGTTATATTCCTCTTGTTTCAGTCCTTATGTGGATGTTCTGTGACCGTGTCCACAATAGACGGGAACACGTGCAACATGAAAATCACGGACGTCGTCAAACCAGGCATGAGAAAGACAGTTGCAGGCCAAGGGCTACCTTTCCCCAAAAACCCCGACCAAAGGGGGGATCTGGTGGTGGAGTTCGATGTAAACTTTCCAGAGAGTCTCCCAACCAATGCCAAGGATGTCCTGAAACGACATTTACCCGTCTAGCCAGAAGGCTGTAGACAGAAGAGGGATGATATCGGCTTGCCAGTGCTCCTTCCCCCTCTTTCAAGGACAATGCATCTATTCACAGGTGGACCCTCTTCTAATGAATGTGCAATTTTTTTCTTTTCTTATCAAATTGGTGTTTTTATAAATACCATGCATGCCTCCAAGGTGATATAAGTGACAGTAAAATGTGTTGTTATCTAAACCTTTTATGTCTGTGGACTCATTCCACATTCATTGATTAATTATTTATATTTGTTTTGTTTGTAATGGACTGTAACACTTTTATTATACTGTTAATTGGCATATTTATGTGTCACACATGGCATATGCGATCTAATCATGCTGCAAGGACTATTCTGGTCTATGACAAAGAGGCATATAGGGGTTTATGGGTAGCCTACTAGCATTCACATCATTTTCCCACATCATTTTGTTGACAGTTACCAAAGTATAAACAAAGCACTGTTATTTCCATTATGAAATGTGTTGCTTTACATGTAGCTTTCTTTACTTGAAACTGAAATTAATAAAAAAGGAGATGTTTTACATCATCTCATGCACACACTAGAAAGTGTCATCCATGTTTGGAAAATGACAAATGCATTTTGTGGCCATGGTAAGCAAAGGGACTACAGTAAATACATTTATGCATTTATGCATTGTATTAACGGTTCACACCCACTATACAAGGAGACAGACAATCCATTATATTAAGTGACTGAGTAAATATAGCCATGTCCATTCACAGCTGCACAGCTGTTGGTGATTGACTGCAAACACAGTGACCTTTATGTTGTACCACCAGGGGACATCCCATTATGCCTCACAAAGCTATATAGGGGTCTTAAGAAGGGCTAAATTTGGTCTACTGGCATCAAATGTTGATTATGACCTGAATACAATCTGTCAGATGACTTGTAACTTGACATGGGCCAAGCCCACGCATATTTGACTAATGACGAAGTCAAATTCCTAAAAAAAACAACAAAAAAAAACAGTTTAAACAGATAATTGAAGGAATCGTTGTTTTGGTGGAAAAAGGACACCTGTGATGACAGGTAGGCAGTAGAATAGGCTGGCGTGCTTCATCCAGGAGGATTTCTCCTCGTACTCCTACTGCGCGTGCGTTCTCAGCATATTGAGACAGAGGAGCTTTTGTTCAGGCACCGCAGGCTGTCACAGTTCTCAGTCTTAGCTGCTGTATGTGCAACAAAAGGCGCCGCGGTATAACGCCTCCTACCTGTTGAATATTTCCAATATTAACTGGCAACACAGCAGTTGAGTCACTGTCTAGGAACCAAGTCAAGCGAAGGAAGGGAGCTAAGGTAGGGCGGAAGGACACATCGCAACAGGTTGCCACTTCAATGTTTCTAGTCTAACGGGACTCGTCTACGTGCTTTTTCGGATTTGAAAATGCCTTTGGGACTAAGAAAAAAGAAGAACAAGTCGAAGGAAAGCTCCAATTTGGTCGACAATGAGGAGCTCGGTGCTGGTGGAAGCGTAGCGAAATCGTCCGTCAACGGTGCGGGACTCCCACCTCCACCTGCCAACCTGCGACCGAAACTCGTGTTCCACACGCAACTAGCCCACGGCAGCCCAACAGGCAGAATTGAAGGATTTACAAACGTAAAAGAACTGTACGGGAAAATTGCAGACACTTTTAATTTGAGTCCTCCAGAGGTAAGTAATGAACTACAACTTCTGTTATTTTCAACGCTGCAGTTTGTTGTTTTAAAAACAACAACAAATGGTGTAGCCTACGGTGTGTGATTGTTGTGAAAACAAATCATGCCCAAAAAATGATATCAAGGTATGTTAGAGTGAGGTGGGCCTTTATTCTAGGGTAAGTGCCTGACAGCCAGATTCTCAGTCTAAAAGTTTTTGAACTGCTTGATACATGAGTCAGATAAGATTATTTGGGGCCCCACATACATTGTAGTTAATCAGATGTAGCAAAAGTATGGAGCAAATTCACAACTCCCAGTAGGACTCCTTTCCAGACCTGAACTACATTACAAGGGTTAAATTCCATTTTCATAGACACTGCCAACACTGCATTTATAGATAGTGACATGAGGCCCTACAAACAAATGCATGTTCCAAACCCTTCTCCAAGGCCGAACTCTTTGTACTGTTCTTTAGAGAATAATCTGTGAGTGACATGTCTGTCTTTTGTCACTGAACTGGACTAGATAGCAGGCAGCCCAGCCGGCCTATCAGCCAGGGACACATTTGAGCTGAGCCGTAAGCTATCCTCCCCCTCCCTCTTCAACCAGTGCAGAACCTTTGCTGACAACTGAGTGAGTGCTTCTTAGAAACCAGTCAAGCCACACTTTGCTGGGCATTTGTGAAAATGAAGAAAGCACCCATTTAGCCTAAGGTTCTTGGATGCATGACATGTCAAGTATCCTATCATCAACTCACCATCTTAGGAAATAGGAGAATGCAAGATTATTTCTATGTCCTGACTTGCTTGAGCACACCTGCTCAGTTCAGGAGACCTGCACTGGGGATAAGCATTAATAAAGAAAGACAGAATTCCAGCATGAACATGATGTCCCATTCAGCCATTTCTGTGTGTGACAGGGCAGACAGCCCGTACATGGGTTGAGCCTTATGGTGGGATGGTAGACTGAGGAAGTCCCTCACATCCTGCACAATGGGCACAGCCTAAATCCAATGAGATAAAAGTTGAGGGCCGGCCCAGAAGTCCCTGAGGCAGCAAGACTGCCCAAAGACAACTCCCTCCCTACACCAACACAAACCACTTACTACTTCTAGGGCACCTCAACTAACCAGTTGGCCCCACAATTATCACATACATGGGTTATCACATACTTGTGGCTCATGATATTAGTCTAATTATTTCTCTGTCGTTTTTTTGTAGTATTGTCCACATGAAACACTGTATTCTCCACGTCAAGCGGGCAATCGTCATGAACATTTTTGAAAAGTCAGTACAGTGAATAAGGGAGAGGATCTATTTTTTTACAACATAGGTCAAAGTCTTTTCACAGGCTGTAGAGTTTTACCATGGGTGTGGCCGTGTGTGACTTGATCTGCTCACCTGTTCCCATAGTTTTCCAGCATAAGGCTACTCCCCACAAAAGATTTGCTTAACGTTTGAATGTAGATCCTGCCTTCATGCAGCCCAGCCCCTTGTCTCGCCTGCCCCTTAATTGATAAAGCAGACTGAGCTACAGCAGACGGACTGCTGAACGTATCAGTCTAATGATCTTAACATCCTGCTGGGTTGGGATTGTTTTCAAGCTCCTGTAGTCAAACTTTCAGGGAGATTATACTGCTAATAAATTAAATGTAACCTTCCCATCTGGGGATGTCTGATATGCTGCTCTTGAAGAGTAGATGAAGGGGACAAAGATCACTGCAGAGTATCATTCACACATCCTTTAAGTCTTCGTCCTCCACGTCTACAGTTATAGGGGGATATGTTTACTCAGTGTTTATTTTCAGTATTTCAGAAATGTTCCGATTAAACCAGAGATTACAGGAGATTACTCTGATAGAGTTGTAGATCTTAATTACGTCCTGAGTAGAGTAGGTGAGCTAATGTTGTTCTAATTAATTCCCCCCCACCTTTAATATGTTTCGTCTTATTAAACTACCCTTCATGGTTGGAAATCATGGTTTCAAATCTTCATAGACAAATACTCATTGAGTGTTAGTATGTTGCGTAGCCTAGTGATGTACTTGGCCCAGTCCCAGGGGTAATGTTGCTGTTCACAGTCTGCAAGTGTGTACATGCCCAAATAAGACAAGTCGCCACAGTTAGTCGGCCAAACGGAACGCGTTATACGGCTCAAAACATAGTTGTGAGTTCAGCCGTATTCAACATGAAAAGTCCAGGTCGCCATGAGGCTTAAGTAGTTGTTCACCAGCAGCTATTGGGGGCAGAAACGTCGCCAGGGCGATGTTTCACTACGCCTCCTTGCTGTCGTCTGTGTGTCTCTGACACTGAGGGTTAGCCTGTGTCACCAGGACTCAACAAGTGTGAGTGTCACCTGGGAACACCTGACAACTGCCTGGGTGTGTTGATCTCTGCGTAGGTTAATGGGAGGAGCGTTAAAGTGATGACACGGATGTGTTTTCGTTGTTTACTAAATGGACATCAGTTCCGTCAGTGGCATGTCTGTTGGTTGTATTGTGTCCCCATCACTGACTCTCAAAACTCCTTAATCAGCAATGCTTCAAAGTTGATCATTGTCTAGGTTGAAACAGTGATGGGTGTTTATATCCTGTTGAGCCTGTTTTGTTCATTGAAAAATATGTGAGGCAATTAAGTTTGCTATTACCTTTTCCATCTCCAACCATGCTTCCTCTATACCTGTGACTGTGAAGTCATATTTAAATCTTGCTGTCCTCATACATCACTGAGGATGGATAAGCCGGTATCACTGTTGTCCATTTATCATCATAAAAGTTGCAGGTTTTGCCTGCTTACAAAGACTTGTTGTTTACCAATGTACTATTTACAGACTGATTCTCAGTAGATTCTACAGTGGTTATTTTACATGTACGCACGCCAATAGACCGTTGTTCTTGAGCTTATCTTTTAAGATTTGTAGAATTTTGTACAGATTGGTTTCTTCCCACCTGCAGTCCACGTGGGCTCGCTGGGTGTTTGGGCTAGTGGGAGGTGTTTGTGTACTTGTGAGTCAGTCACTCAGAGCACTGTAGGTGAGAGAGGAGCGCGAGTGACGCTCTCTGGACCCAAACTGCGTGGAGTAGAGACACAGTGAGGTGCACACTCAGGCGCAGGGGAAGGAGCCATCGCCAACGTCCTGAGTGCAGGAGAGAAGAGGCTCCATGTAATCGGCAGCCTTGGTTACAGTGTGTAGGCGTCCGTACTGCCGCTCCTCCACCCACGGCCTCATGGGTAATGCTCTGGCCTGCTTTCCCCTGGTGGGAGGGAGATTAGCCAAGCAGAGTCCACTTTAACTCCCCAAACCCTCCCCCTCTCCCCACCTCCGCCGCCTCCTCCACTCACTCGCTCCCTCTCTGCCTCCCACCTCTAACAAGCCCCCCCCACCAATTTCTAATCCCATTCTTTTATACCCTGGTAACCAAGGGCAACGCTTGTGTCTGTGTCAGCTGATGTGTGTGTGCGTAGTGCCTGTTGGTACACAAAAGGGGCCAAGCACGGCCTGTTTCTTTTTATTAGTTTTGCACTTGCCATAGACTCATTGCACACAAAGGTCATCCTGATGAACCGGTACAGATCACGCCTGTTTTTTCACACAGATAGGAAATCAGGGAACATGAAAACGCAGTTTTCAACTCATTGAACATATTTATTAAAAAAAATATTCCTTCAAAAGTGTGAATTGGGATCGTAGAAGAAGAACCAAGATTCATCCCTTGAAGGTTTAGATTGGTTGAGGGGCAGTCCTATGAGTATATGCGAAGCCCTCTGTGACATTGTTTGTAAAAAGTGTCATACATTTTGATTTGACCTGATTTACAGGAGCACGTATTAATAGCTCTGCGTGCACCATCTGTGTGAGGTAGGGTGGAATAAATGATTCACCCCTAGCAGGCCCCTCCTCCCTGCTTTCACTGGCCAGGCCCCAGTTTAAAAGGCTTTTAAATCAGGCTACAAGTGGATCATGTTCCTGGTGATCGCATCCCCCCCCCCCCCCCCTTTCCTGCCAAGAGGTTGCAGTTAAAGGTGTGATGCCAGGGTCTCTCATCACTGGCACAGTGGAAAAGGTCACCTTCTACCGTCTATTCTGTACTAGGCTGACAGGGAGGGAGATACCACACAGCTGTCCGGAGTCATGCTGATCACAGAAGGACTAGAAAGGGAACACAGACCAAATAGATAAAGACATGACTCACTGGTGACTGTCTTTTGGTAACATTCCAACTTGCGGTGTCGCTATAGCTCAGCTTTCTGACGGTCAGCAACTGAAAGTGGCCTTTAACATTAGCTGTAATTAAATGCTGTGAAATATCATGAAGCATTGTGTTCTTCTTTCTAGTACCAACTTGTTTGTGTGTGTCTTTTTGTAAATGTGTGTGTGTATGTGTGTGTGTGTGTTTAGATCCTGTTCTGTACCTTGAACACCCACAAGATTGACATGGAGAAGTTGCTGGGGGGCCAGATCGGCCTGGAGGACTTCATCTTCGCCCACATCCGAGGGATCAAGAAGGAAGTGGAGGTGCACAAATCTGAGGAGGCACTGGGTCTCACCATCACAGACAACGGAGCTGGCTACGCCTTCATAAAGGTAGGCATGCGTATATTTATGTTTGAAAATGATGAATATACGCATGAAAAACGGTTTGAATTAATTGAAATCTCTTTAAATGTTCCATCAAGATCACGTTTGTCATTAGATCTGTAATCCATTTCAGTTTTTTATCTCCATTCAAGAGTATGGAGGATCTATAAAAAATGCTCATTCATGCCACCTTGTGTTGATAATTAATCATGACATGTAATTGTTCTCAAGGCAAGCACAGTGCATTGGATCGTTCATATTCACAGAAACCAAAACCCCATGGTGATTCACAGATATGATATGAGCATGAGAGATAAGAACAATATCTATGGCTAATGACTGTCCTCTTTTCGTTCAAGCTTTTCTTTCAGTTTAATTCATAATAGGTTCTCCCTGTCCCACATGGAAAGTGACATTGTTGAGAACAAGTGGTTCTTATCTCGGTCAACTCTCATGCATTATAACAACAAATTAATCATTCCCTTTGTTTGTCTTTCTTTCTCTTTCTCTCTTGTCAGCGCATCAAAGAGGGCAGTGTGGTGGATGGAGTGAAGGTGATCTGTGTGGGCGACCACATAGAGTGCATCAATGGGCAGAACATCGTGGGCACACGACACTATGAGGTGGCCCGCATGCTGAAGGAACTACCCAAAGACAAGTCCTTCACCCTGAAACTAGTGGAACCTATGAAGGCCTTTGGTACGTGGTGGGCCGTAACTACACCACCAGTGGCTTGTGGGACTTTTTTATTTATTTATTAATTTATGTACTATTTATGTCAGTTGAATCACATAATGATCTCATGACAAAATCCCTACTCCTGCACAGTCTTTGAAAGTGTGTGTCCACCCCCCCCACCCCCACCCCACCCTCTCCCTCCCTCCCATCTTCAAACAGAAATGCTTGAGCCAAGGTCAAAGGGCACCAAACCTGCAAGCGAGAACAAGATTGGCACAGGGAGGGGAACCCTACGACTGCGCTCCAAAGGGCCGGCGACAGTGGAGGAGGTGGTGAGTGTCCGCTGCTGGGGTTGATCAGAAGTCTCCAGGCAGGGTCCACATGTCCCGGGTCCCATTGCTGAAACCCTGTTGTGTTTTCCAGCCAACGGAGTTCGAAGAGAAAGCGGTAAAGAAGGTGGACGACCTTCTGGAGAGCTACATGGGGATCAGAGACACAGAGCTGGGTGTGTAGACAAAAAAAGTCCCCACTGAATATTCAGTCGAAAAGCACCTTACTGACAACATAATTCAACACTTTTGCACACCTGCTTTATTCGGGTATGAAACGTGTTTCAGCATCATATAGTCAGTTGTAGTAACCTGAAGTGCCACTTCTTCCCCAGCGGCCACCATGGTGGAGGTGGGGCGGGACAAGAAGAACCCAGATGAGTTTGCGATGGCCCTGGACGAAGCCCTTGGAGACTTTGCCTTCCCAGACGAGTTTGTTTTTGACGTCTGGGGGGCAATCGGAGATGCCAAGCAGGGACGCTTTTAGTTATTTAGAGTCTTTTAACTTCCCCATAATTCCTTCGGGCCTCCCAATTTAATCACAGGACACCACAGGACCATGTCACTGGTTTGGGGGGGGTCTTGTAATGCCTTAGGTAGTGTTGCACTGGGGAAAAATGTTGTATTTGAATGACTTGATGAAGAGTTCAATGTTTGGCTGTCATAAGGGCTGGCTACAAAATGCTTAATGGTCTGCATTCCACAATGTACATTATCACACTGGAATTGGTCTTAGTTGTAAAAGGGCATTGATTTATGCATTATCTAGAATATCTACGTACCCTCTTAGAGTTTTCTCTATTTATACTCTACTTATGAACCATACAATCTAGTGAAATGTGCAACATTGGTTATTAAGGGTACACACCTGAATCAGTTAAGTGTAATCACATTACTTTATAACAGTGATAGATATATATTTATATATATGTGTACTTATCACATGTATCACAGTTTTTTTAGGCTTTTTATATGTCTCATGTCAAAATGTTGCTGCGTTTTGAAACGTGGCATATGTAATTAATGTAGTGGTCGTGATCATAGCTATATTTTTTATGCTATATGCTATGGGACTCTCCTCCACAGGGTGTCAGTGAAGGATGTTTTACCATCAATCACACATGGGAAAAACTACTAGTTATATCTTCGTATGATACAACAGCATGAATGAATGAAGGTTTACCATTGTCAGTTATTTCACATATTATTTCAATTTGACTGACACTGGCATTGTGTGACCTCATTCTATTGGTTTGTACCTTTCTGTACACAGTGGATCTTGATCTGCAGATACTAGTCTGTTAAGGGCCTGGCTACCCATTAAGAAGTTATGGCAGTGAGACAGAAAGAGTGAAATAGTCTTAGATCCCATGTTCCCTTTCCAGTAAAACTGGACTTTCAGTACAGGATTATCATACAGCAGGTTATCTTAACCAAGGAGAAGTAATGGCACAATTTCAACTAACATTCCTTATCTTTTAGTAGCATTTTTGTACAAAGTGCTAGAGCGTAATTAAGATATGAAATAGATTGTTTTTGTTTTTAATTTATTCATAAAAATATTTGTGAAATATATTTTTTACAGCCTTAAGATCTGGCACACCATTAAACTGAAATCCATCTCTGAATTCTGACATCTTGAAGCCTGTTTGCCTCACTTTAGAAGTGTAAATACAATACAAATGTTAAAACAAAAGACTCAAAAAAGTCAATACAATATTTATTTTTCTTAGCAAAAGCATGCTTAGCATGCACTTTACAGATAATCATACAAGTTTTTATTACGTTTTATTGTCCATAAGTGATGGTAAATGTTTTGATAAATGTTCTGTGTTTGTGTAATTTTATTTGTTTGACTTGCATCTTATACTACAAGGTAAAAGACACAGTGGTACACAGTGACGTATGTGGCAGTGATGTCATATTCTGGTATATAGTAAACCATAGTACATTATGTAGTTTTTATGTAGTTTTACAGTTCTGCCCTTTAGTTACACTAAATAAAATAATTCAGTACAACAAACTTTATTTGCACACTTTGGTGTGTATATACAAAATAGAACATGACAACCATCCATTTTGTTAATCTGCTCTTCAAAAGAAGTTTAGCAAAGCCGGTAATATTATGAACCAGTTGGAATAAATTTTTCACGAACATCGAAAACGTTACCTGTAAAATAATCTTACATTTAATAACATACTATGCCAAAACTGGCAGAATTGAACAACTAGCATATTCATTGTAATACATATAGCTACCCCACAAAAGCTAAAGAATTTGAAGAAAAAAAGGCCTCAGATATAGTGAAGCTTTTCTTTAAAATAAGGTAATACTGTAGAGGACTTGGAAGCACATATCTGTAAATTTTGTCAAGGTTTACTTTGATGCCTGACATTTACGGGGCTATTTTGAGAGATTGTTCAGCCTCTACAGAGTATATATATATATTGCATTGATTGAAGTACAGTAGATTGACCATACACAAGGTTTGTGATATTGAAATAAGACATTTTCTACTACAGTAACATATCAGAAAAGGCTGTTAGGAAATGCAGTATGAAAAATACATTACTCGAGCACCTGTGTCAAATGGACGGTTGCTTGAAGACTCGTGGCTATGAGACTCACATTCATCCTCAAAATAAGATGGGGAAATTATGTATGATAAGTTTATAGATGTCGAATTTGCACTTAATAGAAGTAAAACTACTGGGTGGATTTGACTACGGACTATGGGCAGTATTGGCCGGCTGCCTTGTCTATCGACTTTCAGAAAGAATGCCTGTATATCCTGCTATATTCACAGTTCATCTCCAACATGGGAGCTCCTGAAGGCATCACCTGTCAGCTTCTCCTGGGCCTCCTTCATCCCAGATACAACTGCAGGATCAGAAGGGGTCACAACCAAAACTGTTAGTCACAGACACTTGCATTGACTTTACTTCAATTATAGTTTTGTATGAGATCAATACCTTGATCTGAACTGCTGTAGAAATACTTGTAGTTGGGATTGCCATTTTTGTTGGTTATCTCAGGGTGAACTCTGCCACTGGGATCTATGAGACGCATAAGCAACAGAATATGAGGGGTGGGACTTCTATTGGTATGTACTCATATATATATGTGGACAGGCAGGAGTATGTTTATTTTACCAAGGAAAAGAATTCTAGGAATGTATCCACCATCTGGGCTGAAGGCCTCATCCTTAGGCTCCTCCTCATCCTGTTGAAATACATATGTGGTAAATCAACTATATTGACCATCTATCTACATACACAATATACACACACAACTACCTTCACCCTGGTGTACGGATGTATAGCAGGGGTGTCCAATCCTGGTCCTAGGGGCCACTGTCCTGAAGGTTTTAGATGTTTCTCAGCTCTAGCACACCTGATTCTAACGAATGATCATTATCATGCTTCCACAGAGCTTGCTGATGACCGATTCATTTGAATCAGGTGTGATAGAGCAGAGAAACATCTAAAACTGTTAGGATAGTGGCCTTCGAGGGCCAGGACTGGACACCCCTGATGTATAGCCTGAAATAATTATTCTGTCAAAGGATGGAATAACCTTACCTCCAGATTTACCATGACAAAATTGTGAGCCAGTTCAGATATTTCCTTAGACTCTGCAAACTTAGGTTTCAGAGCTGAAAAAAATGGGTTAAACGCCATAAGCATTTTCTTTTAGAAAACCTTTTTTTTCCTCTCAGCTGGGATCAATAACATGCTCATGTTACATAAAGCACTGATTTGAGAAAGTACCAACTTCAGTTTGACAACTTAACACAGAAGATGAATGAGGGGAAAATACCTTTGCAGGCTCCACACCAAGTTTTGTGAATAATGACCATCAACGGCAGGCCACTGTCAAGAGAACCAGTGGGCTGATTAAATGAATAGGTATGGAACACACGAACAGCTGTTCAGGCAACACCTAGATCACTGATTAAAGCTTGATAAAAGGTTCTCATTTCAAAGAGTAACATGATCACCTGGCCTCTGCTTCTTTCTTTCCATCATCCAGGCTTCGCCAGTGGATATTATCCCCAAATCCTGTTTAAAGAAACATACTAGTCAATAAGAAGGCTTCATCTTTCTCATTGTGAATGGTACAACAATGGCAGGGGTGTGTCTCGGAGTGTTAAGAGAGCCATCTGGCTGAATGGTAGCTGAACAAACTGTAGCAGAATATGACTAACTTGAACTTGTTTATTAGACTTTTTTATGAATCAAATATCAGAATTTAGGACCCCAGGCCTTGATATGGCATGATATGGCAGATAAGATTTTTAGTCGGAGTGAAAACCGAGTCCATTTAATTTGCTGTCTGTCTCATTCTGTAATAATAAGCCTTGGGATATAGCAAATAAAATACTTTTCTGTGAGCGATTCTTGAGCCAAACAAAGTTGTCAGAAATAAGGTAGTTTAAGGAAACTGTACAACACGTTCACATATATAATTTTTCAAAAGGGGATATGACTAAAGCAAAACGAAAGTTGAGGTTGGTCAATTTGGTAAGCACTGTGAATTTACACAAATTGTTTCAATAAAAACCCAAAATAGACATTGCTAACGTTGAAGAGGTAAACGAGGTTATTGCTCGTTTATTCGCAGCAAAGCAGAGGTGTGCTGCCGCCTTCCTTTCACCACCTGCCCACACTCAACACTCGTTTGCGTTAATGATTACCTTACCTCGGCTATTCCCTTCTTCAGCTGCAACCTTATGAAGATAGGAAAACGAAAATAGGACTTGGAAAGCGGACAACAAAGCAATATTGACTCGGGGGGACAGCATATTTGTGGCCTTTCAACAATCTTGCTGTCTACTGGGTACTTTCAACTTCTAGCTCGCCAGCAGTAGATGGACCAGAAACCGGTATTAATGTACCACGTGACAGGATGAGGCAGAGGGCTTGAATACAATGTAATTATTTCAAAATAAAAGTTCAGGGTGAGCTGCCGAAGAATTGTGTTATAATTTCTGGATTTCAAGGTCAGTGTTGACGAACAGAGTGGACACAATAATGTAACGTAAAATAATGGAAATGCGTATGGAACAAGGTGTTTCTTGACATTTTCGATAGTTGTCTACATTTAATGCCTTACCACCACCTAGTGGTCAACAGATGTCCTTCAATCTGACAGGTGTTGTCCCACATGCACCCCACCCTAAAAAAGCATCCCCTCGCGGGGGCGCGCTCAAATAAAAAAGTGAAAATTTCGTTTTGATATCATAACAGAGCAAACTGCATCAAACCATTCTTAATGTATACCAAAGAGACAAGTAACCAGCTCTCTCCCCTCCGTTTGGTTGCGATATCAAGACAACATCTTCCACTTTTTGATTTGAGTGGCGTGCGTGCGCGATCCCGCGAGGGTGTGCTTTTGGGATGGGGGTGCAACTGAGTGCAAAACACCGGAATCATCATCATCACCTCGTGCTACTGTTGCAAATGGTGAGGTAGCCTGGGTAATTACGTCCAGTACGAACAATTCCAGCTACTGAAGACAGTCTAGCCACAGGTAAATCTTTCATATTTTATGATTCAACATCTGTACCTAAGACAGCAGTCATATTTATGTTTAGTCACATACTCCAGTGTTCGTCGATCATTAAAGTTTGCATCTGATCGTTGTTTACCAGCATGCTAACGTAGCTAGGTTTAGCTAGCTAGCGTGTACTGACATGTCGTTCCACCTAGCTAACTCTCTTTTATTGTCAATTTTGTATTTCAATGAATCACGTTGTTGTTATAGTTAACTAACCCTAACCCTAACCCTTTAAAACTCGTACTTACTAAAATTGGATGAAAGTGCACGAGTTAGCTGGCTAGCCTAGAGAGTAACCTGTTACATTGGATTAGGTAGCTCAGCGAGTTAGCTAACAGTTAGCTTCATTAATGAGGGAGGTAGACAGACATGCAGACAGATATTGCATGTGACATACTTGTTCACTCCTCGGTAAATTTAATGACGTTGTTGTGTTAGCTTTGGGGTCCGTGTAATTCATAACATATTCTGAAGGTATTGTGTTACAATATCTTGAGGCACCATTTTTTATAATGACTAAAACTGGTTCTTCTTCCGTCTTTTTAATAGTCATGAATCAAGAGAAGCTTGCAAAACTCCAGGCTCAAGTCCGGATAGGGGGAAAGGTACGAGTCCCTTATGTGTTTGCTGTTATGTGATGTTCAATGATTGAGGTCATCTGCATTAGATTATAACTAATAACATTGCTGAGAGGGTACCCGGGTTATGCTCTAGTATAGGCTGGGACAGATTAAATGTAGACTGATGTAATTCTGAGACAGAAGGTAAGGATCTGTACCTAGAGCAGTAGGTGAGTTATTCATCCTTATGTGGTGATGGAATGTGTTGAAACAGGAACTTTACTGTTTTGGTGGAGAAGCTAAGGTCACAAAAGACCTGCCAGCCTTTTTCCCCCCGACCTCAGCATTCCTATTATGGACAGATGCTTTGACCCGATCAACTGTTGTGGCCTGTCATTGTCAGCTCTCTTGTCGAAGGTCTCTTCCCTCCACTAGATGGTGACATAAATGACAGGTTTATTTTCAGCATTTATTCTTTCAACCTGCATGTAAATGTTTTTATCTGCACCGTAATAATGTTCAACACCATATGCTCTGTCCGCAGGGGTCGGCCCGTAGGAAGAAAAAGGTAGTTCACAGGACAGCCACTGCAGATGACAAAAAACTGCAGAGTTCTTTGAAGAAACTAGCTGTGAACAACATTGCTGGTATTGAAGAGGTATGCTGTACCCATGTTGAAGTTCCCTGTGAGCTCTTCTCTCTTTCTTCGCCAAGTTACATGGGATGTGGAACAGCCAGTCGGAGTGTATGGCTAAGCCTGTGATCACTTTGGCGTGCCAGCATTTGTGAAACACCTTGCAACTTCCTTCCCAGGTAAACATGATAAAGGACGACGGGATGGTGATCCACTTCAACAACCCCAAGGTTCAAGCCTCCCTGTCAGCCAACACATTTGCCATCACTGGCCACGCAGAGACCAAGCAGCTGACCGAGATGCTGCCTGGGATCCTGAGCCAGCTAGGGGCGGACAGTCTGAGCAGCCTGCGGAAACTGGCCGAGCACTTCCCCCGGCAAGGTGAGCTGAAACTCCTACTTCTGATTGAGCACACCCACTCAGTAGGTCTGATGAGAGAGCACGTTGTTGAGAAATATTACAAGTCCAACATTGTTTTCCCCTTGTTGTAGCACTGGAAACCAAGGCAAACAAACCAGAAGATATTGAAGAGGAGGATGACGACGTTCCAGGTATTGATTCTGTACCCATTGATAGTTATAGAATTATTATTTAATGGATAATTATGTTGTCATTTTGGCGTTTTTTGGGGTTCGTTTATTTATAGACCAATATCCTTGTATTTGTCATACAATCAGTTAACCCCTTTGTACATTTCATGCTTTTGAGACTGTCTTTGAGCCATTCTATCATGTCCCTGTTTCAGATCTTGTAGAAAACTTTGATGAAGCGTCAAAGGACGAAGCCAACTAACCAATCCAAGTCACCGTCATCCACCCTTATTTGGTCTCAAAGGTGCATTTGTCAGTTATAACGTAATCGAGGATTGCAATGGCAAAGAAACATCATAATATCAAGGACAGCCACCTACACCAAAGGATGTGTTCTGTATTTTAACTTGATGGAACTGCCTAACAAGAAATGCTACTGTCTAATTTGCCTTTCAGAACTGTCAAGGAAGCGTCAATCGGATGATCCTGTATTTAAAAATGTATTGTTTATTAAAGAAAATGATTCATGAAATTCTTTGTTGCTTGTTTTTTTCCTCTGTGTTGTTGTTTATCCTTGGACTAATATAGAAGGCCTGAAAACAATTTCTAAATTATTTGAAGCATGTTCATCAAAAGCATGCAGGGTTTGGCCTAGCGCTACTGAAAAGAATGGAAAGTGCATCAGTGACCACAACACATTTTAAGTAATTCCTTTATTGTTGGGTTGAAAATTCATCACGCATGCGAACAGCAATGGTGTAGCCGTGGTATCTTTTTTTATTAGCAAACGAGAGAAGTTAACAAAACAAAATGAAGGAACTGAACATCTCAAGTTTCTGTACAGATCAAAGTATACTACAATATATACTATTATAATACAACTGGCTTACAATACATGTAAATAAGTACAGCAGTCACAAAGAAACAAACTTCAAGTTTGTTGAATCAGTGTTAACCGAAGTTAGGCAAGTTTCCTTGATTTCTTTTTCCCTCTGACAATATCATTGACTATATTATGTAAAGCTAATATGTTCTGTATTAACATTCCTTTTCTAAAAGTGCTAAGCTTTAGAATTGATTCCACTGGAAAGAAAACCCTGTCACTTGGAGAAAACCCCTGCAGTTCACACATTTGAATCAGATACAAACAGAGCTGTGTTTGCCAGAATAAGAAACCTTGCACAGAAGTCAGGCCCATATTTCATAAGACTCAAGGATTTAAGGCCATAAACTGACAATGGCAGCCATGTCATTCAAGAGCAACAAGGAGTTTTTGGGGGGGGGGGGGGGGGTAAAAGTGTAAACTGACTGTGGCCATCACATCTCAATGACCGCTTTGAGTTTAAATATTATTGAGGCTTTAAAATATTCAACCCAGTTTTTGATAGAAATTCAGATAAAGGAAGAGCGCATTGTTTTATAAATATAAGGAAGGAAAAGGATGAAGTTACAAGCTGAGAAGAGATGTGAAGCATTGTCTACTACAGGCTTACAATCGAATGCACTTAGATGAATCTGGGAGGACCTCAACCCACACTGAAATGCAGAACTCGGTTCAAGGCTAAGTGAGATCAAATGGTCACAACACATCCTCCTTCAGGAATTCTGAAAGGGAGGTTCATCGTCTCTGACTGACTTCCTATCGCTTTGACAGCAACATCATATGTTTCCATACATGTACTCCCGAATTTTCTCTGGATTAAGAACAACAACATGAAATGGTTCTTCAACCTGAAATTAGTTAAGAATTCTTTGATTTAAGTGACTAAATATGTCATCCCCTGTATTCCATTTACTGTTCAAGCAACAAGAGTGAAAAACGAAAATTGACATTAGTAAGGTATCACTTACAATGAGATTTGATGAATTTATGCAAATGTTTCTTCAAATTGCTTTTAACAGGCTACGTATTTAATTCTAGGCTATATTTTATTGAAAATATCTGACTACGAAAATGAATATTTGCACACCATCTATTTCTTATAGACTTCTTCACTTCTTCTTCACTCTTGCATGTATGCATATACGACAGTGAAGCAAAAAATTATGGATGCGTTCATGTCGATGGTAGTGCGGTGGTTGAAGCGTGTTTTTTGTTTTGCGGACAGACTTTACGTTGCTGGATTGGGGGGTGGGGCTGGAGCATCTCCTTGCGCTCTGTCATACCCTTCATTATTTTAAGACATGAAGAGCAGCTATCTACAGGAATGCATTTAACACACGAGAGACCAGCTTTGGATCTTGGTGTATGTTTCATACAATAACATTTAGCCTGTCGTCGAAAGGAAAAATAGTTGAAACCTCTCTTTAGTCATGCAGTAATTACAATAGAAACACAATGGATACCAAAGCTCTAGATACCACCTGAAGCATTTTCCCACAAACAGTAATGGCAACCAGTCAAACTGGGTGGGTGTGCAGGGGGGGAGGTGGGGGTTACGGTATCATAATAAACTAAGATCATTTCAATCAGGAATGATCCATTGGCTCCATCATATTGGTAGGCTCAGCATCCTGGCTATCCATTTCCTCCAGCTCTTCAGGGCTAGCATCCCTCCCTCCGGGTTTGGCTCCTAGCTCCCTTGGTAGACTCGCCGCAGACACGTCCATAGACGAGAGCTCTGGGTTGGCCGTGCCTGCCTGGGGAGCGGCTCTCCTGGCCCCGCTTGTCCGCTCTGCAGAGCCCCCTGGGGCTGCAGCGAGGCTCTGCTGCTCCCTCAGGTGGCGGTCCATGGAGGCCTGGATGGACGAGACCATTTCCTGGAGTTTTTTCCTCTGCTCCTCGATCATGTCGGGGTCCAGGTGGCGGCTGTCCTTCATGGTGACGAATCCGGGCGCCATGCGGACCAGCTCCTTGGTGGCGTCCTCGGGGATGTCCGAGAGGTCGGGGCCTCGGGACACGCTGGCGCTCAGGTCCACGCCGCTGCTGTGCTGGCGGGTGATCGGCTTGTGCTCCGGAGGAGACGAGCCGGGGGGAGCGCTGCCCAGGGAGTGCCCTTTCCCCTGGAAGGCCGTGACGTTCTGGAGCTGCTCCTTCTTGCGCACCACGCCGCCGCTGCCGAGACGGAGCAGGCCATGGGAGGGGCTCCCCTCGCGGCTCCTGGAAGAGGTCTCCGAGCGCAGCTGGACCAAGGCTTCCTTGACGAGGTCCTCCACGTCGGGGCCGACAGGGAAGTGTCCTGCCGTGTCCACGCACAGCTCCAGACGCTCCTCCGCAGCGTTGTAGACAAACGTCTTCCCGCTGAGGTGGGGCAGGGTGCAGTGCTTACCGTCTAGCAGGCCTACATGACAAGAATTGGGAAAGGCTATAATAAATACAATGTTACTTTGACAAATGTTGAAATAATCATGAATGTATTTACACACAACAACAACAACAAAATATTTGTTTGGAAAAATACAATGAACAAACAAGGCGTCTCTCCCATAAACATACGCGTGCTGGGATACGTTTGGAAGCCAAATCAAGTAAATATGAATTCCCTGTCATTTTCTTTTAAAACTAAACATAAACCTACTGCTATGATAAGAAGAATGAGTCATGAGATACAGCAACATACCCATATCCTTCTTCACGATGTTGTAGAAAACGCCACCCTGCTGGAATAAGTGAGGCAGTTTCTTTGCATATGACCAGACATCCTCCCCTGCAAAGTCAGAACAAAAAACGGATATCACAGCAGAACTCCACAATAAACATAGATCGAAATCATTATTATGGTTAACATCACACGGTTGCATGTGTATAACCATGTGGTATACAGTATTTGATTGTGATGTACTTTATGCACACACAAAGACAACCAAATGCCGTTAAAAATAATGTGCCCAGTCAGGGGGTGAGGAGAGATTAGATTGGCTCTGTAACATCTTCCAATTCACAAGGCACATGTCTGAAACCCACTTTACAGATTAGCTACCAGCAATAACTTCACAAGGCATCAGCCTGTGGCTTGGCAAGGCTTGGACTGTCTTCCGAGAGACCACAGTTGCACGTCCGGAGGGGTTTATTTATGGTTTGGCTCACAGAGCTGACACGATCGTCCTTAACTCTACCTGCCGATCACATCAGCCCTGCAACTCTTGCCCAATAAAAACTATTTCTGAACGTTCCACCCAGCTGAATGCAACTTTCAACTCTGACCCTGTTGGCAGCCAGGTGAGGGATAGAAGATCCATCTGTGTCAGCAAATTCACATGGCTCTCTCTTTTTCACTGCAAAACAACTTTTAATATGCCCTTTAAATACAATTCTAATGATACAGTCTCCATTAAGACCACTTTAGTTGATTATAATTACATTGAGTGGGGGGGGAGTGATTATCCTTAAAGATTGGACATGGATCTATCATTGGCAATCTTGGCTCAATAGTCACTCAATACCTGCAGTTTGTTATTCATCCTGCCTCTTGTAACTAATCCAAGAACAGCATGCCCTTCTGCTGTGTGTAGATGTTTGAGGCATCTGACACCGATCACATTCTGGATTATCTGAAATACTGGCCTTTGCTGACTGAATGATCTAGTGGACAAACTGGACATGAGATATTGATTCTACAGGATAGTCTTGCCAGTTAATATATCTATCTAAAAGAAAGGGGCCTCACCAATTCTACCCTTAGGGTACCAAGTGGTTAGGCTTTTTCCCAAATAACATAGTCTGCTATTCAAATGATCTCATGCAGAATAACTAGGCTGCTAGATATCAAAATCCACTCCCTCATATCTCTTCAAATCAAACCACACCTTTGTGACAGCAGGCCAAATCAGTAATGTTCATGAAAGCATAAATGCAAAGATGTTCAGTTCCCAAACCCTTCCACTTTCTTACCCATTAAGGTCGCAAGGAGGCAGAGAGAGGACATCTCAAGGTCGATGTTATCTTGCAGCTCTCGGTTACTCGTTCTACTGGAAGTCACTGGATCATCGCTCTTCACAGTGTGGAGGGCCGCGTGCGAACTGGAAGCTCGAGGGACAGAGACGGGGACCTCTGGTCCCCTCAGGATCTCCACCGTGACCCGGTCCCCGTGCTGCAAGGCTACCGGCTCGTTCTCCTCCCCGTCCTTAGGAGGACAAAGTTCTTTTGGAGGGAACCCATAGCGGATACACTGCTGGGCCGGAGGGATGGAAAACTCCTTGGCGATGCTCTTCTGGAGCTCCGAAAAGGTGGTCTGGGCCTGGAGAGTCAGCATGGCTTGCCTGCCGTCACTGGTCGTCACGCGGATCTTCTTCTCTTTACTGGAGGTTGGGGAGGAGGATGATTTGGTGGGCGTGGCCGGAGCAGAGGAGGAGGAGCTTTCTGTGGCAGGGCTTGGGGAAGACGGTCGGTCCTGTCCTTTCTGTTCCTGCTTCAGCTGGTCAGTCCTCCTCTTCTGGGCTACTGAGGCCTGTTCTCGGATGCTCTGCTTGAGGTTCCTTTCGGCTTTGCTCATGGTCAGCTCTTCTTTGTGGAGGGTCTTTGCTTTCTGACCCGTCAGTATGATCTTGGTGGGCGGCTGGTTGTCCACAGCCGCCTGCTGGGAGTCAGGCCCGTCGGTGAGCCTCTGGGCGTGAGCTCCGTCTATGGAAACTGGATTGTACTCGTCCGGGTTCTTTTTGGCGGTGTGATGCAGTATGGTGTTCACCACCTTCTGCACAAGGATCTCGCTCCCAAACTCCCCTGGGAAATGTTTGGTGACCAGCTTCATGGCGACATCGTAGACGTTGCTGTTCAGGGTGACGTCCACCTCATACTGGAACCAGTACACGGTCTCCCGCACAACGCGTCCACCCCACTCCAGGGTGATGGGGAACGCCTCTGGAAGGTTATCGTACTCCTTGTTCTCCCAAAAGTGCTTGAACCCGCATCCGCATTTCCCCCCCTGGGACCGGGTGTTCGTTCGGTCTCCGTCCAGGTACACAATCGAGCCGTTGCCGTGAATGTGGCGCACCGACGTGCCGTGGCACCAGTTGCAGGTGTTCAGAGAGCTCAGCTTATAGTCAGGAATGAGAACGTCCCTTTCCGGGTCGTAGGAACAGACAACGTTGTTTAAGGGGAAACTGTAGTTCTTATCAGGTCTGAGTTGCCCGTGGGTAGACTTGGCCAGGTTGTACAGCTTTCCACCTGGCGCCAGCCACTCAGCCGGCACGTGGAGCTCGGAGAGGGCGTTGCAGATCAAGCAGCGGTGCAGACGGTTCTCCGCAACGGACTTCTTGGCCGCTTCGGTCACCTCCTCCGGCTGAACTCCGATCACGCCTGTCCGTCTGTAGACGTACTGGTGCACGTCCGCCACCAAGGAGGGGTGGATGCCGTGCTTCTCCATGAAGATCTCCTCCATGGCATTGACCAGTCTCATGACGTACTTATCTTGCAGGCTCCTGTCTCCTCCGATCACACAGCTCCCGTCTTGCTCCAGCTTGATATACTTCTTGATGAGCTCCTGAGGCACTCCCCATGCCTTTGGGAGAAGCCTGGCCGGCAACTTGGGAACCACCGTATTCTTAATTCCCACGAGAGGGATGTAGTGGTTCCTCCCTGAGCTACTCCACGCGATGCAGATGGGTTTGTTGAACTTCCCGTCTTTCCCCTGACAATGCTCTTCTGGCACTAGACCCGGAAGAAATGTTGCAGAGTAATCCCCGGAGCTCCGCATTCCACTCAATGAATCTAACAAGATTATGGGGCGGTGTAGTACATTTGCCAAGCCAAATATGTGAATGTTTCGTAGTCCCAGTGGCACACCTTCTGGTGGGATGAAAAGGGGGTCACATTCATTGATGATGTCCTCCCATTCGGCCGCATCAATAAAATCCTGGAACAGAGCCTTGTAGCGATCAAGGTTTTGCTTGAAGTTTTGTTTCAAGTTCTCCCTTAAGGCATGCCAAAACAGTTCTCTGCCTACCAGTGCCCTGGACACAGCGTGGACCAGACAGTGTCCATCGCCATCCACATGCACGGGAATAAAACATTCTCTATTGCTGTTGGCTTTTTTAATCTCCTCCAGAGTGTCATGGAGGTAGATCAGGCTGCCAGACCTGTCCTTGCCATAGCCGACGGTGGAGACATGTTCTTGTTCGATGAGGAAAGCCCTGTCCCCTAAGAGTGAGCAGTCAAACATCTCTCCCTGGTTCATTTCCCTTAGTAATTTTGCTTTGCCCGACTGTTTGTCCATACCATATCTAGTTAGAATAGGAGATAGTAACTTGCAATGGTAATTTGAAAGCCCCATTACTTTAACCAACTCCGTTCCCTTTTTCGGGGCTCCAGTGACACCGAGGAGAGCATTTCTTAGCAGATTGTGAAGCACAACGTCTGGATCAGTTACTTCTTCCACATTTAAAAGATTCTTCTGTTCGTGTCGTTGGCCACACTCAGTGCATTCGATGCTAATTGAGCCGTAAGCAGGGAAGAATAGCCTCGCCTGGCATTTTGGGTCCGGGCAAGTACCAGACAAAATACGCTTGTCCTTCTTCTTGGAGCCTTGTAGCATTGACATTTTGGAAAATTAAACTACACTATGTAACAACCTTACAAAACCATTATGGTTTAATCAACAGAGAACTATCAAATTCGGTTTCACTTACGTTGCTAGCTTGTTACTTACTAGCGGAATTACAGAATAACAACACGGAAGCAGTCCGTTTTTCTCAGTAGACTCTCTGTTGCGATACGTAATTCGCAGTGGATTGTGGTACCTGTAGTTTGGTCGACTATGCCTGAAGTGCTGTTAGCAATTTTTTCCTTTTTTTGTGTAAAACAATAGTTTGAACATTATATTGACTTCATAATATTACTATATATTTTACCACTTTAAATAAATGTGTGGTTTTGCCTCACAATGGTCTGATGGTGTATATCAAGAATCAGATGTTTAACTACAAGAGCCACAGTGCAAAATTTCAACGCTTTGTTTTCCGCAATATAACCGGAAAATTCTTCATCTTTATGAAAGAACGCACATATAACAACATAACATATTAAGCCCAGTCGGAAGAGGGAGAATATGATTATCAAAGGTATTTTTAACCTTAAGAATGCTATTTCGTCAGACAGCATTAGTAAAGTAATATTATGAACATGTATGGCGTTTATTAGCAACTTTTATTGTGAAAAACCACAGAACGGTGACTTAGGCAGTAAAACCTAGTGCAGACCCGGAAGTACTTTCTTAGTGTCGCTGGCAACATAGATTTCTTTCCATAGAATTAAGCCTTTCGCTCCTTGCTTACAAACCTATCTAACGTTTTAAACACTCGAGTTGTCAGCTATCTATTTTAATTGATCCAGCCTTATTCGAAACATCACAATGTACGCAGTATTAAAGAATATGAAGGTTTTATTGGTATTCAGCATTCTCTCCACTTTTTCAGTTCCCATTTGCGCCTGGGATACCGATCTGGAGCTTTTTGATCTTGTAGAAGAAATTCCTCAATCTTTTTACGAATTCCTGTCGGTGGAGCAGGTGAGTTGAAACCTTGAACTTTGTAGAAGCCTCTAACTAGTTTGCATAATTGTTGCTTGCAACTGAACTAGGGCAGACCCCCCAAAAAACTACACTTGCAAATCTGCCGTATAGCGTTACTTACTACATCATATGTTATGGACATCTAAATATTAATACCGTAGAGGTGTAAGTAATCTGGTTTTCTGTAATGATATGTAAAAATTGCAAGAAGATTTGCATTTCATGCCGCTTTTAGTCAACCTTCGGCAGACCTACACCATATGTCACAATTGAAAGGACATTTCTTAATTAATCAAGAAAATTGTTATAGCCAATTGTATAATACATTTTACATTACTGATCTGAAACTATAGCAAACCTTAATCCCACATCGCTAGACCACATTAGTCCCATTGCTTTCATGCATCTTCAAGATCAAGAAGGACACGTGTCAAAAAGGTAACGGGAGGATTTTCTTGGAAATATTTTTAAGTCCACACCGTATACATTTTAAAGGCCCACACCGTATACATTTTAATTCGTGACTAAAACTATTAAATTCACATTGTTAACATGCGAGTAAGTATACTTTTCACAGTTAGGATAATGCACCTTCTTGGAATAATCAGGGAGATGCATCCAGTTGGAACCCTCATATGTTGTATCATCCTCAATTAGATTGGAAGACAGGAAGGCTGCTCATAATCATTTTCTTTAAATCTCAAGGGCTGTATTTCACTGGCTGGTAAAGTAGTATGTTGTAGCTAACAGGTCTGTTAGTCTTTCAATGTATTCAAATTTTCTTTGTTTTTTTCTGATTTAGGATGCATCTTCAGCAGACATCAGAAAGGCATATCGCAGGCTGTCTCTTACTCTACATCCGGACAAGAACAAAGATGAAAATGCTGAGACACAGTTCAGACAAGTAAGACTTACTTAAGTAATAGACTAAGCAAGCATGTGAAAGCTGGCCTTTGAAAAGACATATCCATAGTGGGAAGTTTTGACAATGCAACTGTTTAATAAGATACATTTATGATATTTGTTCGGTTTCTGTACTGTGTAGTAGATCAATGTGTGTAGTAAAAGGCTGCAATCTGTTTCAATGGATCTTAAGAGAAAATGAGAGCTAGCTGCCTGCATTTAAAATATGAACAGATTGGCCATGATGACCTTTAAAAAATGACCTTTGAACTTAGATTTTTTTTTAAAAATAAGGTAGCTGGTTGCATACACTTGAGAGCTATTCTTTTGATAGTTATAGCGACTACAATATAATAAATACCACTGTATATGGATTTTTTTGTCTAAAGTAGTTGCTCTTCTGATACCGTCGTCTCGTGTGTCACTTCATCTTTTTTCCTGTAGCTTGTGTCCATCTACGAGGTACTCAAAGATGAGGAGAGAAGAAAGAGGTGAGAAATATTATTATTGTTATTAAAATGTTTCCAATGTAGACACGTTGATACTTATATGAATTCCATATTTTTGGCAGCAATGTAGAACCTTTAAATAAATAAATGTACGTATACATGGAAATAAGAGGTTTTTCTCTTCTTGAGTGAAAGGAATAAGACCATATCAATTATGACCTGTCCTTTATTACCTAATTACATATCATGTTTGAAATATCTGTAAAACGAGGTCACCTCAGCTGTAATAACCTTTCTCTTTACCTTTAACAATTCATAAAACAGTCCTTTTTGTGTTTCCCTACAGCTACAATGATATCCTTGTCAATGGCCTACCAGACTGGAGACAACCAGTATTCTACTATAGACGAGTCAGAAAGCTGAGCAATGGGGAACTAGGCTTCCTGCTGTTCCTGATCCTGACAGTGGGCCATTATGCTGTTATCTGGTCCATCTACCTGGAAAAGCAGCTGGTGAGAGAAGCTTGTTAGCTCTGGTTTCAACACTTTGGGTTTGCGGGTGACCTGTCATGGCACTTTGGGGTTGTAGGTTAGATGTCATAAATGATCATGATCACGTTTGGCGCACCTTCAAAATCTCTTCGCATTTTCTTGTGAATAATCCAAAGATGTAACTGGAAATGTTCTTATGCTACGAGTGAGCCTGGGGAGAAATCAAACAAAGCAAATATAATAATACTCTATTATCATGCTATCTAATGTATTTATAAAATGCATAAATGATTGTTTTATTCATATGTTCAGATTGTGTTCAGAAGGGTTTTACAGGAACTTTTCCCACACAGGTCAAGCTCAAACATTCTTGCATGTTTTTTTCATCTGCAGGATGAACTTCTGAGTAAGAAAAAAAAGGAGAAAAAGAAAAAGTTGAACAGCAAGAGTGCTGATGAATCCAAGTGTATAGGTCAGGACAAGGCAGAGAGGTAATTTGATAATCATACCTATTTAATGCACTTTCTCATAGGACATCATGTTAATTATCATGTTTTGTCATTACAGATGCCAAGATAAACCTCATTGGCAGGATATCTTACCTCTTAAGTTGAGCATCTGGCTGTATTTGTCACTCAAGTCCCTTCCACAAGCCATCCAGGTAGAAGAAATACAACAAATACATACCTTTTAAAGCTTTCTTTATTTACTTAAGAATACGAATGCATAACATCTGACAACTGGAAGGACACTGAACTGGATTACTGATTAGGTTGTCAAAAGGAGGAACATCCACCACATTGTGGATATCGATCATACTCTCAGACTGTCTTGTGTTTTAGGACATGAAACAGTATTATGAAGACTACAAGCAGATGAAGATTGAAGAGAAAGAGGAGGCTCAAGCTATGGCAGAACAAGAGACTACACAGAGTAATTAACATGCCACTATTTATTTTACCTTTGACTAAAACAACGTAGTTAAAGAAAATGCATGAATGTGACCAATGTAATTTGTATCTTGTTATTTTCAGTTTATATTCATTTATTCCCACAGAAGAGAAGCGACCCAAAGTGAAGAAACCAAAATTTGAATTCCCTGTTTATGAGCCAGCTATAATGGACACTGGGTTCCTTCCATCTTATGATCAGGGCACCTCTATTGAAGAGATAGAAAATCAGATGGATCACTGGCTTGATGACAGCAAGTCAGAGAAGAAGAAGGTGATTGGTTCATATTTTTTCCAAACCAGTGTCTTTGTTGCAAATATCAACTTGAAAAAAATGACTGTCCAGAATAATATCAAATTTTTACCTCATTTAATAGTGTGAATGGCCAGTTTAGGAACAAGCTTGTTCTAGCTGTGGTAGCTTCTTGTTGTGTAGTCATAGATATGGCCAAGACGGTTGCTTTTCCATCTTATCCTGCCACTCCGTGATATGCAACAGCAGCAGATCATTGTATTATCCTTACAGCTACCAATAGACATCGACACAACACTTTTGTTCATTAGCATGCTAGCCAAAAGGTCTGTTGTCATACTATAGACCTGATTATCTTTGGAATGTTTCACTGATGTGGTATCAAGATAAAGTTCCTTCGGAAATTAGTCCGACCACATTATTTTCCCGTGCAGTTTTTGTTCCGTTCAACAGAGGTGTTTTTATTCAGCAGACACCCGAGTGGACAGAGGAGGACATCAGCCTGCTCACACGGAGTATGGCCAAGTTCCCTGGAGGAACACCTGGTCGCTGGGAAAAAATTGCCCACGAACTTGGAAGATCAGTGACAGAGGTTAGTCTACTGCATTACTCGATTGCACTACAGTGGCAGGATTTTAACATTTATAACAAGCCATGATGTCATCCACTGATGATGAGCCTAACCATATTGAGGACAGGCCCTGGAAGTAAACGTGATGATTAATTTGACTCCACTAATTCATCAGGGTTGATTCACATTCAGGAAATTAAAACAGTGGAATTCATCCAAGAACACATTAGACTAAACAGTACTGTGCAAAATAAACCTTCTCTAAACAAGGTCATTTTAATGATACTACAGGTTACAACGAAGGTCAAACAAGTGAAAGATTGTGTTACCAACACCTCAGGTAAGATGGTTGTTTTATTTTTATTTTGCATCCTGACTTAAAATTAAAGCATAGGTTTAATATCATTCAAAACAATCTGAACTTTTCATCCCACACAGATATGAAGCCTTTAGCTATCTGCGATTTAGACTTAACAACCAACCGTGTTTTACATTTTCAATGCAGGAATGGTGAAGCTGTCTGAGCTCAAGGGAACTTGTACCACCGGGAAATCCACCAAAGTAGTGTCTGGAACGGTCCCTGACAGCCTCATCACCCAGAGAGACAACTCTGAGGCCTTTGACCCAGAGGCCACCTCAGGGGCCACAGGGCCCACAGGACCAGTTGACATGGATGATGCGGAGGGTGCCCCGGCCCTCAGGAGGCGATCCAAAAAGACCGGGAGCGACGTAGGGGAGTCCAAAGTTAAGAATCGCAGACAGAAGGACTTCGACCCGACAGCAGTTGAAGACAGTGAGGATGAGCAAAGTCCACCAACCCCACAGGCACTCAAGGAGAAATCTGCCCCAGCTGATGATGTGTGGACCCAAAATCAACAGAAACTGCTGGAGCTGGCCCTTCAGCAATACCCACGTGGCACTTCTGAACGCTGGGACAAGATTGCCTTGATGGTCCCTGGAAAAAGAAAGGTCAATTAACCCTTTTAATGTCTGCCTTTCAAACTTGAGTATACGCCATTTGTATATTAAAGATGGACGTTACCTTTATGGATTCATACTAAATTCGCAATACTGCATAGAACATTGTTAGTGTTTCCATCAGTAATATTGACTTAAATTCACAACCTTTTCTCTTCTTTTCTTTTCAGGAGGAGTGTATGATCCGTTACAAACTTTTGGCAGAGCTTGTGCAGAAAAGAAAACAAGCCAAGAGTTAACTCTTCCAGTATAGTTATTTTCAATTTGCTGTTAGACTTTCTGATGTTCGCATCAGACCTCAGGTCTTCTACTTCCGTCAAAATGATTGGACTTGAAAGACCTGTATACATGAAAGTAGTACAATATGCACATCATATTGAATGACTTCCAAATGCTTACACCATGGTCAGCTGTCATGTCACTGAGAGGTAGAACAAAAGACTGAGAACCCTTCTAAAGTATGGTAAGAAAAGGAATGAAAGTTGAGCCGTCGACTGAATATTCTAGATATAAATATTTCAAATGTTTGGCTTCATGGGATTGTGGGGGAAGAAACCATGTTTCTCACTGTAATCCAGCAATGGCTGCCTTGCTTGAGTGAAGTATAGAGATGGTAGAACGTGGCATCTACAAACAAACAACATTTAAAGTAACAGCATGACTTCTGTAATCTGTGTAGCAAAACTATGGGAATCCAAAAGCTCCATTGAATCATCTTGGCAGTATTTAAAGTGTGAAGCGCTAGTCAGTTCATACAGTAGCAGGTGCTTGCAGTGAAATTTCGCTAGGTATTTTACCTGATTTGATGTACTTCAGGTTTTTCCAGGTAGACTACCGATGGCAAACTATGTGTTCATACTATGCCCCAACGTTACATACTTTCCATAAGCAAGGCAGCTATTTCAGTGTTTATGGATGGGTTATGCATAAATCTCTAAATGCAAATGGTACACTTCCAGTATGTGCCCAAAAGGTCTAGTTGTGTAAAAATCCTTTTTGAACCCAAAAACAGAGTGAAAGAAAGGGAATAAAGGAAGTCTGGATATATATTTGATTTACTCATGAACAGTTATGTGCCTTAGCTCTTCCCAAAGCATGCCACCCAACCCTCCATGATCTATCTATAGTGCCCAACACAATGAAATGCTTGTTTGTTCGTCAGAACACAAAAAACGTCCGTCTCGCCATTTTATTTACAATAATGTATTGTACTGCTTATGTTTTGTGTTTTTAAATAAACGGTTATGCGCATTTCTGTTGTTATTGATAGTACATATACATGTGTATGTATGTATGTATGTATGTATGTATGTATGTATGTATGTATGTATGTATGTATGTATGTATGTATGTATGTATGTATGTATGTATGTATGTATGTATGTATGTATGTATGTATGTATGTATGTATGTATGTATGTATGTATGTACGTACATGAGGATATAATGACTGAATGAATGATTGAGGTTTAAGAGCAGACTGTAAACTTTCTATTAAAGGTGTTTTTATTCATATTGGATGAACTGGAAAGTTAACACTTGACAATAAGTAAACTTGAACTACCATGTAACTTCATAGTAATGCTTGTAGTAACCACATTGTAGTTACATAATGTAAAAAGTAAATGATGGTATTAGTGTTCAGCAGATGTTACTGAGCAAATGAAAATTGGCATGGGGATGTGTAGGATGTGTAAATTCTGACATTGATCCTGTTTTGGTTACAAACATCAGCCGTTTTGCCACATCCGCTTCCCCTTACTCTACTGTAGGCAACATACTTGCTGTTCTAATACCCTTAAAGTTACTATAAATTACAATGATATTACTATTAGTATTGCAGTGTAATTACATGGTAGAGAATCTACTCTTAAATAGCTGTTACTCTGTTGAACAATGTACAATAAAGTCATATTTAATAACTAGTGGCAAATCCTTTTAATGAATACAAAAAGGACTATAATATTGTCCCCATCATATAAAATGTGTGACTGTCCAGTGTCTGGCCAGGGTGAAATGCTTACTGTTGGCTGTTTGGTGTCCTCCCTCACCAAGGAACAGCTTTGGTAGTTCTCCAAGAACCAAAACACATGCTGATAAACAAACGGTGGTGGACTGCAAGACACACTCAGCCATCCGACTGTTGTTTACGGTCCACTATTTTGGAACAACTTTTGTGTATATTTCACAATTCGAGATACTGGGTTGTAAAGTATGAATCCTCATTGTGCGAGATGTGGGAAGATTGTTTATGTGACGGAAAAAGTGAACTGCTTGGATAAGGTCAGTCTCTACACAGCATGTTAGTTACAATGTATTCTATTGACAGCATTCTGGAGATCTCCAATTAGCAATGTTAACAATTACTTAATAGCCTAATGTGTTGCAGGTGTGCCATGCTTAGAACTGGGTGGTTCAGAGATAACCATATCTCAATCCCCATACACCTACACATGGCAGTCTAGACACAATGGTGCTGGTAAATACATGTTTACAACTGAGATTCCTACATCTAATTGGTTCCTACGTGCCCTTTTTGATTCAGATTTGGCATAAAGGATGCTTCCACTGTGAGGTGTGCAGAATGACTCTAAACATGAAGAACTACAAAGGCTATGAGAAGAAGCCCTATTGTAATGCGTGAGTAATATTTGAAACAGTTTCCTGCATAGTAAATGTTAAATGGTAGAATTTAACTGAGCCACCTGACATTTTGTGGTTCATTGAATGTTGACTCATTTTTTAATACAACAGGGAAGATATTTGTAAGTTAATTTCATAAGAGTAAGTTCAATCAACAGAATAGATAGCATGAAATGTTTGTATTTCTCACAATCTTTCCTGATGTCATGACAGGCACTACCCTAAGCAAACCTTTACCATTGTTACGGACACTCCTGAGAACCTGCGACTGAGACAGCAAAGTATGCTTCAGAGCCAGGTATTTTTTGCTGTGAACCTTGCATTATACATGAACCATGCTTAAAAGATTCACTTGGAAATATTTCAAATTGTATCATTTGAAATGTCTGTTTATTAGACTACATAAAAAAAATGATCACTACAAGGCTACAAATGGGAAGGAGACAAAAATGAGACATATTGTAAAATGGTGTGATACTGAGGTAAACATGGTAAGAAGGAACCAGATCCAGAATGTCCCCCATGGCTGCTCCACCTGTCACTGCAACACTGCTGCCATCTCCCCTATGGGTTCCTGGCAACCAACAGTCATCTTCAACTGACCATACAGGAAGTAGTTATTTTGTATACAAGAGATAGTCCTGCCTCAAAGATGTTAAAATGCATTTAAAACAAATGTTAGCAGATACCATTTTATACGGTAGCTATGTATGGTGCATCTAAAATTATTGTAATTAGATGCAAAATCTGTGATTAAAGTAAGCAGGTAATTTTTATATTGCAGCAACTGAAAATGTTGACCTGTCTTTAAGTCACTTAGTTGATCAAACCTGACTTTTTTTCTGGAACGTACAGTAATACAATATATGGCATGAGTGTAACGAAAAATCCTTAATTCTAATGGATACTTATGAATTTCAGGCCAAATACCGCAAAGATTATGAGGCGATGGGCTCACATGGTGTCAGCCAGGGAGGCTATGCTCAGTCTCAGGTGTGGCAGGAGGACAAGACATCAGAGCACCCGGCACACAAACGTGTGCATCAGTACATCATGGAGATGGCCCACAGGCCAGGCATCATCGTAGGTGGGCAGCCTCCATTATTGTTACCTTTTTATACTACTGGATAGTTTAGGTAAGAAGGATGATCTTCAGCATCATTATACCTTCAGAACTAGTCCAGTGGATGATTATGGATTATAATTATATTTTGTGCAGCTCCCGTATTGCCTGGGGCATATTACCCCAAAGCTCACACCTTGGGGAACAGCTACATGCATCAGGCCAGCATGCATTCTGTAAGGTCCATGCCAAGGCGTTCACATCTGGTAAGTCAACTGATGTGTTGATAAAGTTGTGACCAGTCTTAGTTTCTATTCTTGGTGCGTAAAACCCTTTAGCTGTTGAAACTAAATCAAGGAAGTGTCCAAGTCTTCAGTTATTATTCTTACGTTGTATGGTCCTTTAGAAGAACCTGCAATAGAAGAATATTTAAATATTTCATGCATTTTAACTTTGTTGTGGTCTGGTCTCTACTTTGTATAATTTCAGAGTGTGTACAGAGCCCTTTATGACTATGTCAGCCAAGACACAGATGAGGTGTCATTCCGGGATGGTGACATCATCCATGGCGTACAGCCAATCGACGGGGGTTGGGTGTATGGCACAGTTGAAAGAACTGGCAGGTCTGGGATGCTTCCAGCCAATTACATCCAAGGGTTACGCTAATGTCAAACCTGTTCAGATCAACCTGGAAGTTGATCCGAACACCTTAAATAACTGACCTACTACCAATGATTCTTCCTGCTTATGTAATTAGCCTAAATTAATACATGCATTGTCTTATATGTCTAAATATACACTGCACATGAAATGTACTGCTTCTTTGTGAGTATACCCTATGTATTATTAAAAAACTGCTCACCATCTGGCATCAGTTGGCTCAACTGACATATCTGTCAATATGTAATATTTACAGGAATGTAGTCATGTTGGTTATAGACTTTGTGTAAGGTGGGCTACAACAATTCTAAATATACAAAATACCTAAACTGAAGTGGCAGCTTTTAAAGTATGTTGTTTTTTGAAACATATTTTCATAGATCAATTAAGTATCTTAGCATTAATTATTGTTTATTATTATTAATAGTTGCAGCAATAATAACATTACAATGACTGAATTAATGTGAATTGTATGTTGCATTTTATTGTTGCAACTCTATATTGAACTGTAAATTGTTGCTATGTCTTACCTGGAAGCCAATAAACAAGCTGTACAAATGTCACTTACTAGGTATAGTACACTATAAATACAACAGAAGGCAACAGAACTCACTCGTTTACTCACTAAGTAGCGCTCCTGGTGGATATCATGGATGTATAAAGATAGAGGTGGATATGTATATATACATGTATATATATATATAAAGGTGGATATGCAGCCGTGCTTCGGATTGCGCAACACCCGGTCCTTTATTTTGAAATTCTTGGAAATGACGGTGAAGACGCTGTCGGCGGTTCTCGATATAATGTTGTGTTGAATCATGCTATGTGAAATTGTATAACTTTTTCCATTGATATTTTTTAAATCGAACACACATAACTATGCATAGGGTTCCAGCTGAACTTGAATTTGAAACTCTGGCCGAGGTGAGTTGGACATGAGCCTTGCTATTCTACGCTAATAAGCTAATAAACTTTCTGGTTGACAGTGACTCTGACAGCTGAACCAGTCAAACTAGTAGATAGTGCTTAGCTAGCCTGCCTAGCTTAGCTAGATAGTAGCTATTAGTGGCAGGAGTCATCAGAAGATCATTCAGAGTTGGAATAGGAAAGAGAAAAAAACTATCAAACAACAACATGCATTGTGTTGAAAGCTAACAGATTAGGAATTAGTCTTGATTGCACCTGACTTAGTGTTACCATACCTCTGAATGCCATGATTAACCGACACACAGAAACAGTCAGTACTATTCTCAGTAGTACAGCACACGCAGTATACCAGTACTATGGTGCCTACACTAGGCTACTAAGTAATATACTTTGTTTTCATCGCATTTTTATTTTATTTATAAATGTGTCAATGTACATAAGTCACCATGCATGCACAAAATGACTCGAATTAATCTTGAAGTAGACATTTTTCATATTTTGTCGGATAGTCTAATACGCTCAGCCCAGGCAAAGTGGCAAAAAAACAGCAAGTTCCCGACAAAATCATATCAATATTTCTCTGTCCATGGGCAAGTGCTAGGCTACTGTAGTCACTGAAGGAGTTGACTGATTTTAATGTTGTTTTACAGTGTAAATACTCTTCCCCTGCTGAAGTACTGAGGGATATCAAGAGTGTCACGGCAATTTATGGAGATCTTCGGATGTATGTGGACTTCTACTGTAAGTAGAAAACCAACACCATATTTTGCACTATATTTTCAGTGATCTTGAGATGATAAAAGTTCAGTTGTTCTTTGCCAGTTTAGAATGGCTCACAGTTGGATATTGACTAGGATTCCTTGGTGAATAACTCTTCACTGAAAAGCACTCGGGCCATTCCTTCAATTTCTCCTTTACTAATATATTATTCAACCTCATTACAGTTTCCTTGGTCTGGTTATTCAATAATTGACAACTGTCCTATTAACACTGTAGGTTACCCCAACAAGGAGAAGAAGAAGTTGGCTTGTTTGGCTGGCACTATTCCAGTACCATACGATGGTAAAAACACACTATGGAATCTGTTAACTGTGTAATACATTTCAGTATCACATTAGTGTTTCTTCTTTTTGGTTTGATCTTCCAAGGTAACACATACAACATCCCAATATGCATATGGCTTCATCAGACACACCCCCAAAACCAACCAAGGTGCCACGTATGTCCGTCGGGTTCTATGGTGATCAACCCCAGATGCCCTTGTGTGGATGCAAGTGGGCATGTCAGTCTCGTTTGTCTGGACAACTGGAAGAGTGTAAGTCAACAGTTTTAGTGGAATATTTACAATGTTTTAATAGGCTTTTTTGAGGCCTTCAATAAGGCTTGGAATGGGCAAAATGTAATTACACTAAATCAGTCTACTGAATTCAACAGTGACTTAAGCAGAGTGTGCATGGATAGGCTTTACAGAATAGTGCAAAAAAGATGAAACTCTCACGGATGATCAAATAAAATGCATTAAGGCAGACACCAAAGAATAAGATCAGGTCAGATCTTCTTTTTCATTTTGAATTGATGTACATGCGTTCACATTTGCAGGGTCAGTCCAGTCTTGCTCAAGTAGTTGCAGAAATGAGATCTGCCTTCCTGAAGGAGACGCCCCTGTTTGCCACACGGAGAGCTGAGATGCTGCCTACTCCATCACACAGAGCGCAAGCACAGTCTTCACATCTTCAGGGACAGATTTTTTCAGACGTCGGGTGAATTTGGGTTCTCCTTCTTTTTTTCTTTTTTTTTACAATAAAGTTAGACGTACACTATACCATTAGCAGCATAACTGTTCAAAAGTTGCTGCTTTAACTAAAACGTTGTTATTGTATATGCTGTGGATAGCTGTTGTCATTGATTCTTTGATTTTTGTTTTGCGCTGTGTTCAACACTAGCTGGTTCAACCCAAGCAGCTATTCTACCCAAACAGCCAGGCAGTCCCCGAGAGAGAGAAGTGAGTTTTGATTTTAGAATAACAAAAGTATTTATATTTAAAACAGAATCCACAACTGTCATTCCATTTCACAAGTCAATGTTCTGTATTAAGTGCCTTTGGAGAGTGCTCTTTTTCTCTGTCTCTCTCTGTCTCTTGAAAATTGGCCACATTTACCTGCACAAAACACGTTATAGTTCCTTAAACCAAGCACGCACATTTGGCCACTGTCTGAGACAGGACACCATCTCTCTATTATTATTTTGACTTGCTGCGTAGACGTGATATTAAGTTATGTAATGTGTTACAAATATGAATATTAACAGTTTCTCTTCAGCTCAGCCTTTTACTTTTGTTTCCCTGTCGGCTCCACAGGTTCTCCTTTAGCTCCGCCCACCAGTTTAAAGTCCAGCCAGTCAGGTGTGGCTGGGGAGTCCAAGGTGAGGCAATCCTACACAGAGGAGCTGCTGGAGATCGACTTCACACCACCTGACCAACCTTTACAGTACTCCTCCTCCAACCCTTTCATTAGAAGTGGCTCAGGTAGGATGTAAGCAGATTGTGCTGCTAACCATTATGACCCTCTGTGTGGTTCATCTGTTTAGGGAGGGGAAAGGGCCCAACAAATGTATAGCGTGTTTAGTAGTGGAATAATGTTTTTTTCGAATCCAATGGAAACAAAGGAACTCTGAACGATATCAAGGAAATGCAACCAGAGCTAATGGTGCTAACTAAAGCTGCCAAACTACAGTATATAATACCCTTGTGTTGTCAACCAAAGTGAATGCTAGGTGTATGTGTATTGGTAGATCAACTGTCCAGTTAACCCTGTGGGAACAAACCAAAACCAGCAAAAAGCACAATAAGACTTTTTAATAATAAGAGTTTATTACAGAAACATGATAATACTGACATATTTGTTTAGACTTTATTACAGAAACATGATACGTTTTAAGAATTAATAGCTACTCATCTAGTGGGGTGACATTTTTGATGGATGTTCTGTTCTCTTCACTTCAGTTCCAAATGCAAATCCATCCAGCTCAGGGGACATCAGCAACTTATTCAGTAGCCTGCAGCTGGAAAATGTGGTCAACATGTACCAACTTGACACCAAAGAAAACTCTTCCAAAGGTAAAGAAAGAAAAATAACAACCTTTTCACTTTTAACAATGGTTTGAAGGGCAAATGATCTAAACAATCTGAGCTGGGGGAAAAAAAGAAATTCACGGACAAGCTACGCTGTAAACAATGCAGCTCAGCCTCTGCTCTGCTTGGAAGCCACATCAACCCTCAAGTATGTGTGAACTGAACATTGCAGGAGCTGCCACACTCTCCCACACTCCCTCTGGACAGAGCCAGAGAGGCGAGGCTCCCAGGCCTTCCTCCACCCCTCTGGCCCTGGTGGATAACAGTCACAGGGTCCTGGTGAGCCAGCTGCCAGCAGGCACGGTCCCTCGGTACATGAAGAACAAACTGACGCTCTACTTCCAACGTAAGACAAACGGAGGTGGGGAGGTTGTGGATGTGACGTACCCTGCAGCCCAGCCTGACCAAGCCTGCATCACTTTTCAGAGCGCTGGAGGTGAGCATAGGATGCACCTAGGCTGGGAACGAGGCATCAGGGTTTTACTTCATCCCTGACAAACTAAAAGAGTGTCTCCATGTCGTGCACATTTCCGAGAATGACTCATGTGCATTTGACTGCACTTTTACATTCATGTCATTTGAATGTGTTTGTAGATGCAGAGCAAGTGTTACAAAAGGCTAACAGAATTATCACTCTGAATAACAAACCAGTCCTCATCCAGCTGAGGAGATTTGACAGCTATCAGGTGAGGCTAATTAAGACATACTAATTAAGACAAAAACCAGCAACAACTTCTACCATGTGTAGATTAATACATCGAAGCAGTACACATCCCTTCCCTCCCCCCATCTCCACATATTACTAATCCCCTTCTCCTACACAGTACCTGGTTAACATTTTGTACCCATAAACTAATACCATGGTGTGGATAATAACTTTTTTTATATAGGTTGTTGGCCATTTCAGCTTTTATTTTGTGGCTTTTCATATAGAGTCCGATCCCAGATGTCATCTCTGGTGACAAGGCAGCCATGTTCAGGAGCCTGCTGTCCCTGGAGGGTCAGAGCTTCAGCCCTGCTGACGTCCAGGAGGCGGTGCAGCTATGCAGCGACTTTCCCTCGGCTCTCAAGTTCCTCTCCCACGAGTGCCCCATCTGCCAGGAGATGATGTCCTTCAGCAAGGTAGGTCAGGTGGAGACTTTAACCTAGAAATAACAGTGTCCAACCTGCAACATTTGACCTCTGACCTCCTCCTTCCTTTACCCCTCCAGATCATCACTATGACCCACTGCTCATGTGCCTTCTGTGAGACCTGCTTCAAGGCCTATTTCTCAGCTGCCATCAAGGAGAAGAGCATCGCCCACATGGTGTGTCCCCTGTGCAGCCAGCCGGACGTCCATACCCAGGGCCTCACGGAGGGCTTGATGGACTACTTCAGCCTGCTAGACACCAAGGTGGCGACCTCCCACACTCCCAAAAGGATTTAGCACAATGCCTTTTGACCCTTGCCGTTTAGAAACATCAGCAAATTCATCCCCACTGTATTTTTTATCCAATTGCTACTCGTTTCTCCTGAGAATCATTTGATATTTATACTATTTATCAACAACAATAACATCCATCTGTCTCCAGATCAAACATTATCTGGACCCTCAGACACACGAGTTATTCCAGAGGAAGCTGAGAGACAGAGCCTTGCAAGAAATGCCCAACTTCCGCTGGTGTGCCCATGTAGGTAACATCCCTCCTTTCTGTTTCTGTCAATCAGTAGTTCTCTGTCTATCTCACAGTGTCAGAATATCACTTTTAAGTGTGTCTTTGAAGTGTGTAAGATAATCGTAAATGTGCACATTTAGTCATCTAAATATATTGTTATATTATATTTCAATACTGTAATTCAAGATGAATACTTCAGTTATCAAAATTCACTATATAACCAGTGTACACAGTCAGTGGTGATTATGGAATAAAACTGTCTGTTCTTTAGTGCTCTTTCGGTCTTCTACACGAGGCGGAGCGATTAAGGATGGACTGCCCCAGCTGTGGCAAAAGCACCTGCTCCCGCTGCAAGACTGCTGTAAGACGGATGACATCCACTCGTTTGATATCAGTAACAAGCTAATAGCTTTGAATCTAACCATGTGGTTTGTGGTCCATTTCTGTCCGGTGCTGTGTGTGCGTGTGCCAGTGGGCTTCCCAGCATGAGGGGCTTTCATGTCAGAAGTTCAAAGAGTGGAAAGACCACAATGACCCCGAGCAGCAGACGACACGACTAGAGATGCTGCTCAACAAGAACAAGATAGGTAAGGACACAGTGTTACTCAGGGATGTAATGAAACGTGGATGAGGACCTCATGCATAATCTAGACAGCTAGGTTTGGTCCAAACCCGGACTACAATTATTTTCTGTAGGATACTTACGAAACAAGTTCAGATTAAAAAGTACATTGATTTAATTGTCAGTTGTGTAGATACGCATATAGTAGCCTGGTAATCTATAATGTGTGAATGCATTATTTTATGTGCCAAATCTGAATTGGCATATAAACTTGTAATTTAAATGCTAGCATGCCACACAAACTACATTTTTAATTTTTCTTTGTTTCAGAGTGTCCAAAATGTGAGTTTGTGTTCTACCTCTCGAAGGGTGGTTGCCTCCATTTCAAATGCACCCAGTGCCAGCATGAATTCTGTGGCAGCTGCAAACGGCCCTTCAAATTAGGCTCCGTAAGTGTACCATGTCACCTGCTTGAACTGCTGCTTGAACACATAAGTTATGCATTAGAATTAAAATGACCCATGATGAATTGATAAGGTTTGCGGTGTCCTCCTCCAAGGCTTGTAAGTTATCAGCCGAGTGTGGCACTAAGGGGTTACACGCCCACCACCCCAGGGACTGCCTGTACCACCTAAGGGACTGGAGTGTTACCAGACTTCACAAACTACTACAGGTTGGTCTTCATCTGTTTAAGATACAAATCTTACATCATCACTCACATAGACTGACACAGACATTCAGACATTCACCCTAGACTAGCTGGTGTACAAATGACAGCCATTCATACCAATTGCGCTTACTGTACTAATTATTTTACTTACTGTGCCATGAAGCTCATTTCTTATTGTGGACTGTTAAAGAATACTAATAATGGTCAGTCTGTATGTTAAACTCCAGCATTACAGAGTCCCCCTCTCTAATCTGGTCAAAGAAGACTTTACCAAGACAGGCTTTAGAGGTAAAGACCAATCCCTCCATTTGCATAAATGTATCTACATTGGATTTTGACCTAAATGTATTGTTCACTTGTTTGGAGAAACGTTTTAAAAACGCTTTGACTCCCTGTATCAGGTGTGTGTGCTGTTTTGGAGCTACGAGACACGGGCGGTAGAAAGGACGAACCGTGTGGTCGACCAGCTCTTACCGAGCACAACGGCTACTGCGTGTAAGAGACATCAGCTAGTAACACGGCCCCACTCGCTTCTTATGAGCCTGCAGTGCCATTTTTGTCGAGTGCGTCACCGTGGGATGCCAATGTAGCATCTTTTCTTACCACTCCCCAGACTGCATTATAAGGAGTACCTGGTGGAGCTCATTAACCAAAGTCAGGCCGACCCAGCGGTTCTGTTCGACGCAGCAGAGATCGTGACAGAATTCCACAGATGGCATTTTCCTGTTCCACAGAGGAAACCTCAGGAACCTGAGGAGCTCTACACAAACCGCCTCAGACAGGTGATTCATGATAATCAGAAGAAACATTTTATTTTTTATTAGAAGATTATGGGTATTAAGGGGAAATTTGATTCACATTAAATTAGCTTTAGCTCGAGGTACAGGTGAGGATTCATGTAGAAGCAGACGAAGCAAAGATCCAAAAAGAACGTCTTATGTCACGCTATTTGAAATTTAAGAGTCACATTTGAATCCTTACTTGCTTGCTGCCAGTTGTCATTTACATTTTCCTGCTAGGATTAAAATCGTATCGGTGAACTGTGATCTTAAATGATTTCACGCTCAGCTCATTGTGTGTTTCGCTATCGCTTGATTCTCAAGTGACAACCCACTTATCTCTGCCACTTTCAGATACTTACCCAGGGTGTTCGCCTGAGGGACAATGGCACTCCTGTGAAGGTTAAAGGTCACCTTTGCCCACCTATGGGAAGCATGTGGCCTCCTGATAACTCAGCGAGTGGCTTCTCAGAAGACTCCCAGTTATTGTTACTGCTCAATGACTAAGGATGCCAACCAGAAGGGCTATACAATGACCTCTGACACACTCATTTAGGATTCAATTTTTGTGTGTAATCCTGAGTGAAATATTAATATGTGAAATTGTGTCCAGACTTAAATAATGGGGAATAATACCCCTTTTTACAGCATGGGTATGATAGGGTCATCTATGTTGGACCAATGTACCGTTTGGATGAAAAATATTCAACGTGCATGTCACATAATTATAGGATTATGTGGTATGAAAGTAAAGTGTCCAATGCACAAGTACATTAAATGAAAGGTTGATAGATTGAAATGTCAAAAAAGTGAATGGTATGAGTGACTAAGAGTACGGACAATGGAGAAAAGTAAAAAATAGTATTATTTTGGGCTATGCAGAATATGTATTTAACACTCCTTAACAGTTTATTTTCATGCAAGTCTATTATGTGAAATGAATGGACTACTTAATGCACTTTCTTGAGTCCTTGTTTAGTAGATTTTTGGTCCCTATGCCTGGAATGATTTTTCTTGAAGGAGTAATGTAGGCACTGGTCTCAATGTGACTTCACCTTAAAGGTAAAGTACGTGATTCAAATAGGTTCTCAGGTTTGAAGTTAAAGTACATGCAATAATACTTTTTCTTGACTAGGTACTGTACATTATCCGTTAGTATGGTACGATAGTCAACCGTACATTCAGTACGTTCTAATGTTTTACGCATTTCCTCTTAAAAGCTATGTTTTCCACATAGAGCTAACAATTACAGTACGTACAAAGTGTGTTATTATAAAATAGATTATATTAAAATGTTCATTAAAAAGCCTGAATAATTTTTTGGGGGGGGTATATATACTTCAATAAATCTTCCTGAACCCTGATCGTGAATCTGACTGCAACATGGCTCTATTTTGAGTGAAGAAGGAAAGCAGAATGTTGAGTGGCCTTAAAAACAATAACAGTCCATCACCTTAATTGGAAAATTAGAAAATGCAATGTTAATAATACCAAAAAGTGACACAAGTTTAGACCTAGGTCCACCTTCAGTACAAGAATACGTTTAATTGTGAGGTTGGTCACTGTAAATCCTGAGTTTAAACTGGATTTTCCCACACACTTCTTGTTAAGCCTGATCTCAGTAACAGTGTAACTACAAAACAATTCTCCACCAGCAGAGGTGTATTCGAAATATTTCAGCAGTACTCAAATTTACAGAGTAACTAACTGACTTAACTAAATATTGCACCAATCATTCTCCTACCTGTCAAATATACTGTTTCAATAATCCAAATAAGTAGTCTATTGACACTTTTCAATGTCACTTACTGAAAGCAAAATACATTTGAAAACAGAAATGTGACAAAGGCTAATTTTGGGACGTACTAAATATGCATAATTTTGTAGTTGACAAAGTCAACCGAACTCCATAGATAACTCACTATTTTGGTTCAATAGGTGCATCATCTCGCAAAGGGGTGAATGCATCAATTTCTCTGACAATCCTTTGAGCAATAGTCCTGTTGTTCGCAGCGATTACTCTCCTGGACATGAGGTCAAAAGGCCCACCTAAAACAACAACAGTTAACTGCATTAGTGGTCATAAAATGGTAAATGGAAAATCAACACAATTCAGACATCATACATTGTTTGTGTGTTTAAGCATCTAATGTAGTTAACTACCTGTATTAACTGAGTCAATAGTAGCCTATCCGATGTTAATGAACATGTGTTACTATCCAATTACAGTTGTAATTGGGTTCTCACAACACATGCAAAAATCCCAAGTCGATATGTTGCTCACTAAATGTCTATCATACCTTTCTGTATTCATGCCAAACATCCTAAAACTGTCTGCATGGTAAAAATGCCTAACCAGACAGGACAGGGAAATATGAAGACAAAGTACCAAAATGTTGCATTACCTTCCACATCCATTAGGACTCCTCCAGCCTCTGTGACTATGACAGCCCCAGCTGCTATGTCCCAGCAGTGGACCCCTATCTCATAATAGGCCTCCACACAGCCTGACGCCACCAGGCACATGTTAGTGGCAGCCGTACCCACTCCTCGCATCCTAGGGGTGAAGATGAGAGAGACGTAGGCTTGTAACAGATGTTGACAGAGTGCAACATGCTGGAACACACCAACCTTCTGGCAGACTGAGAGCATGTGAAACCTGATGTAGACCATTCTTTATGGTTCTGCTTATACAAGAACAAATTCTAGTTCAGGTTAACCTAGTCTGATTAGAGTTCACCCAATAAGGTGTTTTAAAACAATGAGAGCATGTTATCTATGACACTAGTTAAAAGTATCTATCTATCTAAAGCTATCTATCTATCTAAAGCTGGTTTCTAAAGCTCACTACTGCCTTGATGGTTTAATGACTTTAACACTGTTCATCTCTGTGGCCTCACCCATGGATCGGTAGACACAGGATCTTTCTCATGCTTGAAAAGATCTTATCCACAACCTCCGTATCTCGGTTTGATCCAAACTCCGTGGCGATAATGGACTGGCTGATCTCTGGAATCCAAAATGAACACATCCTCAGTTTGAGTGGAGCGAACCTTGACGGTGTAGTCAGTCGAGAGATGACTTTGACTGTCAGGTACATGACATGGATAGATGTTTACCATTCTGGTCTGATACTTGAAGTGTCTCTCCATTACAGAAGGCTCCCTTCCCCTTTCTGGCTGTGTACATCTTATCTTCTATGCAGCTGTAGACTACACCAAATTCCATCTGTTGAATAAAGTAATTTTAGCATTGTATAGAGCATTAAGGGTATACAGTACCCTGATTGTCTCACTCTATTCTCAAAACTATACAAGGAAGTTTAGAATATTCAATTATAAGAACGGAGTATAGCATCAAACTCATAATATACCTTTCTTTTGACTGCAAAGCCAATAGAAATAGCAACAAAGGGATATCTATCAGGGTGAATGGAAAATAAAGGTTAAACATGTGAAACAAAATAATTATATATTTAACATGTAGTCTACCAAGACAAATGTCTTACCCATGAACAAAGTTAGTGGTCCCATCCACAGGGTCAACGATCCAGGTAGGGTCATCAGTCAGGACACAAGGTTCACCAGCAGCCACGGACTCTTCACCGATGAAACTTGAAAAGCAAAGTGAACAGGTGTTAACAGGAAACCCTGAGCTACTGTCTGAATACAGTGCATTTTTCAAGTATTCAGACTCTTTCTTTTTTTACACATTTACATTAATTTATTTAAAAATGTAGTTCATGCATCAATATAGTAGAGTAAGTAGGTAACAAAAAGGGGAAAGGGTTTGAATACTTTTTTATGCCTTTTTACTGCTTGCATGGTCCGTTTGTGTTTTGGCTTCCTGTTTAGCAAACCTACTGCACAATGTTTTGGCATTTGACAAGTTATAAACTGAAATCGTTTCACTTCCATATGGATGGCTAATTAGAAGACACACCTTAATGGGAGGGTATTAAATGCACATTATGTAAAGAGGATACAAGTTAATATACCTGTGTTTGGGAAACTTCGCTTTCACAGAGTCAATGATGAGCTTCTCCACCTTCTGGTCTGTCTTCGTCACTAAATCCACAGAGGAGCTCTTGCAAGTAATGGTCATTTCATTTTGCACTGCATCTCTCACCATCTAGAGATTAGAAGATTGTAAAGTTACTAACCAATGTGATAATTGTATTTGTCCAAAGGGGCCCATGTAAAAAAAAGAATTGTCAGACTATTCAAACTAAATAGAAAGTGTGGATAGGACCAATCAGACAAATGCATACTACTAATAGTAAATATACTAACATGCATGCATGCACACTCACAGATCCTGCTTTCCTGGCTAAAGCCACGGCATGGTCCATGGCATCCTGCCAGGGGTCAGGCATGGTGCTGTGATATTAGGAAAATGCCCTTAAAAGGAAGCTGAAAGGTTCAGTCATATCAGACACTGGACACATGCACTGTTGATTATGCCTCAATTACAACTCAAATCTTTAAAATGGTCGTAGTAGTCATGGAGGCAATGGACATTGTTGATGTTGATTGGCTGGTCAGTGTATTCAATATGCATGTTATAATCTGTCATGTTATACCACATTCAAGCTATTTATGAGAAGCTGTTCAGTCATTTCAAGTCAGTCTCCAATATTTTTACCCGTATATGTAAACTCTCATGTAATTTTATAACAAACATTTGATTTGGGCAAACACATACTGCCTTACAATCGCCAAAAAGTGAGTCTTCTCTCTCTAATTTGACCTAATTTATCAAACTCGGTTTGGAAAATGTTTACTTTTCGTATAGTCGCTGGCTATGTCGGTTCAGCAAAGTGAAAATTAAAGGGGGGGAGTACATTAGGATTATCAAGTTTTTTTCTACCTTTGATTATTAAAGACTTACCTAAGTGAAATAGTTAAACCGCTTCCGTAATCTGTATGTTTTTCCGTCTTCTTCGTGGAGGGGATTATCAGATGAATACAGGATGCAGTCTGCTGCCGCTCTGTGGCTGCCGCACATGTCACTGTGGCCATTTACCTACACTGGACCTGTGCTAAAACCATTGATATTACGTAATTCATTAGTGTGACCATTTTGTAATCACTAATTACAGGTGGTATATCAAGTGCTTATAGCTATATTTTGCACTATCCATTTTGCAGATCTGTATATAGTACCATTCTGCATACACCAACACTGTAACAATACAATACAGCCGTACACTACCAAATTACTGTTAATACCCTTTACATACTCACTGTATATTCTGCTTCTGCTACCGGTTTTGCATTTCTGGTTGGATGTTAACTGCATTTCGTTACTCATTTCTATGATAGACAGTCTATGATAGACAGAACAGTGTGTATTGCCATGATCATGTTTATGTTTATTTCACCTGTAACGTGATTTTTCCATATAGTTTATTTAATCAAAATACTGATGTAAAAACCCTAATTTGGACTCTTGAGTTAATACACTAAAATGTGTAACACTCAACACATCTTTACAAACCAACCACAACACAAGTCATGGATCACTTTACATTATTGTTGAGGCCATGCAGTGAGACAGGGAGTCCTTGTGGATGAGACAGGTGTGTCTGTGGTTTCCCTCATCTGTCTCCATCATTTAAATGGATATTTATCATTTGCCTTTCTTTGTCTTGGAAACCTTCTCCTTACGCTTCTTTATGTGTTTCGGTACTTTGTTTTTTCTTTTTTCTCTCTGGGCTTCTTTGATTGTTTTCTTCCGTTCCTAAAACACAAGAGCAAAATCGGTATGGATTAGTATTGGATTCAAATACGCACCCACTTTTTTTTGCCAGTATTTTATTTTATTTATTGCCAGATATTGCCAGTTTCACCCAACATGTGTGCTGACTAGAAGTACCTTCTTGTCTATCTGTGAGTCTTCGTCTGGGTTCACTTTATCATCTGGATCTTTCTCGCTCTTGTCATCCTCGCTGTCATCCTCGCTCTCGTCCTCTGAGTCCTCTAGCGTGTCACAGTGCTCCAGAAGAGCAGGTACCTAGAGTTCAGTGACATTCATGGCCATTTGAACAGGTGCCCAGGTTACATGGTTTGTGAACAGTACTGTGAAACTAGAATAAATAAAAACTTTGATTAATGTCCATTTAGATAAAAGTATATCCTGAATTAAGGCATTAATACAAGATAATTCCATCTAGAATCTATATTATACATCTAGTGTGGATCTTGAACAAGTAAACATGAGTCAACCATACCGTTTGAACTCCAGAGAGGTCCTTCTTTAGGCCTGTCACAGTTTGGTAGAGAATCTGGATCACAAAGTAAACCAATACATTAAGAAACTAGCCATTAACACTTGAATTTGATTCTATGTGAGCAGAGGTTTACAAATTTTAATATCAAAGTTTTTCTGGTGTATCTGCATACAGCACACAGTAGGGTAGGAAAATTAAATAAATAAAAAATTCATTCATTGATACTTTTGGCAATATGGCATACTGGAGTCTTACAGTGTCATTCTGCCTGTTGAGTGAGGACTCATCTTCTGTCATGTTCATCATGGTGTCGACATCACGTTCGTAGTGGCTCACTTCGGTAAGCGTGCGTGGAATGTAGGCGTTCTTAAACACCTGCAATGTATTTCAAAATATGCATGAAGGAAAACTGAATAAGGACCAGAATATATCCAAGACCGAGTCCAAATAAGATAGTTTAGGAAGTGTCTAAATAAATGCTTGTTCAAAAGGTAACATAGTGTAGATGTTGCAGTGTGATCATATGAAGATGTGTTAAAATGAAACTGCATTAGAAGGGAATATTGTTCCCTACACGCACCTCTTCATTCACGCTTTCCTGATTGGTTCGTTCCTCTACCGTTCTATTCGAAGCAATGTCCATTGCCTTCAACAACAAATAAAAAAACACAGGAAGTTATCAAAGTTCAAACTAAATAAATCCTCAGATGAACAAATATAAATCTCAATTCCAATAATGTCGACTGACTCCAACCCGGACATGCATTTGCTTTAAAAACATAATCTAAAACATCCTTATCAACCCACTTTATCTAAGTACAGGTGGATGTTGCTGCTTGTGATCGAAGGATCTGTGACAAACTCAAAAAGCTCTCGCAAGGTCATCACAGCTACTCCATGCTTCAGGAAGAAGTCTAGAGAAAAAGGGACGAATCGAACAACCTTGAGATGAGAACGACCATACATGAACAACTAGCCTGACTCTGAATATGAATATACTGACAGGTCAGAAGTGCTCCCAAACAGAAATGTTCCAAACCCAAACCCACCGTTAACGTTGCTGCAGTCTTTACGCAGGAACTCCAGAGCATGGGGATGGTCATGCTCAACTGACTGGGACACGTCAATAATGTATGCATCCCCATCGTGGTACCTTAAGAATGTCAGTTTAATCACATTCTATTTGAATTATATTAATTTATGATAATTCATATATGCCATAAAATCTATAAAAAGTACTCACTAACATGGTTCAATAAAAAAAGATACTTATTAAAGGCACTTTTAGAAACAAAACAAGTTATGTTGGCTTTGCATAAACAGCATAAGAAAGCAAAATCATAATTAATTAATGATCATGATGTAAGCCGTTAGTCAATATAAAAAGAGCACACAAATATTCAAGACAAATATTCAAGAAGAAACATACAGCATGTTAAACTCGCTGAGGTCCGCATGGACCAGCCGAGCCTCCTGGTACATCCTCCGCATGTTCTCGATCACTTGAAGGTAGAGCTCTCTAGCCTTGGACTCAGAGAAAGCGGCGTTCTTCAACAGGGGAGCAGGCCTGAGAATTCGAGCGCACCAAACTGATCAATCACTGACGCAATGCTGTCAAGATTTACTTTTGAAGTGTATGACGTGTCATTAAAGTACATTGTTTGCTATTAATTAGTCACAACGGCATGACTAGAAAAGTAAGCTGTAACTTAATAAAGGGTTTTGTCTTCTGCCATCTGTTCTTACATGTCGTCCCTTCCGATGAAACTCATGAGGAGAACATGGCTTCGCAGCATAATTGGCTCTGGACTTGGGATCCCTGCAGTCTGCAACCTTAAATAAAATAAAAACGGCTGTTAAAGAGATGTTGAAGAGACGCCCCATTTTTTTCTTCTGCAGGAGAATGTCTATTACCAACAATGATAGTTACAATTATTTATGTATTTATTATTTTGGTCCTATGAATGATCCAGTAAGCACCCCTGAACGCAGCATACCTGATTAGATTTCTCATCTCCTTCTCTGCCCAAGTTCGCACCATCTTCCTAGGGTTTCCTTTACAGTAACCATGGCGGAATCTGACAAAACATATTACCTTTAGTTTGATCTATTGCCGATTCTTGAAACAGGTGAAGAAATTAAAAAGAGAGGGTCAAAATTACACATCCTCAGCCCCCTTATTAGGATAGTTTATTGCAAAGTATTTGCATGTAAATAATAGTCAGTGTAACATATGTCCTCATAGGTAAAAATTGAAATATTTCTTACCTGAATTCCCCACTAACATACTTGTCACGGTCTTTGAACAGCAAGATAGAGGTCTTGTATATCTTGATGGCTCTGTTCTCACCGTTTGCAGTGGTTGCGTGGTAAACGTTTGCCTGAATATAGAAAGAACATATAAAGCACAGACCCGTTAATGGGTCATTAACAGGTTCCATTCATATCCCTATCCAGTCTATGAACTGTCCTAAAACTAAAACAGTTTAGCACACTTGCCTCTTTGCCTGTGCTAATACATCCGTTTATCTCAGAAATAATCCCCCTACTCAGCATTTTGAACAGAATCATACGAGTCCGTGGATCCAAGACCTTAAAGAACAAGAACAAGTAAAAGACAATGAATGCACTACCAAATGTAGACTGCCAATCCAGTATGTTATTTGTCAACAGGTGCATGTGAACCTACACACATCATAGTTGATGCCATTTATATGATTTATATTGGTCAAACACTATCCTCAGTATCCCACACACAAAATATATTGAACTGGTAGCTTTTTTAAAGCTGTAGCTGGAAAAGTGGCAACAGACTTATATCTGTCTGTAGGTTAAATCATACCTGCTCCACTGTAGCCCGATCCGATTTGTCTTTTACTCGATACCTAAGAAGTAGGTATTACAGTAAATTATAGAAAGTGACAGGCACCAAAAACATATTGCCAATTATATGATGTCATGGGTAGTGGTACATACGTGCCAGCATCTCGCTGTTTCTGCATCATAGTCACTTTGTTGGTCACAGAGTCTGCATATTTGAGTTTATCTGAAATTAAACTGATTAATCAGTTGGTGTTCTGAATTTCCTAATTATGGGCACGCTTACAAAATACTACAATGCAGGCAGCCTCCAGTCCTCCTTGGCAGAGTTGAACTGCTGTGTTTTCACATTGTTAACATCAATGAGCATTGGGGGGAAAACATTTCAAACATACCTAGGTTTATCTTGTGTTCAAACTTTCTCAAGGCCTTGTCAGTGGGGGTTGAAAGTTGCTGTGATTTGCTACTGGAGTTTTGTTTATTTGCCTGGAAACATATTTAAATATTAGATATCAAAACAATATGGTAATACCTGCTAATGGGTTGACAGAACTAAATACATGAATGTATTCAAATTACAATCAAGTTAGAATACGCAATGTTTAACAGATTATGATGTTAAAGAGATGTAGGCCAATAAAGTGACCTTTGATACCCAGTGGTCTACCTGAGGATTCATTCCTGTTCTGTTGGCAGTGTAGCGTTTTGTCAGGTCCATCCCTGACTCATTCCAGTCCCATTCTTCATCTTCATCATCGTCATCATCATAATCCTCTTCCTCCTCCACTTCTTCTTCTTCAACTATGGAATTAGTTGAAGATTCCAGATGATTTGTTTCCACCTGGCACTTCAGTGTAGGCATCCCCGCTATTGGTTGTATGTTGGTAGAACTGGATAATCAAACCCATAATTATGTAATCGTTAAGTAGCATTTGTCAAGGCCAATTCTACAAAGCACTTACTGAAATCAAAATAATACTTTACGAAGGGCCCCAACACTGTCCTGCTCTCTGTTGTCATTTACTCTAGAGAAAGTCTGGGGATTGTGTACATTTAGAAACATAACCTTACCATTTAGAAACATAACTCTGGCTTAATTTATGAGCACTGCCATAACAGAGATAATAGCTGTCAAATAAGACATTCACAGTTTTTACAATTGTATCATTCCATAAGCTAAAGTTATGCTTTCAAATATTAGATGTATTACCCTTCTGTTTCGTCTGCATCATCAAACTGACCCGGTACAATTTGGGCCATAGACATAGTTTTAAACTTGTGGTAAAATATCAAACAAGCTTTAAAGTCTCCAAAACCAGAGTGAGAGGATGATTGCCTGGTCGACCAGCATGCCGTGAACATTTCCGCCCACGTGGTTTGTTGAGTACGGATACTGAGAAGTTCAAAAGTGTTAAAAACATAAAACAACTAAAATAGGACTAATGTTGAAAATGCGATGAGCTTTTGCACTGGTGTATTTCTCCCTCATCAAATACATGTTTGCACTATTAGGCATAAAGCACTGCCGTATTCTACTGGTGCATTTTTTGTAATTATATTCAAAGCTCGTTTGTATCATTCCAGGCCAATGGGTGGCAGCAAGGCTCCATAGACGTGTAAAAAGAAGAAGGTTTATTATCAACATGGCGTCAACTAGCAAAACCCAAGTGATATCTTTGTACAGGATGCTTATGAAAGAAAGCAATAAATTCCCGTCGTATAATTACAGGTAAAGACGTAATATTGTATTCTAATGTATCCGTAGCCTGATAGGACTTTTATTTTAGTGTTTTAGCAAATATGTTGTACGTTGTGTTATGTCAGAGGGCACATGACAGTAGTTTCATAATTGAAGTGCTCTTATCTTTCTCCAGATAATCATTTTCAGAGATTATAAAGTGGACTGTAAAGTGGACTAGTGGTTATTGTTAGCCAAATGTCTTCTGAAATGATATTGTAGTCTAATGTAATGATTATTATATTCGACACATTTCCAGAACGTATGCCCTACGCAGGGTCAAGGATGGCTTCAGAGAGAACGTACATGTTGACAACCCTAAAACTTTGGACCTCCTTCTGAACCAGGCCAGGGAGAGCCTGGCCATAATCAGGAGACAGGTAAACACTGCCACATGAACTATCAACCTGTTTCATCACAGTGTATGATATATATTTGACTCAGTGCAAGCATAATTCACCGAAAAAATTACTGTCCACTCTTGTACTGTTGAACATTTAAATGGCTGAGTGAAAAGCAGATAATTGTATTCTAGGAATTTCTGTCCGTCACTAGCTAAAGATGTGCTTTCACTGTGCTCAGAGTCTGTGTTAAAAGTTTACATTTTTATATAAACAGCATTTAATGAACTCACCCTTAATGACAAACAATCTCTCTCTCTCTCTCTCTCTCTCTCTCTCTCTCTCTCTCTCTCCCTCTCCCTCCAGGTGTCTATTGGTCAGCTGTACACGGCTCAGATAACCACTGTGGAAAGAGCAGGGGCTTTAGGGCTTCAGAACTGATTGTCGATCCAGTGAGGAATGTCTCCTTGCTGGATGGTCCAACCTTGAAGGGACCAACACTGGGGCTGTCAACTCTGTGGCTTCTTCAGGCGTCAATCTGAAATGTTATCTTTAATGCAGCGTTCTGTACTTTTCTTGTAATATAAACCATTGTAATTAAACTTGGATATGAATTCATGCTTCACACTACAATGTGTTCTTTTTTCTTTACTGGATGAATACGCAGCATTTCATTCCCAAAAAATAAAAATAAAATCACACAATTATTATTTAGATATGTGTAAATATATAACATTCCAATACAACAGGGGGCGACAGCGTACTATGAAGTTAACCTGCGTTGCACAAATGAACGAAATAGTTGAATGACGCTGGTAAAAGGGACACAGGCGTGAAGTGTAGCTAGTACCATGCGTGTTTACTTTTTTCTAAGTGATTTAAATTATTTACACGCTAAATGTTAGTAAGAATGTGTAGTCCTGACCTGCAAAAGTGTCCTAGAACTTTGCTTGTGTGCGAAAAATCTAATTTTGAGGACGAAAATTCAAGATGTCACACTCACGTGTCACATCATTTCTTTAATCATAAGGTAAGGAAGCCTGTATTAATTAAACTTCAAGTTAACACAATTTTCTACGCAAATAGGTTGTTCTGGTACCTAATCAATCATCCATTTATCTGACTTGATTGAGTGATAGTTTGAGACAATCGTTTGTTCGACCTTTTCAGGTGTCTCTGTTTTTACCTGATTGTGGTGGCCTTACGGCGCGTCTGGCCAGTGTCATTAATGGTTTCACTAAGTTCTATTTAATCAAGGACTTACCCGTTTATAAATTGCTGGAACAAGAGTTCTTGGACAATGTTATGCATAAAGGTAAGTGCCAAAAGGCCTTTAATCAGTGCATTTAGACAGTAACTATTACTCCACTACACTTCCAACTGGCTCCTTTCAGGAAAGTGCACCAACCTGTTGGCAATAAGGTACCCACGTGTCTGTTCCAGGTGGTGTTTATGCTTTGTCCTACAAGACAAGAATTGATGAAGATAACACCATAGCACTTCTCCCAAACAGTGAGTTGGTTGCCCTATGTGTGTGTGTGTGTTGTGAATACTAGAGATAAATGTGTTCCTGTGTGTTTCTTAAGGACAGCTTATTCTTTCACTGGATAAGGACACTTATGAGCAGCTGGGCCTTGAAGGAAAACCTTCGCGTTTCAATCACAGGCGTGTCATGAGATATGGTGAGAAGAGATATGGTGACCATGATAAATCTGGTTCTACATTATGTATAGTTGTGTACTGATAACCAATAGAGCATGTGTACAGCAATAACACACAATGTAGAAAAAATGGGGATATTAACATGTTTATTGGTTGATTGAACAGTAGTGACCATCAACCTGACTGAGAAATCCATGTCTCCTGGAGGGAAATTTTACAAGAGGGTTCTCACCAGTCTGCGGGATAGAGTCTGCCTTAAAAGTGACTTCCTACTGTCACAGCACAACTCGGGTAGTTAATACTTCCTCTTTCAATTGTTCACATCAGTGGAGAGCAAACTGGAATTGAAGTGTTGGCCTAAATAATTTGTAGAATTTTGTAGTGTATATAGATGAGTTTGTACACTGTCAACATTATGAACTCCCACAAAGAAACTATCTTAAATTGTTTTTTTCCTATTCTTCTGAAAAACCAAAGTATAGAAATCATTATTTTTTTATTAGCATTTTTTTATTATTATTTTATATATTTATATATTTTTTACACATAAGCAAAATGTGTTAACCAAAGCTGCCTGATGAATTCCAAAAGGTCACGTTCCAAAATGTCGCCCATATGTTCTCAACTTTTGTGTTATGGTTGTATTGACCTGCAGGAGTGGATAAGAACGAGCCCCTGCAGAGTTTCCTGTCCTGTTGCCAGTGGACTGAGCACAGGCCTCATGTCAGCACCCGCACACTGAGTGACTTGCCATGTCCGTCGCTCAGCCACTCAGATTTGCGCGGAGACCAATCGTCCTGTGACCCTGTTAACTTCCTTGAGTGGCTCGGAGCTGTAAATGCAGATATTGACTGGTATTTTTTTGGAATCCAGAATATCTAATGTCAACTCATTTTTGTAGTGTCTTTGTTGTAAGACACTAAACTGTGTTTTGGCTGTGTGAGACTGAAATTAAATCAAACACATTTTAGTAGCTAAAAGTCTCCAATCAGTGTTTTGTTTTACCCTTTACAGTGCCAATACAGCATCTAGTTACCTGTCAACGTACACTTGTCCAGAACCCCAGATTCCAGTAAACCGTGCTCTGCTGTGCACTATCACAGGCTTGCTTTTACCTGAAGACATCTACAAACTGCTGCAGGAACTTCGGTACGTCTTGCATTCTGCTAAATGGACAAATCTGCAACATTCTTTGAACTTTCTGCAATTAACTGATTTATATTGATTATTCAGCCCATTAATATCATAGGCAATAATGTTACCATTTGGAAAGTAATTAAACACAGCAAATTGTATTGAATTAAACCATTGAGGTGGATGATCATATTTCCAAAGAAGCCACTCAATGATTAATGGTATACTTTATAAATACATCTACAAGAAACCAAAGTCATTGAAAATGCTAGTGGTTGACAAGTGTTTGTTCTTCTCTTTTAAGGAGTTATTTTGATGAACCCAAGTTCACATCGTGGCTGTCACTGACTGTACTTGGGTTCATGGACAGTCCGGTTTCCTGGGGACTCAAAGAACATTCGTTTCACAAAGGAGGGGAGAACTTCTATAATTTTGTCGTCTTCAAAAACCAGGATTACTGGCTGCATATGGGTACTGGTACCCATGATGAATGTCCACCGTAACCCACAGCCCACTGACTGTTACAAAGCTTTTCATTGCCACATTTCTTCCATAATGTCAACAGTAAGTGAAACTAATTGGACTGAATTGCGGAAGTATGCAGTTCAGGATGCAATTTTCTTTAAACTGTATTTTTTGTTGTTGAATGAATAAATTAGCGTCTAGCGTAATCATGTTTTAGTTTTTTCTATTAATCAAAGTTGATTAGGGAAGATGTTCCCTGCTCCCTGCTTGTGTTAGTAAAAGTTGGACCGACACAGCAGGGGGTTACAGTGACCCTGTGACATCACAAGGGTGGTGGTATCGTAATACACAATATTATTTAAATAGCAGGCCCCAGCCTTGTGACTATAGAGTGACTTTATTTTCAGGTACCTGGCCTCAACTGGCCTCTAGACTGTCTGTGGCCAATAGAGAAAAAGACTGAAAATGACGGTTTGAATGCAATTAATCTCCCGAAATATTTTGCCCACCTATATTTGAAAATATGTATTTAAGTTTAAACCTTGTCACATTGCCTTGGGACTTCTAACTGAACTACTCATCAGGACAGTTACTGGCTTGTTTAAGAGTTTTAGGGGGGGAGGCAGGGGGAATACAATGAACTGAGTGTATGAGTGTTAATGTGTTTGACATGAACAGACAGGTACCTTACAGAACAAAATAAGAACCTGACAAATATTCAACAAAATTGATTTAATTCATGAAAATAGGTTGTGGTAGGGACCATTATGAGGACCTACTTGTTTCCATTCTAAAAACCAACGTATCTTCATACCAACATAAGTGAAAGTAAGTCTGATCATAGCACAATATGTGTAATAACCATAATGGATAAATAGTGAGACTCCTGATTGGGATGTTTGTACCCACTTAAATTATCAAACACATACCTGCAAATTTACTTTAACTTGAGAGGCAACAATACAGGAGTTAGTTTAATTAAGTCATCTTTAAATTACTATGAATAAAAAAAAAAAAAAAACAACTTCTTGTACCCAAAACCCCACCACGGTTACAGTCAACTCAGCCTAAATGAAAATAATTACAGTCAAGACAAACTAAAATAGACAACAGCCGTTAGTTAGTAACACATATGGTTGAACTTATACTTTCTTATAAATGGTAAAATATTTCCGCAAATATTTTTGAAAATCCTCACCAGTCGAGTTCATTACGATTTGGGCAAAAGTCATCTCAAATGACTCATTTCATGGTCCACCAACACTTGCGGTTGTCATTTTTATTGTGCTCTATTGAAGTCATAAGGTTGATCCATGTTTAAACAGCAAACCAACACCTTGCTTGCCAGTCTGTTCAATATATGCTGGTTAGCTGAAAATGTTTCAAGCAGCATTTTCTTCTAAAGGCCATGGTGATTAGTAAAATAGTAAAAACAACATTGCTCAGAAGCAAAGATCTGTGTTTCTGCAGACTTATGCAACAGTCCTGTAAGTAAAAGCGTTGCTTTCGTCCATGACTGTACACAGGAGCCACGTTACTTGCCAGTCATACCTTGCAGGAGCTATGGGGGGGGTGGGGGGGGGGGGTTCATGTGTTAAAATTCATCAGTTTTCTTCTGCAGGTACTTGAGGATGGAGTCTGTTCCTTGTAAGGAGCCCCATACTCTCTTCAGTGCCTCACACTCCCGTTCGTTGGCTTGCTCCAGAGCACCTCGGTTTGTGTTTCTCATCAGGGCTTTAGACTCTCGCAAGACCTACGGTGCAATAAGCAGAGGACCCCACGTGGAGGAGCAACAGGGCAAAAGAAAGCAAAAGTGAGAAGAAAAATGACCAATGAACATGGAGGCATTGACTGAATAGGAAAGTAGATTACATATTAACGCCTGAGCGAGTCACTTTCATTTTCTTTTCACTACAATGTTTCATCCCCCCCATTTACAACTGTTATTGCGATCTCAATCATTTTGATTCCCAGCAAAATATCTCTTCCTAGACAACTCCTTAGTGTCTGAATTTATCACAAAAGTGTGCTCTATTGATACAATCTATTGATAATGAGAATCTATCAAGTGGACACCATTTGTGAAGAGTGTTTGTGTGGGGGAGAGTGAATGGAGGGGGATGGCTTTGGATGGTCTAAAAAGAGAGAGAACGAAAGATATAAACTGGGGAGCTAAACACTGCCAATGACCATGTGACGAGATGCTACAAAAAAAAAAACAACATTCCAAATAAACTTGAAAATCAAAGGAAAAGGATGACTTACAACTGAATTACAAGAGACTAGCTCCCTAATGCGAACCATCACCTCCTGAGTGAAAGTACCAGGCCAAAGAACCTGGGACACAAGGCCCTTGGCACAGGCCTCTTGGGCAGTCAGCTTCCGTCCACTCAGCAGCATCTCATTAGCCTGGAGGAGAGAGCAGAAAGTAACACGGGCCTATGAGAAGAGTGTTGAACTCAGTAGAGGAGACAGCGAACCGAACTGTGAAGGGGGAAAGGAATTGTGGAAGAGGAGGCCAGGTGGACAGTGGAGAGTTAGTCATAAGGAAGTGTATGATGGAGAGACTAATGTCTGGATAGAATGGGTAGATGAATGAACAGAATGAGTTAGTCACAGGTGACCAAATACACATTTCCACACAGATAAAACAGATGATACTAACAAGATGAAGAGTCACATTTGATCAATATCTAACAATTAAATTGAGCAACTAATGCACTTGATAAATGAGTCAACCACATTTGTTCTCTACAGTGTAAATAAGGCTGCATTTACCAGTGGTATTTGGTAATCCCTTTTTTTCCCCAATTTTAGCTGTGGTCTTTTCCGGTCTCCAACACTGGACTCATAACTCCATCTCAAGAACCATAATGTGGGTTTAAACAAGCACCCTGACGAAGGGAGTCTAAATCATAATGTTTAATCTAACATGACACAGTAATGAAGTTTTACAGCCACACTGTACCGAGGCAACGCCCATGATGCGAGGGAAGGTCAGGGAAGCGCAGGCATCTGGTGTCTGTCCGTACGTCGTGTAGGGAGTCTGGAACCAGGCTTTTTCATTGGCCCAGACCACATCACACAAGGGGAGGATGGAAGCTCCGAGTCCCACTGCAGGCCCGTTCACAGCTACGATGATGGGCTTCTTGAACTGGATGAACGTGTTTACGAACGTTCTAGAAATCGTGGGAGGGGAAAGAAGAATGGCTATTTTGTTCTACTATTTTAAGTGCTGCACACTATTCACATCGACCAATGTATATGTTTCTATTATTTCAGTCTACACAAACTTGAATGGTTGTATATACTTCACTACAATTTCGGATATGGTTTTACAATATATATACACGCACGTAAAAAAAATCTACATTTGACACCATTTAACGAAGCTCAACAATTGAGGTTTTGTTGTTAACCAGAGACACTTCAAGCTGACCAAACGGCTCATCTCACGATCATCAGCTTCCTACCTAATGGTTTCGGCCATCTTTATGCTTTCTTTCTTCCTGTCCTCCGTGAGTCGTCGGATGAAGTAGATGAAGTCCAGACCACTGCAGAAGACACTGCCCACTGCACTGAGCAGGACCAGCTTACTGTCGTCAGCCGCCGCTGTTGCCATGGCACTCTGCATCTCTTTCATCACCTGGAGAAATAAAGTTACAATCCCCAGTGCATGACTATTCAAATAAAATTGACAAATATCTACAAAGATCATATTAGTTGTGGGGGGCATGTTTGTTACTCATTTCATAAGCGGCCTGCATAATTTCCATGTTGTATTTGAGTTTCCTGAAAAGCACTGATATGACCACAATGCATTATTGTCATAGTTAGTGTGTGATCACAAAAAAACGAGATTCCTGACTCACATCTGGATTGAGGGAGTTGTTTTCAGAGGACTTGGTGGAAAGCAGGATGTGCGTGAAACCATCCTGCTTCTTGACAACAATGTCCCTGTATCTGTAGGCACTTTCTGTCTGGCGAACGCTAAATCTCAGCCGTTTGTCGAAAGCAGAGCGTTCTTCGAAACGCCGTTTCCCTGTGACATGGGAGACGCTGGTGACCCCCGCCACTGCACTCTGCAGGCTTGCCATCTTATTTGCTGTTAGACTGTTCATTAGTGTGGATGGTCCTGGGGTCAGAAAGCACAGAAGTGGGGATCTTTAATGAAGACTTTCAATACTTAGAGAAGGCTATGAGTTCAAAATATTCTGTGCCTTGGTTCATAGTTATCTATTTATAATTTCATTGTGTCACAAAAGTTGTTACATCATTCATTGTGATATAAGTAAAACGAAAACATTCCACATGCACAAGAAACTACGGATGGTGATATTTCCTCACCTCGTCCGTTAAGAGAGCATATGGCTGCGGGCATGACGGGGACTGGTGAGGTGGTTGGAGGTTGACTTTGAGTCCTGGGCCTCGTCCCCATGCGAGCTCGCTCTTCCCCTGGCCCAAGCAACACTCCTGCAGGCTTCACTAGCAAGGCTACCTCTGGAGGCACAGAGTCAGGCTCCTGGCCTCCCTGCTCCAAACTGTGAGCTGCCTCACTTGGCGACTGCTCCGAGTCAACAAGGTTGTTCATAGGGCTCCTGGGCACCAATATTTTGATCCCAGACTTGGCCAAGTCCACACTTCGCCTCGCTGTGCCCATCAGAGATGTTGGGGTGTAACCTGTGTTGGATACGGCACCGCTGGACTTCTGGCTTGAGGTTAGCTTCGGAGTCTCTATTTGGACGTCAGTGTCACACCTGTCCTGCAGTGGCAACTGCTGTTTGATTGCTACTGAGGTGGGACAATAAACGTTCTCTTGTTTTACTTTGGCACTGCTTGCACTGGCCCTGCTGCCAGGACTGAAATTGTGTGGTTGTGGCCTGCAAATCTGCTTGCGGGCATTGTTGTTGGAGCCGGCACTGTGGCCAGCAGGACTGCGTGTGGAACGTTGTATGGAGTTGTCTCTCTGTCTTTCGCTCTGCTGGCGGTTGTACTCGTGGATGAAGGTCATGCAGTTGGAGAAGTGTGTTTCAGGCTCCCAGGTATCTCCCTCATAACCATAGCCCCTCCAGCGCACCAGGTACTCCATCTTTCCCTTCTTACTCTTCCGTTTATCCACTATTCTCTCAACCTTGGGGATGTGAATTGAAAAATACATCAAAATTGCTCACTATTTTCACCCACAAAACTCAATTACGGTTTGTTTAAGATCAAGAGACAAATGAAGATATGATGAACCAAAATCAATGGCTTGAGAAAATTACTGTGCAAATGGTGAAAATACAATGGTAGGACTACCAGGTCTACTTTTATGAATCTTAACGCAGTTTTTCAGGCACAGATAATCTCTCTTCCATTCTCAAAGCATATAGCTACTATGCCCATGTCAACCACATAAACGATGTTATTGTATACTTTACTGTCTTTCCCAGCTCAGTCTCAGCCACGCGTTGGTGAGCTAAGTTAGTTAGCAAGTGAGGACAGAAAGAAATGTGCCTGCTGGTTAACTTATCTTAACACGAGCTGACAATAAATATTTAAAAACCCAACTGTCTTGAGTATAGCTTTGCTATAAGAGGTACGTATCGTCATGATAGCTAAGCTTGTCAGCAGTACTTGGCTAGCTGGCCAGTCCAAATGCAGTGGTAAATACAGACTAGCGAGTTTTGTGCGACTATTCTCGTCACATGAACTACCTACGGATGTTTCATACCTCGTAAAGCTCTTCTGTGGCCATCCTGAGTGGTTACAGGATGTAATTTCCCAGCAGGAGGATTCGGGGACACTTTAGATGGTCGCAGCTGATGTTGAGTAGCTGAGTAATGAGTGCGAGTAGCTAGCAAGCTAGCTAGCTAGCGTCTTAGCTATGTAGCTTATCACTGGGGGATTCAAAGTACTTGATAGCCTAATTTTGTCCTTGGTAATTGTCTGAGTATAAATTACGCAACATCGTTAGCTGGAAAGCTAACGAATCACGAACGCAGAGGGTTTCAAAGATAGAAAAACTAAAAAGAACTTGCTGAAACTTTACTTTTCAGCCTCCCTACATCTGCATTGAGCCAACTTCCGGCTAATTTCAATTCCAAAATAAAAGTCATATTTGCCTTTAAATAAAAAGCCTAATTTAAATTACATTAAAGTTAATTAGGTATTTGTAGCAGTAAACCAACATGTCCCTCAACTGTTCCATATGTTCCATAGAAAATCATAAATTCACTTAATTCCAATGCCAGTCTGACAGGAGTCTTCCAATTTCACTGCAATTTAGCGTCCACGTGGTTTTCAGTATTACTACATACTTCACCGTTAACATTCATATGTGTTCTCGCAGTTCCAGTTATTTGGGTCTGCTTGTGCTAAATCAGGTTGTCCTCTTGTAGGCTCTACTATTACCTCTGGTGCCTAACAGACAAGGAACCACATTTTACATAAACTTGAAAATGTACGTTTTATTATGGGAATCAATATCAGTTAGGTCCCTGTAGCAATTGTTCTTTTAAATAGAAATATTTAACTACCTGTCTAGCTGCTACATGTTTGAAAAAGGTTTAGGTCTACATGTTCACATGTTTGGGATTGATTAGTCTTCCTTTTTGTCAGCATTGCTCTTTGACTCTGAACTGAGCTCTTCTTCATCCTTTTCAGATGAACAACAGGTCCGATATAAAAAGTAAATTATCGTTCCAAGACCACTCAAAATGACGATGAGGAGAAAGAGTCCCAAAAGTGGTGCTTTGGTGAATACTGACTGAAAATGGAGACAGAGACATGGTAAAGTCATTCATTTTTTGTTAATCCACCATTTACAGTTCATATAAAATGAACTCTAAACCGAACATTACTGTGATATTCCTCAAACAACATCCTTACCATCACAGTCCGTTTGGAGTTGTACACAATCCTCTGCAGTCTGGTAAAAATGCCATTACCCCCTTGGGACTGAAACAATTGTGTTTTGATTATTCATGCTGGATGGTACAGTAAGATTAACTTTAAACCCAAAGTAGTAGCAAACTACGTGCCATATGAGACATGTAAAATGGCAGTAACTAAAATTAATGTGTACTGATTTATTTGAAATCATACAATTATGCATTGATATGCATCTACATGTTGGTATATTTTACAGTCGCCTTACCTTGACACTACCATCCAACACACCATTAATAAACTGAACCAACTGCTCTTCTGTCCTTACTTCATCAGGTGGCAAAAAAAATCCATCATTTGACAAGTTTAACATAATAATGGAAGGTATGGCCACTTCCCTGTCAACAGAAAAACACATTCTTTTAAACATGATCTTGATATGGAGACTTACTAATCAAAACAGATGATGCCATCACAACCCAAACCCTTGTACATGTACTTCACACTTGTACATGTACTTCTATAATTCTGTTGGATATTGTCCATGAAAAGTGTCTGAAATATTAGTCTATGCTGACACAATCACATCCGTTTCACATCTGTCACAACTGTTGCAGATTAACATGAACTAGCATAAACATGAAATTCATTGATCATGCATCTCCACACCTACCCCATGATGAGCCCATCAATGTACTCGCTCCCTTCGATATAACCAAACTGGAGTTCACTGGAATGACAATAGATATGAATGCATGCATAATTATGAAAATCATTATTGGGAGTTTCACATTGTTTATGTGAAATGAAATTAACAAGTTTAACATAAATTGTGTTTGGTCTTAATGGGCAGTTCATGCACAAAATGGTCTTCTTTTTATTTGATAAATGTTGTCTAAAAAGTCTGTCTGACTAACAAACCAGTTAATACAGATAAGGACTGATAAAAATAATAGTAGCTGTTTTTATGCTTTCAATGTGTTTTTGAAAAGACTCACCTGCGGTAAGCATCCTTGTAATCTGTAGACACTTTTTCCACCATTGTCTTGTAACTGTGAAAGAATATATAGTTCCAAATCAATATCTGTCTAAAGCTGTTAGTACTATGGTAACTACATGTACTGCATAAATAACAGGTAATTAACCAATGTTGTGTAGTCAAATCAAAACACTATTTAGGAACGCTTTTAGATTAGTTAAGAATTGTAGTTGACTGGAATAAACAGATCCTAATACCGGATGCTCTCGTGTGAAGGTCTCTTCTCATCAACTATAGCCAAAACCACCAGTTTGCCTGAACCAAGAAAAAGGACAGAATCAACAAAGCTATCATCTTCAGCTCAATAGACAAGCCAAATTTAAAATGTTCAATCAATTTCTGATCCAATAAAGCTATGGATTGTGTTTTGCTCATAACTATTATACATATTTTCCATCCAATTCAAAGGTATAGAAAGAACTATATTGAAAATAACATCTTTATCAGTAGTGTTAAATTTCTAAGTTAACATTTCAGTGTTGTCTCTGAAGGTTAGGAGAATGGGCTGGTTATCACAAATCAGAACAAATCCCTCTCAGTACCTGAATCTCCCATTGCATATAAAGTATATGTATCAATCTTCAGGTATAACGGGAAACGCTCTCTATTTATCCAGGATGTGAGGTCACCATCTTTGTCTTCTGTGAGAAAAGCAAAAAAATAAATAAACATGAATTGGAAATCTTTTGAGAAGCATGTCCAGTACAATCCTTTTCTACTATTTATGATTAAATGAACATTAACGCAATGTTGAGTATATAGTAATATAGATGTATCCCTTAAGAGCAACAAATAATCTGCCATTCTAGCCTTTAATTCACATGCCAGAAAGTCGTGTTTATTTAATTTAAATATTCATAAATATAGTATGTACTTTACATTTATTAAGTGAATGGCTTGGCACAACTGTACAGCCATTGGGTTTTGGTTTCATTACACACAAACAAAAACAGATGCGACAGTATGTCCTAGACACTGTACTTGTCGATACCCTGTACTTGTACCTGTGTAATGACATTAAAGTTGAATCTAATCTAATCTAATCTAGACCTAGACAGCCTTTTAACAGCAGGCAGTGTAGGGTGTGAGTGTTAGTTATCATCAGCATTGCACTGGGGTTCTCTTACTGTCATAAGTAAAGTATGTTCCCTCCTTGAACACAACAACCGCTGGAAGAGGATGAATGTTTACACCCTGTCAGTAAAAAGCGTATAAGAGTAATTGATTTCATAAACTTAACAAAGTTTAGATACATACAGTGGGCCAATATAGTGCTACCGAGATATTCTGTGGCAGCACAGACTTCTTTAAGACAGCTATATCAACTCATTATTACATGGGCTGAATTCACTGGGGAAAACACAGATTTAATTTCCTCCTGACGGAGGAATCCTAATGACATATCTTTTTCAGTTTAAAGTGTATTTATGGGTTGTTTCTGTATCTTATTTCTGAAGTAAGGGTGTGAAAGTGTTCCAGGAAAATGGTCCTCCTTGCATCTGATCAGAGCAATATGGAAGAATGATCCATCAAACAGCAAATACAGATACAGAAACAACTCATGAATACACTTTTAGATACAACAGAAAATCCTAACTAAGTTTCAACAGAACAAAACTGGCGAAAGGTGGTTGGTTCATTAGATTGCTTACTCCTTACTGTGTGATTAGAGAGGAGGATGAGTGAGATTTAGATTTAGAGGGACTACAGCAACAAAACAGATGGTATAAATGACAGATGGCTCACTCCGGGTAAAACATTTATCTATCATTACATCATGCTAGGCTAGCTTCCTAACTGATGAACCTCACCTTAGGTAAAACTTCTCTCGAGGCAGAGAAGAAGTATGTGTGCACAATCAGCTCCTTGGCTGAAGAAACATAGTCTGTCTGAGGATCCAGAAGATGTACAACAGAGGCCTCAGAAACCAGGTATATAAAATACAATAATACAGCTGGATAGGTTTCACTGTGAAGGTTGTTTTTTGAGTAAGACTCACAGAGTGTCTATTACCTTTAAGTGGGAAGTGCCGCCAACGTAGACAAAGACAACACTGTGTCTACTTAAAATATGTTGAAACAACTGTGGGGTAGATAAGGCCCTCACAAAAGGTCTAGAGCAAAAACAAATCAATGGTCAACAATGGTCAAACAAACTAATGATTATTACTTTGAATAGGTAACAAAAAACATATCTGATACAAGTTTTCCTAAAAATAGTACAGAAGAAAAATATATTTGTAAAGAACTGAAGCACCCTTAAATAAAATTTACATTACATCCAGGCATTTAGCAGATGCTCTTATCCAGAGCAACTTACAGTACATACAAGGACATTACCCCAGTGGCAAGTAGGGTTGCCCAAGGACCTCATGTTGTCTTAGCCAGGAAATGAACTGACAACCTTCTGGTCACTACTCCAACACCCTAACCACTCAGCCACCTGACTCCCTAGTTTAAGTTTAAAACCCCACTTTTAATGCAAGACATCACTCTTAAGTTATGCCAACAATCTCACCCAGATACTCTCGTAGTAAAATCAAGGATGCCGTCTTTGGTTCTAGGGCCTTGATAGTTGTACTTCACATCATCTTTCAACCTAACAAAGAACCAAGAATATCCATCAGCAAACTCACAGAACAGAAGTTTAGTGATAATTAAAGAACAGTATTACATTACAAAAATACTTACAACATTATAGCCGGGTAACCTCTCACTCTGAAGTCCTTTGCGATAACTAAATAAATAATAATAAATATTCATTTAGCAGTCGGTTTTATCCAGAGCAAATTTTCTAAACGTAGAAATTCAGGTAGAAATAGAGTGGAAACATATTTTCAAGAAGAAATTCAAACGGGGTCTTAATTTACCTTTCAAGATTAATATGTATGTACTACCACCAGTAAAACAATAATTATAATAGTTTATTTATGATGCACTTTTCTATAACCCAAGCAGCTTAATAAATGGATAATAAAGTGCATGTTTCAAAAATATCATTGTGTGATTGATTTATGTAATTCATAGTGTTTGTTTAGGTAATTCAAGTGTCCCATTTATGAGATGTCCAGACATGTGTCATTAGAAGCATGATGAAGGGAATTTAAAAGCTAATGGCAGATTTTATTGCATTAAAGTGATTGTAAGTTTATAATTGTATGTTTAAAATAAAGTTGATAGTCTTTTACATAACTACTGAAAGAATCAATTCTCTTTAAACTCTGTCTTTATCCTCTCTTTAAACTTTACTACTTGGGGAGTTTGAATGCCTTTGAATGCCTGGCAATGATACTTGATACCTGATAAATGAAATTGCTAACAGTGCTTGAAGTCCATCTGGAAGCATGGCTCAGCATATGAGCATATGTTACACAAATCACATAGGTCTACACACTTGGACCAGGTAAAGACCATGACTGCCCCAGGCTTGTAAATCTTTTGTAATCCTATTAGTGTGAATAGATTGGTTTTAGGAATACTGTTGACGAGTCAGTCTGGGATTGGTTGCTTTATATTCAAGTATGTTACAACCAAGAGGCAAGCTTCCTGAATATGATTTACCATCTACTGATATAAAAAAACTGAGATAGAATGAAAAAGTATCTTGTCCATAGATGTATAACTTATATTCAAATGTATAAATAACCCCTAAACGACGACTAACCCCTAAAATATGTGTACGTGTACATTGGCATGAAAACCAACCTTTAGACAAGGGATCCCTTTAAGTAGGTACACTTAGTTTGTTGGGTATTTTGTTAGACAAGAAAAGCTAGATTTTCCCTATGTGCATCCTAATCATGCCTGTATACTCACTGGTATGTGTTGAGGCGTCCACACTTCCCACGTTAACATCGGACCCCATACTTTTCAACTCTGCTGCTACTTCACGCCATATTGGGTCCATTTCTTTGCATAATGTGCACCATGGAGCATAGAACTGTCATGCACATATACACAAAGACAAATACATGAATGTATTATACATTGTGTTGATAGATTATCCAACTGTTTTCACAATGTCAATCATATCTGCTTATCTGAAAATAGCAAAAAGGTTGTAGCTTTATTGACAACCCCAACTTACGTCTCTTGATAAATGTAAATCCAGACTTGATAGACTGGCCCACTAGCCATCACAATACCACATATTTGTGATAACACATCAACAAGGGTCTTATTTTAACTGATTGATCTTTATGATCAGTGGCAATACTCCCTAAGTGCTATAATATTCTACAATCAGAATGTTAGATTATATTGCTCAGGTTGGGTGTATGCTGATAGTCCATATTATTATTATTATTATTATTATTATTATTATGCCCAAAATAAATGTCTCAAGGGAGCTATAATGAAAGGCACTAACAAAGTGGCCTTAAATGAAATGGTAGCTTTCTCTTCTGTATAAACTGTCTGAAGTACAATGGATTCATACTTTTATCAGCCATATATCTTCTCCTTTTGTGTCAGAAAACCTGCAAAATAAATGTAATTTATTATCTGGAGGAACTGTGACACTCCTGAACTCCACCGCACAAGACCCCGCCCCCCTATATAACCCCCGTCCCCCTATATAACCCCCGCCCCCCCATAGAACCCCCGCCACCCTATATTTGCACTATCATTTCTGTTTGTTAATTTTGCATCTGCTCATTGCATCATTTGCACTTACTGTACATACATGCAACTTTGTAAATTCTGTTAAATACTGTTGTGTTACAGCTGTACATTTGTCTTAAATCACTTTAATCTGTACATATCCTGTATATTCTGATTATACTGTTCATACTGTGTATATTCTGAGTATACTTATACTTATTATATTCTGTTGTAATAACTGTTTTGCACTTCTGGTTAGATGCTAACTGTATTTCGTTACCCTGTACTTGTACCTGTGTAATGACATTAAAGTTGAATCTAATCTAATCTAATTCATGGTGATTGGAGTGAGAAATCACAATTGCTATTTAGAGAATATTACAATAATCGTATAGGCTTGTCTAGTGATCTAGCAATCAACTTCACTATAATGCAGGGTTAGTGCACTGTGATTAACCTTGTTAGTGTCCCGTTATTTAACATAAGCCAAGGACTTATGCCAATTCTCAATAAACATTCGGGTATTTCATTGATTTCCGTTGCAACCTATAAAAAATGAAGTTTAACAGACTTAGACAATTACTTACGTGTCGTCGAGCTCCACCACATAGCCTGACACCGCACTTACAGTCAGCAAAACTGTAATTCAAAAGTGTGGGTCTTTATTTTAAATACAATAAGCATTAGGTTGAAATCCTGGAGTAGATCAATAATATAGCAAAATAAATCCCTACTTGGACTTTTGACTAAAGTTAAAATTGATTTATAAAATCATAAATAGATTTAAAATGTTATCATACCTGTGCATATAACTTGGCACTTCATATATGCCATTTTGTCGTGTGTCCGAAATGATGTGTCAATCAGACACGCTTGTTCTAACAGCGTCTCTCTACTGTAGCAAACGGTGGTATTACCTAGGCAACGCAAGGCTTGTCAAAATAAAAGTCACAGACCAGTTCTGGTGAGGAAACTATTTATTTTGCTAATGGTTCAACATGAGAATACGTGAATATTTGATTTTGTGTAATCTGAATGTCATATAGGAATGTAGAATGTTTACAATGATAAACTGAAAGGAAAATGACTAATCTAAAATGGATTTTACTAGGCGGATGATTGTCCTTAACCTAATGGTGTCAATTAGAAATCTGCGTCCAGACTACTGATTAAAAAATGTAAGACGTCAAGGTACATATATATTTGTATATATAGGTTAATTTAATATAAATATAAACATTCTTCTCTAAGCAAGCTCACAGTTTAATAAAAATATTGCAAAACTTAAAAGATGTTCTAGACACACAGTAATTTACCTTTTTTTAAAGTGCAGCCTCTAACAAATTTCAGAACAGGTGATTGTAGTTCAGTTACAAAAGACAATAATTCAATCAGGAATCTGGATCTGTATTTCAACTAGAAGCATGCTAAACAGGTGCTTGTTTTGTACATTTTTCTCATTGGTACCCACTGATTTTCACTGTTGTTTTTAAAGAATGTACTGAAGAAAACATTACTAGCCATTTCAGTTTGTGTGTACTAAAAAAGTCACATTCTGACATGTGAGAAAGTAAAACCTAAACTGTGATTCGTAGTACATCTTTTTTCAGTTGGCAGAGAACAGGAGAGCTTTGCCATCAGATACATTTCCAACATCAAATGAGTCACAATCAAACCCTGAAGGTGGGCTAGCAATGTAGCTGACTCTGAGACTGTCAGACACCTCTTTCTGTCCAGCAGGCCCACTTTGCTGTTGGTTTGGAACGGCTGTATCTGCAGAAATCTCTGTGGAGACGCGTCGGATGAATGGGAGTGAACTGACGCTGGAGCCGTCTGCCTCACTCTCCGTCCAACAAGATTCTGTGTCAGAAGCAGAGGACAGCCGGCTTTTGCCCCAACGCCCATTGACACACGCCCCAACGCCCATGCCAACACCCAGGGAGCACTGGCTGGTGAGAGTGGGTCGCCGAGAGGAAGCGTTGCTGGAGCTGAAAGATGAGCGCAGTTCTTTCTCCCTGACACGCAGAACTGACCGTAAGAAAGGTACGTACCGTCCAATGGCGGCACGGTACTTTGGATGAGTGATGGCATAGATGATTGGATTGTGAATGGCCGAAGCCTTGGCGATCACAGCAGGGACTGAGTTCATGTACGGGGTCAGCAGGTGGGCATACCCTGCAGTGGCTGTCAGTGCCACAGCCGAGTAGGGTGACCATGAAACCACAAAAAGCAATATGACCCCCAGCGCGACCTTGGCCATGCGCCACTCGCTGCGAAGGCGGTCGTACCTTCTGTGCATCTCGCCACTGTCCATTTCCTGAACCTCGTGCCCCACTCGCCTGATGGTGCGGAAGATGGCAAAGTAGCAGCCGCCTATCACACCCAGAGGGATGAAGAAGACAAACGTGAAGAGGAGGAGGGTGTAGGTGCGCACCGGGGCCGTGAAGGTCATGTAGTCCCAGCTGCAGGAGGTCTGGAGGCCCTCAGGCACGTAGGCGCTCCAACCAAAGAAAGGTGGCAGACTCCAGCCCAGCGAATACAGCCAGACAAACACCAGTACCATGACGATCCGGTTCCTACTCATCCCGCCAAGCAAGGCCAGCGGTTGAGTGATAGCCATGCATCGGTCAGCAGCAATGGCTGTCAGGGTCATCATGGAGCAGATGCCGAAAAGGCCACCGCAAAAGGCATAGAGCTCACAGGCACGCTCTCCAAAAACCCATCGGCGGTGAAGGCTGGCAACAAAAAACACAGGCGACTGGGTGAAGGACATGAGAAAGTCAGCTACAGCCAGGTTCACCACCAACATGTTGCTGGGTGTGCGCAAGGTGCGGCTGCGACAGAAGACATAAATGACCAGGGCGTTTCCCAGAACCCCCGTGATGCCCACCATGAGGATGACTGAGCCGATGATGTAGTGCGCATGGTCTGGGACATCCACCGTGGGGAAAATGTGAGGCGGCTCAGTGTGAGGCCCATGGGTTGGCTCGTGGAAGGGGATGTGTAGATGTTGAGATGTCCTGGCAGAGACATGCTGCTGATAGTCGGTAAAAACCTCAGTGCAGTTCGGCTCCCCTGGATGGCAAAAAACACCTTTCCTAGTTGAATGATGGTAGCTCATCGTGTCTTTAACCAGTTGACTAAAAAATTTGTCAACCCTGGAGCCTCAAGCTATTATTAAAAATATATATATTTTCTGTTTTCGATTTCAAAAGAGAACTCCGGATGAAAATCTTTCCAGTAGTCAAGTCTTTTGGGTTTCTCTGCACTGAACCAAATACACAAGCTGCTCTTTGCACAATAGCTATATACTGAACGCTGATCAATGCAATCCTGGGTTGTTATTGATCACTGATCAGGCCTCTGACGGTTCCTGTTCCAACCTCTGGGCAGGAACTTCTGAGATTTATGCTTTAGAGCGAATAAAACAAATCTGATTTGTTCAAATCTCAGTGATGCTCTACAAAATAATCTAACAATGAACAGTTCCTCTTTCACCCCACTTCAGATTTCACAGACATTTTGTTAATGTGTAGGTTGTGATAATGTGTTAAGTTTGATCAACTTGCAAATAACTGCAGTTATTTAAAATGGACATGTGAATACAATGTCTATGAAATAAATAAAAAACAACATTTTTTTAAGTACATTGTTTATTGAACCCATGGCTTTGAGAAATTTGTGTATGTTATAGCTTGTAGGTTAGACAGTGAAGAGTGACCAATAAAATCAGATGTAGGTGAATCAAAAAAGATGTTCGACAGGTAATTTGATTACCTTTAATTCAATTTAATTTTAAAGATCTGTCAAATCCACAACAACTTTAAACCATTTGCAGTCACAGCACACAACTTTGTCCCTAAATAGAAAGCAATCGTTTGAGTGCTTTATGCATGTCTGATCAATACAGAAGCAGAGAATTATGTAGAGCAGGGCTAAGTGGAATCCTTAACCAGTCTGATTCGAATGGCCTGTTACATTTTAGTTCCAATCAGTGACCTGCAATGCAATTGACTAGCGACAGGATGCATCGAAAAGCTGGATGCATGAGTTCCCCATGGTCTGACTTTCAGCCAAAATAGATGGATGTGTGTCAGCTACCTGTCAATTCTTGTAGGAACTACTGTGTCCTTGTTACATTGAGGTTTGCTATTAAAAGGATTGTATAGTGAGTCTTGCAGAGGCCTGGTTTGACACATGGTGGCCTTATATCCAGTTGGCCAAAGCACTTATACCACTTAGCTAACTAGTTCAACATAAAGTGTTGTGTATTTTGAGTCACACAATGGAACATCCTTCTGAAGGAGCTGACTACATACAGAAGAGGAGAAAGTTACTTACATAATGTACCACTCTGTATAATCTCTAGATTAACCCTGAAGATGTTGGAAATACAGTCAATAATATCAACGTGAAAATTAAAGAATAAAATAAGGCATAAATCATACTTCTTGATATAGCTTCAATAAGAACACATTATATAATTCATTTTCCACAGAATTGTTTACTCTTCCTCATGTGATACCCTTGTGTAGGAACTCAACCATAGTTTTATGTAGCTCCCACCCAAGGGAAAGGCAGGTGCACACAATCTGCTTGACAACCACTCATTCCAAACCCATGACTGGTCACTACACAAAAGTTCTGACATGCTATTTTCACTCATTGACTTCTCTTTCTCATTCAGCCAAAGGTCTGAAAAAGTATTTAGGAAGACAGTCGTTCATTTCACATAGCATTAATCTTGTTCGGACGCCAGATCACGGCACCTTCAGGTGACTGCTGCTCCAGTAGGTCTACTGGGGGTTTGTTCTGTAGTGTGGTACTTGCGCAAGTGGCGTACAAGTAGCTGACGGTCTGGGCTGGAGTAGTGGCACAGGTGGCAGGGGAAAGACTGGCCCGTGTGGTGACGACGGGCATGAAGGTCCAAGCTTTTCTTCTGAATGCTACAACATGTGTGACACAGAGACAACATGTGACTAGGCCTGTCAGGACACACGTTACACACATCGTAACATGAAATGGTTTCGATCAGCTCCACATTACATTAGGAACACAGGCACACATGACACAAGAGCCTTAAAAATCAATGGACCCCCACTGGTATATGTGTGTTACCTGCTGTAAGGACAGTACTGGCACTGGTAGGGCTTCTCCTGAGTATGAGTTCGGGAGTGTCTGAGTAGAGAACTGCTATCAATGGAAGCATACGGACACTGGGGGCATTTGTAGGGCTTCTCTCCTGAGGACAGATAAATAAGTTAAGCATGGAAACAAAGATGCAAGTCTTTCTATTGAATAATTAAATTGTATTTATTTAAACATCCAAACTGCGCCTGACATGGTCTTTTGCAACCCACCAAATCTGGATCAAATATACTATATTTGACTGATGATACATAATTGACAACATCAATTGACTGCAATCCAATCAAAGAAGGTGTGATCTTATTGGATGAGACCTTAAGAGCACATGCAGGCAGATAGCTACCTGTGTGAACTCGTAGGTGTTGAACCAGGGAGGCCTTGAGGCGGGTGCTGTACTGGCAGTGTGGGCACTCAAAGGGTTTGTAGCCCTGATGGATTCCCATGTGGCGACGCATCGTAAGCTTTGTGGAGAACGTCCTGAGGACAAGCAGCCAGTGGTTCATCAGAGATGCAACAGTAAGGCGTCCAGGTAAGGGGCCTGTCTCGTAATTGTTCACCCAATAGACATTGTATTTGTTGAAAACTGCATGTACCTGTCACAGAGGGCACAGCAAAACTCCTTGCTCTTTGCTGACTGTTCTTCTTTTTTCCGCTCTTTCTTTTCTTTCCCCTGTACGTTCTTCTCCTCTCTGGTCAGCTTCAGCTTAGTTTTTCTTAAGTGGGAAGACGCCTCAGACTTAGCCCCTTCAGCCAAGCCCTCAAGATAAGTGATTTCACGGTGCATGTATGTCTTTGACTTACATCTGTTAAAATACGAAATTACATTTAGAAACATGTAATGTATGGTATATTACATCAACATACTTAATTAACTGTCATCTGAACAAAATTCTGCAGCCTTGATCACAGGTAAATATTTGTTTTTGTCAACTTGTGTGTGTACCTTTTCAAATTTGCAATACGTTGTGTTATGTTATAATGTTATAATGTAAAAAACATAAGTTATAGGCTTATTCTATGTCTGGGAAACAGCTCTACAGTTTACAAAGAAGCCACATATTTCCCACATTAATTTAAAGCAAGGGATCAACCTACTCATCTGAGACATCCATCTTGTTGTCCATGTTGCTCTTATGCTTTAACACAATGTGTTTGTGCAGCCTTACCCAGGACCGACCTGAGAGAAGAGGAGGAAACGAAGGAGTCACATAATAAAAACTATTAGTTTAATTAGGCTTTCATTAGTCTGGGTTGAGCCTCACCACTGTAGTCACAATGCAGGCACATGAAGCACCCTTGACGGCTTTGGACTGGACTGTGCTTCTGTTTGTGGGCATCATGGGATTGAACGCTCCGGAACGTCTGGGAGCAGATCTGGCATCTGTAGAGCCTAGAACATCCCTCCCACCATTTCCTCCTCCTCCTCCTCCTCCTCCCATGACCCCTCCGGTGGAGCTCCATATCCCTCCACCGACTCACCCTCCACCTACACCAGACGCACTTGAAGCCCTTGTCTCCTTTAGGGGACTTCTGGTGGACCTTGATCAAACGTTTGGAGGTTAGTCTCGCGTCACAGAAGATGCAGGACAGGGGTCGTCCCCTGCCTGACCACTGTTTGGAGAGCAGTTGCTGTAGTGGGGGCTTCTTAGGAATCTTAGCGTCCTGAGAGGAGCTCTGTTGACAGACAGGGACTGAAGACAGCCTTGTGTTTAGGGTCTCTGCTTGGTTTGCAAGGGGCTTGGCTGTGGAGATACGACACAGTCCCAGGGTCATTAGGTGAGCAGACTGAGCCATTTCCTCATCCTGGTTCCCGGTGTCGTTCACTACAGAGCCCATTGGACAGGACAGACTGACGGAGGTGTCACCCTCCAATTCATACATGCAGTCCTTGTCATCTTCATCCTTATCCTGTTGTTCCTCAACAAACAGAGTGCTTACCTGTGAAAACATACATTGATAAGAACATCTAATATAGATGGTCATATATTAAGCTATATGGGTCTATAAATTTGTAGTTGTAGAAGTAATGTGCTCTGCAAGCCAAGAAATATGGGTTAAAGACACTGAGGTATAACAAATGCATATGAAGTCAAGCAAATGTGTTCTGTCCTTTTCTACCTACACCGCTGGCAGTTCAATTGAATCTATCATTTGTTGCAGTGTTGGGCAGCTACACCAATTTGATCATTGTTGTGAGGACATTTTTTTCATTTTACCTCACAAGTCTGTGCAACATGTAGGCTTCCATCTGAGTTGGAGTCAAGTCCCATTTCACATGATCGTGGGCTTATGTTGGGTAGCATGTCATACATTGGCAGGAGGAAAGAAATGCGATCCAAACCCATATGAGTAATATGGTTGTCACCATCCTTGGGAGAAGGGTGCAGATCATCTTCTAAGTTGAAGGGAGAGCCATTTTGATCAATGTCACTGTCCTCCCCATCAACCCCTATTCTCACACCCAGACTCTCCCCTTCATCCTTTTTCATACAGGACAGAACGGTGCAGCTGGGGGCTCCCAATTCATGTCCATCCAAAAAGTGTGCGTTAATATTGGCTTTCAGACCAGTACTGAACTGACAGACTCGACAGCGGTAGACTTCTACCAGGAAAGCTTCCACTAAAACTTGATCTTCCATCCCCTTGACAGTCCCACAGTATAGACTGGAGGTGACACTCTCTTCTAAAAGACGCAAGGACACTGGTCTTATTTCCTGATAGTCATCTTTTACTGGACTCATTTTGTAAGACGGAATTAAAAGGCACTTAAATGGGTAATGATTGCAAGCTATCTAAAGCTGCTCCGACAAGGACTAAATAATATCCGAAGGCTGCATCAACTGCATCCTGACAGCCTACACACAATCACAAAGTCCAATCTAGCCATAGAAATGTTGGCTTGGTGAGTAACATTAGGCGATTCACACAGAATAATACATGTATTTAATACATCCTAATAAATACGATTTTAAAAAGCTATACTAGAACTAACTAGAGGTAGCTAACAAGTTACCGCCTGTATAGTTTGAACGTCACATTAGACAACAACGTCTTCTTCGTCTGTGGGTTAAGGAAATATTTAAACTAACGAGGTGAATCACCACCACCACCTAGCGGTACTGTACGGTATTCTAATGCTATGCTTTCTGTTTATGACATTCTATAGTTTTATTGAATTATAATGTTAGCCTTTTGTAATGGATGGTGTATGTGTTGTATAATCTCAATGTGTATGACCATCAGTGCCCACCATGATACAGATGCAACAAGCAGAAGTACAAACGGAATTTACATGTATTTAAAAGTTTTGTTGGGTACCTTTATTTTGAAAAGTCTTGGCTGTTCGTACCCGGAGGTGCTCTGGTAGTGTTGCTACAGAGGTGGACACACGTGTAGCGGATTTTTACAGCTTTTGAAGAGAGATGGAAGTGGCTCTATTAAATGAGGTGTTCAAGGAAGAACCCGTGTTGCGCGTAAGTTACTTTCAATAATTCCGTGTCATTTAGGACTAGGCAACCTGCGTGTGATGTAGCATATTGCTAGATGGTTGTTGAATCTATGGCGTGAAAACAAACATGAACATACAATTATGATTTAGACGTGCCATTGATGTACATTGCTGCTCACCACTGGTCACCTAAATATAATATTATAGCGTTGTCACTTCGATTCGATGACTGTCTCATTTTTCTGGGACTACTTTCCCATATGTCAGAACAGGGGTGTCCAATCCTGGTCATGGAGGGCCACTGTCCTGACAGTTTTAGATATATCCCTGCTCCAGCACACCTGATTCTAATGAATGGTCATTATGAGGCTTCCACAGAGCTTGATAACGATCCATTCATTAGAATCAGGTGTGCTGGAGCAGGGATATATCTAAAACTGTCAGGACAGTGGCCCTCCATGACCAGGATTGGACACCCTTGTGTTAGAACCTTCAAGTGGAATTTTCCTTCACTTTTCACTTTTGTTGTGAGGACAGCGGTCACTGATTGGATTATTATACCGGTATCCTGACAAATAAAGCTACCGCTTAGTGAGAGTATGAGACTAGAAGGGATCCAAGTGTAAATGTTGGCGTGACACCTAGATAAGACCCATGTATACTTCATTAATATGTGCACATCTTTTTCATATTCAACAGTGTATGCGTTTTGGTTTCTTATTCTACTTGGTTAGGACATTGATGAATCCAACCACAATGAGTCCAGAGTGGTTGATGACAGAGGTGGGCATGATGGAGACCCAACAGTATGTGCAACCCTGAAGAAACTGTCTGTGAGGCTGACAGACTGCAGGGAACTGCTGGGAGCAGCAGACCATATCTTTATTGGTGAGAGTTTGCATCAACAGTTTTTTTGAGCTACTGCTTCTCTGAAGCGTTGTTGACTTAACATGCATGTTTTATTTCTTATTCTTATAGAACAGCAGCACAGCTACCGTTCTACGAAACCAAACCGTTCATCAGGAGAAGGAAAGAAGGCCTATGTTTGCTCAGCATGTGGGAGGAAGTTCTATTCACTGTCATACCTGGAAGTACATCAGCATGTACACAGAGGAGTGAAACCTAATCACTGTGCTGACTGTGGGAAAGGTTTTACTTCCATGTCTGGACTGGTGTTACATCAGCGTATACATACTAGAGATAAATCATATGCCTGTTCTTATTGCAATAAGAAATTCTTTACGCTAAGACAATTGAAAACTCACCAATGGGCACACACTGTAGGTCAACCATATCACTGCTCAGACTGTGGATTGGGTTTCAGTAAACTGAAGGATTTAAGCATGCATCTACCCAAACATAGTGTTGAGAAACCTTATCACTGTGACGATTGTGGGAAAAACTTTACCACCCAGCCAGGATTAACCACTCACCAAAGGATACACAGTGGAGAAAAGCCTTACCATTGCACATTCATTGAGTGTGAAAAGGCTTTTGCATCTTCGTCGGAACTGTATAATCACCATAGGTCACATTCCACGGAGCAATCTTTCCCGTGCCCTGACTGTGGAAAGTTATTCAAGAGAGCAACTGGGCTGAAAACTCATCTGGTAATGCATAAAGAAGATAGACCTTATCAGTGTTCTGATTGTGGCAAAGATTTCAGGAGAATGTCTGGTCTGAAACTTCATTGGAGAACACACACTGGGGAGAAACCTTATACATGTCCGGACTGTGGTAAGAAGTTTGCTCAACGGCCACATTTGAAATCACACCAAGTAACACACACTGGAGAGAGGCCATTTTGTTGTACTGATTGTGGCAGGGGCTTCACTCAGTCATCTCATCTAAAAATCCATCAAAAGTTGTATCATAATGGAGAAAAACCATTTAGCTGCACAGACTGCGGGAAAAGCTTCACAATTGCCCATTACTTGAAAATGCATCAATTGTCACACACAAAAGAGAAATTGTACCATTGCAATTATTGTGAAAAGATGTTCTCTTATCACAATGCCCTAAGAGCTCATGAACGCAGACATACCGGCGAGAAGCCGTACAATTGCAACTTTTGCAGCAGAAGTTTCCGAACATCTGGAGCCTTGTTGGTACACACACGTGGACACACAGGAGAAAAGCCCTACTGCTGCATCACCTGTGGAAAATTGTACACCACTGCACGTTCCCTACAACTGCATGAGATGAACCACACTGGGGAGAAACCATTTGCCTGCGAATGCGGCAAATCTTTCAAGTCACAGGCTGAGCTTCGTCAGCATAAGAAGCGTCATATCAAGCCTGATGAGAAAAGGTCTGATCCAACAGAAAGTCAATTGACTTATGAGGGAACAACTGGGGGAAAATAATGGATCACAACTGTGTCTCCTATATTGTTGGTGTTAGTTCCAATGGTAATAGACCACCAAATGTAGTTCTTTCCCCTAGTAATTCTAAATGAATGCATTCGTTGAATGGAGACAGAGGGCTCAAACACTGGATCCTTGGGCTTTCCATTGGTACCTGCAAATTTACGTTGGTTTGCACAACTAATTCACTGAACATACCTCAGAAGTGTGCAACCCTCTGTATCCCGTTTTCCAATTGCCTGTTATTTTATTTGATATTTTCCCTATTGGCAAGTTCTTTAGATTCATAGTCCTGTAAAAACAAAACTACCGTGTGAACAAAAAAAACATTTAAATGAGATGAAAGCCTCTAGCTAGTCTCTAGGATGGATAAGCCCTTGTTTTACATGATTATGGCACCATTGTATTTTTTGATTAATTTCTGTCATGCTTGTAATGTTACATTAAAGTAATAAAATACAATTTGCCCAGTGTAATAAAAACCAAATGCATTGTAGACAACTGACAAACAATATATATGAAGACATCAAGACGATTGTATGTCAATAACATTTTGACACAATCTACTTTTGACTGCAATCCAATTATCTGAGTTTAATAGACGTAGACGTCAGGTGCGTCAATGTGTGCAAATTCATGCACTTTTATTATGAAAACGTTTGAAGTACTCAGACAACGTTACTACATCACGTGATTGTTTCATAAATATTGTTTTAAAAATGGCGCTACCCTATATCAGTCGTGTGATTCTTAGAAACACACGTAGAATAAAACCACTTGTTCCAGCTAGCAGACACAGTTTGGCATTTGATAGTGTAATTCATGCAAGGGTACAACCGGTACAATATCACCATTCTGTGACATCTCAATTAAGCGAGACGTCCAACTCTGTATTGGGAAGGTCAATGCATGGCAGTGAACAAAATGGAACAAGGAATCATGCAGGGCGATGGACTTACGGAATCTGGAGTATAATGGGTAAATCTTTTTTTTTTTTTTGTTAAACATAAGATATGTTACAATATTTGAGAGGCTGAGCCTCGAAATAACTGAACAAAATCTCTAGGTGAAATGGGTGGCAAGTTAAAATATTGATCTAGTTTCAAGAACGATCAATCAATTAACCGAAACAACTGAAAAATGGCCATTTGATAGCATTACCACAATTCCCCTCTCCAGCATTTTCGCTCTTCGGTCAAACTGAGGAGGATACCAGAGATGAAGCCCAGAAGAAAGAGGATGAGATCATCTTACTGTTGAAGAAAGCCAAAGTAAGCACCTGTGAGACTGAAATAGAGTCATTTTCCCTTACATTAAAGTGGTCAGTTTATATGTAGACATCGTTTCTCATACATGTTGTGTCCACTTTCACATTGACACCACCAGCTCAGTATGAAGAGGGGTCAGCTGCAACTAGCTTCTGGGTTCCTTCATCAGGCAATAGCGCAGGCTCATAAGTCCCATAACACACAAGCCATTATCTATACATACAGCCTGGTAAGTGTGAACACAGACATTCTTGAATGCTGCTCAACCCTGTAACAGCTTAATGACCTGCATTGTTTGTATGACTATATCAGAGCTCAATCCCTGCAACCAATCAATTCACCTCCTGTACACTGTTTTTCTCTACAGATGGCAAACTTGGCCTATGTCCAAGGTCAACTGGACAACGTGAGTGCAGGTGGTCCAAATCCTGTGTTTTAAATGCTCGGTACTTCTCATTGTGTTAGCTTATCCCACATGTAGAGCTTAATGGTTGTAGTCAAACTCCTTATGAACAACTCCTTATGCATGTCTGTTTGGTGTCATAGGTGAACTGTGTTTGCTCTTCTTTTCAGGCGGAAAAACTCTTCAAAGCAGCCATGAGTTTCATGCTATCAGACGGAACACCACAGGTGAGTTCCTTACCTCAGAGCTTAACGGTCTGGGTGCCTTTGTGGTCCGACCACCAGTCTTACAGAAGAAACTTAACTCAGGAATATCATTTTTTTGTTTTGGCTCCCCATTTATAACCATAGGATGACAATGCAGTCGTTGAGATGTCTTTGAAGCTTGCTACCATATATGCTGGCCAAAATAAGTAAGTGTCTTTAAAAAGAATTGTCATACTCAGAAGAGACAATGGTCTTGATAATTTTAATATACTTTTAAACATGAATTATATTGCAAAAATACAAGAGTGTTGACTTAAACATTTTTTATTATTATTTTGATACCTGCCCCTTGAAATAAGAGTGATACTTAAAAAGCACGGAAGGAAAATAGGAGTTATTTGAATGGGGACGCAGTTTCTCAAAGTCTCATCGAGACTTTGTTGTCCCAAACTTTACTAAAGCATATTTGTAACACAATATGAACATGAACAGTGTTTCCTGACTTTTATGCTATCTCGTTGTCTCCAAGAAAGGAGTTGGCAGAGCACGGGTTTCAGTTCTGCACGGAATCTCTTGAAGCCAAACTAGAGAAGAAGGAAACCCCCACAGAAGAGCTAACAGAAGAAGAAGCAGGTCAGTTCTAGAGCTCTCTTGGACTAAAACAGGATTTATCCACACATTGTAACCATAATAACAGTCCTGCTCTATTAAGCTTTGATTTTGACCTTGCACATACTCTACCAGTCAAAAGTTTGTACACATCCTCCCATTCAAATTAATGGGACAATGTCTGCAAACTTTTGACTGGTAGTGTACAACCACCTCACCAATGGATCTGACTTTTCCAGAGGAAGCAAAGAAGCTTCGCAAGGAGACCCGTCTTCTTCTGGGCCTTTGCCTCGACTCGCGGGCTCGGTACATGGCTGTGACGCAGCGCCCAAGCCAGGCCACCAGAGACTACCAGAGCGCCCTAAAGATCTGCCAGGAGGAGCAGGGGGAGAACCATCCGCAAGTACGTCCTAGCACCACAATTTATTCACTTTTTAAAGCCGTTCCTAGTTTCCTTCCTTTGAGTTTCGATTTCACTGATCCAGTCTGGAAAAAGTAAAGTATCTGTATAATAACTTGAATTTTACTTCTCTAAGCACTGTAGTGATTTCCTCAGGTATGATGTTGAACATTTTGTGCCTTTTTCCCTTTCAGTCTATTGTGCTTTTGAGCGACCTGGCCACGATTCTAGATCAACAGGGTCGCTATGATGAGGCCCTTCCTCTGGTGAAGAAGGCAGTGGATCTGAGCAGAGCTGCCGGCCATCCGGACCTGCACGTTTTGATGGGAAACATGGCCGGCATCCTGCTTCACCAAGGTACTGAGGAGCAGTGACTAGGAACTCTGCAAACACTTGGCCTAGTGGAATATGTTTAACCGTGGTCTACTTCATGCTACTTTGGCATTCTGCCAACATCACGTGATCAGGGATAGTTTTGCTCAGCAAATGAATCTGCAGTCGGTAGACATGAAATGTTTTTGTTGTTTCACCATATGACTTCATGGCAATTCACACTTGTCGAATTATTAACCAATTATTCGTTGCCTTTCATCCTTTCTGGTTGTTCCCTTATGTATTTTGTACGTTTCCTTAAGATTTCAATCACAACAGTTGCTTATGTCTTCTGGCTTCTCTCTTGTTTTTGTTGGAAACAGGTCATTTGGATGAGTCAGTCCATCTCTATAAAGAGGCTCTGACTCTAGCCAGTTCTGTGGGAGATGGAGAGGCTGTGAAGGAGATCCTGGCAGGGCTGAAAGAGGTCGACAACAAGAGGAATGAACCTAAAGAAGCCCAAGAGTGAAACAGACAAAAGACTGAGACCTCATATTAAGATCAACCCTCAAGCCATTTTGTTGTTTTGCTGATTTGATTCAGTCAGATTAAACTGAGCAAGAAAAATATTATGGAGCCTCTCCCGCAAGAAAATGTCAAATCTATTCTGTGTCAAATGTCAAGTGAAATGGAGAGGCATGAGAAGGGATTCCCAGTGTGTCAGAAAGTCTGTGCTGTTTCAAACAGGACAGGGTCATCCCATCATGAGACATTTTGTCAGATGACCATACTGTAACATGGTGTACTTTATCATGGTGTAACATGTTGTAACTGTAATACCTGCATACTAAACTGTGAACCTTTTCACAAGAAGAACCAGGATTTTCTCCAGTGTATTTAAAGTGGCTTTAACCAGTGTCATACCTAATTGTTCTAAACTATTGATGTAGTGTAAATGTTCCAAAGAAAAAGTCTTCTGGGCGACAACAATTTGGCACCGGCAAAATCCAAAATAAATGTTGAAATTGAGCTTTTTGTTATCGTTTTTGATTAGTTTGAGTTGTGTTGTAGTTCAGAATTCAGAATACTTTATACTTTATTCAGAATACTTTATTTATTAATCCCCTTGGGGAACCTGCTGTTCCCGTGCTGTGGACCAGAAAACAAGCTGACATACGTAGTAGCAGCTTAAGAGATCATTGTAGAACTTTTTTTGTGGTCATCGTAGCACAGTACAACTCTTTCCTTCCTTTTGTAATTTCAGTACATGTTATTGATGTAAAGTAATTGTCTACTCAATATGAAGGCAAGTTTTCTGTTCAATGGAATTATAGTAAAGAATGTTTTGAAACATTCACATTGGCTATGTATCGTTTGAAATTTAAATGGAAGCTGTTCATCCCAAAAAATAATCTTTTTTTCAATGCAATATGTACAAAATGAGCAATATGAACAATTAAACATTGTTTAAAGAACAGAACGCCCTTCTTTAGTATCTGGTTGTCAGGGATGGTGGGCTGATTGCTTTCAGAATCATTTATTTTAATACGTTAGAAACCATTTAATGTAAACAGAAATGCAGTTAAAATAAATAAGATTCTGTGTTTGCTAATATGATGCTCGATTCATGTTTACATAGTCAGGACTAAGTAAATCAGTGTAAACATAGCTTGATTAGTGTACAGCTTGGAAACAAAGGCAGCAGCATAGTGTTTTCAGTGTTAAGGGGATTTTCGAGAATGTGTTAAGTAACAATGCATCTCACGCAGACCAGACAGAAAACCAACTGGATCCTTTTACGACACTCGGCAATACTTGGCAATACTTGCCAACCATAAACATAAATTCAGTTAACATTTTCATCAACTTAAAAGGACATTGTTTTGATATTTCTCCATTTGAGCTATGCATTAAACTGAGCATTCAGCCACTCAGCAAGCATAGTCTCAGTCTAACTAAACGATACATTTTTGTTTCACGCATGCTAAATCTGTGGGAGCCTAATCTCTGCTCGAATACGCTGTCTTTAACGTTCACGAAACATCAATTTTAAATGAGACCATTGTCCACTGTGGGAAAGATTTATAACATGTTCTTCTTTCCCACAGATTTATCTGTGTCCTTAATCACTGTTTACCACAATTTGGTTCAGGTGTGTGTGTGTGTGTGTGTGTGTGTGTGTGTGTGTGTGTGTGTGTGTGTGTGTGTGTGTGTGTGTGTGTGTGTCTATGTGAACACATGATGTACTTTTGAACTGGGGGGTATTGTTTGTGTGGTGGTGTAGGGTTTGACATTAGACAGTTTTACTTGACTTTCTCGAATAGGAAAGATAATTGGAGGACAACTTCCTTTCTCTGTCATTATTAGTCTGGTTTAGGTTAGTAACACTAACAAATATGTTTGTTGGTACCTAATGCTTTTAGTGTGTCCAATTAACTTGGAGAGTAAAAGGCACAAGTACTCTAATACTTTGAGGACAACATAACATCCCGTGCTTTACTGAATGTTTTATTTCCCGATGATCATACACTGTACCTATTTAATCAGTCTGATACAAAAACAGACTTTACCAAAACATTTAGTCATTATAAGTTTTATTGATTACAATTGAATACAATAGTATGCAACTGTAAACATACATTGTGTCACAGTTTGGTGTTATGAGACTGACACTCATAAACAAGCAAGCAATTTGCTCTAACTTTGTCCATAGTGTACCTGTGAATTATAACTATGCCTATTCCCATGGATAATAGCTGTTGTGCCGGTTTTAGTAGTTCTTTAAGGGCTGTCAGTACTAATTACATAGAACACACAGACTCACTGAGTTTGTTCCTATAAAAGAGCCTTCTGTTGAGGGCGTCATGCTGGAGGGCTGGAGGTACTGCTGGACAGCAGGAGACACATACATCTGGAGGAATCAGAAGCCCAACATTTCAACCGAGAAGGTAGGTCCATGCATCGTGATGCCATTTTCAAAGGAATTCAACAACCTTTCTGTTTGTTCTGTGTGTATGTTTGATGTTTGTTCTTCCAGATATTTTTTGTGTAAGATGTGATTGTACAAAAACATATATAAACTGTCTTCAGAATGACCTGTAATCACTTAGTCAGTCAATGACTGTTCCTCTGATGATTTGAGGACATCCAACATCACCTAGAATGGGTAGCTATGATATTTAGAAGAGTACACCAACTATATGGTCAAATAAGTATTTTTTTGTTGTTAAAAGTTTTTGAAAAACAGTTTAAAAAAAATGGTCCAATCATTAACCTTTTAACAGTCTAAAAAACATTGTGTAGGGCATGTTATTTTATAATGATGTTAATTACATGCTTCTTGGCCAGCTATATTGAACGAATCACATTATAGTACTGGGAAACCGCATCTTGGTCACAAGTGCCATCTTGTGGAGTACAATGCACTCAGCATCCTGTCTATCACCATGGAAACCCCTTAGCTTCTTGATTGCTGGTTTCTATCACCATGGTGTCTGTTTCACTAATGCAAGTAGACAAGTTCCCTCAACATCAGATGTGTTGGTGTATGTGCAACAACATTACCTTTACCTACATTGTGGTAGCTTGTTGGAGTGGTTAACCATTGTAGAGGGATGTCCCAGTCCTATGATGAAGAACATGTGCTATGCAAAGTGCGTGTTACTGGGAATCTCCCACAACATCATATTCAATTCTATTCTGTGCATCTTAACATGTGGATGCAAGTGTGTGATTTATCTGATTTATTGCTGCGTCATCTCCCCGGTCACATGCTCACTAGAGTAGGAAACCAATCCTAGAAGAGGATGGAACTTGGGGGAGGGACTGAAATATGAGTTGATACTGCAAACTTTAGGAATACATAAGTTCATACTGAAAAAGAGAGAATGCATAATGTATGGAGATGAGTGAGGTTTTTAGAACCAGGTAAAGGAGTTCAACCCAGTTGAAACAGTCTGTCCCATCCTCAGTGCATCTGTCACTCTGTATCACTACCTTTCTCCTCATACCTCGCATCTATTCCCTCCTCGCTGTTTCATTCACCCACTGCCTCTCCTCTTCCTCTCTCCCTGCCTGATAATTCACATCAAGTTCTCACTTTGCACTGCGATGTCTGCTGTTGCTGCAAGCACTCCACAGTAAGCATGCTGAGGTAAGCTCTGTCGCTTTCTTCCACCCTGACACACACACATGCACAGATACACATACACACGTTGACTTCAGTCACCTTGAATTGTGTCGCTGACTACAAGCTCGCAGGCGAGGACTTGAATGATCCAGCTGTCACAGTCATGATGCATTGTGATTTGGAGTTGTCTCTTTAGTCTATCAAATATTTACAGCTACAAGCACTTGCAAAATAAAATTGGGATACCTTTATCTTTTATTGAATTCTATTCAAACATTCACTCATGCATGTGGATATGTTTGTGAGTCAACTGTTGTATGACACATCATAACAGTTTTAAATCATGACTGAGTTGCTACATTTTGTTAATCTTAGGTGACAGTTGTTTGTGGCAACTCTTGAAATGTTTTAGTTTGCAGACATAGTCAAAGTTGTCTAACAGTTTCATTGGCTTGCTGAACTGAAGCATCTGAAACTTTTGATAAACAGAATGTTAACGAATGACCACAGGGATGAGCCCCGTGTCATGAATGCTGAAAGGGTAAATTCTTTACTCTTTCAGTGAGATGGAAAATAACTGACATGCTGGTGGCCATGACTACCTGTCAATTTAGCATATTTCCATATCACATTTATACACAACATAGTGTACACCGTGCAGTTGTAAGAAGTATGTACAACTTACATTCTGAATTACATGCTATTTTAATGCCAATCCAAGACAGTTATAAACTCACAAGAGATATATGACATCCATTACCATTCTGAGTGGCATATCGGTTCATTTCAGTATATTTCGTACTTTATTCTAATGGCTTTGTGGAAGTTAGACAGCCATGCTACATTAACCTCTGAGAGCAAGTTTTTTTATTATTGTATTCAATGGCACAGTGACCCATTCATCAATTTCCAGACTAGCATGCACAATTCTGTGTGAATTATTAGTTTCTCAACTTCTCATAGTAATGAGCAGAATAGACTATTAAAAGTCTATTCAAACAGCTAATTTGTCACAAAAAAAATGAAGGTGAAAGTGTGTCATCAGATTTGTTCTAAAAACAAATATTCTACTTCAAATGACCAGCATTATCAAACTTTTCAATCCAGTACTATTTTCTAGGTGTCTTCCATGGAATGTCTTCACAGCATTGCATTTAGGATGTTTTTATTCACCTTGGGATTAGCATTTGTGGGTCTGGTGCTGGGTTTCTGATTATTGGCTGTCTCCTGTTGCTGAGTCACTGTCCTCTTTTACCTTGAGCCTTGAGCCAGTGTGATCTGAGATACTATGATAAGTGTAACTGACCATTGGAAACAGTCAAATGTGTCTTGTTTAATGCATCTCCATCTAAAATGTATGCAATCGAAACTTAAACTCAAACTATGTGCTTGCTATTGACACTAAACAAAGTTTTCACTTCTGTGTAGACTGTCACATCAAGCTGGCTGGCTGAGGCCTTAAGCCCATGTAACCTATGATGATGTTTTGTATCACATGCACTCTTTTTTTTTTGTATCACATGCACTCTTGGTTTTTGGAATGTACTCATGTCAAGGATGACTTTACCAGGCCAAATGTGTCAGAATATCTCACACCCTAGTCAAGTAATGTGCTCATTGACAGAAAACATAGTATAGGAATAAAAGACAAAAATCAGTAGCTGTGATTTGTGTATAAAGATAACTTCATCTCTAAAATAGTTGTGAAACCTCTTAATTCTCCATTAGTCTCTTTGGCATCTGACAAACAAAACTGTCCATGATCATGGAATATTGCTCAAGGGTACGAGACATTCCCATGACCTTACAGTCAGAGAGACCAATCCTTTGTTGTGTTTCACTGGTTTACCATGTTCTACAAGGCAATATTTTCTCTTTGTCATGTGTACATAAGATCTCTGGTCACTATTACACTTAAATTGGGTAATCTTTTCTCAAAACTACTTTCTACATCATAATCCCCATTGCTATATATATGCTTTATACTGACTACTAGACATAAGTTATGGGCTGGCAGATTGTGAATGCCAGCTCAGGGTTGATCTTAACATCCCATCACCCCTAAAACAACAGTCAAAAGATGTTGGAATCTCTCTCTTGATTCCACTGACACTTTTCATGCTTAACCAGAATCTTTTGTGTGTTTGTATTCACTTTGATATCAGATACAAGTACAAGTACAAGTATTGTATTAAGTTATGTGATGAGAGAAAGTCAGACAGGAACACTCACAAATTAACTCAAAAACATGTATTTTTTTAATAATAATAATTTGTAACAATCAAAAATCTAAATGGGTTGCATTAGCCTGACAAGTTCACAAAGCTGATCCTCAAGAAGTCATCGCACAAAAGGGTTGAGGCCCAAAAATGTTTACCATAATTAAATTGAGTACTGAGCATGTTTATCATTTTGCTGACTCATTCTGAATAAGCATATAAAATAAACACACAAGTTTGACGTAATAATAGAAACATTAACTACAACTCCATGTAATCACTGCTAAGCACCTGAATTGAAGGTCCACTGTCTGTTCATCTCAAACATACAATTCATGGAAAACAGGAATTGTCACATGATACCTTTAATAATCCTCCTCATCACCATTTCTGTTTGTGTCTGTACTTTCTATGCAGCTTTGACATTGCACCAGTGACCTTGTTGGTGTAAACCACACTGACAGTCCAGCACTGATGGAAAGGAAGAAATATCCTTTATCCCATGCTAGGAGACTAGGTCACATATTTATGACTACATCCTACTGTCTACATTACTGTAAATATGCTATGCTTAGACTGAACATCATGCCATCTCTTGTCCTCACCTAGGATTTTGAACACAGTGGCTTTTTGCCATCCAATGATCGGTCCATCTTTCATCACAGATATATGGCTTATATATTTCTTCTCACAAACGTTTCCGTATGTATGTAGGTATGTATGAAAACATAACCAACCACTACAGTGTTTCCAGTCAAGCAAGCTTCCACAATGACAAATACCTGTATCATATATCCATTAGTTTAGATAGTTAATGAGGGATCCCTTTGATGTATTTCTTTTGCATATTCTTTCATGTGTTTGCTAAAAGATACAAAGCTAAAAGATCATATCAATTCATCAAAATAAATTACAACTGATAACTGATGGTACATCTAGGTTTGTTCGTAGGCAATAGTGATTACTTCCAGTATTTTCAGCGTCAACCATAAAGGAAAAATCGAATAGAACTTCTTGTAGTGAATTCTAACAACCTTCTTTCATGAAGCCTTTTTCTCAATTCCTTCTTCAGGTTATGCAACCCCGATGTCCATTGTTGAGCCAGAAAGAGAGTGAAAAAGGATAGGTCAGCCCCTGCTGACCAAGGCACTCAAGCAATACAACTGTACTGTGACCTCTTGACATCCTACGGAGCCATGAGTGAACCTAAGGACGTTAGCAACAACCCTGTTGCTGCTACTTCAATCTCAGTGAGTTTTATAATTTTATTATATCATATTAAGGAGCACCTGGAAATCTGAATCTGAATGTGTTTTTATTTCTATGTAAGTTTACACAAACACATCATTTACTGTGGCCGGTAGATGCATACAATAAAAAGTTTAATAGTAAAGAGCTAAACAATATGCTATGTGAGATTTTTACGAATATAAAATGTTACAAAATATATATATATAAAACAGAGCAGCATAGTAAAATATGACATGAGCAAGGTGGTGGATGTGTTATATCAGTGTGAGTCCTTGGCGGCCTGCAGGATGTGTATTACACTTGGACACCATACTGTACGTTACAGTAATAATTTTAATGTTAAATAATTTGTCAGTGACTGCTATTCTACTGGATTGTTTACCTTAGCTGTCACTGCCTTGCTGCCTTTAATCAAACACAAATAGATTTACAGTAACACCTGGTCAGCAAAGACTAAAAAGCATCAATTCAATTTCACAATGTTTCTGCTCATCATAGCTGGACATAGACAAGAAAGGGTTGAGTTGAGGCTTCTGAAGTCCAGGGTTTCTTACATCAAGTACCAATGAAGATTGTTCCTCCATGGTGGGTCAGTGTATTGTAGTTCCCCAACAACAGCAGTGCAGCTCTCAGCTGACCAGTAGTTGAACATTTTGGCAGCGCCTTTCATTAATCTGAGAAAAGGCTAAAATGTGGTGGTACTGTATGACACCCACACACCCACAAGCATTCCTTTCCAGATTTATTTATTAGCATCAGCTTTGTCTAAGACTTATTGGAGGGCGCTCACAGAAACATTGGGAAGTAGCACGGATGGGGCAAGGATGTACGTTCTGATCTCTAGGGTCTAGTAATCCTGAAAAGAAAGATATCTAGGAAACTTATGTTGAACCTTACTGTATTCGCAACATGCACCTGTTAGTCACAGTAAAAATTCAAAGATTAAATAGCATGTACAATTCTACTACATGTAAACAAATGTAACATTAAACACAGCTGAACAATTTCTGTGTCTACTGCTCACTCTCGTCATGTAACTGGGGGCATTGGACCTGCTAGGTGTAGCAATGCCAAACTTCTCTCTTCTGGCTACTAGTTAAAGCTAGTCATGTGAGCAGCTATCATCCTTTCAAACTGTTAATGGGATGGCTGGCAGGGGCAGCAAAGATTTTCTATCAAAGTCAAAGGTTAGTGAAATTGCCACATCTAAAACGTAAATTATTTTTCAAGCACCTCGGAAAGACTTTCACATTTATTACAGATAATTTACAGATATTGCTGTGGTTTGTGTAATTACTTTTCTAAAAAGAAATACAAGCTTTCAGCATTATCCAGTTATGCTTACCTGTTCACTACAGTTACATCTGTTTACTGTTTACTATAAACAGACTGAGATGACGGCAATTTAATTTTCAATGGGGAGAGCTGTCCAGAAAATGCTGAAGGCAAATTCAAGACAGACACACCTTCCTTATAATAGTACCGTGTCTGGTTTCTTTAATATTGCTTTTTTAATGTAATTGTTTTAAATAGGGGAAGAGTTGAGTGAATATCCTTTATGTTATCATTCAGGGATATTTGTATAAGTATTAAAGAAAACACCTGCCAAATGCATTTATATCCTGTATTTTACCTACATGAGAAGCAAACTTAACACTGAAAATATTAAAACTAAAAATACACTAAAAATGTACAAGTTATGCTGAATTGTCTTACTAATATATACTGTATAGCATATACTAAAAGAGAAAACACGTCTAATTTTAAACTGGCACTTGTCTCCTCCCAGTGTTTTCAGTTGCACAATGCTTGTCTTCTTTAATATTCACTGGATGACCAGTCCATTTATAGACACCAACTCATTTTAAATTAAATTAACCAATATTGAAGTAATATTTTGTGTTCAAAAAAGATCCAGTTCAAGGCAGTAGTGGTGCAGATATGAACAAAATATCTGGATATAAGCATTAGTTTGAAGCATGAACTCCTGCAACACTAGACATGGAACTGGTTTGAGTTCACCTTAACCTGTCCTCTCCATTAGCCCGTCCTGACCCCACCTTCTCAGCATCCTGAGGATGATGATGATGATGATGAAGAACAAGACCTGAACAAGACTTTGGGGGTGCAGCTCTTTCAGCACATCCTCAGCCAACCTATCCGGGGTCCCCCGGAAAAGCATCGTACCTTCAATGAGGAGGACATTGAATGTGAGTTACAAAATCCCCACATGATTTTAGAACATGTGTCCTTTCTATGCAATTTCATTTAGCCTGCTTGTGAGGATTACATATTATTAGTTGATTCTCATTGTATGACAACATCATTACAAAATGGTTACTTTCTTTTCTCTAGACCATCGTCATTTGTCCCACCATATCCACCACCCACTGTCAAAACTACCGCTGGAGGGGAAAAAGAAGAAGAGTGACAAGAAGAAGAGGGAAGGAGGACGAAGGCGGGGAGCTGGTTCTGCTGAGGCCGGCGGAGCCCCCACTATAGAAGAAGAAGATGAAGAGGATGGGAAGGAAGATGTGACCACGGCAACCCCTGACACTGACAGTGAGATGCACAATGAGGAGGACCAGGTGGGCTGACACACAACAAGACTTGAAGCAAGTTGTACTTGTAGCAAGACAACTTGCTCAGGAAGTAAAATATGGATTATTACAAAGACACAGGTCATGCTTGTCACTAAATAGCAGAACCAGGTTCTCAACTGGTAGTCAATTTTCAAATCAGCTCTTGACCATGGACATATTATTTATTTAGATCTGTTAATTTGCTAAGGGCCTTTAATGGTGCAGGTTTTCATATAAACCAAGCACTACACCAGCTGATTTCACCAAGTAGAGAAGCTCGTTAGTGAAATCAGCTGGTGTACTGCTTGGTTGACATGAAAACATGCACCCTCTTGGCCCTTAATGGCAGAAGTTTGAAACCCCTGTTTTAGAAGATACTTATGGTTGAAAACAATCCTAAGCACTGACCGAGTCAATCTCCTTACTCCACAGTTCTTTATGTCAGAAGATGGCCCTGCTTCATCAAGCTCTTATAAGAATGGCCATATCCCTGCTAATGGGCAAATTACCATTTTACCCCAGACAGCCCTGGACACATGCACCAACTCATCAGATGCCAGTCCTACCAAGTGAGTATTACGCAAATGACTTTCACACCAGCACTGCTACCCACACACGAATACACACTCTTTTCTATTTATATAATCCATGTTAATAAAGGATGGCATTTTTATTGTGTCCACAGTGATCCAGATTCAGGAAGGAACAATCTGTCCCCTGTGCCCTCTGCTCTGTCCCTGGACTCTGCCAGCCCACCTAGTAGGGGCTCCACCCCCTCTTCATCCTTTAAAGCACCCCCAAGTGGCCGTGGCAGTTATGGCCTCCACGAGAGGCGGCGCATGGGCAACATGACAGGCAGTCTGAACCGTGTTGCCACTGACGACAGCGAAGCTCAGACGCTGGCCTCTGCTGACCTAGACGGCATCAAGAGTGAGTGCCGCCCATGTAATGTCAAACAACTTGATTGGAATCAGCCCGAATGATTTGAATAAAATGATTGCTTGTTAGGGACAAGATAAAACTCGTCCCTTTTGATGTGAATAGTTGAGGTTGTACCAATTACAACCACTTTCATGAAAGTGTGATTGTAGTTTTCATGCAATATAGACTAAATACAGTTTTCTTATTGGTATAACTTCTGAAGTTTTATAAGATCTGAGCGCAGTATTATTCTGTGTATGTGTATTACGTGTGTCAAAAGTACATTTACCGTTACTTCTTTTGTTTTACAAATGCTTATTCTATTACAATGACATACTACTGCTCTTCTTATCCAGGAACATTGTGTGAGTGTATGCGTAATGTGGAGGTAACGTGTAGTAGGAGGGTGGAGATGATTTGGGATCATTTATCCCCACGCCCCTCATGTACCGGGCCTACAGTAGCATAAAAGCCCATTCATCTCAGTCAATTTGCATTGTAATCTCACCATCACATCAAAAATGTAATTTTTTGTTCTTTTGACGAGTAAACAATGCTGATCATCCCACATGCCAATTGGGCTCTTTAGGAATGTGAGACATTTCAAAGGGCGTACAGCTGTACTTTTCCACTTGTTTTTTTCTTCCTATTCAGTGTGTGTTTGTGTGCGTGTGCATAAAACTGATTTGGGGACAACAATCCATCATTTTAAAAATTGGATGCATGGTTGTGTTTGTATAGTTTTATCAATGCGATGACACTTTTCAACTCTATATGAAATTGAGACTTCAGTGAGTATGTGGATATTTATATTACATTTACATTTCTTCATTTAGCTGACGCTTTTATCCAAAGCAACTTCCAAGAGAGAGCTTTACTAAATATATCATTGTTCTTTTTTTGTTTATTAAGAAGACTACTGTAGAATTTTTTATCAACAGGCTTACCTTTCTGAAGCTTTCTGTATAATATGTATTTGTTGTAGAATCACCAATAACCAGGTACTTGTCTATCTGCCTGTTAAGATGTGTGGGGTCAGTTGGTTTGTGTTTTCCCAAGCTTTAAGTCTAATTTTGTTTGTCCTGAAAAACATCTCTACTGTTTAACCAACCTTGAAAGGTTCATTACTGCTAGAAAGAGGCATTACCGTGAGAATCAGTGAGTGGTTTTTCGATTGAGATTTGCAAGGTACAGTAAAGACAAAGTGAGTTTAAGCCTAGTGAAGCACTTGCACTCATAATTTGTCAATCATGTTATTCTCCACACAGTATGACATAGATGTCATAAGGGCTTAAAGTGCTGTGAAGTGAGTGTATTGATAATCTGCCATGTCTTTTTCCCTTATTTAACCACTTTCTTGTCAAATTCAATTCTTCTCTTGTTCCTGTCTCTCTGACCCCCAGGTCACCGGTTTGAGGATGTCCCCGGAGTGCGACGTCACCTGGTCAAGAAGAGTCCCAAGGGACCAGTGGTGCACATCACCAAGGACCACACAGAACCCAGCACTCGCAACCGCAAGCTGGATCACACCCCACATGAGGTGAGGGAACACAGCCAAAGCCACAAGGACCAGGATGCATCAAAACACAAACAACATCTTTGCAGATAGTCAGGCTGAAGTTCTGTTTTTCAGGGCCATAATCATAGATTTGTATTTTATCATGTTTATGAATAACTACTCAAGCAATTTATCAATTAATTTTGTCAAACACAAAGTCACCTAGAAAATAGAGACAGACTTTTTCAGTAGAAGGGACGAAGGACTTTCACACACTTCACAAAAGAGAGGTTAGGTAAGATGACACTAGTGGCTCTAAGAAGTAATACAGGGACTTAGATTTGTTTTCTTAGCCAGGTAAGTGTGTGTGTGTGACGTCAATCCAGTGACGGAATGCATGTGCTTGTGACGGATAGGTAACCGTGATATGTTAGCCACTGCACTTAGATAGTTGCTAGATCTTTCTCACACATCTAAGTTGGACACTATGGTTCAGATGGAGTATGTGAGCCAAGTGACCAGGCACCAGAAGGTGAGAATATTTGGTTACATGAACTCTTGTGTAGTCTGATTTTTATGTACGATATGATGTACTTATATTACACTACATTAACATATTTATTTGTTCAAATACATTGCTGATGTGAGTTAGTGTGTTCAGGGTCATCAGACCTTGGTAAGTCATAACCAATAATCATCTTATGTTCTTTGTAAACATATGTTCTATGCATTTATGGGTCACTCTAGGTCTTTGTTGAGCTGAACGAGTTGGTGATAAATAAGAATCAGGAGATGCAGTGGAGGGAGACGGCTCGCTGGATCAAGTTTGAAGAGGATGTGGAAGAGGAGACAGACCGCTGGGGCAAACCGCATGTGTCCTCGCTGTCTTTCCGTAGTCTGCTGGAGCTCCGCAAGACCATATCCCACGGTGAGAAACTGATAAAGGGAAGGAGGCGGAGAGAGAAAAGTAGTGGGAGAATGGACTTGGAAGACAGAGGAGGTTTGAAGTGGCAAATAAAATGTTTAGCACATGTTAAATCTGACTGAAGAATAGAGTGAGTCAAAATGAAGCAGAGAAGTGGGAAGAAAATTAAATAGAAACTTCAGAGATATTTAAGGAAAAAGAAGACAAACAATTATAAGTACTAAAAAAACATTTTGCAACTGAAAAAAGGGATTTGCCTTTTCTTCAGGCGCTGTTCTTCTTGACTTGGATCAGAAGACCTTGCCAGGTATTGCTCATCAGGTGGTGGAACAGATGATCATCTCAGACCAGATTAAAGCTGAAGATCGAGCCAACGTCCTTAGAGCACTACTTTTAAAACACAGGTAACACTCTGCATTTACTCCATTGTCTACCGCTGTCTGCATCGACTAATGTTATGTAGTGGACTAGTGACAAAATATGTTTGATAACAAACTTGATTCATGATTTGATATGTTGTTGATTTATTTTTGTTCATTTTAACATTCCTCTATCTATCTAAAAGTTACTAGCATAGACAGTGTAGTTTACTCAATAAACAAGACCAAACTAAGTGCATCAAGAGCAAATTTGTTCTTGACTTGCAAAGACTTCTACCTTGTTTACACTTCCAGTCATCCAAGTGATGAGAAGGAGTACAGTTCATTCTCCAGAAACATCTCAGCAGCCAGTCTGGGTTCTTTGGTGGTGACTCACCACAGCACCAACCATACAGGCCAGCCCGAGCCCTCTGTCACTGAGCCCCTCGTGGGTGAACAAGGGGCCGCAGGGGCCCCTGTGGACACACACATCGATGTGGAGAAGAATGAGGTCCGTAGAGAGTGTGTGTGTGTGTGTGTGTGTGTGTGTGTGTGTGTGTGTGCGTGTGTGTGTGTGTGTGTGTGAGTGTATAGTATGTGTCGGTGTGTGTTGCTAAACCTTCAAACCCCATTGTGTTCCACAGAAAGATGCTCATGCTGTATTGGACATGCACAGGTCCAAGTCCAAGCATGAGCTCAAACTGCTGGAGAAGATCCCTGAGAGTGCAGAAGCCACTGTGGTTCTCGTGGGTGTGTTTCTGCATGGATATCTCATGTTTCTGTTTCAAAAGAAGAGTAATAAGTCCAACCACTTATATCAGTTGTATTGGCCTAGTGAGATGTGAGCTGGATGAATGCAAGAAACTGGAAATTATATTGACAATCTGGTAGGGAATTTGGTTCTTAGAATATGTGCATGCCATGTTGTATTGACAGGCTCACAGCAAGTTAGCTCATCAAAACGTAGTCTTTTGAAGCATTGGATTTGCCTTGATTTTGATTGAGTCCCTTGATTGAGTCCTGCAACCTTGTCTTATTTCCCATCAGGCAGCGTGACGTTCTTAGAGCAACCCTCCATGGTGTTCGTGCGTCTTCAGGAGGCGGTCCTGCTGGAGTCTGTGTTGGAGGTGCCTGTTCCAGTGCGTTTCCTTTTCCTGTTGCTCGGTCCGCCCACCGCCAATATGGACTACCACCAGATTGGGCGATCCATCTCTACGTTGATGTCTGACAAGGTGATTTGAAAGCAAAGAATTAGAAGATGTGATGTGATAAACATAAACTGTAAGAGATGAACTAGTACTTGATCACATTACCAAATGTACGTTCAAGTGCTGGATTTTATCAGACAGATTATAGGAACACAGAAACATCATCCATATTGCTGGACCTCACATTAACATAGCTAAGTGTGGAACAATTTGTTTAGTTTATGCTTAACCTCTCTTATAACTCCATCAGAACTTTCATGAGGCTGCGTACTCAGCAGATAAGCATCAGGATCTGCTGAATGCCATCAACCGCTTCCTGGACTGCAGTATCGTGCTGCCCCCATCTGAGGTGGGTGGAGAGGAATTCCTGCGATCCATAGCTCGCTTCCAAAGAGAGATGCTCCGCAAGAGGGAAGAGCAGGACAGAAGTCTCCAGGCCAAAGAAGCCAAGACCCATAAAGACAAAGGTACATGAACTGTACATACATGGAATACAGGTTCCTGTTGTTGAATTGGTTATACCAAATTGCCCACTTTTGTAATCAAAATGACTGGCAACTTTGCAGATAAAGCTAAACAAAACATAAAGGTATGCTTCCATCCCCTCCTCCAGCTCTACAACTGCCTCTGAAGCCTGTGGATGATCCCTTACGAAGGTCAGGGCGAGCGTTTGGCGGACTGATCCGTGACGCTGCGCAGCGCTACCCCAAATATGTCAGCGACTTCAAAGATGCGCTGAACCCTCAGTGCATGGCTGCAGTCATCTTTATCTACTTTGCTGCCCTGTCACCTGCAATCACCTTCGGTGGACTTCTGGGTCAGTAACCATCACTCTCCAGGCGATCAAAAGACAGGGGTGGGGAGGGTTAGGGAGACAGACAGAGACAGGGAGAAGACACAAGGAAACAAGGAAGATGTTAAAAAGAAGGGGAGTCAAAACAGGAGAGGTAAGAAAGGCAAGGAGAATGAAAGGGGAAGACAAGGAAAAGTTAGAGATATGGTCGTACATGTAAATAACATCCAAAAGACACTGTGAGTGAATTAAAATACAGTAAAAATAACAATGAGCTGCGGTTCTCTTATACTTTTTGTTTAGGTGAGAAAACCGAGGGCCTCATTGGTGTGTCAGAGCTGATCATTGCCACCTCCATGCAGGGGGTGGTCTTCAATCTACTGGGGGCTCAGCCTCTTCTGGTCGTGGGTTTTTCTGGTCCCCTGCTGGTTTTTGAAGAGGCCTTCTACTCTGTCAGTCATAATCAATACAACTGCAATAGTATCAATAAATGTTTAAATGATTCATGTGATAATAGTAATACTACTACAAATACTAAAAATACAAAAGATGATCCTGTGTATTTACGAAGCCTGATTGTTTATTGAAAATTAAAGAATCCATTTGGTTATTTTTTAGTTCTTCTGACTTGTGACCTGTTTTCTGTGTATATCAGTTCTGCAAGGCCAATTATATGGAGTACCTGACCGGCCGTGTGTGGATCGGGTTCTGGTTGATCCTCATTGTGGTTATCACCGTGGCCTTCGAAGGTAGTTTCCTGGTGCGCTTCGTTTCCCGCTTCACCCAGGAGATCTTCTCCTTCCTCATCTCCCTCATCTTCATCTATGAGACTTTCTCTAAACTGGCCAAGGTGAGCTAAGGGCCATCTGTCAATGCTGGGTGCATCAGTATGGGTTCTTTTCATTATGTTTCAGTGACTATCAAAATTGAAGCTGTGTTGGGTTTGTTCATGCTGTATACTGGCTACAATATTACAATTTGTATTCTTTACAGAGCACAGATCTTGTTTGCCATTTGTGCAGCGGGCGGACTAATACAGAAAACTGCAAATAAGGGTGTTATTGGGCTACGTTTATTTGAAATGTTTACCATAACCCAAGGGATACATTTAACTCTACACCAAAACAAGCACATTATCTGATAGGTTGCTTCACAATCTCCAGGCCAGATAATCTATCCGCAAGAATCTATTGATCTATACAACTTTTCGATCAACTCTACAGATTTTTCAACAGCATCCTCTCCGGAGCTGCTGCTCAGGTATTAACTCAACAATGTTGCCAAACTGCAACACCACTGTGGATGGTGTACCTGGGCATTTAGCAGGGGAACCCAACACTGCCCTCCTGTCTCTGGTCCTCATGTCTGGAACTTTCTTAATTGCTTTCTATCTACGCAAATTCAAGAACAGTTCGTTCTTCCCTGGTGGGGTAAGTGTCACTTACTTTGAATTGTCATGATGTTGTCTGTTGTGCCTTATGCTATGAAACACATTGTTTGAATACATATGAAAATGTTTGAGATTGTGTTGTAAGTGTAAAAAACAATTGACTGTATTTTTACTGTATCATTTGTATGTTGATATTTAAAAAGAGATTATTCTCATGTTATAAATCAAATACCTCAGCTCCGCAGAATAATTGGTGATTTTGGGGTGCCAATTGCAATTCTCATCATGGTGTTGGTGGACTACAGCATAAAAGACACATACACTCAGGTAAGTCACAAACACAAACAATGCACATAAATAGGCGTCGTATTATATTATCTATTTAACACACATACGCACCTTCATGTGCTTTTCACACATTTTCACTCATCTGAAATGCTTGAAAAAGGCTAAACAGCCACTTCCAACTAAATATATAATGTCAAGATAAGAGAGTGAAGGTGTGTAGATATCAGTGATCACATCTTGTTCTGACCTTTTCCCCATGTCACCCGTGCAGAAGCTGAGTGTTCCTCGAGGTCTCTCAGTGACCAGCCCACAGAAGCGAGGCTGGCTGATCTCTCCCATGGGCTCAGATGGACAGTTCCCCTTGTGGATGATGGCCGCCAGCATCTTACCAGCCCTGCTTGTTTTCATCCTCATCTTCATGGAGACACAGATCACCACGTGTGTGACCTTTCTACCTGAACCCTTCAGAGTATCTCACTGACGTGTATACAGCTTTGTTGTTAACATGTTTATGTATTTACCAGACTTCTGGCTTTTATCTCTTCTGCCTCTCTTCACTACCTCCCTTGTAAATACAGTCTGTTCTCTCTGTGTTTCCTCTCTTGCTTCTTCTTTCAGACTGATAGTGTGCAAGAAGGAGCGTGTGTTGGTAAAGGGCTCTGGGTTTCATCTGGACCTCCTCATCATCGTGGCCATGGGCGGAGTCTCAGCTCTCTTTGGACTGCCCTGGTTGGCTGCAACCACAGTGCGCTCGGTTACCCATGCCAACGCCCTCACAGTCATGAGCAAGGCTGTCGCCCCTGGTGACAAGCCACGTATCCAGGAAGTGAAGGAGCAGAGGTTGACTGGGCTTCTCGTGGCTGTATTTGTTGGTAGGTGAGAACTCAAACGTAAATCATGTTTTAGAGTCACTCGATTAATTTATTTTACATATATATACAATATATAGCTATATTTAAGGATTTAAAGGGCCCTTATATTGGCATAATCATGATTCAAAATAAGGAAATACTCCAGGGTGACAGGTACAAAACTTCACAAATAGTCTCCCCTCTTTGTCAGGTCTGTCCATTGTGATTGGAGATCTGCTGCGACAGATCCCCCTTGCTGTGCTCTTTGGAATCTTCCTCTACATGGGTGTGATGTCACTTAATGGTATCCAATTTACAGAGCGCTTGTTGTTGCTGCTAATGCCACCAAAGTACCACCCCGACCACACATATGTCCGCAAGGTCAGTAACATCCCAATCTTTCAAGGGACACAAAATAACGTATTTAACCTTTTTGGCAACCTGCGGAGCTCTGAATAAACACACTTCAATTTTGGGGAGTTTTAGCCTTGCGGTTTAGTTTAATCCCCCACCTTGTGTCTGGAGAGATACCACAGTAGGTTTTTTAACCAAGGTTCTCTAACCAGTTTCACTAACGACTTTCATCATATCAAGGGTTGGAGCAAATAATTCCTTTCTGTGGCTTTAAACACTTCACAAATAATATATATGTCTATATAAGATTAACGCATGAATGGATTGCTTTCATTTCAGGTGAAGACCCTGCGTATGCACTTGTTCACGACTATCCAGCTGATATCTTTGGCTGTGCTCTGGGCAGTCATGTCCACCGTGGCGTCCCTTGCCTTCCCTTTTGTCCTCATCCTCACAATCCCTGTCAGGATGTACCTCCTGCCCTGGATCTTCACCAAGCGTGAGATGCAGTGTGTGAGTCTCAATATAGGCACATACACAACCTGACTTAACTCTAAATCAGGATAGGTATGGATATGGATGGTCAACTGAAGACAAGATCTGAGGCTTGAAGTTAAGTTTAACCACCTTCTGTCTCTCATTGTCTACCAGTTGGACTCAGATGATGGAGAACCAACATTTGATGAGAAGGAGGGACAGGATGAATACACTGAGATGCACATGCCCATATGAACCAGCATGCTTTATGGATCCAGGAGGCCAGGACAACATGACCAACAATCTGCCAAATTTTTCCAAAGTATTCTGTCATGGTTTTATATAATTTATTTGTGGTTTTAAAGATACAAAAGGTTAGATGTTTTCAATAAAGGGATTATGTTTGTGTAAGATAATGAGGCCCTGAGAGTTGTTTAGCAACACAGACAGCTCAGTGCCAGTGGAATGTACATTTAGATTAGATTAGATTAGGAATGTACATTTCAAATGATTGGAACCCATCAGTTACAAGACAATTATGTTCCAGAAATCTGATACCTGCCAAGGTGACAAGGCACACTTTACTTCTTGCTTTACTATATAAAACCACTGTCAATCTAACTCAAGGTGAAGGAAAGCACAGGAGATCATTTGGGGGCGCTGTTTTACATATTTGAATTTATTTTATAACATTTTCTTGTGCAGCTTTAATTTTCTGTACCAAAATACTGTTTTTTATATTTTGGATTTTGTGTATTTTATTGTTTGTATTTTTGGGGGCTACTGCTACCTTTGTCCATTTTGTATGCACTGTATCTTTGGGGTATTTTAAATAAGAGTGAGACCACACTGATATTGTACTATAATGTGCAAGTTTTAGTTAGAATATATCTAATTTACCATGTATTTAATTAAACTTTTGGTAGGAAATATTTAAATACATGTATTAAATCTGCCATCATCCCATGATCATGTATGGTACATGTACAATTTAGCACAATATTCATCATGTCTACTCCCATATGCACAATTGTAATTATAGTAACACTCATTATGTAAGAGATCATAGACTCTACTTTAAAACTAGAATTTTATGAATAAATGTTCTCAATGGGACAAAATCATAGCCCCCTTGATCAGCACAATTTACCCTAAACACTCAGTGGTTCAAGCACTGGACAGCAGGTTCAAATATTCTATCAACTGTAAGCATCTTCATCTTTGGACACAAATACAAACAGTTTCATTCAAATGAATGAAGGGTAGTTACTTACCCAGTACACATTTCTTTACTATGATTACCTTTAGAGGTAACACAATGATATAAACAGGTTTTGAAAATCATAATGGAATTAAATATAGACGTTTAACGATAAGCATCGCTCTTTGGTGCATGCAATAAATGATTTAATTGAAAATATACATATTTTTTTTAATATTGCCTATTTTATAAATAGGCAGACATATTAATCTTCAAACTAAACTAAAATGTTTGGGCATACCCTTGAAATCCTAAACGTTCAAGCTAATTTTGCTGTATGGTTCTATCCATGTCAACTATTGTGAAATTACATTGCCTTAAACTATGTAACAATCATTATTAGCCGGATACAATTAAAAGCAAAGTGAGCCCATGAAAATCCCAGTTCAAATTGTTGGATCTCGGTTCTTTCGAATGTTCCACATTTGGAGACAAGGTAGCTTTGACCAAGCATACAAGGAGATTCTGCATATGTTCACACCACAGTTATATCAGAGGAGGTACCATAATCAGGGGGTTGGAAATCTGCATTCCTTGACAGAATGGTCCTCTATTCTATTGGCTCGTACACTGTTGAAACACTAGGGCAGAAAGTCCTTGCTAGATGGTCTTGGACGGCAGACACGGGGTCAGTAATAAACAGGTCCAACTGCGAAGTAGTTTGACCGAAGCATGCCGTTGTTTCCAAACAGTTCTGAACCTACTATGTCTCAGAGCGTCAGGCTACTATACATCTGGCCGGTTTTATTTTCGACTTTGTTTTAATAGTGTTTAGCGTGATTAACAGTGTTAATAACACCAAATACTATTCGAACGATAAAGACTGGCTACAGGTTGTCTTGAAATACCTACTTAATGTGACAAAGGACAACGCCAGTTGACTTTATGAAAAAAGAAAATGAATATCACACTCTTTGACATTTTATTTATTAGCTGATTGTTGTGCGTAGAAGCCTCCACCTTTTGTCTTATTTTTTCTCGCATCTTTTCCTTTCGAGTTCCTCCCCCTGCGGCGCTGGGCGGAGTTTCCTACCGAACTAGACGCTCCTTTTGTCGGATCCGTTTCGACTTGACTCCCCGGGGTTGACGGCTGAAAAAATACACTTTAACCCAACAAAAATAACTACCACGAATACTTATCAGTGTCATACCAACGCTGGTGTCAAACTGTCACAGAAGGTGAGTGTTTGTTTGTCTTTGGAATCGAATATAAGCCATTTTCAAATCGTTCCTCCCCGAGTCTTTGTAACACTCATGGCGGCTGTGTAGTGTGAGCTCTTGGGCGAGAGCAAGCAGACGAGCCCGCTTTCATATGCGACCTAGCGTATTTCAGCGATTCAAGCTGTTAAATAGCTCGTTTCTTGTGAATTTGATCATGTTATTTAGCGTTAACCTCATACGAATAAAGCCATTTTTGATTGATGTCACGTTTTTGTTAAAACATAAGGCTAAATAATGCGATTCCGTGACAAAATACACGTGCAAACTAGTGTTCACAAAATAGACTGATAAATTGACATTGCACTTGGGTTTCGTGGCTGCCTGTCGACAGCATGTCACCTTTCTGGTTACATTTTATTATTAAAAAAATATGTTGATGTAGCTCAAATTCGTGCAGCGGATGCTACGTTTAATGTCCTGCCGGAATTAGGGCGCCATTACGGGGTAGCTAACAAATAGCCTACCGCTCCGTAGCCACACTAAACAAACTTACAAAACAAACTAGAAAGTAACTAGCTCGGACAATGCTATTGAAACCATCGTTTAATCCAACTCAGAACTATCAACTGTAAGTTTACATAGTTTAGGTTTGTTATTTGCAGCCAAGTTAACTTATATATTGGGTCGTAGTCGACTTCCTAATAAAACAAGTTGTTTGGTTTTGAAAACTTTGTCATGCACATGATATCTTCGATGAGAGTCGTCAGTAAAAGCTTAGTTTAGGATTCACAGGTTGACCTTGTGAGCGGGCCCATAATGACACTTTCTGCTACACCGAGAAAGCAGCGCCTCGGTCGGATGCACAGCTGCGCCACCGCTCGGGCGAGGCGAGGCGGACTGGGGGAAGGCGCGCGGTTTCTGGCAGCTCGAGCCAGCCGCGCGCCACGGAATGTGTAATCCGTTCCCAACATGAAGGGATCCGGTTTTCCCAGGGACGACCGCATGACATATTTCTGCAAAGGCATGCTAAGGCAGAACTTTAACCTACTTCTACTGAGCTCTATAACGCTTGTTTAGCGTAGTAGGGTATGTACATTTCTAATTTCTCCAATATTTGGGGGGCTTTTGATTCAAAAGCTTGTAGCCTAAGTTGGTGTAGCCTAGTAATATCAAAACAAGTCAATAGCGCCTGTCGATAAGCATTCGCAGTGTAGCCTACAGTGCAGTGCACCCTACAGCTGTTCAAACCCGAATTGCAAGTGTAACCGAAAGTTTAAGATTAAACTGTCATGGCTCACACTACCCTTGCCCAGAGTTGTGACGCTTACTGGGGCCAAGGGCTACTCAGACCCCCATTGCAAGGTGATATTATAACGGCCTGTAGATTAGTGGCAGTGTTACACAATCAATATGGTTCCCTATACCTGATCATTCAACGCAAGATCAGTGACACATTAACAGCAAGCATTAGTTGGCCTATCAACACGATTAACAGCCATACTGTAAATAGCACATAATTAAAGCCAAATACATGTTTATGGGTCTTGTTTATGCAGGCTCAGTGACATAAATTAAGTCCAACAAACTACTATAAGTAAGATTATTAAAATGCTGATCTTTTAAGGTTCTTAGTATTAAAATTGTGGCATTGTTGAAGTTTATGGAACTTGTGTGTGTATGTCTCCAGGGCAATATCCCCTTTTGGAAATGCTTTTGAAGATCTTTCCACTTCTGTAGTTTCAGAAATGGTTTACTGTTCCTGACAGCTATGTGTGTGCAAGTTTTGTCATAGAGATCATTATGGTATTTCAATAACATTTTGTGGTTAGGGTCTTGCCAGAGATGCCAAATATTTAATGACTTTTTTGACTTCGCTCTGAATGTTAGAACACAAAGACAGCGAGCAAACCACTCTTTAAAGATTTGAAGAAAGGGGAGTCAGGTTGAGCGCTGAGGGTGTCGGGTCCCTGGTCAGGACCCCGGCTGTGCCAACATGATGCTGTTTCCTTGGGCCTAAGTCGATCTGGATAAGAGCATCTGCATTTACTAGTTTGGAAAATGTAATTCTGGAGTTTAACAAACATTTAAAAAATATATATATTTTCAAAGAATGCCTGACCCTGAGTCTTTCATGGTGGTATGAATTGTGAAATGTGGCGAAGAAGTAACGGTTGTGTGCTTTCAGCCAGCTAGAGCCAGATAGTTGACCTGCACTGAGACGCTGCACCATGAACGGCAGCAGCAGCGGTGTGTCCTCTGCCTCTCAGGCTAGCCGGATAAAGACGGAGCCAGGTGAGCTGTGGACTGTGGAGCTATGTTCTGACTGAACACCCATCACTACAGGACAGGAGGATACTGGAATGTAGCCTAAATGTCAAACATGATTGATATTCAAGATCTTTCCTTCAGACTCAAGTGCACCTCTGTGACTCTTCTCACATAGAGCAAGATAAATTGTTATACTCAATTGATTTGTACATGCTGTGTTGGTTTGTGTGTTTGTTTACTCACTTGTCTGTGTGTGTGTGTGTGTGTGTGTGTGTGTGTGTGTGTGTGTGTTTGTGTGCCAGATGAGTGGAGTAAGGAAGACTGTCTTACTCTGTTGGAGAGGATCCGTAGCCTGCTGCCCGATGGGGACGGCATGAAGTACAAGACCACAGAGTCCCACTTTGACTGGGAGAAGGTCTGCTTTGGTGGTTTCACTAGTGACATGTGCAAACAAAAGTGGCAAAAGGTGTCAACAGAGGTAAACTAGAAGAAAAAATGTATTTGTCACTACTGTTGTTTGAAGGGAGACAAAAAGAGGAACGAGAGTGAAGGCCTTTAGGTTGTTGTTGTTTTTTAATAGTAGGAACGTGTTTTCTTGTGTTCAGGTGCGGAAATATCGGACCATGACCGAACTCATTGTTGATGCAATTGAGTATGTAAAGAACCCTTACAAAGGGAAGAAACTGAAGGTAACAAGTACAAATGTATTTTAATTGATCATATAACATCGACGTGTTCTCTTACAATTTGGTAACCTAGTTCTTCTGATAAAAGTGTATAGTGAAGCATTGTAGTGGAGTTGCAAACATTTTTTGCAGTTGTCCAATGTACATTTGTATGACAACTGATGCTTTCCAACACCTGTAGACGCACCCCGACTTCCCAAAGAAGCCCCTCACGCCATATTTCCGTTTCTTCATGGAGAAACGAGCCAAGTATGCCAAGATTCACCCAGAGATGAGCAACTTGGACCTGACCAAAATTCTTTCGAAGAAATACAAAGAGCTCCCAGAGAAGAAAAAGGTTTGACTTCTGATGTTTTATTACAACTACAGCCAGTATGTAAACTTCTAAGAATTTTTTTACATACTGGCTACATGTAGAAACATTAAGCTTATGTATGACTCGCATGTTGTGGAGAAAGTTTGTCCAGGGCCTTTTGATGTGTACAGAGGAGTCTGCAGATATCGATACTACTTATTTAATCTTTAATATATTATTTGTTCCCAACAGCAAAAATACATAACAGAATTTCAAAGAGAGAAGGAGTCCTTTGAGAAGAATATGGCACGTTTTAAGTAAGAATTATTTTAAATGTTTAATTTCTTAATTTTATTTTATAGTTCATTTATATCAGCAAAATATGGGTCTCAAAGGAAGCACATGGTGTAGGTACCGATTCTACCATGCGTCCTTCTGACCCTCAGAGAGGATCATCCAGAGCTGATGGAAGAAAGAAAGAAATCAGACCTCCCAGAGAAGCCCAAAACACCACAGCAACTGTGGTACAACCACGAAAAGAAAACCTATATGAAGCTACATCCAGAAGTAAGTTATGCCTGAGGGGAGAAAAAGGGTCATGCTTAAAGTCACTTAAAGGCAAAGAAATCTTTACATATCAATACCATTTTCCTATACCCTTGTACTGTGGAGAAAAAAAGAGACATGCACACAATTCTCTAATCATGGACTTGACTAGCATTGACCGCCACTGACTGACCTTGTATAAGAAAATGTCAATTTGAATCAGCTAAAGTAATGAATGATCATGATTAACAGTCCTCTGGGCTTGCCAGGTGAGCCAGAAGGAGCTAAAGGAAGCCCTGAGACGACAGTGGTCCCAGCTGTCAGACAAGAAGAGACTTAAATGGATCAGCAAGGCTCTGGAGCTACAGAAAGACTATGAGGTAATAACAAAAGCTTCAAACATATACATATAAAGATGAAAAAAGGAATGGCTATAGCAGGGCTGGGTCAATACAGACATGAATCATAGTGTTATACAATCCAGTCCAAATGTCCATGAGTAATATTTGGACAGTGACACTGTTCTGCAGACTCTTTACTCCAGGATATTGAGTTGAATGGAATAAAACATAATTCATGACATTACTGTGCCGAGATTGGCGGGAAAATCTGACAAACCTGCTTAAATTGATAGCCGAAAGCATTGGTAGAACAGTTTTGCTCAGATTTGCCTCAGCCTTCATATTCTTATTGGTGACTTTGCCTCTGGTCAGGTTGTCTCTGACCCAACCCCTGTTTGTCTCTGCAGGGGAGCATGAGAGCCTATCATGTCGCTCACCCAGAAGTAAACTCAGACGAGCACGTTAAGTCCGTCCTCACCAAAGCAGAGCGGCAGCTCAAGGACAAGTTTGACGGCCGGCCTACCAAACCTCCTCCGTAAGTCTTGGTGTTTAATATGCAATTATTCACCGTGGGTGTGGACTGATTAAATAATCAGGCATAGAAATAATGAATGTGCCGGAGCTATTACCACGGGATTGGACACCATTATGAAACCCAATCCAATCGGATCCCACTTTGCATATCACAAGTGCAGTTGTTGAATACAGTTGTGACTTGGCTCATTTTTGAATCCGTAGGAACGGCTACTCCTTATACTGCGCTGAGCTCATGGTGAACATGAAGGATGTTCCTAGCACTGAGCGCATGGTACTGTGCAGCAAGCAATGGAAGATGATGACGCAAAAGGAGAAAGATATGTTTCAGAAGCGCTGCGAGCAGGTCAGACAACCTTGTAAGTCCTTTGGTTAACTTCCATGACTCTGAATATGATTATACTGAAAAAAACATTCCCCCCCTCTGCCACCTGTTGCCTACAGAAAAAGAAGCAATACGACACTGACCTGCAAAGATTTCTTGAAGTTAGTACAAGTATTCATACATTTAGTTTAAATGTACACACACATACCTTCAGCAGACGAGTAAATGTTGCATCTTTCTCCCAGAGTCTCCCAGAGGAAGAGAGGGAACGCGTACTGACAGAGGAGAAGCTGGGGGGGTCACGGTTGGGCATGGGGGCTGCGGGCAGCCCTCACAGAGCCAAGTCCCCCTCCTCCAAGGTGGGTCTCAAAAAAGCCCAGGTATGTCAAGCTCTTCAGTCTCTGGGAATGTTGGGTTCTAAGGCAAGCACATAAGCACGTAAAAGGGATCAATCGACTGTGGATGCTTGGTTGTCAGCTGTTTAGAAACATAGTGTTTGCTCTTGGTTCAATGAAAGTTCAGCTGTCGGTAGACTTAGGAGGAGATGTTAATGCTTATCACCTGCTCTGCAACCAACATGGAGAGATGGTCAAAGTCAGTCTTTCGGATGATTCTTTTTAGGAGCGTTGTCCTGAGCTGGAGACGTGGGTACATGCCGCCCTGCCGAACAAACGGGACACCAAAAAAAGAACCAAACTCCCTGAGACGCCCAAGACAGCCGAGGAGATGTGGCAGCAGAGTGTAATAGGAGATTACATGGCAAAGTATAGGGTGAGAGGGTGTAAGATCTGGAAACCAACAGGGTTACAATACCACTTTAGAATCACACTGCTTTATTTGAGGATTTCACTTCAGTTGCCCAGTTTAACACTGTCAAGGGGGTGATGAGGTATCCAGCACCCAATTTTTTGTGTGGCTTTTTCCAGTTTTCCATCGGAGCACTTACGTTTCTTTTGTTTGACCCAGAGCGATAGGAAGAAGGCCCAGAGTGCCATGGAGGCAGCCTGGAAGGCTATGGAGAAGAAGGAGAAGATCCCATGGATCAAGAAGGCAGCTGAGGACCAGAAGCGATACGAGGTTCAGTACCGGCCCGTGGTCAGTGACCAGACGTTTTGACCACTGTCTTCTCCAGTGTGCTGAAGAAATGTCAAAATGTTGGTCGCCTGTCCCTTTCTCCTCCCACCTCGCAAGGCCCCATATCCCTACTCCTCCTCTCTCTCTCTCTCTCTCTCTCTGTCTCTCTGTCTCTCTCTCTCTCTCTTTTCTCTCACCATTGCACCACGTCTTGACATTATCTGGGTGCACGCTAGATGGTTGTATCTGTATGTGATACAAGTATGTTCGACTAATCTAGGACATTTGCAGTGTCATTAACTTCATGCATTGTGATTTGTGTGTCTGCGTGTGCTTTCCCTTGTGTCCGTCCCATGAATACATTGTTGTACCCCCCCCCAGAGGGAGCTGTTGGAGATGAGGACGCCCCCACCTGGACAAGGACAGAGGAAACCGAAATTTGACGGGGAGCCCAAGAAACCACCAGTGTAAGTGAACAAACCAATTTGGCCACTTTGGCTGTTATCACAAAGTCGATTCCCCCATTTTCGTTTCATACATAACAACTTAACCGTGTGTTGTTTTTTACTTTTCTCATTATTCTCCAATGTGTTTGGCCCTCCAGGCTAAACAGTCTAGCCTTCAACAAATTGTAGCCATAAACGAGCGTATTTCAGACATAAAGGGGACGCTGTTTCTGGACTAATCTCTGCTCTTCCCCCTGTAGGAGTGGCTACCAGATGTTCTCTCAGGAGCTCCTCACCAATGGAGAGCTCAACCACTTCAGCTTAAAGGAGCGCATGGTGGAGATAGGAAAACGCTGGCACACGCTCAGCCAAAGCCAGAAAGACAAGTACAAGAAGCTGGTGGAGGAGCAGCAGATTGAGTACAAGGCTGAGCTGGATGCCTGGGTCAAGGTACGTCAAATTTAGTTGTTGATCTTATATAATGAGATGTTGAAGGCCAAAAACAATTAGCAGCTGGATTTGTCTGCTTACGACAGGCAAAATAAAGACAAGAATTGTATTGAAAATGAATGAAATTAATTTCACCATGTTCATTTCGGTCTTTTTATTCTGGTTCATCCCTTAGTCTCTCTCTCCTCATGAACGGGCACTTTATAAAGAGTTCTCCACCACGGTGAGTGTCAGTGCCCTCTCCTCAGATAAACACATTTCATGTTTAACCTTCATAATTGTGGTCTGACTCAATAATTCATTTTATACTATTAATTTGTTGTTACCAAACATTAAAACTTACTGATACTGTATGATAAATTCCTCTTGACTGTCCCAGTTCTGTGAACATAGCAAGATGAGTAGAGAAACCACACCCCATACTGTGTGTGTAGGGTGGATTGTGTTTCATGCGTTATGTTTTATAGGTGCCATATTTAACATTCTGTGTATGTGCCAGTCCACCCCAGTGAAACAATCTTAACCTAAACAATACAACGAGAGCTTTGTTAATATGACAATTGCTCAACTGACATGTCACACTTGAGTAAAAAAAAGTCTGTAGAGTATGCAAATATGTCCTCCAGGGATCATGATCAATCACTGTATGTGTAAATGCATTACACCTAGACAGTGCCTGAAACGACTTAACTATTACTTAATAGTTTTGAATTGAGTACCCTGTGCTCATTTAAATATGTTGTAAACCTGTAGTAATCACAGACTAAGGTGTCGTTCCACACAGCCCTCTTCCTACCCCAAAGTTTTTCTACCCTGTGCTCATGTAGAAACGACGGACCACGACTAAAGCACGGGGACCAAGTGCCAAGATCCGCGTGACTGCCAAGGGGAAGGCGGTAGGTGCCAGAGCGGCAGCAGCGGGGGTCGGGGTGGGCAAACGGGCCATGGCGTACCGGGCCAAGGTAATAAACTGCTCAAGCAGAGGCTCACTCTCCCATACACCTGCACTGCAGGCCTTTCATTCTGTCATCCATCATGCTACTATACACACACTGATGTTGGCGTGGGTAGCAAATGTGTAGAGATGTTTGCTTGGTGGGTGTTGATTTAAAGCTAGGTAGCAAGTGTGAACTAGGACAGATGAAGTTCAATAGATATGGGCTCAGACCAATGCAACACAAACCTGTACCTGTACTCAAGTTTGGCTTAGATAAACCTTTATTTGTCCTCCAGGGGTGGAAATTGCAGATAAAGGTTTATCTTTATCCTGTCTTTATCCTGTGATTTCCAGCAGGACACGTCAGATTCTGACGACGATAAGACTGACTCATCAGATTCTGACGACGACGATGACGAATCCTCAGGGAGCACCGACAGCGACGACGATGACGAGGCAAGTTACGGGCTGTATTGTGGAACACTCTAAACTAGAATGGCCTTGTTCCTTTTTAAGAGGTTGTGATCACAAGGGGTAAGTGTGTAAAATATTTTCTTTTTCTGTCAGAATGACGACGACGAAGACGATGACCAATCAGGAGACAGCAGTTCTTCCTCAGAGGACAGCAGTGACTCGGAGTCTGATTAGCCCTTGCCTGCACAAAGAGGAGGGGCTGTGCGGGACACGCCTCCTCGCAACTAATTGGTCCCATCTTGACCAGAAGGCGGCAGTTACATACCAGTGCTGGCCCGTGGGCTCTCCCTCAACCCCCCTCCCCATCTGACTAGAAGGAAACGCAAGGGGGGAAACAGGTGGAGGGAGATGGGAGGCATGGAGACAGCAGCAAAATGCTACTCTTGAAGACCCAGAGACTAAATCATTGACGGGACAACGTCTCGACTTTAAAAGGGGCTTTGTTACCTGTGTGTTCTAATGCATACATTTTAAATGCCTTTATATAGGTGTAATTAATAGTTTTTTGTTTGTTTTTTACTATATAAAAGGACATTTCAGAAGCTGAATTTTTGGAACAATTGGTTTATACAGAGTTAGGCTGGAAAAGGCCATATTGAGGTGTTCACTGCCGTTTTTTTGTCCTTTGTTCTTGCTGATAGCCAGCAGAGGAAGGATTGTTGCTGCTTTCCCTCCATTTGAACATCTGACCCTCGATAATAAAAATGCACTTTTCTCTTGTATTCTCCCTGTGTTGTTTATTATCAGGGTACCACTGAAAGGACTGGAAAAAAAGATACAGAAATACCTTAAAAACAAATCTACCAACCCCAACACATATTTGGTTGAGATCTGTCACTGCAGTAACTGCTGCCTATTGCGAGATGATGAGAAATGATGACAAACCTAACGTTACCTTCCTTTTTAACAATTTCACAAGATCAACAAGCTTCATGCTTATATCCTGAGACAATAATACAAAACAACACAAATCTTATTCTTCTTTAAATTTTATATAGACATTTTAATATATAAACAAGCTCTCCCACCCTTTTTCCTTTACCCATATATGTCTGTACACTTCCCAACCCAGAGTAGTCAGACCAATTGTAATAAATAATCTGTGACACCTATTTGACCCACCTTTGTATAGTACATTTATAGTGCTTCCTGTTCACAGACCACCGCAAAGGCTTTTTGAATGCTATAGCCATTTTCAAGAGATGATAGCTACTTAGATGTCACACATTCACTTACTCGCAGATTGCTCAGGGAAGTAACTTCACCACCTCTCCGTGACCGTGGGCAACACAGCCGACTTTTGCTTTGCTGTGTGATACAACCTCTGGGCCTACCAATGTAGGCCTGACCAAGCAAAATAAACACATGGTAGGAAAACCCCGGATGATGAAACCTGCAACTCTGCCTCGTAACCCCTCAATAGCCCCAGCTCAAATAGTTCCCCATCTAACAGAGTGGAGAGCTTATCTTAAACATGTCCTACTACATTGCTGATGCAATCACCTAGCACACATATCAGTCCTTTCAGCAGTGCAGTAAACAAATAATCATCCCAAATTCTTCCCCCGACGCAGATACTTTCTAAATAAAGATGTCACCTGATTACTTTTGATGCCATGAGAGGATCTGTGGAAGCAGACAGTGGAACGCCTTACATGACACAGCAAAAAAAAAAAAAACCTGGGTAAAAGATCAATTGAGTCACTGTTGCTTTACCAGTGTGGCATGTAACCTTATATAAAAAATATATGCTTTTAAAGTATCACTTTACCCACATCCATTTCATCCAACCGCTGATTTTGTCCACCATCTTTCATCAACACTTCAGTGTTCCTATGAGTTTAAAATAATCCCCATAATTTGTTTAAATAACCCATATTATCTGCATATTTTACCCCGCCCCTCCTTCCAGAAGATACTGCATTAGATCTAAAAGGGAAGTTGCAAAGTAGAATCAAAAAGTGATCCTGCTCATTTTTCAACATACATAAAACAAATGAAAACAGTCGACTACTTAGCAGTTCCCATCCATGTTTAAGTTGAGCTTTCTGTACATTACACTAAACCATGTGCTGGATGTGAGGATTAACTAAGTACATCAACTTGAACATTTGAAGATTTGTTCTTTTTTTCCCTCTTTTTTATGTTGTTGTTAAATAACAGGTCTAGTTACCTGTCCCTGAAAGTTTTTACCCTGTACCTGACCCAAACACTCATGTCCCCAGCGTGCATTACAGTGAAAATTAACCATACAAAGAGAGACAAATGTCCCCAAAATTCCATAGTCAATATCTTAAACCCTATTGTAACACCAATCCAAAATCAAATCATTCCTATAAGAAATGTTCTTAATAAAATCTAATATGAGGATCTGCTACAAGTTCTTCTTTTTTTAAAGACACTGGGCAATGGTGATAAGGTATATTATGAAAGGTACTATTGTGGCAATTACATTTACACATGTATGGCAACATGCTTCTAAACATATCAAGTGTAAGTGTAACTATTTTTGGCATGAGTTTAGTGCCATTTGGATAAATTTAAGTTTTCAATCAAGTTAAAACTGTTGTTTTCCCCCCTCAATTCAACAAACACCCACTACACAATCACTCACACAAACAAGCAAGCACACAGTGAGTCATGTTGTCATAAGGGGATCTCCAGGAGCTTTTTGTTGAGGTACTGCTTCACCTCCTCTATACCGTTCAGCTTCTCCAGCTCATGATAGGGCAGCTGGGAAGGTAAAAAAAACACAACACATAGATGTCAATGGAACACTTCCAGAAACCTCTCTCCAATGGCCGTTTTACATTGAAATCTTATTTGAACATGTCATTTTCCTTTGCTAAAAGGGAAAGGGGGTATGGGAATGATCATTTTTGATTTGCTAGAGTCTAGTTGTTTGGGGGCCAGAACTCACCTGTAGGATGATGTATCCTAGTAGGTTTAAGTGACGATCTCTCATGGCCCGTGAGCCCACCAAAACATCAGAGTTATGGCAGTAGTGCCATTTATCATTCACAGACATGATGACCCTGAAGAACGCAAATTATACCCATTATTCATTGGATAAACTCAACTGTCCAAAATACTTACTAACTTCAGGGAGGTTATCACAGAACTTAATTGAGTGAGAACCTCTGTAAAAAAAAATAAAATACTAATAAATAAAAGATCACTTTGCCCATACTGACCTCTTGACCTGCCTCTGGTCTCCAGCTGCCCTCTCCTCATCAGTCCGGTTAGCAGGATGTAGATGAAGAGGTGAGGTTGGCCCTACATCCCCCTTCCCCCCTTCCGGATATGTCACCTCATCATAGAAGGCTGGCAGCTCACAGTCCGGCCTCTGGCTCCCTGGAATGACTGTCCGAGGCCCTCCCTCATCCTCCAGTATCTTCCCTATGGAGAACTGGAAGAGGGAGTCTGAAGAGGAGGGTCCCCCCGTCCCGGAAACCACAGTCTGGGCTAACCCGTCAGATGGAGGGCTGCTCAGTGTAGAGCTATCCTGGCTCTCCAAAGAGTGCTCCTTGGCCAGGCTGGAGTAGTAGTCGGGCGTAGGCACGTAGTAGGGGTTGTAGTCCAGCGAGCCGCCATTTGAACCCACGCTTGAGGCAGATGTGGCCGGGCCTCCTGCAGCAGCAGTCCGCATGTGGTGGGACAGAAAGGCCACCGACTCGGGCCCTCCGCCAAGAACGTCCGCTGTGGGCCGCTGGTCACAGGACTCTTCTAACGAAGCAAAGGGGGAGAACTTCTGGAAGTCGGAGGAGAGGGCTGCCACAGAACCAGTTCCCTCTAGAGCCTTCGGCACGCTGCTGATGGTGGAGAGGCAGCCAGTGGAGACCACGCCCAAAGAGGCCACTGGTGTCCTGATCGGAAGAACCCTCCCAGAACCATCAATCCATAGCAAAAAGTCTACCGAAAAACAGAGATAAAACAGAAACGATTTAGACGATCCATTTTAACTGTCATAACCGTTTGCCTCAAGTCATCAATCTGCTTTTTGACATTAATAACAGTACAGATGGCAGATAAGAGTCCAGGATAGCGTGTCAAGGGACCTTTGTGTGCATCTGAGATATTTCCCCACCTGTGTAATATCCTGGGGGCAGCACTTCATCTTGTTTGTAGCCATGCTCTCCCACTAGCTGGCGCAGGGCTTCTGCAACAAGACCCTTGTAACTGACAAGACACACAAACAAACTGATTAACAACTCTATTTTGGAAATATTGCTTAAGTCAAATCCCAAGTTTTATATGTGTAGTATATAGACCGTTTTCAACCATCAATCAACTGAGGTGAGCTTTAAGCTTTTTTCAGCATATTAAACGTTTTTTTTCTTTCTATTTAGTGGGAAAGTGTTCAAATGCAAGACGTACATTCAGATTTTGGGAATAACTTCACTGAAAAGTTAACTTTTAAAAAGGGCAAAGCAGTTTTTCCATTCCATAAATGACAACTTGGCCACACCCATGTCTGCCACATACAGAGGCCATAAAACCACGGACCCTGGTCCCCACAGTACCTGTATTTGCGATTGACCTCGTCTGCGGTCAGAGCGTGGTCAAACATGAGCACCTTGTGCGTGTCTTGCAGTCTGGGTCCTGTGTAGTCCTGGTACTCCAGTTCCACCGCTGCATCCAGCAGGGACAAGTAGCGGCAAACAATGAGAGCGTAGGGGCTGTCTACAAAACACACAGATAACATTACTATTGCTGGTCTTGAAGGACACTGACACTGGTTTCAGCAATACTAGTACCATAGTTCATACATGTGATACATACACAGGCTGTCATCCATATACATGCATGCACATAATACCTTCAAGACATGCTCAGACTGCTGTAGGGTTTTCGATCAGTGTTGCTGGTACATAATTGGCTGTAAAGTAGCGGAGCACTCCAAGCATTTGTAACAGAACTGGCAATGAACTGTCAGAGGACCTGATTCGTTTACACAACATGTTCATAGGGAACATAAAGTGTCTTTTTACCTAATGTACTTTTAATGGCGTAGTTATTCCATTTGATGTAAGTGTCTAATCAATGGCATGCTTGGCAAACAAGTCTTACTGATGGACTGCAGGCTGTTCACATGCAGCTGGTTGAGTTTGGGCATGTATTTGCACCTGTAAGTGCTTATATTGAGGTGCTCCTTATACTCACTTGTGACGTTGCTGATGAAGGCTGTGGAGAACACCCTGTGGAGGACCAGGCCAGGGAAGTGGCCCAGCTGGAACAGGGACATCAGGATGTTGACAGTGGCCAGAGGTGAACTCAGAGCTTTCAGTTCGAGCATCACTTCTAGCTTGGAGAAGAACTGGGCCTCGTTAGACGGCCGGTAGCTCATTCGGCTGAAGGGGAATATCAGTTTCTGGATAACCTGGAGGGATAATAAATAAAAGAAAACTGAGGAGGGGGGGGGGTGTTCCAAGAGTCTATGTTCAACAAGAAGACTTTGTGCTGCCCTTCCTCATAAGCTGAGCATTTCACTGTTGCCTTTTCTTATTTTCTACATATCATCTCCACCAGGCACATCAAAAAACAAATTCAGGTTTACAATTTACAGTCTCCTACATTGTTAAAGTCTCCACATTTACACATCGCCTCATCTACCCTGCTGCTAACAACATCTCGTTCTTCCTATCTGAAGTCATGTGAAAAGAAGGCTGGATAAATATAGGTCACCTTGCTGTCCAGATATTCCCCCTTCTTGACCAGGAAGTTGGCGATGGTGTCAAGCAGGTGCGTGTCTCTCAACCGGTGTCGAGCAACATATTTGGCAATGAGGGCCATGGTGTAAGGAGTGATGCTGTCCATCTTTTTAGGAAGCTCCTCTGTTGATTGTTACAAGAGAAAGAAGTTATGAAAGTAGGAAAATATACATTGTGAAGGACTTTGTAAACTCGCCATATGACCATTCAAGCTCCTTCATTATGAAAGCGCTGCCATAACAGCAAAAATCCAGAATGATGCGTACCAGCGAGGCTGTTGATGAACCTTTCCTGTCTGTTCTGGTAGAAGAGATGGGAGCTGAAGATGAGCTCCAGGCTCTTGTTGCTGGCCTCGCGAGCGCATGCTGCCAGCATCTCATCCAGCAGGGTCATTTCCTGGTCACGCACTCCGCTGACGCTGGCTAGGGTGTGCTTGACCAGCCGCAAGATCTTCCTGTGACACAAAGGGATGTTGTTGACGTGATATTAAGTGCAAATCACTCTCAGCTACTTTTGTCATCCACCTGAAAATGATCGCTTTTACATTTCGTCATATTTCTTTGTAACTTAGCAGACGCTCTTATCAGACAATGCTTTTACTATTCAGGTTCCCGAATTCAAAACGAGCAGAATGAGCAGAATTTGAATGTGTTCACAATTGAAAGACAAGCAAATAAATAAAAGCTTAACTGAGTATTCCAATGGGCAAGACTCCTGCATGTGTGCACATAACAGCTCCATTGATAAAACCCCACCTGTTGACCAGCAGCTGCTCAGGGTTGGGGTGCACGGGGTCAACCTTGGTGCCTCCGTTGGCAGCGTCTTGCGGGTTCAGCAGGCGCCACTTCAGGCGGTAGTAAGAGAGCAGGAGAAAGAGGGTCTGCGGGTGGCGCTCCCGCTCCAGGTTCTTCTCCAGGCCCACCAAGCAGGCCTCGGTGAGCGGGTGCTGGCTGCCTGGGTGAAGCTTCATGCTGGAGCTGAACACCATGGACACGTCCTTCTGGTTGAACTGGTTGAGACGGGACTGGGATTCCACCTCCAGGACCTGCACTACTCGGAGGTTACTGGGGAGGCCTGGTGGTACAGACGAAAATGAACCATACATTCAATATTATATTATAAGTAATACCATAATAACAGTGATTTAATTGATTTATGACCTCAACTTAAAAGTAGACCTCAATATGTTTCTCCTATCACTGTACTCAATAACATAACTTGCATTTACATCTCCAGAAGGTGAAGTAAAACCAGTCTCCCAGCATCACCAACCCACCCCCTCCAGAGGATCAAGAATGCAGCAGCCAGCATAGTTTTGAATCTACTCAGACGCTCTCATGTCACCCCGCTCCTCAACTCCCTCCACTGGCTTCCCATCATGGGCCGTATCAGATTCAAGACTTTGGTACTGACCTTCCGAGCAGTGAACAGGACTGCACCCAATTATATCAAGTCTCTGCTCAAGGCCTTAAACCCCCACCTGCCACCTACGTTCGGTCCCAGCACAAACTCTTCCCCTTCCTGGCTTCCTATTTTCACTGCACACCCCTTTGTGTATTTCTGATTCTTCTGAATATGTATATACTGTACCCAGTCTATATGCCTACATAACTTACCAAGAGCTGCAACAGCATAAAGACAGTTGACTATGCTGAAGTTGTCAAACTTGGCACAATCGTTCACAATGGCGTCACACAGAGTCTGGAAGTCCTGGTGCTCGAGGATCTGCCGTCCGTTCCTCTCTGCCACCCCGGCGCCATCCCCTCCTCCCGCACCCACGCTGCCCCCTCCTGGAGAGGAGGGGGAGAGGAAGGCAGCCTCTGGGGCCGATCCGCCCGCGCCTCCGCCCATCTGTAGCAGCTGGCCGATCTTCTGCAATGCTATTGGGTAATGGTTATGGGAGATCTTGCCTGGATTCTGGGTCACCCAGCGCAGCACCTCATCCGGCCGTCGCGAGCGCTCGATCAGACGCTTCATGGTGAAGAAGGTATCGTAGCTCATCTTCTCGTGGATGAAGTTCCAAGTCTTTTTCTTGCCGCTCATGCCGCCACTGTTGACGCCACCGCCAGCATAGTGGTGCAGGGCAGCGTGCTGCTGAAAGTGGTGATGAAGTGGCAAAGGGGGCGGCGGAGGAGGTGGGGCCAGGTGAGGAGGCCGGGTGTGCGGATGTGGGTGGTAATGATGCTGGTGGTGGCTGTGGAAGTGAGGCCCTCGGTGAGTCTCCGGGCGACCTTGGTAGAGAGAAGGGTATCTGGGAGGTGGGGCAGGAGCGTGGAGGTGGTGGTGGGCATGGTGGTGAGGAGGCATATGGTGATGGTGAGGGTGGTGCTGATGGTGGTTCTCCAGTACGGGAAGCCCTGCTCCAGCCAGTCCTGGCCGGCACGCTGGCTTCCCCCCAGCTCCTCCTCCTCCTGCTGCTGTGCTGTACAGGCGGGTGGCATACATTCCAGTAAGGGAGAGAGACGGGGCGCTGGGGAAGCAGGTGGGTCGCAGGTGAGGGTAGATGAGGGGTAACAGGATGCTGCCACAGCTTAGGAGTCGCAAGCTGGAAGGCAGCCTCTGCATAGTACACCAGCTAGTCCACCTCTGAGATGCAACACGCTAAACCTGCATAGGACGATAAGGAGAAATAAGAGTGGGGTGAGAAAGGAGGTGAAGAAATGTTAGGGAGATGGGTAAATGCAGCTTTATTAAAGTTCATGAAACTGATATCTCTGGTTTCCATAGAAAATCCACTCGACAGCCTAAATATTATGCATGGCACAAACTGTGGCTTTAGTTACTTGTCCTCATGCTATGGGACAGGGGGTTGGAGGTACAGGACACTGCTTTCAGTGACTACAAAAAAGTCTAGCATTATTACCTTTAGTTTCCAATAACCTATTCAATATATTTCAAAATGACCACAAGCACATGATAAAGTCTATTACCGTGTAAGGACTATTGTAGTGTGACATCCAGTCTATGTGCCAAATTGTTAAGTGTGCTTTGGTGAAACAAAAAAGTTGAGAATGGCAACTGCAGCAATGTTTAAAGTCAACTAAATACAGAAATCCCTGTCTAATAATGCAAGGTCTGCAGTTTGGTAACATAACAGAATGGTGTAAATGGCACTTACCCCTGGATGCACTACTGTCACATCCCATTAAATACAACAGACCTTACATAAGACTTCAATCATGAGTGCAATTGTGTTATTTTTGTAAGTAATTTTTTATAGTAGTAACCATGTTAAGAGGAAGCAAATAAAGAACAAAAACCTCAATTGAGAAATAGATTATTTGATCCATTCATTTACTAAAAATAATGCAGTGCATTAGACAGGGGATACGGTTTCCCTTGTACTGTATTTAAATTGTAAATCACTTACAAAATATAATGCATGTGTAATTGCCTACTAATTTTGTTGTTATTATAGATAACAACCTGGATAACCCGGTTTTAAAAACGTGTGCAATTAAATGGTCACATTAAACATGGGCACATTAACATTCATACCTTCAAACGCTTATATTTCAGACGACATATTATAATAAATGTAACGATTCAGTAACTTGACCCTCAAAGCACAACAGATACACGTTGGCAGAGACCTTCAACTACATCATTAGATAGCTAATTTAATTTAAAAAGGGCATTGATATAACCATCGCTCTGCCTTATTGTAAATTATTAGACGACATCTGGTGAAACCAGTATGCAAGGACTGTGCAGGGGGCGTAAAGGTGGGAGTAATTTAAAGAGAGGGAGTAAAAGGCCAGGGCAGCTGGATTAGTAACTTGTTAAACCAGGCGTTGGCTTAGATAGCAAGCAACAGAAAGACAACTAGCAAACTAGACAGTCACTTTGCATAGTGTTAATCCAGCAGCATTTAGCTTTCCTTCTGTTTTGATTGTCGTTATATTAAAGAGTTAACTGGCACCTACCATTTTCTGCCAAGGAAGGGCACATACATATATAGCTAAAATAACGTAGATTAACGTAGAAATTAAACCAGTGATAGCTGTTATTAACATAATGTACTCACATGTCTGATGTCAACCCAGCAGGCCAGAAAGTGGGTGTCCAGATGGCTGGGGTCACTTTAGCCGGCCAAGGGAAACCTGTCTCCCGGTGATCTTTAGACCTCAAATTATATTATATTATTATATTCTATCTTGTCTGTCCCCTCAGTTAGCCTAGTTAGCCTAGTTAGGCTAACTGACTGTAGCTTCTAGTTAAATGACACTAGACTCGCTGTATCTTAAGCTATCTTACTTATAGCAGCTAGCTAGTAACTCAAGCACAGCGCTGCTACTAAACTGTCACTCACTTGCATGGTGTTTTTATCCACATTTAAAGTCTACAGCGTGATTGTCTTCGCACACCAAGTTGTACATTCGTAGTTGTCAAGTGACAGCCTTTCTTCTAAAGTAGTTACGGTTCGATTCCCCGTCCTTAACCTCTCCGCATCCGACATTTCTCTTTCTCGGTGGTTTTTCATGTCTATACTGGGGGGAAGACACCGTGAAAGCGCGTCACCGCCACCTACTGTCTGGAGTCAGGTAGGAGCGAAAGGGGGTCTGTTCTATGCTAAATCTTTCCAAAAGTACCTGGCTGCAGACCTGCACTGTGAGGCAGCTGCACTGACAGGCAGAAAGTGAGGCCAATTTTTTTGTCAGGGGGCGGGGTGAAGTGAGGAAATGTATTGCGTCACTTCCTGCCTGACAGCGCAGCTGTCTCACAGTGCAGGTCTGCAGCCAGGTGCCTCTCAAATCTTGACATTTACCTGCTCGCCACACTCGAAGAGATGGGCATCACTGGCACTGCGCTTAAATGGATCTCATCCTACCTGACAGGAAGATCCTATCAAGTCTCCTGGGGAGGAAAAACATCTGGTACCTGCCTGCTCTCCACTGGGGTCCCACAGGGTTCCGTCCTTGGTCCGCTCCTATTCTCCCTATACACCACCTCACTTAGGCGACACGCAGCTATATCTATCCTTTCCCCCAACCGATCAAGGGATATCGACCAGAATCAAGGCCTGCCTCTCTGACATCTCAGCCTGGATGACCAGACATCACCTCCAGCTGAACCTCACTAAAATCGTCTGTTTTTCAACCTACCCAGACGCTGTCATGTCACCCCACTCCTCATCGCCCTCCACTGGCTTCCCATCATGGCCCGCATCAGATTCAAGACACTGGTGCTGACCTTCCTGGCTGTAAACGGGACTGCCCCGACCTATATCCACTCTCTCCTCCAGCCCTATACCCCCACCCGTCACCTACGGTCATCTGCTGACAACCGTCTGGCTAGAACATTGAACATTCATTCAGAGCTAAGGACATCCCATAATGGATGCTGTGGTTCACTGGTGATTCATGATCGGGTCAGCCTGGTTTTGAAAACCTGGTTGCGTAACCAGCCTAAGACACGAGGGAATGGAAGCAAAACGAAAGTGTGTGTGTGTGTGTGTGTTGGAGGGCTGTGTGTGTCAGAGACGAACGTGTAGCGGGGAAAGGAGCTAGCTGTAACTGTATTGTTGTAGCGCTGTTGTTCAGAATCAGAATTAGTTTTTTATTCGCCATGCAAGTTACACAAACATGGAATTTACTGTGGCAGGATGGAGCAATACATATACGGAACTTAAATAAGACAAAGATAGTAAGATGAAAGAAAATAAAGAGAGAGCTGTATAAAAGGGCATAGATCACTGATCATAACAACGTGATAGTCCCCTAACATTGCAGGTTTATAAATTATGAAACACATCATGAGAAACCAAGCAAGTGCCAAAGAGCCAATGCAGACCATTCAGCCGGTTCCTCTCTGACCTGCGAGTCAGAGGCAGGTCCTGGGTGCTGAAGACACAAGATAGAGCTGGTATGAGTTTCATGTTGTGTGTGAATGTGGGTGTGTGAGTGTGTCTATGCAAAGACTGTGTAACCACACTGGTCACTGTCCAGTCTGTACCAGTAGACTTACAGACAAAGTCTTCGGACGTTGGTCTGTCGTCCTCAGTGCTGGGAGCTGCTTCTCCTGGTTTCATCTCTACGTGTTGCATTTAACATGAAGTAAAACCAGTTAGTTCTGCACATCAAACTCTGTCAATTAAACATGCTGTAACTCATTTATAGACTATACAGAGAATACACCTGACAAATTACATGAAAGGATCACGTAGGAAGTCTAATATAAATCTGGATGTAGCACTAGATGTAGCACTAGACTCTAGTGGTGTTCACAATCGTGTTATGCATTTATAGTTCTTCCCTTGGCACTTATTGGTTCTCATGATGTATAATTCACGGTCTGAAAAACCCACTGTGTTCGGGGTCTATCACGTTGCTATGCTCAATGACTGATGGTCTTTGTAAAAGCTCTCTCTTGTAAATCGCTTTGGATAAAAGCGTCTGCTAAATGAATAAATGTAAATGTAAATAATGACATTTATCAATAGATTACACTGTGTGTCTCAGACTGAGAGGTGATTCAAAGAATCTCCCCGACATGACCTTGCTTTGACCTGCAACACCAGTAGACTAAGGCTTTGGAGTGAGGTATAGGACGTTTATTAATATTTTTGGGATTATGTTGTCATTGGAGGAAATTGGCCATTCAATTTAATAGTAAATGAAAATATTGAATGGTATACTGTCCTACATAGGATGACAGATCACATGCTTAAGTGTTAAAAATGGCAATTTCTTACGTTTTATTCCTTGACTGATCTGATTATTCGTATCATAGACCCCTAAAACCACAGTTTCTCACGTAAACAACACTTGGCAGCAGTCTTATTACCAGACAGATTCTTCGTTATTAATCGGTATTTATTTTGATCTGCATCTTTAATGCAAATGATCCATGATGACGAGTTTCGTAAAGCTGTAACTAGAGCCAATCCAGGCAAGAAGTAAACCAGCTCCGTAATTCAGGACATTTAGACGACTGCAAAGATGGCGTGTGTGTGGTGTTGTTATGGAATGGGATAGTTCATATCAGAGGTCCTGTCCTTATGTTTTGATGAACGTTTAAAACTTTTTTGTTGTTGACTTTAGCTACTAATATAATGGCCTATGGATACCTTCGCTTGTCAAGAGGTTGCAGGAATCTTCTTAAAGTTCTGCTGCCTCAAAATGTATCAAGCAATGCCCGACTGGTAAGTAGCACTGGACGTGTGGTCCTTATCTGACAGCACCACCACACTAGCCTACCGGGTTAGCATGGACCAGTACTTGCCTTACTTGCAATATGCTATTGCATTATGTTGTTGTTGTTGCAACAAGCCAGAATTAAGCTATTGATTCTGAATCTTTAATGTAACGTTATTACGTTCAAGTCTGCTCCTGAGCTAGCAGCATTATGCCTTTTCAGGCCTGCATGAATTACTTTGAAGACGCCGTTACTGTTGTATAATACACAGTACGACATATAACATCACCGTATATATTATAAATTTTAAACCCGTGTCTAGATTGTTAATGGTAGACTTGATTTGCTTGGCCTAAAACCTTCTCCACTCCAGGTAACTTGCTCGCTGTCGAAAAGGGTGGGTTAGTGGACGTGATCCGGAACGATTAGTGGGGTTTCAGTGCAATATCAGTAGCTTAGTTGGCAAGTCGTAGTTGATATTGTGTACCTAGTGAGGAGGTAACGAAACAGAAAAACTTGAGTATTGTTGGTGTACAGCTCGTTTTTTTAGATTAGGATAAGGGAGAAGGGACCTCAAGTCAGGTAACGTCTTGCATGTGCTTGTCAGCTTTGGATCATGGAAGCGTCTGCGTCTGTCTTATTACCAGAAAGGGTCGAACAAGGCAGTAAGGATGACAAAATACACCAGTGTCCTATAGCCTCTAGGTCAAGGCCATGTTACAAAAATAAAAAATAACCTTGAATGACCCCGTTATTTAGAATACTGCATCACTGGGAAACCTAACTTGTCAGTTTCTTTGTCCACTTTTAGTCTGCTTTGACTAAAGTGCGAAACATATTGAACTCCTATATGTATCATGCTTTTTTCTGTCCAGAAAGGTTTTATATATATCTTAATAATGTTCACTGAGATAATACACTTACAATATCGGGTAGGTATGTTGTGCTGAAAAGTTTTTTAACTATATATATTATATTTGTATTTGCCATACATTTTCTTATTCTCTGTGGTTATTTGGCCCTGCAGCAATAATTCTTATCTTAGACTACTACCTCCCCTACTGAGTTATATTAAATGGCAAAAATGTAGTAACCTACTTCAAAAAAAGTAGTTTGACACCACTTGTTCCTCCCCTAACAGGTGTCAAGCTATGCTGATGCCCAAATAGCAATCGAAAGAGGGTCTGTACTTGCCAATGTGTTGGGTGCCTATCGAAGACTTTGCTCCAAACCCCCCAAAGGTATGGATTTGCCTTTTACTTTTGTATAAAGTTATTAGTTTGACTGAACACAAGTAAATCGCCCAACTATAAAGTGCACACCTTAACCTTTACCTTATAACATCTGACAAGATCTCAGTTTTGCCTATAGTCCCATACATTGACGATTGAGGGCATTGACACTGACTTTATATTCAATCGCTGGACAACATTTTAATAGCCAACCACTCCATCCTTGTGGAGCCTGTCTGCTCTGACCAACATCGCTGCTGATTTGGATTCTTAACATCCACGTGTTATATTACGTGTTTGTGTCATTTCTTATTATTTTTTGTCTTAGGTTTCGAAAAGTACTTTCCTGAAGCTAAGAACGTTCCAAAGAGTAGCGAACCCAACACATCCACTGGGAATACACCCAAAGGTAAATGTGCTTGCAATTTTTGCAAAACTAACTAGCATTACACATGCTTAAAAAGTCAATATGGCATAATGAACTTAATCCGGTGATATTTTCCAATTTTACTTAGAGGCAAAACCAGCCAATGGACAGAAAGCCACTGAGAAGTCAGGTGGAGCTGGAGGAGGGGGAGGAGGTTCTTCAGGTGGAGGAGGTTCCTCAGGTGGAGGAGGAAAGAGAGGAGGCCGAAAGGAGGAATCTACTTGGTATAGCCGGCTTCAGAAGGTAAGACATGAAACCAAAACCTAATTGGTGATGTGGTTGATGTTTTTTCTGTATCTCTGGACTGGTAGGCATGGTCCATTCTCCTTTTCTCTGAAACTACCATCCACAGGGTGATGTACCGTGGGATGACAAAGATTTCCGTACGTACTTCCTGAGTGGAACAGCCTTTTGGGCAGTTGCAACATACTACTTATTTTTTCGCGATGAGGGAAGAGAAGTTACATGGAAAGATTTTGTCAATAATTACCTTTCAAAAGGAGTGGTAAGTATTTACATTTCATGTTATTATTATGGCAGTATTAAGTGGTTTGGGAAACTACAGAATGGTCAGATATCTAGCAGGGTTTCTATATGGTGGAAGGTTTGAACCATCAGGGTACATTGGGGATACACAAAAATGATGAATATATTCATACATAATTGTAATGAGTATAAATATGATATTTCTTTTCCAGTTGGATAGCCTTGCAGTGATAAAAGAAACAGATTTAAAACAGATTTATTTTTTGCACTAGAATAATGAATTGGAACTGAAAGTTGTAAGCCACTATGTAAGCTTCAGGTCATTCTTTTCACAGGTGGATCGGTTGGAGGTTGTAAATAAGCGCTATGTAAAAGTGGTGTTTTCTCCTGGGAAGACTCCTGTTGATGGAGTAAGCTTTTCTTTTAGAACATTTATTCAAACCAAAATGTAATCATTCTAAAATGAAAAGCAAATGTGAATGAAGGTGCCAGCGACAGTTTGTTCTTTATTCAAGCAGACAAGAACACGTAAAAACCTTGTATCTAATTATGTCTTTATATTCTGTTCTGTGCCCAGCAATATGTTTGGTTCAATATCGGCAGCGTTGATACATTTGAGCGTAATCTGGAGACTTCACAGTATGAGATGGGAATCGAGGGTGAGAATCGCCTGCCAGTGGTCTATTCCACAGAGAGCGATGGGTAAGACTGGGAGTATGGTCACTTGAATCTGGGATTCATTCATTTTGCATTCACATTTGACAAACAAAATGCCCATGCTTACCTTACTATATGCTACTAGCATTTCAGTTGAAAACTCAACCTTCTTCTCTTTACCATCAGCTCCTTCCTTCTGAGCATGATCCCAACAGCGCTCATGATTGGCTTCCTGCTCCTCATGCTCCGACGAGGGCCTGCTGGGACGGGCAGACCAGGCCGAGGCATGGGCGGTCTCTTTAGTGTCAGCGAGACCACTGCCAAGGTGATCAAGGATGAGATTGACATCAAATTCAAAGATGTGGCCGGCTGTGAGGAGGCCAAGATGGAAATCATGGAGTTTGTCAACTTCTTGAAGAACCCCTCGCAGTACCAGGATCTGGGGGCAAAAATTCCCAAAGTGAGTTTTAGAAGAGCAAAGAAAGCTTTGTTTTTTAAATTGCATAATTGTCTGAATTATTTGCCATATCCTTTATCTTTGTATGAATGGCTTTTCTTGATTAGTTTTTTTCTTTTTGATTATTAGTCACCCACCCTACCACTTACATTTTTGTTTATCTGGTCCAGAGGTTGAGTAGTTATGGATTTTTACCACATCTTGGTGAGAATAGTGCAAACTTGGGATGGTGTCAAGCTCTTTACTTGTGTCTCCCCAGGGTGCCATTCTGACAGGACCACCTGGAACAGGAAAGACCCTCCTGGCCAAGGCCACTGCTGGAGAGGCCAACGTTCCGTTCATTACCGTCAATGGCTCTGAGTTTCTAGAGATGTTTGTTGGCGTAGGCCCTGCAAGGGTAAGCCAACAACTCGGTACAAATAATTAGGCATCCATGAATGAAAGCACATGGCCAAAACTAAGGGTCAAAACAGATATAAGAGGAAGCCGTTATTTGTGTTGTGATAAGCAAATCACCTCTGCCAAATGCTTTCTGTCACCTTTTTTCTCTGTAGGTCAGAGACCTGTTTGTCTTGGCCCGCAAAAATGCCCCCTGCATCCTCTTCATTGACGAAATTGATGCTGTTGGACGCAAGCGTGGGAGAGGGAACTTTGGAGGCCAAAGCGAGCAGGAGAACACTCTGAACCAGCTGCTGGTGGAGATGGACGGTAAAGTACTACAGCTTCACAAACAAACGTTTGAGATAAATGATGAGTGGTTAAATCGTTAATCTATTCATAAAACGCTGAGATTAATTTACCATTTAATGCTTGTTGGCTCCTGCTCTTTTATTGCTCCCTAATGAATATACCGTAAAAAGTAGAACTTAAGCATAGTACGTTTGTTTGGTTTTTGGAAATGTTGCGGTAATTATTCACTTTACATATCATCAATGTCATTAAACATTTGTATATTAAATAACTATAATATCGCCCTTAATTCTTCTCCAGGGTTCAACACTGCAACCAATGTGGTGGTTCTAGCTGGCACCAACAGACCAGATATTTTAGACCCTGCTTTGATGAGACCTGGACGCTTTGATAGGCAGATTTACATTGGTATGCACATCACAGTTCTTATTTACATTATTGTCCTCCACTGTTCAGTCTGATAACAAGTCAAAGGTAATGTAGAATGAAAAAAACTAAGGTGATGAATATTTTATCCAGGTCCACCTGACATTAAGGGTAGAGCCTCCATATTTAAAGTGCACCTGAGGCCCCTAAAACTAGATCCGGAAATGGACAAAGAGGCCCTTGCCAGAAAAATGGCCGCTCTAACGCCTGGCTTTTCTGGTACGCATACACAGCTGCATCTTGGAAGGTCAAACAATTGACTTTGAAGTGAAGCAATGACAGCGTTTATGGTTTCATATATTTCATTAGGTGCTGATATTGCTAATGTGTGCAACGAAGCTGCTCTAATCGCTGCTCGCCACCTATCTGAATCCATCAATCAGAAGCATTTTGAGCAGGCCATCGAACGTGTGATAGGAGGTGAGTATGAGCTAGAACTAATTTTACTGTAAGGATCTGTTGTAGGATGTCTTTTCACACACCGTTCATGGCTCTCGAACGTCTAGGTCTTGAGAAGAAGACCCAGGTCTTACAGCCAGATGAGAAAAAAACGGTGGCTTACCACGAGGCAGGACACGCTGTGGCAGGCTGGTACCTGGAGCATGCTGACCCTCTGCTCAAGGTAGAACACTCTGACTCACATCCGCTTTCTGGTTGTCTTAACTGGATCAAATCATAAGCATTTTCATTGGCAATTGGCAGTGACTGTAAAAGTGAAATGGTACAGGTAACAGTCTCAATACAAATTGAATGTAAACAGCTGGCCTTATAAAATTGCTGGGAAGCCAATGAAACAAATACTTACAGTGCAATGGAACATTTATTTGGTATGGATGAGGAATACTCCAGAAAACGTCCTCACCTCAGCCCTAATATACCTAATGTTGGTTGTTCTTCCTAGGTGTCTATCATTCCCAGAGGGAAAGGTTTAGGTTATGCCCAGTACCTGCCTAAGGAACAGTACCTGTACACCAAGGAGCAGCTCCTGGACAGGATGTGTATGACGCTGGGCGGCCGTGTGTCCGAGGAGATCTTCTTTGGCCGCATCACCACAGGGGCACAGGATGATCTTCGGAAGGTCACCCAAAGCGCCTATGCTCAGGTCTGCAACGTGCATAGACTGCGTCATCCTTTATCCAATCTCCATTTTTTAATGTTGCATACGGTTAAACTTCACTATTAGAATGGACACTTTTATTTTGGGACCCAACACAATGTGTAACCACTCTGTTTTGAATCTGTCCTCACAGATTGTGCAGTTTGGCATGAACGCCAAGGTGGGCCACCTGTCTTTTGACCTGCCTCGGCAGGGCGAGATGGTCTTGGAGAAGCCATACAGCGAAGCCACGGCACGTCTGATCGACTCCGAGGTGCGCTCCCTCATCAACGAGGCCTACGAGCGCACGATTAAAATTCTGTCTGAGAAAAAGCCAGATGTGGAGAAGGTAAAGGAAAAAGAGGGATCGGTGATTGTTGACACTTTGCTTGTTCACTCGTTATTTGTTTAGCCAAAGAAAATACTGAACCATGCGATTTCCTACCCCTAGGTGGCACTACGTCTGCTTGAGAAGGAGGTTCTGGACAAAAACGACATGATTGAGTTGCTGGGGCCTCGTCCATTTGCCGAGAAATCCACCTATGAGGATTTTGTGGAGGGAACGGGGGGTATGGATGAAGACACTTCCCTCCCAGAGGGCCTCAAGGACTGGAACAGGGAGCGCAATAAAGACAAAGAGGAGAGCACAGAGGAGCAGGTGGCACGACAGATCTCCGGAGGAATGCCCTTCTAGACTTCCTGGACTCTTGGAGGGTTATGGTGTGGCGGAATAGAAAGCGGGAGACATGGTAGATTGAATCATCAGACAGCCTCAACATGGCCAGTCTTGATGGTTTCCTGTGTTCTGGATCAATTTCAAGGATGCTGAATCAGGATGCTGATTGTGACAGTGTTAAATGCCCGTCTCTTTTACCTGGGTCATGTTGTTGAAATATCTCCCGGGGTACTATCAAGCATCCTTGTGGGGAGGTCCTTAAACACCTAACCAAGACAAAATAAAAAAATAAATCTAGTTTGTACTGGTACTTGTTAGGGTACAGTGGGCAGTAAAGGTTTTGTCATTTTGAAGATCTATAAATGATGTAGCGGAGTTCCAACTAAGAAAGGATGATGTAGCTTGATGACCACGTCAAAATAAAAAAGAAATTGAAATGAAATCAGCAGTTACTTGTTAAACTCCATCAGTTTTATCAATAAAACCATCTATAAATTTTAAATGTACAAAATGTCTAATCAGCTCAACTAAAAGCGGTTTACCTGTAACACACTGTCAGTGGCTGCGTCTTGACATGCAGGCTTGCTTGGGTATCGATCACATCAAGTCAGTACAACAATGTAAGATAGTAAGATAGCTAGATAATATTTTTTTGACATTAAAGTTGTTATTTATTAATTTGTAAGATTCTTTGAGAAAGAAAGCATATGTTGCTTGTTCACCGTAAGGTCAACAATTGACTGAAGTTATGTTATTTACTTTCATTTTGGCATGCTCTGGTCAAAGCTGTTTCTTTTGAGATGGCTTTCCTACAGTGGGGCTAAGGGGCTTGATAGCTATTCTCTGACAATGATATGCTGTTTAATAAAGGGTGACAAGCTTTGTCTGCACACAGCCATCTCTTACATTTGAGATGTGTTTTAGGAGAGCACATTTTCCATTACTGTCTGCATTGTTACCATGGGCAGGCTTCCTTCTCCTGTTTGACACTGTTGATTTACCTTGATGTTGTAAATGCATCCATAATGTTTTTTTCCACTTGATAACATTAACTTCTTACCACAAAATATCTGAAAAGAGAAAAGGAAAGGAGAGGATTAGGAGGGAAAAAAACAAGCAACCAAGGACACCATACATACACCCCCCCATCACAGTCAGTTGTGGTGCAATTCAAACATTCTATTTATGCATCTTAAACAGGTAGGATACTGTGTACAAAATGGATCAATTTATATTTACAGGTTCTCGCAACACGTGGCAAGCACAGTAATTTAAGTGTTATTTAAAATGCTAAATACTGTACAATGCTGTACAAAAATCACTGCTTTGTCCACTCATTAAAGTACTGTTGTTTATACAATCAGTAGTATACACTGGTAAAAAATAACACACTTTTTTGTAGATTGAGAAATATCAGCCAATAGTCTGTCAATGGGCTTCTCCATTTACATTATTTCCATATTGGTGGGAGAAGAGTGGTTTGCTACTTGATTGATGATATACAGTATGAACATGTTCATCAAGTGCAGCCCATTACTTCTAAAAAGTTATTTTGTTACTGCAATGACACATGAATTGAGTGAAAGGCTGTGGTCTCAACTAGTTCAAGTATCAGAATGCTTTAGCTGCTGGAGAAATACTGCCAATCATGTATTATCCCTTCAACTATTCAAATTGTTGTTCACTTATATCATTAGTAGAGCTGTAAGTGTAATGTTCCACAGCTTGTCTGAATATCACCAATAATAAAAAGCTAATGATTGTTTTTCAATTGCACTTTTACTTTGTTGGACTTGTGAATTAATAATGTGGATTTTATTCACTTGTGATAATGATCCATTGGTATTTCAACTGGAAATATGTTGAAATCAAAAACAAAGTTGAGTTTGATCAAATTGCACTTCCTGTACTGAACTAGTACTGTACTTTACAGTACTAAAACAGTTGTTCAGTTTTTAAAATTATTGTAGTTGTGGCTCTAACATTTCTCTGAGATGGTACCTTGTTGTCTTGCTTTTTAACGCAATTCCATACATACATACATACATACTTTTGTCACAAGAGCTGTTTCCAGTTGTGTGAACATATACAATGGAGTATTTGAATTTGAATTTTCGTAAAAGAAATTCAAATGAACAGGTGCTAAAACCAAAACCACACGTATCTAATGTTAAGGTCTGTATCTAACATATCTAATGTTTGGGTATGTATCTAATGTACCCAATGTCTATTATTTCTTAAGGCAAACTCTTCACTTGTGTCCTCACCTGGAGGACTAAACACTGGATGACTTGCTGGACCTGATGTTAGTTTCCTCCAAGATCACAATAACTCTTATTTAGGGACTTGCTTCTCTTGTTGGTTAGTTGTAACCGATTAGAAATTCTTATACTCCCTGTGAGACTTGCTTTCCTACAGGTACATTCTTGCACGTTGTGAGATGCATGTTGTTTAACTGAATGCTCTTGTGGTTCTTCCGTTTGGCACTTGTTTGGTTTCTCATAATAGTATGCTTCATGTTATGGTTATTCGCAATGTTTGGGGCTATCTCGTTATGATCAGTGACCCATGCTCTTTTGTAAAGCTCTTGCTTGGTGGTCGCTTAAAAGCTTCTGCTAAACGAATACGTATAAAAGTAAGCACTGTATGAAGTGAGCAAAGGGGTTCCTTGTCTATGCTGATTCATTTATCTGTGTACATGTTTGAAACAAACTCACAGTGAATCACTCCCTCATGTTACCTGCCATCTGCCATGTTGCCATGGCAACTCTGGTTGGGATATAGCTGTGAAAGCAGTTTTTATAGAGATCCCTCACAGTGACAATTCCTTTGGTGTGTATTCATAATCGTTCTCTGACATTCTCATTACGTTTAACTACTGTGGCAGCTGAGTTGTAAAGTATTATTTCGACGTAGCTGAATTCTTCTTACGACACATTACCTGGCCACATCTCCTTACTTAACCTTCTGTCACAGGAAATACAAGAACCCAGCAGGATTGTGGGATTGGGTGGCCTGAGTTGTGCACCCCGGCATTGCATCATTCAGATGTGTCATAAATCAGTGTTGTGGAGCCCACTCAAGCAGTGTATAAATATAAGGTCAGCTTGCTTGGAAAACACGTGGCAGCACTGCGAGGTGTTCCATCTCATGACTCAACTACAGGGTGAGAAATAAGACTAATTAGTTGCAGATGGAGCATTTACGCTATTTTATAACAGTTGCGTAACATTGCAACTATATCATTGTGTAACATTGTATTCTGTATATATCATATTACATGATGTCTGGTTGCATGGTTTACAGGGTTCAAAATACATGGATAGATTTTCAGTGGTCAGAAGCTACAAAAGGTGGTACAATGCCTAGATAGATTGCTGAATCCTGCCTTGTACTTTGAAGCAAGCATGGCTCCAGAAAAACACCTTCCATAATGTCAGAATGGCCTTTAACATTCAGAAATCACCTACCGTGGGTCTCAAAAGATGAGATTATCTAAAGTGTCAGGAATTCATCGAGAAACCTGTTATTCTACTGTACTCCTAGTACAAAAACAGACAAATAATGACATATCATTTAAGCAATTTGATGCAAACAGATCACTAGACTGTCACACTGTCATGAGAAGAGAAACATAATGTACTTTAAGACTAGCGTGACAGTATAAGAAAAACGTGAACTCTGGCAGTGCAAATACTGTCCTTCCCTCAAACACGCGTAGCCACCTACCCAAACATGCCGATTCATCTACCACTTGTCTTCCTCTCTTCCCCTGCACCCCCCCACCCCCCACCCTCCACCAGATAAGAGTGAGTCACAGAGAAGGTGGGTGGGAAGGCAGGGAGTACCTGCTCTGGCTCAGCTCATCACACCACCCCCTATGAGGGAAGAAATCCTGCACCACCAGAGAGACCAGTGACGCATCCATCGACATGGATTCACGTTGAATAAATCATTCAAACGTGATTAAAAGGGCCGCGTTAGGTCTAATATGATTAGCATAACTGGTCTAGAAAGGGCATCGTGTGAGGTGGACTTGGACTGGACACCAATGTCTCAGTTACAGTATATTCTTTAAAACTCAAGGGTATTCTTCACCAAGCTGATCAATGCCATGGGGAAAGGAAGTGTCTGGGTCCAGAAAAAAGTTACTGAATGTGATGGAAAGCAGGCCTAACTCTACCGAATACACTTACTCACAGCCTTATGTGTCCATTTGTCCTTATTCTCTAGTTAACTTTGACATATCAAATGTGTTCACCAGTCTTTGTACTTTTCATACACAAACAGAAAAGTACCTTGTAGCAGTCATGCCAAAATAATAGTCTAAAACGTCCTGACATTGTATCTGTATTTAATGAGTTTTGTCCTTTACATTACATACTACCCATCTGTGTACTGTGTATCAAAAGCTGTCAAGCACAGCACCATCAGTCCTCTCTGATGGAAAGATCATACCAGAAATAGAAGGAAAAATCTGAGGGCAATCTTGATTATTATTAATATTATTACCTTACTGTGTAAGGTCTGTCTAAAGATGTGAACAACTTCCAACAACTTCTCCTGTACCTCTTTTCCATGTCGAATATACTGTAACAGCTTTTTGGTCAAATCATCTTCAATGATTTAAACACATCAAGCAAAAAAAGTTTTAATGTAAAATCAAACTGCAACCTTTCGTACACCAGCCATAAAAAGCTAGTAAAACCAACGCCAGGAAATCAGCAGAACTGAACCCTGGCCAGTTATGCTCACGCATTACCGGCTCTAGAATGAACACGTGAAGACAGTGTAGTTTGGAAGTGGGATGTGTGACTATGTCTCCAGCAGTTGTCATTCCAAAATAGCCTTTAATGGCACATGCATATTATCGTGGAGCTAGGTGGGTTTGAGCAGTGTAATCATGAATATTTCATGAGCTGTAATTATCAGACTGTGAGTAATGTAGACTTAAATGTCTTGTAAATGTTGGCTTGTAAAATGGGTTTAATAGAACTTCTATCATATCAGAGCCATATCATATCACCCTAACATCACTGAAACATTCATACCCGAGATGGCTGGGCCATTGGTGTCAACAGGTCTACTTTTCAGAGCAGATGTGCAGCCCACTAACAGCCTCTATGTTAAGGTGAAAATGACATGAACCATCAATAATAATCAAACTTTCATTCTTGATGTCAGTGGGATATAAGGGGTACACAAGCTGGATAATTAACCATGTAAACATGAGGGTGTCCAGTTATTGACATCAGCCATCATTGTTAAGCTGTTGTGGTAGTTAGGTGTGGTATAAATGTTTAAAAATGAAACTATTGTACAATTGCTAATAGGGTGAGCAAGTGGTGTCTGAACTGGGTTCAAAAGGAACTCTTATGGTGCGCCATCTGTTTACATTATAATTACCATAACTTTAGAATTTGAAAATACTGTTCACATGAGACATAAGACTGACTTAATTCCAGTCATAAAAAACAATGGGTGGACAGCTTGCACATCCGTGAAGACTACAATCTCTTTCTGTGTCTTTGACTCGCATACCCACCAAATAGGACCCTATTTTGATGGCTGACTGATGATTGGTTGGGTTAGACTCTGGGAAACACATTACAAAGACAACAGGCCAGATAAAGTTGACTTCACATCTGGAATAAGCCCAAATACACAACACACACACACACACAACAATCCATAATGCCAATGTCATGGCCATCTCACTCGCTAGAGGGCCTCTGACTAGAGTTATACTGGTACTAACTTGTTAATTCGCACCTCCAAAAAACTTGGACTAATAACATTCCTGTTAACCTACATGCTAAATTCTTTATGAAACAACCTCCTCACCTCAGACTGGACCTTTTACACCCGTCTGGTGGTGTTTTATTCAGACAAGATGAATGCATAACTCCCTTTATCCCTTTCAACTTGAATTTATCTCAATGATCTAAGCCTTGTTATCCATGGAGGCTGATGCCAATTTGACTTGTAGAAACCTCCTTCTTCCTTAAATCCCTATCATTTGATCTGGACAGGAAATGCTTCTGTCCCTTGATCTTGGAATCAATCACTTGTGGTCAGCATTGTCTAAATACTGTCTAAAATGATGCAATTACAACAAGTACTTTAACATTTAATGACACTACCGAGAATCTTAGGGGGGTGAATCCCATTGCCATTAACTACTTATACCCTGTCCTATTTCATGACAAAAGGCAGGAAGATACCAATTGCCTTTTACTGGACTTATATTCCAACTTAGAATTAAATTATAATAATTATTTTTTTACTGTCATTCCAAACAAAATATCAAAGTAATTGCTAAACTTCTTGTATCCAAAAGGTGTGGACAGCAGAGGACAAGAAAGCCTTCACTCGGTAGTAGAACAGCAACAGTGTTGAATTACACTGAACCAGTTTACCATAATACTTACACAGTGACTAGGCACAATACCTGTTCATCATATTACGCAGACAACCGAGACAGAGAAAAACACAAGAAAAACACAGGGTGAAAGATAAGTCACTGAAGGATAGGGGGGACAGAAAAAAAACAAACTAAGAAGAATGAAGGATGTTGACTCCAACAGGTAAAAACTAAACAAGGTGACTGACTCAAATGAACAGCAGTAAACATCCTGACATGTATCAGTATGTTGCCACCAGAGGGAGTAGTGTTGTATTTCTGTGTGGTTGCAAAATAATAATCTAATATTAATAGGTTTCATCTTTCCTCATCTGTCTGAAAACAGTTTAGGACTGCAGTGGGATGCAACATACAAAAAAATGCATGTTCTCAAAACATGGCAAGTTGGAACATCTCAAGTACAATATACAAACAATTTATACCAGTCACACACGTCATAAATGTCACTATTTTACACCATGTGGGTGTACTGAGACGAGGAGGATCTCTTCATGAATCTCACATCAAATCATTCTGGCACTTGATAAATCATAAGTCTCGTGTCATTAATCCAACAAGTGTCCAGTGAGCCAAATTGAGGATTGATGAAGGAAGATGTGCGTGAACATGCTCAATATGTGTATCCTGTCCATACGCGTGTGTGTGACCATGCGTATGTGGATGTGACAGAGGGGGAAATGTGTGTATGCCAGTGTTAAGTGTGTGGTATGAATCAGGGAGACTCCGTGCGTACACACTGCCTCTTCCTCCTACTCCGTCGTGACGTGCATCTGTCAGGAAATTCCACCACGATGCTCTAAAAGTCATCCAACTGCAAGGCTCCAAATAAGCTACGTGAAGGGGAGACAGGGGTATGTACAAAAACGCTTTGATTTCTGACTCTTGTGTGAGTCTTATGTGTGAACAGGAGAGGAGGGGGGTGGGGGGGGGGTGGGGTTGGGGGGGCTGGAGTCAGTGACTCACGCAAAGTGAAACATAGTAATGGAGGTAGGCTAGCGGAGGGATAAAAGAGGCAGGGAGGTATAATTACAGTAAGAAGATAAAGAGAGACTGTTCAGAGAGAAAGAGAGGAGAGAGGACCCAGTAAGCCTGCCCACTTCCACAAAGCCATTCAGCTCTGGTGCACGGAGCTCTCTGTGGCACATCAGCAGGACACCACTGCAGCTCAGTAGTGCTTTCTCCCAACTCACACAAGGACAGGACCATTTATTATAGAATCATTCCACTTCATCTGCAAGAAAAGAAGACTGGCTTAGTAAGACAAAACACTTGCTGAACAAATCAAGTAAGGTATTTTTGGAGAGTAACTGAAGCAAATACTTTTGAGATAAGACCTTAAATGTTCTGTATTTGTTACCAGATCAAGACTGGTACAGCTGAACTCTTCTGCAAGATCTGTTACGGAAGTACGGAACTTTTCAGAAACTTTCGACAGTGAAAAAGATCAGTCCTTGATTTTTTTTGCTTTCCTGGGCAAGAACAGGTTTGTAGTGGCAACACCTCAACACCTTGTGATTCAGTGAGGTAAGGAGAGGAGAACTTCTGTGCACTTGTTCTCTTTTGTCAACACCTTTTGTGGGTGCTCTTTTTGCTCTCAGTTCTCGTGTGTGTGTGCGCGCGCACAAATTAGTAAGAGAGTACGTGTGTGTGCTACATCTACATCCCATGATGCCCTCGTTAGCTCTTGTGACTGGGATATTGGTACTGCTCATGGCAGCGTGGACAGGTTGTGCTTCGCCGACTCCGGCAGGGTCAGTGGGTGCGAATGAGGCTATGCAGGGGCCAGCAGAGGAGATCCAGGCATCCCCATGCCCTGCCTGCGTTCTTGCTCAAATTAAAAGGGAGTCCCCGGATTTGGTACCCAGCACTGGTGCTGTCTTGGGTTCCATGACCACAGGACAGACTGACATGGTGGAGGCAGTGAAGAGGCACATCTTGAACATGCTCCACTTAAGTGCACGGCCCAATATCACACACCCCGTTCCCCGGGCTGCCCTCCTTAATGCCATCAAGAAGCTTCACGTGGGCCGGGTGGGTGAAGACGGAAGCGTGGAGATCCAGGATGAGATGGATCGATCGGACGAGGGACTCCCACTTGAGCCACCTTCTGAAGTAATCACCTTTGCAGAACCAGGTAAGGTGACAACTGTGTGTGTTTCGGTTCAAGATTTGCTCCAAATCTGTGTGATACTCACTTTTAGTCAAAAGTATTACCTTTTTACCACGTACTTAATCAAATCAAATTATTGTTTGACATTTACATTTATTCGTATATGTTTTACAACTCGTAAAATGTAATTAATTGCACACCTTGCAATCATTACTGGCAAATATTTCCCAAGCTCAAATAAATTTAAAAAATGATGAAATATCAGAAATATTGTTATTGTAGCATAGATTTACATATTATGTTGATGTGAGAGGGAGGGTCTGTGTCGGTATTATGCCCTTAAAGTGAAAGCTACACAAAAGATAATTGTCTTGGCAATAACTCAAAATATACATTTCTGTTTATCTGCCATGAGGCAAATTCATTGGATTTAAGTATTGAATCATTCATCTTTGTGGGGAGCTATGAGGGAACCATGATTACTCAATGTGGATGATAATGAAAGACCTAGTGACAAAAAGCACGAGGAAAGACTTGCTTAATCGGCGATTGGCTGGTTATCTCTGTGACTCTGCAAGACACTGTGTTTCTCATTGCTGTGGGAACCCAACAGTAATTGTACAACAATGCTTTCACATACATGATATAGCTTTGTTATTGCACATCTTCCTAAGTAGAAAGTGTGTGTAGTATTTGGAGACAAAGTTGAAAAGTGCTAGCGATGGATACCCACCCAGTAGCAAAGGAAAAGCTGCCAACAAGACACATGTTCCCCAGCTGTGTCTCAACTCTGGGGCCTTGGTCAGACCATGAAACCCCACAATGCACAAGTAGACATAACTTAGGTGCAGCACTGCTAGCGCATGCTACATCCCCACTTCAAGCTGATTACTATTACGATTTTTGCTGCAGAAAATCCATTTATCAGTTGCAATTTCTGTTGGTTACATAGGGATGAACGCAGTTTAATCTGTTTAAATAATTGAACTGGGTGAAATGTGACATTGTCATAATTAGAAATCCAATTTGGTTGACATTCCTGTACATGAACAGCACGCCACTCCAAGCAGGGGGTGCATCCCTCCCCGCTTTCCAGATCACAGGGGCTAAGAGCCAGTGTAACAAAGCAGGCTGGGAGACCAAGCGGGTGACAAATGCATTCTTTCCTGCCTTGTTTGCTTACATAAATGTGCATAATGGCCACAGGCTATTAATAGTATATCCCTTTGAATGAAACCTTCGATTAATAAAAGGCTCCAAAGAGTTGGCGAAATTAGGGGTGGTGGTGGTGAGGGGGGGTCTTGGGGTAAATTGGGGCTGGAACCAAACATACCCACAGGGCTTTTGGCCGTACATAATCACTTCATTCATTCAAATATGGGCCCCAATAATTACTTTGGGCTGTGTGTAAAGGCTATAAATGGAGAAGGGGGGGTCAAGGCAACGCACAATGAGTGAGACAGACAGCGGGCAAGGGAGGAATAGAAAATTAGAGAGGCGCAGAGGGAGACAGAAGGAGAGACAGAGAGAGAGAGAGGCAGAGAGAGAGAGAGAGAGAGAGAGGCAGAGAGAGTGGAAGGTAAAAGGATGAGGCGGATAGATGGAGAAAAGAATCAACTTGCATCTCACTGCTGCAGTCCTCTGACAGACAAACAACAGCATTGACCATATTCCTGTGGCTGCACTGACGCTGTCCCTGACATAAATGTTTGGAACGACGGGTTGCTTTATTTTTTGCCAGTTGTCATATTTAGACAAATACACTTAGGGGCAGGGGTGGACTGGGACCAACTGATCCGCGGCCCCTGCCCACAGTGGGTCAACGGCCCACCGGGACGATGCCCGGTATGCCAGATGGCCAGTCCACCCCTGCTTAGGGGCATTGCTCGGATTCAAGTTTTAATCAATTCTGATTTTTATAACTTTGGTGGTCACAAATACGGTATTAGTTTTAAACATGCTAAAGACTTAACTCAAGATGGTCTATTTGATTCAGTTGGTCCATCTTGGCAGTACACTGACTTTTTGGGGGGTAAAAATATGGTTTTAAAGGTTGCACAGTCCCATTAAAGTACAAATTCAAAATGTATTGGAGTCACCTTCTCACCAGTTGTTTACACTGATTCTCCTGGTTCCTCGAGTGCCTTCTGAACCAACAAAATAATACATACTGTGCACATCTTTAAAACATGTATGTCTTCACTGAAAAACATAAATCACAGGATAGCTGCTGGTAAAATATGTTCACAATATTATCTTATAGTATGGAAAACTTACAGTAAGTAAGTACATTTGTCTGAACATAGAATAACATAGGTAATAACAGTTTTTAAAAGCCTCACAAAGAACTTCTCGAAGCATTACAATGTAAATATCTTACAAATGAATTGGCAGGCACATTCAAGCTTATCGGAAGTCACAGACCTTTAGCAAACACAACCTTATGTAACAGAGTTGAGTTCACAGAGTGAAAGAGTCATAGATAAACTATAGACATTTTTTAAATGTATGTTGATATCCAAGTGGGACTTTGATGTGTCCTGAGTTTTTTTGTCATATGTGACAGTACATTGCATGTGTTGTACGAAAATCTTAAAGGAAATACTGGGAATTCTATTTGCTAACATAATTTTCTCTTTGCATGCTTAGGGGACTCTCCAACCACTGTGACCTTTGACATATCAAAGGAAGGGGGTAGCCTGTCTGTGGTGGAGCAAGCCAATGTCTGGATCTTCCTCAAGCTGCCCAAAGGCAATCGTGGCAAGGGCAAGGTGACCATCCAGCTCCTACAGCGACGCCATCCAAAAGGCACTATGGTGGCTACTACCAACTTGGTCCAAGAGGAGGAGTCTATATCCGAGAAGACAGTTGACACCCGGCGCAGTGGTTGGCATACTTTGCCTGTAGCTCGCAGCGTGCAAGACCTCCTTGACAGCGGTGGCAGCATCCTCAGCCTGCATGTGTCTTGCCCTCTATGCGCCGAGGCCAATGCCTTACCAATCTTGGTCCCAATGAAAGGCGAACAAGGTACGGAAAAGGACCAATCCCACCGCCCCTTCCTGATGGTGGTGCTCAGGCCAGGCGAGGAACACCCCCACCTGCGCAACAAAAGGGGTCTCGAGTGCGACAGCAAAATCCGCATTTGCTGCAAGAGGCAATTTTATGTCAACTTCAAGGACATCGGTTGGAATGACTGGATCATTGCTCCATCAGGTTACCATGCCAACTACTGCGAGGGTGACTGCCCGAGTCACGTGTCAAGCTTCACAGGGTCCTCCCTGTCCTTCCACTCCACAGTGATCAACCACTATCGCATGCGGGGATACACCCCCTTTCAGAACATCAAGTCCTGTTGCGTTCCTACGCGGCTACGTGCTATGTCCATGCTCTACTACAACGAAGAGCAGAAGATTATTAAAAAAGATATCCAGAACATGATTGTGGAGGAGTGTGGATGCTCATAAAAGACATGGAGGCTTGATAAAAGACATGTGTAAACCAGTGACTTGGATGACAAAATGGACAATCGTTGCCATTTTTCCTAGCTAATGTTAAGTCTTGTTTGTCTTCATAAGTGGGATCTAAGTGGTCTGATATGAAGGTCTCCATTTATAATATATTTTTGTTAAGGAGAGTAGAACAAAGGCATTTATCTGTAAAACGGAATTTCTGATTTGCCGCACTGCAAAGAAAACTGAGTTTATAAGGAACCTGAGAACACTATGCAACTAATCAAGTGTTATGACTTGAGGTCACGCCCCATCTGCCCTCCCCCACCCCCAACGCAGAAACAAACCCCTCTGAAAACATTTTTTATACATTTAGTTTTTTAACCTGTTTCTCTTTTTTGTTTTGTTGTTGAGCAATACTTGAAAAATGTTTGACTAGCTACTGGAGCCAAACTGATATCTTTCTGAAAAGATATATCGTTATTTTCCATATTAATATTATTATCTCTTTATTATCTTGTTTTGTATATAAAATATAATGAATGTTACATTTGCACTATACCATTCTTGCTAGCTGTGTCATAGCTGGCACTGAGAAAAGAGGGGCTGCGTAAACCGCTGCTAAGTACATAAAGAAAATACATTATAATGTACAGTATGAACACAAGTACACTGACTAATACAGCTGCAGACTTTTAGAGAATTAAAGTCATACCAAAGATAGGAGACAACTAGACTTCAATGTACAAGTTGTAATAATTTGTAATATTAAGGTTCCTAACATCTAGCAATGAATGACAATGATTTCAGAACACCGATAACATCATTAGTGAAAAACAGTAAGACACCGTAACAAGTAAGAAAAAAAACTAACTCACTTTTTGTGCATTTTGGCAACTGCATTAAGTTGTGAAAGTATGGTTATTGCTTTAGTGCTTGTGGATGTTTTTATATAATTTATTTGCCATCAAAATTTCATCATTAAATATGTGTTACCGATTTTGTTTTGTGTCTTCTGTTACTGTTTGGGAATACAGTCTCCAACAGGTTGCACAGTATTTGGACCTGACATTTCCTCTAGTAAAAGTTTCCTTTAATCTGATTTATAATTTAGTGCTTCATTCAAGTGTGTAAAAAGGAAATCATCTGGTTTGGTAAAGGACAAAGATTTGGTATAGGAGGAAGAAGGCCAGCTGTGGAGGAAATGTGTTTCCTGTTGAATGTATCGCATGTGGGAATACCAGCAGTTAGAGTTTGATGGCTTTGTGAAAGTGCCAATAACAGGGAATTTGGGGAAATCCACGTGACATCCATATGTTTTCAGGCTAAGGTATAAGCACGGTCTCAAGTAAGATGATTTGACTGATATTTCTAGTCATCGATAGTTATCCACATCTGTCTATCTATGGTTTATCAGGACTAAATGTTGTGCTGAGTGCGTCTGACCTAAGAATAAAAAAAAAATGTAACCCTAAATTACAGTAGTAATTAAATACCGACTGTCTCCCCATTTTCAAGAAAAGGCTCAAGAAGCACTTGTTCTAGGAGTTCAACGGTACTCAGAAATGACTGGACTTAATGTTAGTTTCCCCCAGGACCACAATGACTCTTATTGGGGGACTTGTTGCTCTTTTTGCCCAGCTCTAAACCAATTTGGAATTTTTGTACTTGCTATGAGGTATATTATTATTATCACTTCCTATAGGTACATTATTGTAAGACTTGCTTTCCTACAGGCACACTATTGTAACTTGTTTAACTGAATGCTTGTGTGGCTCTTCCCTTTGGCACTTGTTTGGTTTCCCATGATATATGTTTCATAATCTACCCGCAATGCTTGGGACTATCTTGTTGTTATGATCAGTGACCAATGCGCTTTAGAGCTCTCCTGGAAGTTGCTTTGGATAAAAGCGCTTGCTAAATGAATAAATGTAAAAGTAAGAAGGTGCCAGAAGAAGTCCTTGAGTTCTTCAAAAAGTGGAGAAGTCTGTGGCATGCTTTAGACTATTTCACCCAGCTCAAGTTTGTACTGGGGTGCAGGGGGCCAATCCACCCATTAGGTAATCCTCATTTAAATTCACGTCGATGACAAGCCCCTTTCTCTAGTTGGTGTTTAATGTATGAAGGGTGTGTGTGAACAGACAGGGTGAAGGTACAGGTAATACCTGTACAGTGTGAACATAGCAAGCAGCTGGAGATATTTCCCAATAGATAAAATAAATGCATGAGAAACATCTCAAGCTACTTTGCCAAGTATACAAGTGATACTAGTGATATAAGCCGAATCAAAGAAATCATAAGGACATTACTTAATATAACACCCAAGAATATCTGACATTCAAAATTAGCAGCACATAGAGTACGACATACTAATGCAAATTATTAGGGTGGAAAATATTTTAAAAAGCAATATGTTTACACTTTGAATTTAGGAGTTGTACAGTGTGCTAATCTGATATAGCAAAAATTGCAACACTGTGCTTGAAATAATGTACAATCAATTGAACCAGGTATTTCCAACTGTAGTGCTGTAACCTTCTAATAAGGCCAACGCACTTTGACTGTTTACAGAATCCTTTCCGTATTTACTTTTAATCTTAACCAGTCGCCACTTTTTTGTATCAATCTTTGTCCCACATCCCCCCTCCCCCCTCCCTTCTTCAAACAGTGTACTCTGTTACTGTTGTCCAGTGTACTGGACAAACTCTTTAGAACTTTGTCCAGTTCTAAAGTGGTGGCAAAGTCTATTGCGGTTCACTTTCAGTTAAATGAGTGAGTACTGACAGTGTACATGAACAAAATGGGTTTTCCAGGTAGAACCAGATGCCATGACGTTGTACAATGGTGATGTGAGATTTGGCAATGACCACCAGAGGGCAACAGGGAGAATGTTTAGGTGGCAGCCCCCTCACTTACTGCAGAAATGGTTATGGTGGTTGGGGAAAACAAAGAAAAGGTGTCGACCTGTCCAGCCAATAACACTGCTCACCAAACACCGACTTCAATGGCCAGTGGTTCTTGATTGTCAGTGTCGTAGCTATTTTCTACAGGCGAAGGTTTATGGCATTGGGATGTGACGGCACCCAGACCGACCACATACCCGTAGTCTGTAGTCCGTAGTATGTCATTGTCAAAGATCTGGGAGACTGAACAAGTGTTAGCCAGCCCGTATGACATCACACAATATAAAATAAATAAAATAATAAATAAATAATCATTTATCAGACCCTTTTATCCAGAGTAAGTACAGGGACATTCTCCGAGGCAAGTATGGTGAAGTGCCTTGCTCAAGGACACAACGTCAAATAGCCTCATCCAGGGATCAAACTCAAACTCCCTATTTATCAATTATTTAACAAGAAGAAGAAGCTGGACGCAGCAGGAGAAGCTGGGGGTCAAGAGAACCCATGGTTCAAGGCTTCCAGGATGTGCAAATGTTCATTGCCTTGGGATTTACAGTTTTACCATAGCAAAATTATGTGAACATTTTTAAATTCTATCTGACAAAACCAATGAGAGCAAATCTCTGGAAGGGTCACTGATATCATATTTCCAACTTTGTTAATGTAAAATCTTTGCCCATGGTTGTGCACACAGTAATTCATTGACGATGTTCAGACTCGCTGCCATATTATATTTTTGAAACTATTTGTTGGTGAACTTCCATCTCAGAATCATACATTTAGTGTTACTTCAGTATCTGCATAATTACTCTCTTATTTTCACACAACTCCCTTTTGTACTATCCAGCAAGTCATTGGTTATAATAGGGACCCACCAAATTACTTAATTAAGCAATTAATCCACCCACATAGTAAAGCCGGTCTATCTCCGCCCAGAAAGGGGCCGCCGGTAGCGTCAATGTGACTTCTGAATGAATTGTGAGAGCAACCAAATTATTTTCATGTTGCATTAATCAAGTGTTAGAATGATAGCTACTACCCAGGAGCCTTTGCGGTTTTTTGTTTCTGAACAAGAAGAATGTGTTGAATGTATTGCTTTGGCATGTTTTATCCAGACAACTACAGTATGTATTCTAGTGGCCACACATAATCAGGGTGTTAACAGCTTCCAAATAAACAGTTTACTACAGTTCATCCTGTCTTACAACCTGCTTAGAGAATGACTAAACAATGTACAATCATAAACTAAGAAACCACTAGTGGTCCCACCCCAACAATTGTCAAAATAAACAGGGGATACCCTGTTAGCCAACCACTCAGCCCACACACACACACACACACTTATTCACTTGCACACAACTGAAATCAGAGCTCCCTTTTTTCTGCGTTTAAGAGATTAGTCATGCCAAAAGAGAATTACTATATTTGGTAGTGGATGCCAAGAATGTTGCAATAACAGCACATGAGCGATACAAAGTGTGTATGTGGGTGGTTTGTGTTACTGTACACCCCTCCCCCCCGTCTCTCTTTCTCTCTTCATTTTTAGTTCAGACAGGATCATTTTACAAAACCAAATTAATCTGATGCATACCATGATGCCTGGATTCTGAGCCTGTTAGTATGGCTCAGCTCACTGTTTTAATCCATTTGATTCATTTCATTCACTTGTTTTATCATGCAGAAGTTAACCTTGGTAAAAAAAAAACCAAAAGGGACCAAATAAACAGTATAGCTGTTTATCTTTAAGTTCCATGACTCTTCAAGACCTGATAGGTTGTGGATTCATCTTTGAATCAATTCACTTTACAAAAGAAAACTCAGCTTGAGGGCTTAAGGTGCGTGAGGTCTTAAATGGGATGGTACAGTGTACTGGATAAACATTATAAGACAAAATGTATTTCTACTCTATAGTTTGTGCCAAGCATGCCTCAGAAAAGCATTTAATCTATCTCTCGCTCTCCAATTAATTACATGTAATTTTGAATTTAGTATCCTTTTACAGAATAACAGTACAACATTAGCATATTAATTTAATAAAAACAGGACAAATGTAACATGCAGTACAAGTACTGCAACGTGATCTATGACTATTCTTTCCTGCATCATGACCATCATTTCTACTGTGTTTTACTCCTACACAACACCTTCCCCCTGCTTTTTGACTTGACTTAAGGAACACATCAGTGCCCGGGGGAGAGGTGTGAATAACGTGTGTGTGGTAGTGCGGAGTGTGTACATAGAAATCATTAAATTACAAGTTTGTTCTTTGATGTGTGATGTGTCACATGATCCACGGCTTGATTCTCTACCACATAAAGGGATTAAAGTTACTGAACACCCTGGAGTGCTGTGCAGGATCATATAGTCATAATCTATTTTAGTCATTGAATTACCTTCTGTACAACTAGCAACACCATTCAAAAACTTTGTGAAATTGAACTGATTGATTCCATTGTGTCCAGCAAGTAACTAATAAATACAAACTGTTCCTCCACAGGTACTGGCAACAACCCTAAACTGAACCAAATCCCTTCTCATGTCGTCATACAAGCAATGAACAAATATTGTGTTAGCTAATCCATGGTCATTTTGTTGTGGGGAAAAATGCCTCTATGGTGTCAGCCATGATTGACAGCTCTTTGGCAAGACAGACAAGACTTTCAGAGGTAGATCGATAGGGACAGAGGGGGCATCAATAATAATGTGCTGAGACAGTACCCTCAATCAACCACCCATTACCCATTTCCCCAGCACATAGGGTTACAGCACCGGCCTAAAATACATTTCCACAGACCTTTATTAAGAATATGTACAAATTGTTAAGTACAAAAGTACTTGCTACATGAATGCTACCAAACGATTTGAATCATTTTAGGGTAGAAGGCAACTTCAAATGTGTGTTGGCGTCAAAGTGATGCTGTTCTGTTCCTGCCACTTGATGTGTTGCATCTAGTGAAAATTATATACAGATCTTTTGGGTCTAATGATAGAAAATAAAGCCTAAACGGATCAAATCTGAGAAAACAATCAACAACTTACTTTCACAGATGGGTCTTGTCATTAATAAGGGAAGAGGGATATAACTACAATGACAAATGCATTGTTATTGAGGGAGTGAAGATCTTCAGACGGTGTGATTCACGTTTGTGTTTATAAGACAATTAAGACTTTAGGTTTATTGAAGAAAATATGATACAATTGCGCAATAGAAACCATTTTGTTTTTGCTATCGATCACGCAGTGTGGCTTCATGCTGTCCCTCACTACTCCACGACCCTCAAAAGCCATCAGTATTCTCCTTGATCGGTCCAAGAGCCTGCCGTCCTTTCCCTCTAACCCTCAACCCAGAGGTTCTACATTCCGTCTGAAAAGGCCGACATTGCCTATATCATCAGACGGAGTGCTTTCAATCAATGGGCCTTTTTCATCTGAGGCTGCCATGACGTCAGCACAGGCCCTCCTCTGATCTCTAGATCAAGGTGACCTCACGCGTAGTTCCCCCTTCACCTTTTTCCGGTTTTTCACTGTGAGGTCAAGAGCAGAAGCAGGCTCTGCCTGCATGTTGTCGTATTGCAGGGTTTCTCCATTTCATTTTTCCAAATGTATGTCTTTGCAATAAGATTACTCATCAATCGTCTTAAATTAAATACATTTTAATTTATAAGAAGGCAATTTAGTAAGTAGTGATCTGTAGTAGCTATCTGGTGGTTTCATCAAATATTTTTTATCTAATCAAGCTACTCTGTAACTGTTCTCTACAACCAACACCATTGCTTAGTAATAATGAAACTAGGTTTTTTTGTACATTTCAGTAATTTATCAGATGTTGGTTACTTAAAAATCTGGCATTTCCCTTTGTTGTTTAACTCAACAGCAGTGGCATTGGTGTTCCTGACAGAACCAAGAGAGTTGTTCTCAGTGATGCACTGCCTTCTAGATGCGTGTTATGGTACTGCAATATCTGGTTGGAAAGTTGTTAGACAGTTTTACCTAAAAATGCAGGCTAGTCAGTGTGAATTATTTTTAGTCAGACACTCAAATTTGTACTCATATGACTGAGAAGTACCTACATTGCATTTGTACATCTCAGTAAAGTAACCTTTGGTGATTGGCATCTTCCTAAGAGAAAAGAATACTTGCAATACTTTCCATCACTGTAGAACTTAATGTGTCTGTCAGTGCAACAACATGTCTGTGGCAGCTGTTTAAAGGTGTGCATGGATGTACACTGGAGTCATAAATCCACTTTCCCACTGGTAGATCACAAAGTGCAGAAAACTGTGTGGTGCACGTGCTGACCCAAGTAGTTAGGAAGTTCTGTCAGGCCTACTCTGGCACAGTTGAGTAGCAATAGAACTAGGACGTTAGGGTTTCGGTTCATTAGGAATGCTTTTGGAAATGTTCAGTGTTCTGAAGTTGATCAGACGCCATTGTTATTTCCTGAATTCCTTTTAATTGCTAGGCGCTGGGGGTGTAAGTGTGTGTTGCACCGACACAAAGCAATTTTCCAAATGGGATCATTCCTTTTTTGTACTGGATAAATGATGAGGTCATTATGTACCTTTTTGAATATCCCAACAATTCAGCTACATTTAGTCTCAAACGATACTGGCTGGAGTGCTTTAATATTCTAGAGAACACATGCTGTTAAATATGCTTATGACAATAACTCAATAAAATAAAGACGTGGTAGCCTGTTGCTGTGGTTTTATTTCATATGTATGTATATGTTGAGTGCTGTACCACACTTAAATTAGTTATATTAATTCAAACCTTTGCGTAATTATTTCAATGCTGTTCTTATTCCAATTAAAATATGTTAAATTGGCATATAAATCAATTAGTAATCGACTGATTGATATAAAAGGGGCAAGTTAGCATATGGACAAAATTGTATCAGTTAGTTATGCTTAAGGATAAGTTTGACCTGTTTTCAAGTGTCATCGTCTCACCTCCTGTTGTCTGATGATGTTGATCAGTAGAGGTCAAGATGTGCATTTAATCATTTAGCAGACCAAGGTGTGGTCTGATTGAGACATTTGAGAGAAGACCAGAGTTGATGGTTAAAGGCAAATGGGAATGTGGGCTATTGTGAAAAGCAAACAACCTCAATCATTCACATTTTAATGAGCACGTAAGTTAAGACCTTGGGGTGCACATCATCATTCCACTGATACCACTAACCCTATCAATGGTTTGTCTCAACTATAGCCAGTTTCTGTCAATACATTTGCCATCTGACTTACCAACAGGCTTTGAGTTTTTAACTAGTAAGCGATTAACTTGAATATCAAAGATAACCTCCATAGACAATCTGCATTTCCTTGATGTAATGGATATATATATGGTATATATATGGTATATATATGGTATATATATATTATATATATATATATATATATATATATATATATATATATATATGATTCCATATAAATAGACAAAAAATACATAGATTGTGTTCCAGAGCACATTCACAGTTAGGGTTTCAAACGCGTAAATCTTTAGAGTTAATCTGACAATGGTGCTGTGGGACAAAGTCCAAACAGTGATCCAAAATAGGGAACTTCAAATGTTCCAAGTGTTATACAGAGGTACAATAGTCACAGGGAGGTGGTTAGGAATAGTTTGTGCCAAACAAAGCATGAACCCAGATTACTCTGTATGGTTATTAGAGCATGACTCAAGTGCCAAGACAACGCTTTAAATAAACAGCCTGTACTTTGAGGCCCAGACAAGGCCTCTCGGTGTTATGTGGGACCCGGTGGACCATCCAATCATAGGATATGCATTCACAGGAACAGGAAGCCATGATGCTGATCGGTGTTGCCTGCCTCCCAAGTTGCCATTTTTAATTGACCTACAATCCAGCTCTGGTACAGTGACGTGTGCAATATCTCTGAGACACACGTGTTTTGTAACATTCATGAAATTGAGTGGTAAATGTACTTAATGTTACAAATGTATAACAAATCTGCCACTTAATCATCCATCAATTATTAACAAACACACAGTCAATTCATATTATATTCCTTTGCAGCATCTTGTCACTGATGTTCATTCAATTGAAGAGAGGAAGTGATAAATGCATACTTTGTTATAAATAATGCTTCATTTAGCAGACGCTTTTATCCAAAGCTATCACAGCAGGTGGAGTACTCGTAGCTAATGACTAAAGTGCTAAACAGAACAGTTTAATGAGAGAGGGATAAAATGTATATTTAGTATTGATTAAATGCATTGATTCATTCAAAGGAATTCATACCATGCAGATTCTGAACTGTTAATAATATGTATGTCTATATATGTCAGTCATTAATATTATTTGTATAATCCAAGTATAGACGGTACATATGGTGTCAGATAGCTCAATGGTTAAGGTGTTGGCCTCATGATCAGAAGGTTGTAAGATCGAGCCCCCGCTGTGGCTATATGACATTGCCCATTGTGTCCTTGGGCAACGCACTTCACCCTACTTGCCTCAGGGAAAAATGTCCCTGTACTTACTGTAAGTCGCTTTGGATAAAAGCATCTGCTAAATGTAAATATACTTTGTATTGATACCCATAAACTATTTTGTGGACACGGTCAAGTGGTAATTTTTCTTTACATTTCAGGCTGATTGTTCCTTCAAAAACTCGTTGAGCAATGCAGTTTCTAGTATTTCTAGCACCCCTCCCAGCTCAACCTAGTAATGTTTGCACATTTCAAGCCATGCTCTTATTTTGAAGGCCTGTTTCAAGCTTCTATAGGAAATGACGCAACCGGAAATGAAATTCGAAGAACAACAAAAACTAGGCCTGTCTGCTACTCAGCCAGGTGTGTGTGATTAACGCTATACGTAACCCCAAAAACTACAGAAATACTCTTGTGTACTTGTGATGTATAGGCCTAACTTCAGACAACAAAGCCCAGGAATGGACTTAAGACGGGGAGGTTTTCGAAACTCAACTCCTACTACAGGGGACAATGGCGCAGGAGCTCTACAGGATGCATTTCCACCACCAGTATGGGCATCTCGCGGTGGCCCACGTCCGTCTTTTGGATCACCAAGGTTTGGGCAGTTCGACTCCCCAAATAATACCCCAAGGCATTTTGGTGGCAACGCTAGAGGTTATTATGGCGGAGGTGATGGTAAAATGAAATATGACACCAATTCATCACCTGGATATACACCTCGTAGATGGAGTCCAAATCAACAAGGCGGTTCTCCGTACAGAAATTCTAGTCCCAGGCGGTTTATGGAATTTGGGGTAAATGCCAGTTTCACATTTCCATCGTCAGTTTCTTAAATGCTGTTTTCCCCGATGTATAATAACTTGTTCAATCTCTACTTAAGAATTCACCAAGGAACTCATCTCCCTTTGGGTCGACACATGGCAGAGGTAGGGGGGCAGATGGTGTGGAAAAGTTTTACAGCCCCACTATGCTGCAGGACCCCTGGGCAATGTTACAGCCAGTTGCAGTATCAGACTCTAAAAACCAACAGTCTACAAACACAGGCAAGCCTGGGAGATACTACTGAAGGAAGTACTATTTGTTTATGCTTGTTTTGGGCTGGGAGTTGCACTGCTAGCAGTCTTTAAGAATATTCTGTAGGACTTACGACTTGAAAAGGAAATTCACTGTTTATATTACTAAGCAGACTGCAGCAGAAATGATTAGATTGACTGTAAACCATTTGAAGAGCCATTTTATCACAACAAATGCAAAAAAAATGTGGTTTCTCATCAGTATGCCTGACTATAGATGTATGATTAGATTAGATTCAACTTTATTGTCATTACACAGGTACAAGTACAGGGTAATGAAATACAGTTAGCATCCATGATACGTCCTGCATTGTGTTCTTTACCATCATGGATATTGAAAGGTCCCCTATCCAGGTTACTGTGTTGTAAATCTACATTTTTTATGAGCAATTTTCATATCTATGAGAAAGCTTGAAATTAAAAGCAGTGTTTTTAAATGAGAAATCTCCTTGCACCCCTGGCTGGGTAAACCATGGACAGGAGAATGTTACAATGTCTGACGTCCCTTTCACCTTGAATACAGCCAGTCAAGTACTCTCAGTGCATTTCAAGGATACTGATTAATGATAGCTCATCATTGGAAAATGAATTGTAAGAGGGTTTTTTTCCTAAAGATGTTAGTGCTAATTTTACATCATAAAATGAAATGTGTATATTTTTTTAATCCGTTTTTAAAACATATGTCTATAATTAAGTGCTACGACTATTTGAAGAGAATACTGAAAAATAAAAACATTGTGTGTTGAATTGTCTTGACCCCTCCTTTTTTAGTTTCAAAATGTCTAAAATAATAAACATTAATAATTATTTACCACTTTATGGTTATGGTAAATTATTCAGTTTAATGTAAATTTAATGCATCAGCAGTCCGGAAGGACAGGATATAGTTTGTATATTTTTTTCCAGCAATGACTACAAAGATACAGATTGTCACAAGATGCAAAATATAATATAGTGGCATACCAATTACACAATTCTGAACATTAAATACATGTATTAGAATACGTTGTTTTGGAGATGCTTTACTTGCATCTTACTTAGACTTCCAATACAAAATGTAATCAGCAGCACATTTGACAAAGCAGAATAATTTACCAAGCAATAACCATCCAGCATCAAAAGCCAATTTGATGGTATCAAAAACCTCAACTTAGTACTTAGCATTAGCAAGTTTAGAGTTCCAATGCAGTTTGCGATTACTGTGCAAATGATTTTACATTGTAGTAAAATATTGAAACAAACAAACAAAAAAAATCACTGCGTTAGCAGGTAATTCCTAACAAAAAGCCTTGTACTCAACATCAGAGGTCCAGTGTTCACTCTACAAAGCTGGAGCTCTGAACTTCTTTTGACAAACCAAATCTTCACCAAAATAAACACGTCAATTCATAGTCTCTCCTTGGAGACATCTTCATCCTTCTCTTCTTGGTTTCTTAGATATCCACCCATCTTCAGCAAAAAAAGGTGAAAAGAAAAACTGCTCTCAATACTCTGATCTGACCAGCCATGTCCAAGCAGGTACACTGAATTCAAATAATTAGCCATCCCATCTTGAACCCAACCAGCTTGGTCTGTGGTTTATGGACAGCCACAATAAGGATTCAGTTCACTTAGTTTCATACTGGTGTGGCCCTCCATTCCTTACCTTCTGTAAGGGCTCTGGGTTGGTGAATAAAAACACTGTAACGTACACCCTGATTGGCTGCTGCTCTCACAAAACCGCTGTTAGCAGTCATGGTGACGGCCTGCAAGGAGTCTCCAGTGCCAAAAATCATGAGTGAGCGGTTGTTCACTTTGGAGCTGGTTGTCAGCCGCTGGGTGCGCTCTGAGGGCTGGTCAGGCACCACATGGAGCCGGGCTAGGAGTTTCTCTGCACGGGCCTTCTCCCCAGGCCCACCCAGTGTTTCAAGGATGACTCGGAAGTCCTGTACGGCAGACTGGCAGGCATACAGCTCCTTGTCCTGCATGAACGCCTCCAGGCAAGGCAGCACCTTCTCCCGCCGCTCCTGTGCTGCCTGCTCTGTTAGTACCTGCTCCTTGAAGGTGAAGTAGCAGCTGCCATGGCTGAGCGAAGACACGTAGGTGATGAGAGTAGTGATATCCAGGTTGGCCCGTTTGCACACATCCACTTTCACCTCTGTTGGGAAGGCTAAGCTAGCTACAATGGTGTCCCTATCTACTCTAGTGTGCTCCATGTCCAGTTCACCATTGTCATCTTCATCACTTGGGTCCTCTTCGTCGATATGTTCTTTGTCCTCAACAACATCGCTCTCAGCCCCTTGATCATCAGAATCATCATCATCATCACCATCATCTACCTCCCTATCATCTTCAGTCACTACAGAGTTCACTGCAACTATGTCGCCACGCACAGAAATGCCCATTTCTCGCAGACGATCTGCCATAGGGCAGGAGACGCCATTATAGAAAGCAAAGATAATGTGTGGATTGCTGTACTGGACGGGCTGCTGATGGCTAGCCCGGATAAAATCCTCAGCTTGATGCACAACACTCTTGTCCCCATATTGTCCTCGCCCCTGCCAGATATTGTGCAGGGCCTCTGCCTTGCGCCCAATGGCTTTAACCCAGGTATGGCCACCATTAGCAACAACATCTACCACCAGTGACTGCTTTACACCGTCAGTGTCCTCATAAGAAAATACATGAAGAACACTGATCACACCTTCCAGGCTTTCAGCTGACTCAACTATAGCCTTGAGGTGAGTAAGATTGGTGCTCTGGAGATGGGATTCTTTAATCGAAACCTTACCAGCATCCACCTTGGAGAGAAATCGGAGTTCTGCACGCAACTTGCTGCAAAGTTTAGCTCTTCCTTCTACATCTTGTGCCTGACGGTCACACAGAAGATCCACTCTCCCCAGAAGCTCCTTGCCCACCCGGATTCGCTCTTGAAGCATAGACTGCACAGCCATCACATGGGCATTATTCCTGAAGACGCAAAACATTTTTACTAGACAATCACACACTTTTAACAGAAGACAAGGCTTTTTTGCCACCTGAAAATTAGAAGGGTTGCTGCATTCATCGTCCAAGTGCAGTGACAATGAACAATTAGATTTCCTGCCATGTAAGCAGAATCTGCCTGTATGAGAAGCCCCAGTTATGTTTAAACTAGTTATGTTTAGGCTACCACAGCTAGTCTAACGATGCTGACAGATTTGCTTGGTACCATTAGCATTACTGTAGCTAGTGGTCCCAACTGATCCTCGCTAGTAGTAGCTAATGACTGGACTAGCTTTAAGTCCAAGAGATAACCTGTAACAGCCATACTAGTTCTAACGACCATGCGAATATATTGACGAACAAACTAATTTGAATGTACACTTTCACTTGTCATAGAGTATAATGTAATAATATACATATATTAAAATATAGATATATGTATACAAAGGGTTCGACCCCGTCTTACTTACCAAGCCGGTCTAGCTAGATGACAAGCCACAGCACACAGTCACTAGCAAGCAAAGTTGACTATGTAGTATATAGCTAACAAACAACTAGATACAATTTATACGTTGTTTGACACTATGTTCAGTCTTAAAGTCTTATAACTTAAGCAATGCGTTCATTTCAAACAAATTAAAAGGCCAAAATACCATAAACGCGTATGATACCCTTACAAAAACGCCAACTGTTAGCTGCGTGCTAGCTTACCTTTGGTACCAACAAGTTGCATACGTAGCTACGGTCCTCTTCTTCCGACTGGCTGGCTGATCACATCCAACTTCATGATTATTATGCGCCACCTACTGTGCAGGAGTGTATGGCCATTCAATAAGAAATCCAATTTTCTGGTTGGGATTTTTTGCCTAAAGCTTCCTTTTATATTATAATTGACATAATCTATGTAAAAGGTATGCATGTAAAATACACATAATTCTTCTGCCTTTTTCCAACAACTTCAGATCATTCAGATTTTAAGGTTAGATATTTTGGCTTTCAGAGAGCATTCCTTTGATATTGTGAGAATGCGTTGGACACGATATACAATCCAATTCAAGTCAGACACTTACAGCTCACTATCTGTCTGACTGTCGCTATCTAGATGAGCCCTTTGTGCTCCACACATGTTCCTTAACAGGCTTCCACAGAGCTAAATAATGACCCATATATTTGAATCAGGTGTATAGGAGCAGGAAAACATCTAAAACATGCAGGACAGGGGGTTGAGAAACACTGGTGGAAACCAATTCAAAGCAAGCCATGAACACAGATGAGATCATACCCATCTCGACAGCATATTGGATTTCTTGCATCATGTGTGTAATTGTTTTACTTGGATTGATATTGTAGGACTGCAGTGGACAGTGTACAACCATTCACTATGGCAAGCAAACTTTCTAAACATTAAGATGCCTGTGCTCAGTTTGCAGTTTGCAATGTCAGCATTCTGGAAACTATCTTAATTTGATACTATATATGGAAAATGTCAGTCTTTTGGATTACTACCTTTAAGACCACTCAACTAAGTAACCAGTTTAACAGTTTCAGGACCTTGGACAGCGGCATTAAATTAAATCCATGCTGTGAAGATAACGGAATGGCCTGCTCTGATGTTCCAGTGTAGGCAGGCCTGTGATGGAGTTTTTCCTAAGAGAGTGAGTGGTATTTCAAGCGTTAAGTCAGTGTACAGTAAACTGTGTCTAGAAGGGAGGATGATGGGAACATATTACCAGCATTTACATTTGAGCATGAGCAATGACTCAGATGGTCCACATGAGAGGGTTCTAGTCTTCCTCTGTGGGGAGGTAGCAGCAGCAGCAGCAGCAGCAGCAGGAAAACAATTTGCGAATGCATTCTTTCTTATGCTTTTTCAGGTCCTAACTGACACCTGAAAATGACAACACTTTGATGATCATTCATACTCTGCATGCACACAAAACAACCGTGCAAGTTGAGGTCAACAAGTAGGGCCCCACTAATCATGTCTCTGCAGACATCATCAAGAACCTGAATGGTCTATACTTTGTCTACTGAGTCCAGGACTCTCAGTAATGTCTCTGCTGAGGGGAAATGCGTGGACAAAATGTAAACAGCTGGACACTGGCCATTCATTTGATACTATTTATGGACAAAATGTGAGCCTTTTCAACACTGGCCAGTCTTTTGAAACTATATCTGGACACAATGTAAGCCTGCATTGAGAATCCATACTGTAGGAACTGCAGCTCTGGTCAAGTGGCCACTGGACGTGCCATATTGGTATGCTTAGTGGGACATTGTCCAAGAATCCAGTTATGAGATTTAAGACATATACATTGTTTTAAGCAATTTGCATAGTTTTTTTTAACGTTTTAACATTTGAATACATTTGAACATTAAAACGGTAGGCACTCTCATGGAATTAATGTTAACCACTAAACCGTATAATTCATACATGGATATTTCATGGATATTTCATATGGATAGTACAGCCATATAACATTATAAATAAATATTTTTATTTTCCCCAAAAAATGTAATTGATTAAATATTGAAATATAGTCTATGATTCTTCATTTTTGGGAGCAGTACTTGCCCGATTTGGGCCACATCTGAATTGCATTGTTCAATAAAGCCTGTTTTCTTTTGAGTGGGTGTTACGACAATTTCGGGAGGTTCTGGCAAGTGTCGCTAGTTCAAGCCCCTGGTAAGATTCATAACCTAAACATAACTTGATTACTGAATGACTGCATGCTAATTTTACAGTCTTCTAGCAGCCATACTATCAAAATGCAGTGTATCAGACAGTTTCGCCTTTAAGCTATTCATCATTCATCAAATAACAAAGACTGTTTGACAGGCTGGCCGACATCCATATTGCTGGAGCGAGCTAAAGCTACAGTAGCTAGCCTAATTTACAGTACTCAATTTACAATACTCCAGTAGCAAGCGATAAAGTTAGATATAGGTTAAAATGGATAGATTGAAGATATCGTTAAGCTATGTACTGCAAGAACATGCTATCTCTATTTCGACATTTAAGAGATGCATATCCTAAGTGTGATCTGCGAGTGGTCTATACAGTAATCAGGCTGTAGGATTTCCAGCTAAAGAGCTTCACATTTTTGTCTTTTTACGAAAGACACTTTTGCAAAAGTGCTACATTCAGACGCTTTTCATCCAGACGAGGAAGTTGGTTTCTTACTCCGACTGTTCACTTCGCTTTGACGCGTTATAACCTTTCATAGGAAACTTGCATAACACACACAGATTTATATTGTCAATACAAAACATATAGTCTATCTGTATGTTGTACCCTATTCCAATCAGTTGAATTACAGTACTAAACGTTTCTAAAGAGTCACATAATGTACAGTGTTTCTAGCCGGGGTCTTGTTAAAATAATACATGTTTATGTTCAAAGACCTTTGGTGTGTCAACATTTGTTAATAGCAGCAATGTTTCTTTAGTTTGGAAGTTGAACATGCAGTTAATGCCGATGAACTGGTAAATGGGTCACTGGTTATGAGGTAGATGGGATTTTAACCTGGAGCGAAAATGGACCTTGCATCTGGTGTACATCATTTAAATAGCCATAATTATATTACCAAAACGATTGCAATAGATGAGCCATCCAAATGTTTTCTACAGGGATTGACAGTGATTTGGCCTACAGTAGAGAGACATATTTGTAATTGATTGATTTTTATTAAAACATTTTACGTAAAAAAACTTATCAATCCCATGGTGTAGGCAGACTATTCTTGAGGTGTTGAATTTTAACACTGGTCTGGTCTAATCTTTATTTATTTCTCTGCCTTTTTCAATCAGCTTCACACAGAACCAACCCTCAACATGAGTGTTCAGGCTGCTCCACCGAGCTATGCGGAAGCCACAGCCGGGGACAAGGAGTATGCAGGGGGGACAGTGGTCATGTCCTCCTATGGTGCCAACGGGCTGCCACCCATGTCTCCACCGTCGGTCCCCTGCCATGCCAATTGGACCTACATGCACCCTCGGCCCAGTGAGTCTTTCTGTGGGACTTAGAGTTTTAAACACTGATTCTACATTTCGGCAACCTCTCACCCTCTGTCATGATTCTTTCTGCCAGACCCGGGCTACACCAGCCACTGCCCATCAGATATTTCCTCCCACTTATCTGATCCCAGCACTAGCAGCTTAGATGGAAACAGTTGGGAGGATAAAAACATCCGCCGCATGTTCATACGCAAGGTGAGAAATATGAAACGTATTTTAAAAACGTGTACGTCGTACAGCATGCATTGTAGAAAAGCATTAACAGCTGACACATCAATTGCCTTTGATCTTAATTATTAATAATTATAATGATTCGTTATTTAATGTGAACCGATGTTTATTCTTAGATGCACAGCTTGTGTATGTTCTTGTTCGTATTGTTATTGACATTGTTATATTTGATGATTGCAATCTTTACCCTGCCGTAGCACTCTGAGTGCAAGAAAGTTGCATCACAAATCAAATGGAGTGTTATGTATTACAGTTTAATGTTAGCCATGTTTTGTAGGGAAAATACTTTCTCTCAGAATACATTTTTGCACTTATCCAACTTAATTTAACCATAACTTGTAGGCATTTTGGATTCATAAAGTCTTGTGTTGTAGAGGTTTGTCTGAGTCAGTTATGTGGTTCGCAGTAATCTGGTGAATCAGTATGTTTAATATTTCCTGATTCCATCCCACATAGGTGTTCTGCATTCTGATGGTCCAGCTTTTTGTGACTTTTGGTATTGTGGCTCTCTTTACATTTTGGTAAGGACAACTGGAATACTTAACATACTTAGCTTTCTGTCTTTTTAAAACTTAAGCTCCTTGCTTGCAAATTAACAGTTTTCTTAATGTTTTAAGAAACTATACATTATAAGATAATGTTTTCTTCTATTATCTTCCTACAACAGTGAGCCAGTTCGACAGTACGTGCAGTACAACAGAATCCTCTACCTAGCATCCTAGTAAGTGTCCTTTCAATTAAGTCACTATAATGAGATCTTCAAGGAAGTCGAGACATAAATTAAGGTTGTAAGTCATTCAAGATGTTAGTTAACCTTTAGTTTCACACGTATTCCATGATATTCCATGTAATCTGCATCTTTACAATAATGAGGAATAGAATTTACAAAGTGTGTGTTAGGCAGGGGATAACTGAATTAACAAAAGAAGGTGATATTGAGTTTGAAAGGTTGAGTTTGGTATCAAGTTGAGTAGGGGGTACGTAATGTATCCAGAGATAAAGCATGTTCCCAAATAACCCTTAGCCATGTTCCCAAATAACCCTTAGCCTCTCTACCCTAATGGGTTGTCAGGTGTTGAGAAGACAGTTGTAAACACAAGAATACAGTTATATACATGCATATATGGAAGGTCAGGATAATAATTGGAATTATTTCTGCGTCATAATTGCAGGGAAATTGCAGTCACTGAATCCCAGTGCTGTTATACTGCATGTTGTGACTATTGTATCTCTTACAGCATCACCTTCATGGGCACATATCTGGTGCTTGTCTGCAGCACTGGTGCTCGGTAAGACAACAATGTTTTTGATCAGATATCTAAGTTACTCTTTCATCTCTTTTTCTCTGTGTTCTTCTTAACGCTACTTTTATTTTCTCAGACGACAGTACCCCACAAACCTCATTCTTCTGAGTATCTTTGTAAGTGTAACTTTGTAAGTTTGAAGTGGGGGCGTAAGTTGCTTTTGAGAGGACTAATTATGCGACTAATATTGTATTTGAGGTCAACTCTTTCTGGACTTGGCAAGTGACAGCAAACTTACATAGATCATTTAAGGTTGTTGTGTTTCTTTTTGTACCTTCTTGTTTCTTATTTTACAGACATTAGCAATGTCCTACATGGCAGGGATGCTGGCCAGGTAAATAACAACGTGTGTGTTGCCTTATTTGTCCTCATTCTCACCGATGCATTTAACATCCGGCTATCTTTCCTCTTTGTAAACAGCTACCACAACACTAAAGTGGTGATGCTTTGCATTGGTATCACTGCCCTGGTGTGTCTGTTCATCACCCTGTTCTGTTTCCAAACTAAGGTAAGCGTAAATAGCCAGGATGTCCAAGTATTTGACACTCACACTTCAACATGTGTTGCATTTATGGACTTCCTTAAGTCTATGACCCTTCAGCATCACCCAGGTCTTGGTTTATTATTAGATGTGTCTCCACCAAGCTCTTACTACAAACTCTTTGCATTGAAATGTCTCCCTGGGAATTCAGCTGTGGATTAGACAGCCAGCATCACACCACAGTGCACTGTTACTAAGCTTTGTTGAAATATAGGTATTTAGATCAGCTATTGTTTCTCCTAGCCGATTTCCACCAACAGCAAAGCCAGCATACAGCATCACTGAATGAATTGTTTGAAATGGGTTCAGTGCTTTTGAAGGTGTCTTACATCGTTTCAACAATGTTGACCTAATGTCATGTGTTTCTTTGCTTTCAGTTTGATCTGACATCTTGCCATGGTCTGCTGTTCTCGTTCATGATGGTGCTCATGATAACAGGGCTTCTGCTCCTGTTCACGGTTCCCTTTGGTTATGTAAGCATTTCCTCCACTCACTCTTTATTGACTGAAAAAAAATGCACTTAGGTTTAGATGGTTGGTGCAGTTGTATAAGATTTGTACCAGTTAGCTTATTTGTCACACTAGTGAACCTCCTAGGTAGAGTTAGAGACCACAAACTAATTTGATTTGTTTTGAAGGCAGGTGTGGGAAAGATAATGATTGCATAGTACAGAGGAAGTGATTCAATTTTCAATAGAAACTCTGTCATTGAAGATTCTTGTGAACATCCTCTCAGATTCCTTGGTTGCAGACCATGTATGCTGGACTTGGAGCCCTGGTGTTCACATTGGTTTGTATAATCCCTCCTTTACTTTGAGCATATCAAGATCATTACTCATACAAGTCCCTGGGTCTCTGTTGCTTAACGTTTTTGTCTCTTTCTCTCTAAGTTCCTGGCGTTTGATGTGCAGCTGTTGATGGGAAACAGACGTTACTCTCTAAGCCCAGAGGAGCACGTGTTCGGAGCCTTGTGTCTCTACATGGACGTAGTCTACATATTTTTCTTCCTCCTGCAGCTTTTCGGCAGTCAAGAATGAGCAGAACCTCAGTGTAGTGTTTTTTGATTCAATGGCATTCCAAGCGGATTAAAAAACGCACATACATTTACACACAGCGACAGACAAGAACGCATTCTTAACCTTAAATTTGGATTTCAAGACAAATTGATCATGTGAAAACAACTTGAATTATACTGTGGTATTTAACCCTTTTGGTCTACCTGCTTTGAAACATTTCTGTGTCTCTGACCGTACAGAAATGTTCTTACACTGATAACATGCACACACATACTTAAGTTGTCTGCGTTGCACGACTGACTCCCGCAGTATTATACTCTTATAGTTCACGTTACCTCCTTCATGTGAGTCACCTTGTACTGGTGATTGAGCGTTGTCACCCAATCATTGACTGTGGTGGGAGAGGCAAACACAACTTTCTTTTTATAGAGGTGGTGTGTCCTGGTGCAGTTCTTTCAATTGTTTAATCTCTTTTCCATCAGCTGTGGACCCAATGTCATGAGTAGCTAGCTTTCTAGGTACAGGTGTAAGATGAGTCTGTCATGCAACACTGACACTTAGAGGAGAAAGCTGCCATTTTAAAAACCCATATATGACAAGTCATGAAACTGGCATACATGTTTGTTTTGAAATGTTGTGTTGTCTTGTTTTTGGTATTGGTATTGTACACAACCTTTTCCTCATCCATTTTATTGCTTCATACACCTACCCATAAGTGCATGCTTTTAACATTGATGTACATTAACATTATGGTACAATCCATTTTGACACTGTTATCTGACAATTCTACCCAATCAACTATTTTAAGGCATTGATATAAAAATACAATGTTCAGATATTTACGGTCAACATTAAATTGAAGCTGTGTGGACAAATTGAGACCACTATTTTCCAAGTCTTACATTATGTGGACCTACTATAAAACTATAGGAGCCATCATTGTTATGGTTACTTGTTAACAAACTGCTGGCCTGATGTGTTGCAACATGAGTGCTTATGCAGGTGCTGTTTACCAGCTTTTAAACCGTTATTACAATATTGTGTTTCTATGTTTTAAACATTTGTTGTTTTTTTATAAGATATTTTGTTTTAACGTTGGTTATTATTACAAACAGCAATCAATAATTGATATTTGTTCACTATTGACCCATTTTCTTCTCGCAAAATCGGATTATTTTGATAAATATTCGTAATACTTATTTTTTCTGTGGTTTACACTATGCATTTATACTGCAATGAGAGAAATCCCAAAATAATGAGATGGTTTGATGTTATATATGACACATAAGTAAGTATATTCGTAATGTGCTTTATTTGTTGTGTCTCTGTTAAGAGAGCCTAAATGAGTGTGTTTGTCTTGGCATCATATTTTTACTACTATGAGAGTCCATCTCAAATGCCTAAGGAGTCTAATACTCCTAATTTACAATTTTAGGTTGGATTTGATACCTTAACCTGAACAGTAAAATTATTTTGGGGAAAAATCTATGCTCTGTTTTGTGAGATTTTATTTTTCTGTTTGTTAATGGAATAAAGTTGTGATTGTTTATTGGTGTTTCTTTACGCAAGTGTGAACCATGAGCGCTGCCAAGACATAGAATATCTAAACCCATCTTGCAGAGGATCATGATGAGTTGATTAAACCTTCCCAAGGCTCTAAAAGAAGTCCAATTTGGCACAGAAGCACACAGGAAATCAATGACCAGATATAGAATGAATCATCAAATGTTATTTTCAGCTTGACAATAAACTGCAATGGCGATGTCTACAATTGATTGAGGATACTGCATGGGTAGCTTAGGCTCCAAGACCCTCTTGCAGACCAAAAGCTGGTCAGATCAACAGATAAATTGTGTCCGCAGTACATCCCTGTGTAAAGCCCTGACAAGGCAGGGCTAACCAAAAGGGATTAGTATCCACTGAGCCATGTCATACTGGGCTTCACAACTCACGATCAACATCAATACCTTAGGCACCAAGAGCAACATGCCAACCAGCAGGTTAGGCCTCAGTGCCAGTTGTCCAGCAGTTCACAACAATGCTGACTGCATACGACTAAATGACGACTAGGCCAACATGATGCCATCAGCGTTAAACAATGTCATGCAAGCTTGATTGAGAACCTGCCTCCTGTCTTTGGAAAAAGTGGAGACATTTTAAACCAGATAACTTTTTTTAGTGGGCCACATCTGAAAGGGAAACCATAGTAACCCACCTCTTCCCTTTTGACCTTTGGTCCAGGAAGAAGAAAATTAGGCCTGGGACATGAGTGCCCACTATGTTTAGTTCTATTAGAGGACCAGTTGTCCTGTGGCATTTCTCATTTAGAGGCAACATGCCAGTTAGCCTGTGACCTCATTTTGACAAGGGGCGCATGTCATTGTTTATGTGCAAGCAGGAGAGAGTGGTGGTCCAGCCACCCAGTTGTAGCAAGAGGGGTACAGAGGCTTGCAGCCAATGTGAATTGGTTAACTTTTAGTAGTCACTCTTGCGAGTCAGAGGACTTGAGGTAAAGTACCAGTGTGGGGGAAGATTGGGAGGAAGCTAATTGATGACCTACATGATAACCCCTGTCACAGAGGCATGAATCATCTCAGTGTTTATCAATTCGTTCTAATTTTGCAATAGTATTGCATCAATCCTTAAGTTGTGCTACGTGAAGTGTTTCTCCTGCCATCTGCAGGATCTAGAGTAGCGCTGGCATTAAGCTGTCTCCCATACATTAACTGTTTGTTCTGGCACCTTACCAGCCGCTCTAAATCAGACAAATTGAGCCTTTTGACAGACAGTCATCTTTCTGCCAGGGCGCCCACTGGCACTGTGTATTAATATAGTGGTGAGTGAGTGTGTGACCCCTATAAAAGTGGCCAATGGCATCTGAGTGAGAGATCTGTGGATCAGATGAAGATAAGCATGCTGGCAATGACTTCTCCTGATGGTAAGGTGTAAAAGAGATGTTTTTTCTCCTTGATTCTTATTCTCATCTGGCTGCAACTTTTTGCTCACTTAGATTTCGACAAGACTCAGACCCAGACTCAGACCCAGACTCGGACCAAGACCCAGACTCGGACCCAGACTCAGACCCAGACTCAAACCCAGACCCAGACTCAGACCCAGACCCAGACTCAAACCCAGACTCAGATCATTCCTGTAATCTGATCACATCGCAAGGAGTAATATTATGTGTCACAAACGGCAAACTATGTGCGTTACATTAATGGTCCTTGAAGGGTCCTAAAGAGTGCACCATGTCTGCTTCTATTTCTGACCAAAAGTCTTTATCCTTGACGTTAAAAAGTGCACTCCTTGACAGACAAACAAACCAACAAACAAAAGTACTCTGTTGTTAAGATATATGGAATGAACCTGGGATCAAACAATGTTCTGCTAGACTAAATATACAGTTAATTAGTTTCTTAGATTGCTGATTAAAATAGATTGAAATTGAGCTGACTGAAGACAAAGCAGACTCAGTTTACAACAACATTAAGAACAGCTGCTTGGGAGATAAGAGGGATTGACTGAGCTAATTTGAGAAGGACATGGTCGTGGAAGGACGAACAACAGTTCAAATTAGAGTTCAAGGCTTTCTTTTTAAAAACACAATGACCACAAGTACAGTACAACAGTCTTAGGACTCAGCTGCTGAAAGATTGAATTCCGTAAGACCTGCTTTTAAAGCTTTGAGATATCCGGTGAAGGACACACACAGTTATTTGACCATAAAAGTCCCCTCCCCTGGCCTCCTCCACTGTCACATTTCTGACATTGAAACAATAATAGATTGCCCACCATGATATTTGGCTCAGAACACAAACATGAATGAGCCAATCCCTGCCTCGCCCTTTCTTAAGGTCTTCCAAAGAAGGCCCAAGAAGGTTGTCATTTAGTGGAGTCCTGTCATTACATGTGACATTTAAAGTGGATACCTTTATAGCTTACACAAAAATGCTGATAGGGTGCCAACAAAATGCTGGTAGACTGGGACTGCTTGGCATAGTAGTAACATTCAAAGCACCCAGCGCTAATTCAAAGTTACAGTGATGTGCCACTGCCAGCACATGAAACACCTTTAGAGATGTCTCAAATAAACCAGTTGACAGTTTAATCTAATAGCAATAGGTATTTGTTTACTTAGGACATACATGCTGTCAAGCACGGGATGATAAATATAAAATCTGTGTTGTGTGGTATTTATTTCCTGTGGAGTGATTGCTACAATCAACACTTTTGATCTAGATTCAACGTAATCCTGTGTTACTAATTGGTCATATATCACCATGATGCATGAAAATAGAATTAAAGTATAGATTAACTCACACATTTATTCTTTGCCCCTTGAAGGTTCAGTACCAACGGCCCACAACGTCTGCGCATGATTGGTGATGCTGGGAAAAAGAGAAATGTCCAGTTATATCCCTTGGGATTTTCAATAATAAATCCAATATCTATGGCTAAAAACCTGTGGATAAAGGTCTGGAGAGAAAGCTGTATGAGTAACAAGATACAATATCTAATACTTGATACATACATTTTCATCAAGATGTAACTTACATATATATTTAACGCTTTAAACTTATGTTAACACTTTTTTTGTAAAAGTGACATTTTGCTGCTAGAGCTTTTTGCTAGCTGTGTTTACACCTGGGTTTTTATGCTGCTCGGGAAAGAGACGAATGAATTGGTTAAACCCTCAGTTTAAACACCAACTTCATGTGCAATTGAATTGGTAGATGCTTGGTGACTTTGCTAGAAATCAATTAAATATTTTGAAGATGTGGTCTTGTAATCAACATAAGAGCGTCTGCTAAAAAAATACTAAATGAGTCAGAAGATCCCAGATCAAAACCTGCCAAATAGTCTTAATCAGCCATGTATTGCTCGTTGATCAAATGCATAATTGAAATTCACAACGAATAATGCAAGTTTCTGCAATAAGCCCAATTAAATATGTTACTTTATTTAAGTATCATGTACAATTGCGCCAGGTAAATAGCGATAACAGATCAATTGAATTAACAAGTTTCTTTCAAGTGGTCACCTTCCACAGGAGAGATGGGAGGGCGAATGAAGCACTCAAATGTCTCCTCCAATCTATTTCCTTGAAAAGAAGTGGTCCAGAAATAGTTTTTGCTTGCTCGGCATGCTCCACCAGATATAAAGGAGCCTTACAGAACAGCATCCATGGAAAGATAGCTTCAACCTCTGTGGTAAGTCCTAAGTTCTTACAATTCTTCACTTTCTGATAGTGGTCAAATTGACGAGGTTGATTCTGAAAGTGCACTCAGTAAATCTGCTTTGTGTCCTTAATATCATTTGACATTATTATTTTATATATTTTATATATTACATAATTATTTTGTTGATTTCTTTGTGAAAGCCACATGAAATATTAAATATTGATGAAATTTTTATTAAATGTCATTCAAAGGTATGAATTCATCAATAGTTCTTCTAGTTTAAGTACTAAAGTATAGGATACAATTAAAAATATAATTTTCTATGATGCTTTTTGTTTAAGAGATGTGTAATCTGTGGAAATTGTCTTCCAGAGTTCCCGTCACATCTGGTAGAGAGAAACACGGTAAGACACAATTAAGACTTTTGTCATCTACTTAATTGGTATTTATACCATGTATGGATGGGATCCTGTAAGTGACCAGTGTATACTCAAACTATTGAAAGAATGTCAATTCTAGCCTTCACTTTGTTTTAGTACGTAGCAGCCAACTTAATATGTCTGGCTTTTTGACCCATGAACTATTGACAAGACGCATAGAGAATCTGTCAGATTACATTTTTTTGTAGTAGCTGTTACTGAGGTGTCTGTGTTTTCCTCTTTTATTCCAGTGAACTGCCACTATGAGTACAGATGCAGAGATGGCCCAGTATGGGAAGGCTGCCATCTACCTCCGTAAGCCTGAGAGGGAGAGGATTGAGGCTCAGAGCAAGCCCTTCGATGCTAAGAATGCCTGCTATGTGACTGACACCAAGGAGTTGTACCTTAAAGGATTAATTGTTAAGAGAGATGGTGGGAAGGTGGATGTTAAGATCCTTGACACTGAAGAGGTCAGTTTCATCAGCAAGCCATGCACTTGCCATGTCTTGCTCTCTGGAAACTTTTTTTAATGGAACGTCCTATCTAAACTTGTTTCAGGTGAAAACCTTCAAAGAGGAGGATGTCTACAACATGAACCCTCCCAAGTTTGACAAGATTGAGGACATGGCCATGATGACCTACCTCAATGAAGCTTCTGTCCTGTATAACCTCAAAGAGCGTTATGCAGCATGGATGATCTATGTAAGAAAACTACACACATACATACACAGATCCCCCCCCCCCCCCCCCCCCCCCCCGAAAAAAATACAACGTCAGCTCTAGTATTCTCCAAAGACAAAACTTGTTTTTAATGCCTCTGATACAGACCTACTCTGGGCTCTTCTGTGCCACGGTGAACCCCTACAAGTGGCTCCCTGTGTATGACCAAGAAGTGGTCAATGCCTACAGAGGGAAGAAGCGTATGGAGGCTCCACCCCACATCTTCTCTGTCTCTGACAACGCCTATCAGTTCATGTTGACAGGTATGCAAATGTTAAATCTCAGAAAGAGCTTCATGTTGGTCTAATGGATCATGAAACATGTACTGGATGTGTGGTTGGATGCAATATTGTTTTAAGGAGGAATAGGATGATAAGATAAGTTATGATGATGCCTTTGCTGCCAATTAAAATGTCTATTAACTTGCAGATAGGGAGAACCAGTCTGTACTGATCACGTAAGTAAAACTATCTTCTACTCTTTGTCATGAGGATGCATGAAGCTTATAATGATCATGTTTGACATGAAAGTCAAACCCAACAACACCCAACCAACAAAAAATGAAAAATGACTGAATCCATGACAAAACATTTGTTCTACCAAGTGGAGAATCTGGTGCTGGGAAGACTGTCAACACCAAACGTGTCATCCAGTACTTTGCCACCATTGCTGTATCCGGTGGCGGTGATAAGAAGAAAGAGGCCGTATCAGGAAAAATGCAGGCAAGCTGATTTCTACGTCTACCCTGATCTCTCCCTGTCTTGCCTCCCCTGTCTGCAAAGGATACATCCAAAACCAATATGCAAGCTGGATGAAAAGGACATCTGTTGGCCTCGTGTGACATGTGGCCAACGTCACTGTTTGGACATGTTTTTTATGAAGACGAAAACCTAATTGGAGGGATTTTTGCTTAGATTTTTGCTTCATCAAAACTGTCTCTGTGATTGTCTCACTTAGGGCTCTCTTGAGGATCAGATCATTGCAGCTAACCCTCTGCTGGAGGCTTATGGTAATGCTAAAACAGTGAGGAACGACAACTCGTCTCGCTTTGTGAGTATAAGAAGATTTTAAACATGAATTGCAAATATACTGTACTATAGTCTGCCATGTTTGGAGAGATCATATTTCCTGTCCTGATTCTCTGCTACGCTCTGATTTAGGGTAAATTCATCAGAATTCACTTCCACACTACCGGCAAACTGGCTAGTGCTGACATTGAGACATGTAAGCAAGTTTCTTAATGATGGATTATCCCACGTTGTCTAATCCACATCAAAAAATGTCTCTACAAATATACTAAACTGTTCTCTAATTTGTATTTACTGCTTTGTGTAAATGTTTGTGAACAATTTCTAAGAGCTCACTTCTATATTTCTCTCAGATCTCCTGGAGAAGTCTAGAGTAACCTTCCAGTTGCCAGATGAGAGAGGCTACCACATCTTCTACCAGATGATGACCAATCACAAACCTGAGCTGATTGGTGAGACAGAACAAAATGCAAATGACTAGCGCCCACTTGTGGTGCATTACGGACACCTAAACTATAAGAAAATCATTACATTTGGTCAGGGAAGTGCCTTTTTAAAAGAACATAGATGTACATTGACGTATTGATTGAAACGATCATTTGCTTTTCGCAGAAATGACGCTCATCACAACAAATCCTTATGACTTCCCCATGATCAGCCAGGGTCAAATCACTGTGGCCAGTATTGATGACAAGGAGGAGCTGGTTGCCACAGATGTAAATCCCTTAAAAGGATAGCAAAGTGCAAATAATGGCAAATTACATCCATTATCTGTGTGTTGCTTCACTTTGCACCCTGTCAGTATGAATAGGTTGATTTAGTGTAATAAAGATTTACCTTGGGGCCATGTTGCATGCACCCATATACAGATAGTAACAAACGCTTAATGGTGGATTTTGGATTGACTCCTAATCTGTTTTTAACATTGTTTCTCCCTTCAGGATGCTATCGATATCTTGGGTTTCAACAGTGAAGAGAAGGTGGGTATCTACAAGCTGACTGGTGCTGTCATGCACCATGGCAACATGCACTTCAAGCAGAAGCAGCGTGAGGAGCAGGCTGAGCCAGATGGCACTGAGGGTGAGCGGTGCAAAAATCCTCAAACCTTGATTTCACGTTTGTTATGGTTTTCTCTGATTTATTTGTGATAAATTGACTGTTCAAATCTTTTGACAATTTTCTCTCTCTCCAGTGGCTGATAAAATCGGTTACCTTCTGGGTCTGAACTCAGCTGACATGCTGAAAGCCCTGTGCTACCCCAGAGTGAAGGTCGGCAATGAGTATGTGACCAAGGGTCAGACAGTGCCTCAGGTTAGCTGGTTGTTTTTAAGCAAACATTAGAGCTAATTAGAGCTCACTAAGGAGTTACAAATAGGAATTCTTTAAAGCTGCTTGAACACCAACACTTCAATGTGTCATTATGTTTTTGTTATACAGGTGAATAATTCAGTGAGCGCTCTGGCCAAGTCCATCTACGAGAGGATGTTCTTGTGGATGGTCATCCGCATCAACCAGATGTTGGACACCAAGCAGCCCAGAAACTTTTTCATTGGAGTTTTGGATATTGCTGGTTTTGAGATCTTTGATGTGAGTTTGTACATACTGTTGTTATATGTACTGTATGCTCATCATGAGGTTCAGTGATATTGAGTGAGTAAGCAACTATGAGACTGTCTGCTCAACTCCAATTGAAGGAGATCATTTAAAGAAGAGGTAATAGTTAAACACACTGTGGCATCTTAAATCTAAATGTGGATATTTCACAATGTGTCAATTCCCAGTTCAACAGCATGGAGCAGCTGTGCATCAACTTCACCAATGAAAAACTGCAACAGTTCTTCAACCACACCATGTTCGTCCTGGAGCAAGAGGAGTACAAGAAGGAGGGCATCGTCTGGGAGTTCATTGACTTTGGCATGGACTTGGCTGCCTGCATTGAGCTTATTGAGAAGGTGAGCTTTGTGAAACAATTTACCAATGGGTCAATAAAGTACCTTGTAAGCCTATACGGTAAATGTGAAGAACAATAAATACTGGACGCTTTTTAAATTCATAATAAAATAGCTAATGAAATTTCTAGTCTAGTCTACAACAGTACATTTTCTCAGTACAAATAATCAAAATTAAAGTTACCGGTAGGTTCTTTGGTGAGTTATGTTATTACAATACTTGGTTTTATAACTGTGGTGTACTTTGTGGAAACAAATACTTATCTGATGTGTGTTTTCTCCACAGCCAATGGGCATTTTCTCCATCCTGGAAGAGGAGTGCATGTTCCCCAAGGCTTCAGACACTTCTTTCAAGAACAAGCTGTATGACCAACATCTTGGTAAAACCAAGGCATTTGAGAAGCCTAAACCAGCAAAGGGCAAAGCCGAGGCCCACTTCTCCCTGGTCCACTATGCTGGTACAGTAGACTACAACATCACTGGCTGGCTGGAGAAAAACAAGGATCCCCTGAATGACTCTGTGATTCAGCTGTATGGAAAGTCATCAGTCAAACTGTTGGCTGCGCTCTATGTTGCTGCCCCACCTGAGGGTTAGTATAGTTGAACTAGGATCCACAATACACATAAACATATACGTTCAGTGATGAAATTCAATCTTAACACATAAATTGTCATGACTCTTAATGTTTTTTCGACAGATACCTCAAAGAAAGGAGGCAAGAAGAAGGGAGGTTCCATGCAGACTGTGTCCTCGCAGTTCAGAGTGAGTAAACATTTGATCTAATTCATGAATAATTTAGCATCACTCGCTTATACTCACTGAAATCATTGTTACTTACATACAACATCTGAGGAATGTTTTATCTTTAACAACCTTACAGGAGAACTTGGGCAAGCTGATGACCAACTTAAGGAGCACTCACCCTCATTTTGTGCGTTGCCTGATCCCCAATGAGTCAAAGACTCCAGGTAAAACATAATGTTGTTATAGTATTACACTTCTAAAATGATTCATTTAATCATATAATTTGTCTTTAAATAAGATATTACTTCACTTTAAACATTTTGATTCCAGGTTTGATGGAGAACTTCCTGGTTATCCACCAGCTGAGGTGTAATGGTGTACTGGAGGGTATTAGGATCTGCAGAAAGGGTTTCCCCAGCAGAATCATCTATGCTGACTTTAAGCAGAGGTAAAAAGAAACACATCAAATTGTGATGTAAGCAGACACAGTGAAAAATGTATTTCTCTCTTCACAGATACAAGGTATTGAATGCTGGTGTCATCCCTGAAGGCCAGTTCATGGACAACAAGAAGGCTTCTGAGAAGCTGCTTGGTTCCATTGATGTGAACCATGAGGAGTACAAGTTTGGACACACCAAGGTAACATACCGCACACCATTGATGAGGGGATATTTGCAACTCATCTTTGTGACCTGCAGAGGTTATTAAATATTGAATTTACCTGGTAGATATTCAAAATGGAGTCAAGATTTTTTGAGAGTAGTCCAACTGTCTTAATGATGAACTACATGAGAAGTGCACACGAACACACACAACCTTTGCTATCTGCTTTGATGGAAATATTTTAACACATATTCTAGAGATTTGTTTGTTGTTTATTTAAGTTTTCTATCATACCTGTGTCTCAGGTGTTCTTCAAAGCTGGTCTGCTTGGTGTCCTTGAGGAGATGAGGGATGAGAAGCTTGCTACTCTGGTAACCATGACGCAAGCTCTTGCTCGTGGATACGTGATGAGGAAGGAGTTTAGCAAGATGATGGAGAGGAGGTGAGATGGAGATGATGAAAGGAAAAATATGTATTCAAGAAATACATTTAGTCTTACTATGAAGGTACTGTTAGAATAATAATGTACACTTGTAGGTATGGGCTTTGATACAATAATAGACTGTTAATTTAGGAATGGGTTAGGCTAAGGGGAATAAACAGTGTTTATTTTGTATTGACCTAAACAATTACTGTGGGTATCTTTTATTATCAGAGAGTCTGTCTTTACCATCCAGTACAACATTCGCTCATTCATGAATGTGAAACACTGGCCATGGATGAAGGTCTACTACAAGATCAAGCCTCTCCTGCAAAGTGCTGAGACTGAGAAGGAGCTGGCCAACATGAAAGAAGACTATGGAAAATGCAAAGTTGCTCTTGAAAAGGCTGAAGCTCGCAAAAAAGAGTTGGAGGAGAAGATGGTGTCCCTCCTTCAAGAAAAGAATGACCTTGCCCTGCAAGTAGCATCTGTAAGTGAAATACACATGCACACACCACATGTCTATAATGTCATAGACACATTTGCTCACCCACAAACTTTCTTCTCTCAGGAATCAGATAATCTGAATGATGCTGAGGAGAGATGTGAGGGTCTGATCAAGAGCAAGATCCAGCTGGAGGCCAAACTCAAAGAGACAACAGAAAGGCTGGAAGATGAAGAGGAGATCAATGCTGAGCTGACAGCCAAGAAGAGGAAGCTGGAGGATGAGTGCTCTGAGCTGAAGAAGGACATTGATGATCTGGAGCTTACCTTGGCCAAAGTGGAGAAGGAGAAACATGCCACAGAGAACAAGGTATCAACATCTCACCAAGAGTTGACCTTGTTTTTATCTTTGAGTTTTTTTTATTGAATCCTGTTGTTATTGATCTCACTAGGTCAAGAACCTGACTGAGGAAATGGCTTCTCAGGATGAGAGCATTGTCAAGCTGACCAAAGAGAAGAAAGCCCTGCAAGAGGCCCACCAGCAGACACTGGATGACCTGCAGGCGGAGGAGGACAAAGTCAACACCTTGACTAAAGCCAAGACCAAATTGGAACAGCAAGTCGATGATGTGAGCCTATAATTTCTTAAGGGAAATTTAGTAGTTTAAGTCTAATGTCAAATGGATGTTCTCATTACATATTGCAAAGAGAGTAAGACTTTTTGTGCAAGGTCTACACTGAAACACTGGTTTGAATCATACTACCACTGAACATGAGTTGTCCTTACCAAATGTGTGTTTTGTCTTCCAGCTTGAAGGTTCTCTGGAGCAAGAGAAGAAGCTCCGTATGGACCTTGAGAGAGCTAAGAGAAAGCTGGAGGGAGACCTGAAACTGGCCCAGGAGTGCATCATGGACCTGGAGAACGACAAGCAGCAGTCTGATGAGAAGATCAAGAAGTAAATACAAATACAAAAAATATTTCTGCTGTTAGTCACCTTTGATCATAACCTTCCCCTTAGAACACCTGAACTAAACCTAACTGAACTAAAAAATGTGCACCATAGGAAGGACTTTGAGACCAGCCAGCTCCTCAGCAAGATTGAGGATGAACAGTCCATGGGTGCCCAGCTGCAGAAGAAGATCAAGGAGCTCCAGGTGTAGTGTAGTTACACATACAGCAATATTTGTTTCTAAGGAAAATTGAACAGTTCATCACAGACATCTAGAGAACTTAACCGATTAATTAATTTAGCCTTTAGCAGCCCATACTGTGAAACCAAAATGAAGAATAGTTTATACTCTTCAATGCAGGCTCGCATTGAAGAGCTGGAGGAGGAGATTGAGGCTGAGCGTGCTGCCAGGGCCAAGGTGGAGAAGCAGAGAGCCGATCTGTCCAGGGAACTGGAGGAGATCAGTGAGAGGCTGGAGGAGGCTGGAGGCGCCACAGCGGCTCAGATTGAGATGAACAAGAAGCGAGAGGCTGAGTTCCAGAAGCTGAGACGTGACCTGGAGGAGTCCACCCTGCAGCATGAGGCCACAGCCTCAGCCCTGAGGAAGAAGCAGGCTGACAGTGTGGCAGAGCTGGGAGAACAGATCGACAACCTGCAGCGCGTCAAGCAGAAGCTGGAGAAAGAGAAGAGTGAATTCAAGATGGAGATTGACGACCTCTCCTCCAACATGGAAGCTGTTGCCAAGGCTAAAGTTAGTAATAAAAAAGGGAAAATTTCCTGCACAGTGCTTTGAAGGATCAAATATATTTACAAATAATAAGCTACAGAGTAAACTAAGTCACTAAAGACAAAACAAGTCAACTGCAGCACAGCACTGTGTGTAGAGTTTATTCATATTTTGTACAATGTTGCTTAACAGGGCAATCTAGAAAAGATGTGCCGTACTCTTGAGGACCAGCTGAGCGAAATTAAGACAAAGAACGATGAGAATGTTCGCCAGATCAACGACATCAGCGGGCAGAGAGCCAGACTTCTGACTGAAAACGGTATGCTTTATAAACATCAGCATTAACCAATGCAAGGATAATAAAATACTGTGCGGTCCGCGGGCAGAGGTTAGAACGTTTGACCTTACAAGGACGCCTTTTCTTTCCCACAGGTGAGTTTAGTCGTCAGCTGGAAGAGAAGGATTCCCTGGTTTCACAGCTGACCAGAAGCAAACAGGCCTACACCCAACAGATTGAGGAGCTGAAAAGGCAGATTGAGGAGGAAGTCAAGGTGAGACTACAGACAGGGATCAGACACCCAGATTTTAGACGGGAACCACTGACTTTTGTTGACTGCAACTTCGTCACCCTTTCAGCTCTTAATTTGAACACGTCTTTCTTCCAGGCTAAGAACGCACTGGCCCACGGTGTTCAATCAGCGCGCCATGACTGTGACCTGCTGAGGGAGCAGTTTGAGGAGGAGCAGGAGGCCAAGGCAGAGCTGCAACGTGGCATGTCCAAGGCTAACTCTGAGGTGGCTCAGTGGAGAACCAAGTACGAGACTGATGCCATCCAGAGGACAGAGGAGCTGGAGGAGGCCAAGTAAGCACATTCATCTGAAAAGAGGTCTCCAAAAAGCCAGTTTAATCAGTTGTCTGGTGGGCTAAAGGACACGATAAACCCTGATGTTAGGCTAATCATGTACCACTTAGATCCTGCCATCAGCTTTTGGACAGGTTTACTTTTTTGCCGTATCAGGAAGAAGCTAGCTCAGCGTCTCCAGGACGCTGAGGAGATCATTGAGGCCACCAACTCCAAGTGTGCCTCTCTGGAGAAGACCAAGCAGAGGCTGCAGGGAGAGGTGGAGGACCTCATGATTGATGTTGAGAGAGCCAATGCCCTGGCTGCCAACCTAGATAAGAAGCAGAGGAACTTTGACAAGGTATCAGATGGACAAACAAAAACTATTTGCGAATGTTTTCCATTTTATGTTTTTAAATCTTATAATTTTTTTGTCATTAAATCTTTCAGCAGCTCAATACTTGTGGTACATGCTTCCGCCTAGGTTCTTGCAGAGTGGAAGCAGAAGTTTGAGGAGGGCCAGGCTGAGCTGGAGGGAGCTCAGAAGGAGGCTCGTTCTCTCAGCACAGAGCTCTTCAAGATGAGGAACTCCTATGAGGAGGCTCTTGATCACCTGGAGACTATGAAGAGAGAGAACAAGAACTTGCAACGTGAGATGATTGAACAATTATAATACACTGAACAGGTCCTAGGTCAACGACAACAGGTCCTGAAAAGGTCCAGGCTGATGCCTGCAAGCAGTTAAGCTGATTAGTCCACCAAAAAACAATGCATTGTTTTTCCAACTAATATTAACAGTGATTATAAATCTTGTTTTCTTTTCCACAGAGGAGATCTCTGACCTGACCGAGCAGATAGGAGAGACTGGCAAGACCATCCATGAGCTGGAGAAGGCCAAGAAAACAGTGGAGACAGAGAAGTCTGAGCTCCAGGTGGCACTGGAGGAGGCTGAGGTGACTATATTTGAGATATACTAAATCGTTTTTGTAAAAAATTGACAATTGACAAATTTACGCATCACACTCATATATTTCAATGTCTTCAGGGAACTCTGGAGCATGAGGAATCCAAGATTCTTCGTGTGCAGCTGGAGCTGAACCAGATCAAGGGTGAGGTGGACAGAAAGCTGGCAGAGAAGGATGAGGAGATGGAGCAGATCAAGAGGAACAGCCAGAGAGTGATGGACTCAATGCAGAGCACCCTGGACTCTGAGGTCCGCAGCAGGAATGATGCCCTGAGAATCAAGAAGAAGATGGAGGGAGACCTGAATGAGATGGAGATCCAGCTGAGCCATGCTAACCGCCAGGCTGCTGAGTCCCAGAAGCAGCTGAGGAACGTTCAGGCGCAGCTCAAGGTAAACCCTCACAATGTACTGGTTTCTGTCAAGACAATTGAAAACTGAGAGTTGTTTTAAAATACTTTGCAGTAAATGTAGCACAATGCAAATTATGCATGAAACACAGGTTGGTGACTATAGAAGACAAATATGAACCCCTCCTCCTCTAATGCCTATAATATCTTAATCTTTGCTACTCAGGATGCCCAGTTGCATCTGGACGATGCTGTCCGTGCTTCAGAAGACATGAAAGAACAGGCTGCCATGGTGGAGCGCAGAAACGGTCTGATGGTGGCTGAGATTGAGGAGCTGAGAGTGGCTCTTGAGCAGACAGAGAGAGGCCGCAAAGTGGCCGAGCAGGAGCTGGTGGACGCCAGTGAGAGAGTGGGACTGCTGCATTCTCAGGTATGGACAAGATCTACACACAGGCTAAGGAAAGGTTATCCACAACAAAACAAATTCACAGGTTCACCTCTTTGTGTTTCCTTCTGTCCAGAACACGAGCCTGTTGAACACAAAGAAGAAGCTTGAGGCTGACCTGGTTCAGGTGCAGGGAGAGGTGGATGACACTGTCCAGGAGGCCAGGAACGCTGAGGAGAAGGCTAAGAAGGCCATCACTGATGTGGGTTTTTAAAATTAGATTACTTGTTTATTTTTTATTACTGTACTGATTCATGTTTATGTGGTTAATCATATAAGGAATAATACACTTTTAGGTGTGCCTAGCTCATATGAACTTGTATGTCTTCAGATAATTACACTTATGTATTCATCAGCCCTAATACAACTACATGTCAGCGATATACAAATACACAGCATCTGTCTAAACATCATCATTATTCTTACACTTTTCCTCACAACATACTATTACATTTTGTCACATGCATTCCTCACATCTTCATGCAACCGTATGCGTCAAGCTCAATCCATGATCTAATCTCCCCACAATGGTCGCAGGCGGCCATGATGGCTGAGGAGCTGAAGAAGGAGCAGGACACCAGCTCTCACCTTGAGAGGATGAAGAAGAATCTGGAAGTGACAGTCAAGGATCTGCAGCACCGTCTGGATGAGGCAGAGAACCTAGCCATGAAGGGAGGCAAGAAGCAGCTCCAGAAACTGGAGGCCAGGGTGAGTCAGCAGTGTAGCTCAATGAAATACCTGCAATTGTAAGCTATTTCAAATTATTCCAATTTGAAAAGATCTTGTTTTGTATTATCTCCACTATCAGCATATTGAAACTGTCCGTGTACACGTCATCCTATGAACAGGTGCGAGAGTTGGAGAGCGAGGTTGATGCAGAACAGAGGAGAGGTGTAGATGCAATCAAGGGAGTCCGCAAGTATGAGCGCAGGGTCAAGGAGCTGACATACCAGGTAATGCCAGTCAACTGCAAATGAGTCGCACTTCATTCATAAAACATTCCAATGCTACTAAGTTTTTTTACGTTCCAGACTGAAGAGGATAAGAAGAATGTAGCCAGACTTCAAGATTTAGTGGATAAACTTCAGCTTAAAGTGAAGGCCTACAAGAGACAGGCTGAGGAAGCTGTAAGTGTACAGTCACCCTCACCAGAATTTTTGGCATCTGTTTTGTAAACAAGATGAACTAATTTTTCCATGTCAGATTAATGATCCATAGTGTGGATTTACTGCCTACTGAGTCAGATTACTTAAATTGTACTTTGAATACTGACATTCCTCTTCCCCCGTCTCCCAGGAGGAGCAGGCCAACACCCACATGTCCAAGTTCAGGAAGGTTCAGCATGAGCTGGAGGAGGCTGAGGAGCGTGCCGACATCGCTGAATCTCAAGTGAACAAGCTCAGAGCAAAGAGTCGAGACTCTAGCAAGGTAAAGCCCTGTTCCACCTAAACTTCATAACCACATCAAGTATAGGAATACATATCGAAATGTCCCTTTCAGACTTCATATACATTTTGCAGTCATATAATTTGACATGCGTTATGCAAGATGCTAATAATCAGGCTATATATGCTTTTTTCCCCTCTCCTCAGGCAAAGGATGCTGAATAGAACAGAGCAAAACCTGTTTCAAAACATTCCTATGTCTCATAAAATATGATTTTCATGGTGATATTTTGAGCAGAAATAAAGCATATAGATCTACAATATTGAGTCTACATTACTGCATGTTTTTGTAGATACGCTGGATTTAAAGCATTCAGCTTTTAGACATTTAGAAGACAGATTTTAAGTTTCCAACATCAGCCTTTGTATTCCTTTAATCAGACAATCCCATTATTGCAGGTACAGCGTTAAATAATAAAAATAAGTAAAAGGAAACAAACTGATATGCAGTTCTCATCCTACCATCTTAATTGACCAAAAATGAACAATATTAAAATATTAACCATAAGTGCAGCCACATCCTTATATTAAATAAGTTTGAAATCCAGATTTCCTTTGCCTGGTAATGGTTACATGTACAGATAACCACAACCAAAAACTTAACAGACTTGTCCAAAAGCCAGTGAGGTAGCTTGAAGACCCAAATGGGACAGCCACCTTGAAATTTAGGAATCGCATGCTTGTGGAGGGGAGGGGTAGGGGGGCAGCTATACAGCTTGTTGAGAGAATGGGCGATAAATGTCAAGTCTTGGGAAAGCATCATCTTGAACCTGGGGATCTCTTCATTATTCTTTTTAAATATCATGCATCTGTTTGTCGATCTTGGTTTTCAGGTGGTCTTTGTAGGCCAAAATGCCCCTGGTCCATTTTGTGATGGTCTGCTTTTCACACACCCAGATCTCCTGAGCCACCTGGGAAACCAAAGATACATCACATTTTCGTAAAGGGAATACAAAAGAATTCACTGATCTGCCAACAAGTTAGGCAGCATGGCCTCTCAAGTAGTCTATCCAACCTCAAAACGGCTAAAGACTGACTGGGGTTGACTGACTGGGGTCAAGAGGGAAGTTCAAGCCTAAGAGAGCAAAGGCCAAACAGACCGATGGAAACTTGACTGATACATAAGCAGAGAACCTGGAATGGGTTGGGGCTTGGTAGGAGGCATAGTTGTCAAGCCACCATATGTGGAAAGCAGTTAAATGTCAAAGCCCTAGGAACCTTTATGGGGGTTTCAACTAAAGGAAAACACCATGCAAGGACAGGTTAGGCTATTTCAAATGTTGACGTTATTCATACCTGCTGGATGAGCCTGAAGTCGTGGCTAACCAGCATCATGCCTCCCTCGTACTCGTTGATGGCGTCGGCCAGGGCATCGATGGTCTCTATGTCCAAGTGATTGGTGGGCTCATCCAAGAAGAGCATATGGGCATTCTGCCCAGCCAGCCAAGCGAAGCACACCCGACATTTCTGACCGTCAGATAAGTTCCTGATGGGACTCACCTGGTAGTGGGGAAGTGGACAGGTGATGTTTTAATGCTTCCAACCTAACAGGTTACCACATTGGTACTGACAAATCCAGGAAGGACTTTAATCTGTTTTCCAGTGTCACCAGGTTCAGCTACCCCAGAGGAGGAACATACCTGCTGTTTGCCAGTTAGTCCATAGCGGCCAATGATTTTTCTCATTTCTTCCTTCTCCTTGATCATTGGATAACATTTCATCATGTACTCCAGAGGGGAGAGGTCGAGCTCCAGCTGTTCTGTGAGGTGCTACAGGGCGACGAGACAACGTGTACCGGTAAAATAACCCATTTGGGGAAAAATGACCACTTCTGAGTGACCTCTTCATAAACATTGCATATGCTATTTTGTGCTGATATGCTTGAACATGGTCAGCTAAATTTAGACCATGAAATATGGAACCCAGAAGAGATGCGGAATATGCAAATCCCTATACCCTGCCCAAAACATACCTGGTGATATCTACCGATCTTCACATGGGAGTTTTTCCGAATCATACCATCAGAGGGGAGAAGCTATGGAAAGACACCAGGAAGGAGGGAAAGAAGTGAATAGGATTCCCAAACAGACACTGCAGAGATCAGCGCATTAAAACACAAGTGTATGTTTTACAAGTGAATTCCTCTACATTGATAACTTACAAAAATTAATGTATTAAATACATTTTGACAAGTCGTAAATGACATGAAACACGATAGAATCCCTCCTGCTTACTTCTCCGGTGAGCAGTTTGAGCAGAGTGGACTTGCCAGCTCCGTTGGGCCCCACAAGGGCCACTCGAGAGTCCAGATCAATCCCGAACTCCAGGTTCTTGTATATATGGGGCTACAGCATTTTAAAACAGCAAAAGAAAAGACTATTTAGAAAAAGAAAAGAGGGGGGGGGTAAAGTTGATTTACATCTATAAACAAACTAGTAAAAGTTGAGGTGATGTTGAAGGTTTACTCACAGTGTCATCAGAGTATTTGAAGCTGACATTCTGGACCATGATGACAGGAGGGGGGATCTTCCCACAGGGAGGAAAAACAAATGACAGCGTCTAGGGAAAAGATAAAGAACCAAACTTTAGATAAGATTACAATTGGAAAGTCTAAGAAATCCATCCCCAATCTGTCTCATGAGAACATTTTGAAACAATGGTGTGTGTGCTTGTGTGTACACAGAGTTTGCTGCTTAGATCAGATAAACGCTTCGGTCTAGTTTTTGTCAACGCACCCCTGTACTCAGAACATACTGTTTGACAGGAGCACTACAATTCGGCCTTTTGTTCACATCATTTCAAAGCAGCAGTCCAACAGAGCCCCGAAAGAAAATCAAGCCAAATGCTTATTACACTGTTTACTAGTATAACTGGTCCCATATTGCAATGTGTTGTGTCACCGCAAAAAAAAAATTATGAACGGGAAACATCTTACCTTGTCATTTACAACTTTCTCAGTCAGGCCTGAAGCCACCATCTTCTGCAGGGTTTTCTCTTTACTCTGGGCTTGGCGGGCCAGCTTGGCTGAGCCGTGACCAAACCTGGCTATGTAGTTCTGGGGACAAAAAAAGTTGGTCAAATAACGCTGAGAAGATGTCAATTAAAGTTACTTCTTTTCATGGGTTCAGAGGTTCGTCACTACCTTCATGTGTGCTATCTGGTCCTGTTCCCAGTTGAACCTCTTCATCTGGTTCTCCTCCAGCTCCTCCCTGGTCTTGATGTACTGGTCATAGTTTCCCTGGAACAAAGCCATGACCTTACTTCACACAGCTCAATGTGTCTAGATGAACTTGGTGGTTTACACAAGTTAAACAGACCAGACAGGTTATGTCAAGAACTCTGGTTTAAATGGACCCAATTCAAATATCCCAAAAAATAGCACCAACTGTGCTGGCTCAATAGTTGCTCTTACTGTGTAGTATTTCAGCTTGCGTTGGTGCAAGTGAATGATGTTGGTGCAAACACCGTTGAGGAAATCTTGGGAGTGGGATATAAGGACAAGAATGCGCTTGAACCTGTTGAACACAAGTTAGCATAAAGTTTAGTCCATATAAGAGAGGAGCTAAAAAATAGGTACTTAGCCTATAGTGAAAATACAGTATGGTATAACTGCAAAGGAACTTTTCTGGCATATATAGGCCACAAACATGACTCCAGAATGTGTTAGCCTTCACAGTAGTAACCACTCAAACTTAAAGAACAAATCCTGATGCAATGAGACAGAATCCCATTGGTGGCAGTCTTGGCACACACACTTACTGACTAAGCTCCTCCTCCAGCCACACGCAGGCGTCCAGATCCAGGTGGTTCGTGGGCTCATCCAACAGCAACATGAACGGCTTGAGGAACAAGGCTCTGCAGACGAGGATGACATTGGTATATGATCCCGTCTAACAATAGGTAGCAGATCCAGTCTTAATCTTCTTACGATTCCTTACAAGAACTAAATGTTCACTTAGAAACACCGAGTAGCCCTTCCTTCAATAGCAACTAGAAGGATATAAAAATTAACCAAACTGCGTGGATCAGAAAAACGCTTCGGTCCATTTTTGTCACCGCACCCTTGCACTGTGAACACACTGCTCGGCACTGGCGCTATCATTCGGCCTTTCGTTACATCATTTCCAGGCAGGTCTATCCAGCCAAGACACTTATACAGGCCTTATAAAGCCTTTGTTCCAAGGGGTAGCTCACACCAACCTGGCCAGGGCGACACGCATCCGCCAGCCTCCGCTGAAGTCCTTGAGCTTCTTATTCTGCATGGTGCCGGTAAAGCCCAGGCCGTGGAGGATCCTGGATGCCCGCACCTCTGCCTTGTCTGCATCCAGCTCCTCCAGGCGCTCGTAGAGCTCCATCAGCTTCTCACACTCGGCTGAAAGGCATAGTGGATATACATTGAAGGCGGGTAAGGGACGAAAATTAGACAGCCAACATTGGTGAAGGAAGGTAAATTATTAAATAAACTTGAAGGACAATTGAAGCACACTTCCTTGTTATCCTTTTGACCCCATTTCTGTGTGTTGTTCCCTTGTCCAGACGTGACACCATGAAAGGTTTGGCATGATGTGCCTATCTGAACATGGAAGCTAGTTTACCACGCCTAGGAAGGGAGGCTGCCACAGTGAACACAGTTCCCATGGTAACGTGGAATACAACCACCGAATAAGACCTCCCATACGCATCTGACCACTGAAGGGCTCTTGGCACCTTATTGATCGTGTTCCAACCCATCTACGACTATTAAACGTGCACCTTCCATTTTGTTTGTAGAAAAGAATATGACTAAAAAGGTCAACCGTGTTAAGGCCAGACGATGACGTGGCCACTCACAGTCTTCTGCGGCCAGTCGCTCGGCCTCCTTCTCCAGCTGAATCCTCTCCTGGTCCACCTCCATCACACACTGCAGGGCTGTCTTTTCGCTGGGTGCCATCTCACGAGTCAAGTGGTAGATGTCTATGTGCTCTGGGATGGGGATCTCTCTGTGACCAATGGCGCACAGCAGCATTGACTTTCCTGCCAGGGAAAAAATACTTAGTTCTATGAAGGCCAATTAAAATAAAATAAAATCTGTGTCCCACAGAGAATAAAATATAAATAATATGGTTACATATTTAGATGAACACGTTTCTCCATGTTGAAGAACATGCGCTCACCATGTTGGTCCTTAAGGAACCAAACGTTTCTCACCTGTGCCGTTGAGGCCGATAAGACCGTAGCGTCGGCCAGAGTTGAGCTCCAGGCTGGTGTCTGTGAGAAGCTCCTGGCCGTGGAAGGTCAGGGACAGGCTTGCAACGTGCACATCGGTGCTGTTGGGGTGGGACGCCAGGACCCCGGTCACTGCCCGTGCCTCAGTCTTCTGCAGCTCAAACTCATCCAGCTCCTTGGTCAAGCTATCCACACCTACGGCAGCAAGGTTTACAAAGACATGCCATCAAATTAACTTAATTTGAACTGGAAATACTCTAGAGTCCATGAAACATAGGTTGTGATTTTGTGAATAACTAGTTCTTTGGTAACTTGTTACGGTCATGTGGGACAAAATCCCTACAACGTATTGTCCGTAATAAACCCCCATTCTGATTCTGATTCCACACTTACCGTTCGTTTCAGCACCATCCCCATCTCCGTTTTCAAGCCCGTCTTCTGGTCTCTCGCCCTCTTCGTTCTCGTCCGTCTTCTTGGTCCTCATGCGGGCTTTAGCGGCTTCCTTCTTCTTTGCCGCCTTCTTCTTGGCCAGGTCAGATGGCATGGCTGCTACAGACTTCAGGCAGAGTTTGAGATCTGAAGACAGCGAGCTGACAACAGCAATGGAAACAGTGACCTCAGGATTAGAATGGGGGCCCGTTTAAGGTAGCCTAAAATGTGTGATGTCCCCTTTACATACATCAGCCCCACAACGATGCAATCGTACTTTTATCATTATTATATGCTGCTTACAGTCACTGACGGACCAGTTACACGTAACTAGAATTTTATTGCCGTGTTTGCAAATGCGTTCGTCCCAAACCGAGAATCAGAGGGATAGAAGGATTAAAGTAATAACTTCAATAATTCCCTTGGGAATTGGGATTGTGGTAATGACATCAATGCATTCGTAAACTACATTTGGAAGTCATTCAAAGGCCATCCCTCTTTTTTCGCATTGAAAAGTTATTCTGGTGATTGGTTAAGTCGCAATGGATCTAGCTAGACCGTAGTATGGTTTTATTGCACAATACCGGCTTTTCAGTTGCCGCTAGCCTGCTGCTACATCGTCATGGCCCGCTACCGCGGTAGGCCACCATCACGTGTTCCTAATGTACACCGGTGTAGGAAAACTAGTATTAATCAGATTTGATACTGGGTGTTTATAAGTACCATGGGTATTGCGGGAAAAAAGTGCCGGTTTATCATTTACACTGTCCGGCAGCGTTGACAGGGAATTACATTCAGTTACAAGTGACACCGGGCCTTGTGATGAGAGGGGAAAAAAGGCCCCTATCTTGCTAACAAGCCATCGTCGGTGTGAGTTCAGCTAGAAAGAGCTGTGGTGACACACGCGTTAAAGAACAAGACAGCTGGCTTTAACATGTCTAGCCAAATGTATTTGATGTGGTTATTTGCCCCCTAAAATAATCATTGAAAACATAAATTTTCTAAGATGGACTTGTTGTAAAGTTAGATAAAAAACACCAGCCCGCGGGAATTAACCATTCTTAGCTTGCTACAGGATGTAGCCACTCGTGGTGCTTCTCTAACCGCTTTGTCTATTCAAAAGCTATTTAGTTAGCCAAAGCGTTAGCCTACCAATGTTAGCAAGGTAACTAACCTTCCACCCCCATACAAAAGACACGGTTAAAACTACCCACGCTACATTTTCTATTAGTATCATCAAGGTTGAGATAAACTCAACAGTTTTGTGTGAACACGGTGAAAAAAATACTTGTTCTTACCGCTCTCTTGTTCCTCTTTGCCGGGCGTCCAACGATGTTAGATTGCTGGAGGCTTAAGAATTCGTTTAGTGCTCGCGTGTCTCCGATACCGGCTCACTGGCCAATGAATGGCCGAGTTGTTCTTCTGGCTCCACCCCTCTTCAACACTGTAATGTAGTTACGTCAAACGCGCCAGCAGATTCCAGTGCATTTTTTTATCAGCATATAAAAAATACACTTTCCAGAGATAATTTCTCGGAACATTAGCATTTGGGAAGAAATTGAAACGAGAATTTGAACAGATGAAGTGCGACAAAGAACCAATAGTTTCCATTTCTTTTTTTTTATGGATCAAGGTCCTTTCTGGGACAAAAAATGTGGATAAATACACAACATGCATGGTAAAATAAACATAAATAAATACAAAGAAAGTCAAAATCATCAACATCTAATTGAGGGTCCTGGAAAGGATATATTACAGTGTTTTATTATAAATAGTTTACCAAAGTATTTAGTAAATTTCCAATTTTGACTATGGCAAGACAATAGATCTAGATTTTTCTTTGACTACAGTTTGTATTGAGTAAAAGTAATTTCACTGTGCAAATGTCAATGCCCAAACAACATAAAAACTGATTTACATACCATTTCATTTTGAAATAAGTAATCCATTAATAAGAGTCAATGAAACTAGAGGAGGCAGTGCATACTCAATAAAGACAGTGCATTCCAAACTGGAAAGTTAAACTTCCCACTGAAATCTGTTGTACCTTAATTCAGCAAATATGTGTATTCAACATTTCACGAGATATTTCATTCTCAGTACTGGTCATGTGTATTTATTAACCACATAACACTATATATAGTTTAAACAGTCTTTCATGAAACCTTGTGGACCTTTTTTACGTTCTCCAAGATATACTATAGATCAGGGGTCACCAACACAGTGCCTGCAGGCACTAGACAGCCCCCACGGACCACATGTCGCCCGCAGGCTTGTTCTTATAATAGCCACAATTCACTAGTGGGCTGCATCTTGAATTACATTTTATTCTTGTTGCTATTATTTTTTAACCACTCTTGCATTTCTATAGATTCAAAAATAACAATGCAATGTTTAAAAAATATCTTAATTATACATGAAGTTTAGATTAATTTGTTTTTCTTCAGTTTTTCAGTAGCTCTCAGTTTCCGAAAATGTGGTGACCCCTGCTATAGATGATATATATCATCTATATATATCTAGATATATATATATCTAGATATATATATAGGGATATTGACTAGAGAACCAAGCATCTTCTGCTTACCATTGTCTTAAGGATAATGTAACAACTTATTATATTTTATGATGCTCAAAATGTCCAGTAACACAGCCTACTGTTTACACACTTCTATACTAAAATTGTTACAGCAACATGCAGTATTTACTAGTTCTTATTGGCCTAGTCATATCCTTGTTGCATTTGATGTAGTATCAATAATTTGGCATCACAATGTGGGCATAATCTTTATATGTGACTTCCTCTTTAGACATATGAGTTCAGTATCTTTGGAATTTAAGAGTGACTACGCCTTGGCTGTACAAGACGCCATCTTACATATACGACACAGTATATACAAATAATGTATAAAGCTTTTGCCATACAGCACATGTTACAGCAAACCTGTTCTGGTGTACATTCTATAAAACAGTCCATACAGTACCATTTCAATGCAAAACAGCAAGGGGTGGATTATCAGTCTTGACACATTAATTTCTATGAAACAAATATTGATCATGAAATGTAAAAATACATTCTGCATGATACTGACTGTTTGGATGGAGTATAACAAGCATAAGGTCAAGGAAGCACTTCAGTGGGGATGACTGGAGATGGCCCAATAGAAATACTCAACTGACATTCATTACTTAATTAGACATAACAATGTTTGTGATTCTATCAGGCATTCATTTTCAGACACTCTTCCTTAATTTATTGGGGACATTTGTATACCTTCCCATTTAGTGAGTGAAAGTCCCCATTATTGGAGATCAATTGAATAATTGTCTTCTATTGCTTGAAAACGATGTTCAGTGCTTCCTGAAATAACATTTTTTTTGCTTGATGTTGAGGTTTGACGTGGAGATGGACTCAGATGTTATAACAGGAGTTTTATAGCCTAATGGATGTTGCAGCATACTTATTTTAGTCACTTCCAATGAGCCTCCCAAGGTCATCAAGAACAGGACATGATGACCTCTCAATGAGGCCGTATTAGAAGTTGAAGTGTAGTCAGTGACTGCATATGGGTTTTACGTCCCTGCTTCCTCACATCACAGCTTTAGGTGTTACGTACAGATAAGGCCTGATCCAGCTCTTGTCTGCGTTGTTGAATCTGTCGGTACAAAAAAATGTCACTGAAAAAAACCTAAGCTATGCAGTAGACCTTTCATACCATGACATATTATGAACAGGGCAAAGACCACCATTAAAGGCAAGGCCTCAATGAGCCGTACTAGTCATTTGCACATTCATCAGAAGCCAAAATAAGCAATGGGGCTCCATAGACACCACTGTTATTTAAAATTCCTTCTGGTATGGCCCACACTAGAGACCGCAGTTTCGAGGTGCTCACATTAAATGCGAAAACACTGTGAATCCAGAAAATCCTTACAAGCAGAAGGTCATGGGTGTCCTCAGCACTGACTCCTTAATAGCTTTGAGGTATTTCATCAAGGAGCGTAAGCGCATAATGTTGGTGACTTAAAGTACATGGCCAATTTTGTTGTTGTCCTCCAGGCTACTTTATGTAACCTAATTTACCTACAGTAGTTTTTAAAACCGACCAGAAAGAGAGTGGTTGTAGAGTAGACACTCGGTAGCATACAAATATTTGTAGTCAATTATGAAAACCTTGGGAAAAGTAGTACATTAATGAATTATGTAGTACATTAATTAATTATGTGTGATTTTAATTACTTTTAATGTTTAACCTTCAAGTCAGACCCTAAAACTTAAAATAATCTCCCTGAGGCACTGCTGTGAACACTGTACAATAACTGACTCCCCCCCACACACATTTACATAAGTGTGAATTTACCTTGCAGTAGAAGTAACGACTGACAGCCTCTTGAGACCAGGGTTGGTCGTAGAATTCTGCCCTTCTCTCCTCCTCAGGGTTCCCCATCACATCGGTCATCAACTGATTCCAGAGACAATAGTAACAGCAGTCATACATTTGCATTGATCTAGTTTAGCTTGTATTGTGTCGCTGTAAGACCGTTTTAGCAGATACCTGCATAATCCAAACCCTTTGTCCCTAGTCACTTAGACATTCGTCTGGGACGGTCGTTCATTAACACCAAAAATACTGTGATACCGTGAAAATCACACCTTGAGAAGTGATCTCTACAGCTGAAGAGGAAGGTGAACTGAGGAAGACTCCTAAATGATCATGAAAAGTTGTGTTTGTGTGAATCTTGTTCAAAACAGGCTTGATATTTGACTCACTGCAGCTGCTGAGTAAGCTGGTGAGAGTCCAATTTTAATTTGTAAACTATCTTTCTTTATAAACAATCTTTCTTCCATATATTATGTGTCCCTATTGTTAAATGGCAGGAAAAAGCAAAACCATTCATCTAGAATAGGAAGATCTATCTAGTTAAATCTCGACTTTTTATAATGCAATTCATTGGAATGTTCTGGTGAAGTGTTGCACTGTATTCTTAAGTAAGGTTGAGCAAAGTGATACACGGGTATAGTAGCTGGTAGATGTCTGCACCTTCAGGTCTCTGTTCTGGGAGCAGAGCCAGTCCTGGATGTAGCCTTTGGGATCTTTGGAGAAGCTGAGCATGAAGTCCCTCTGGATCTTCAGCTGGTTAATGGACTCTATGGTTTCATGGATCTGAGGAAAGAACATGAATACCATACGTGTGAAGGGCTGATTCAAAATTTTCTGGCTCTGACATGTCTCACAATGGCCTGGTCACAAAATATGGCTGAAATACAGATTTCTAATATCTAGTCATTCATATTCCAATCCAATTATTATTCCAGTGAATAGTGAGTGACCTTGACTAAAATGCAGTGGTTAACTTTTGTTACAGTATGACAGTATGGAAAACATTTTAAGCTAACCTTGTTGTCCAGTGATGCAATCTCCTGCTGATTGGCTGTGGAGAGCAGGAAACCACTCATCTGGCTCTTTAAGGGGTCCTCCACCTCCACATCTATGTCATAGCACGCAGTCTTCTTCTGGTCATTAGGGTCAACACTGATAAAAACATAGACCTTTGTTTATGAGATGTAGAAGTGGAGCTGTAGTGTTAAACACTCCCTGCGTGTCGTTTATAAGCCCTCCCCTCAATGGTTGTCACCCCTGCTTTCAGCTCCTGCTTTCTGTGCTGTTATCCCCCATTTTTCCTTCTCTCATTCAACCTGTCTAAGAAACAAAACATACAAGATATAAGTATTCACTGCCCAATGTCCCGGAAGAACAAACTAAGCTAATTAAGCTTAACTAACCTTTGCTAAATTGATGGTTTAATGCGGAATACCAGATTTACTTGAACCTCAAAGCCTCAAAGCTGTGCCAAGTGATCTTATTTATTTTCATAAACTATGGTCCTGTGGAAATATACTTTCACAGAAGTAATTTAAATGATCTGAAAGATATTCAAGAGCTTCTTTTTGCATGTTTGCCCTCAAGTACTATGTTGTGCAACAAACTATAACTGAGGGCTTATTAAGGAAATATTGTACCTGATTACATGGTTGATGACAATGGGGTCCGGAGGAAGCAGCATGTTAGTCAGACGCTGAGGAATCTCGGAAAACTTTAGACGTTGACAGTCAAAGATCTATGGGAGAGAGAATGCCCCATAAAGCATGTGCATTCACAAACACACTCAAAACATACTGTCCTGTATACAATTTCTCACAGACAAGACAATCCTACATGTAACAACATTTCTATTTAAGAGCACACATGGCAATGCTGAGAAATCCAAAAATCAACGCGTAGGATGACTAACAAAAAACAAAACGCTATTTCTTTAAAACATTTTGAGGGAGTACCTGTTGGAGGTACTTGTCACAGTTAATGTACTCTTTCTCATGGGAGTCCTGTAGTTTATTGGTCTTGACGTACTGCCAGAGAGCCTGGATGATACAGGAGCGGGTCTGGGTATGAATACCCAGCAGACGAGCCAGCCGAGGGTCCAGCTTAAACTGAGGAGGCTGAAGGGGAAAAGAGGGGGCATCGGAAACAGGGGGTGGGTGGAAATAGGCTCAGTTTAGCATGACAAACTATAGTGTGTATCAACTGGACAGGAACCCATTATTTTATCTGTAAATGCACTCTAACACAATGTTAACAGATTATCTGATGATATTCACACAGGTATGTTGAGGGGGTAAAAGCTAAGGTTGCTAGTAAAATATACTTTTCTATTCATGAATTTTGATTTGGAATTGAACTCAAATCTCATAGGAATGTGTTTTTTTAATACTAGATTGACTTGGTCTGTGCTATTCTAGAGCATTAGATTGCTATGTCCCTCCACGCTCCTACCTGGTAGTCCAGCATTAGCAGCAGGGTGCAGCGCACACTAACGTCCCCTGGTCTCTTCACCTGGAATCCGTCTGTCTCCTGCGTGGTGGGGGTCCTATGCCACTGTAAGGTGAGGCATAGCATTTCCAACCAACTCAATACAAATGTAAATGTTTGTTTTTGTAGTATGTGTGTATCCTCACCTCCACAAGGTGGTTGTCAGGACCGTACAGGTCCTTGTCTAATTCTATCACCAGGCTTTTGAAGAACGATGAGAATTTCCTCTTTAGCTTTCCTGGCTTGATTGTAAGAGGACATCGAGTTAGGCACACTGCATATTCCAATTCAGTTTATTCAATATTCAGAGTACAGTAAATGTATACAGACAATACGATTAGTTTACTTCGCAAACTCGAAAGTCTGCAGGAACAAGATACTCACATCTTCAAGGAGTTTGCCTTCTACCCTCAGCTCCCAGGATGCAATGCTGCCATCAGAGTCATCTGGTTCTGGCTTGGCAGGGTTGAAAGTGTTGGATATATACAATCTCAACTTTCTTTTTTGCTGTTAACATGGATATATGAATCAGTTATTGTACGTTATTTAATTGTATATTAACAGTAACACTTTCCCTTTGCTGTGCCACAAGATGCAATGGCACTGCAGAGCATTTACATTGCTTAATTAAATGCTTGTTGTATGATCTTACATTAACAATATTGTGTTCTTTTCCAAAAAAAAAACATCATAAAGGTTTACAAATAGGCTCAGAATGTTACATACACAACTATAACACATTTGATATCAAGTTCAAATATAATAATCTATCTGCTTAGTTTTTGGTAATTGTAATTTATAGCACAATTGGTCTATTGAGAGTAGCCTACCTTACAGAACTGCAGTTAGGGTCACATGGTCTTTTACCCTTTTGACTTTTCTAGAATGATCCAACATTGGTATTTACATCAGTACCTTCATTGGTCTCTTAATTGCTTCCTGGATGTCAACCCTCTTTCTCATAATGGTTTGGTCCAGTTTCCTCTCAAATGCCAGCAAGTCCATGTAGGCCTGTGATTCTGGGACCAGCTCCCGGATCTAAATACAGGTGATTTGATAAGTGGGTTTGAAGGTGAAAATATATTTGAATGCACTATTGTGAAACCCTTTTATGACAGTAAGCCAGAAGATACTTTTAAATCCACCAAAAGTAAGCAGAATGTTTTTGCATGGCTAATTAGCTCACATATCTGCTCAGTCTAAAGAAATTCTGAACTTCTTGATATTTCTAAATGAGAGTGGTATTGACATTGAAGAACCAACACACTGAAACAGACTTTTTAATCAATTTGATGACCAATATAATTGATAAATGACTGGATGTTTCCATTATTACGACTGATGTCTATGTATGTTACAGGTGGAGGAACTTCTCCCACCCATGTACAGGGTTGATAAGGATCTAATATGGAACTGGAACTTATGTGACACAATGTGCTTCTTGCTTTTGGTCTTGGACCTTGAAGCAGGTTTGTGAGCCTGATTTCAAGACCAGTGCCAATATACCACCCATTGTAACATTAAACGCATAAAACCTGCTTTACGCTCTCAAATATTCAGCACACTCCTCCCCATACAATCCCCTGTTAACTGGTACACAAATAAACAAAATATGCAGACAAATAACAACCACTTACCCTCTGTGGAAGAATCTTATCAGCCATTTTTCTTTTCTTGGCACTGAGAAGTAGGTTGGGGAGAGAGACAGAGAGAGATGGAGACAGAAAGAGAGGGTATATAAATATAACATGTTTCTATGGTGACTGTACTCCAGTCCACGGGCTACCTACTTAATGAAGGCCCAACAGTTGTTCCCAGCTGTACCGTATGTGTGGGTATGTGTTTCTAAGGATATAGATTCATTCAAGATTAAAGAGAAGGAAATTGAGCTGTTCCATTCTGAGGGGTGAGGCTGTGTGTATGTGTGAGTGTTAATATACCACCATGAGGGACTGAAAAAGAGCCAATGTAGTCTCCTTTCTACATATGCATGTGTATGTGAATGTACTGTGAGTGTATCGATAAATCATAATACAGCTGGAACAGGAAGTGGCTTCATCTACCCACAACAATAAACTTTCCCATGGTCCTCTGTGACCACCAGAAATCACACAGCTCTGTGGGGGGGTTCTGTCTCAAGAGATGATATCAGTGCGGGAAAACAAGTTCTAACTGAAGACTGACAGACGGTTGTTTAAGAATTTATGAGGAACTGAACACTGGGAATTCTGGCTTTTACTTTTTGGAGTGCAGAATACATCTACATTAGGAAGGATTACCACGATTGATGTCGATGTAAACTTGGCAAAGAAAGTCAAACACTTGAAGATAACAGAGACTGACAAACAGGGTTCTAGTCAGCAAAAAAGAAAAGAAAAAGAAGAACACTTTCCATGAAGTCGCAGCATCCTGTATGAGGACATGTGTGCTCATGCTAAAAACATGTGCCTGTCATGTCATGCTAATGCCAACACTTGCATGTCTGAGAGGTGATTGGTCAAAGGAGAAACCCAGACCCAGGGATTTCTATCCAGCACAAGAACAATCATGCTCTGCAGAGTTTGGCATGCATCTAAAAGATCATGGATTTCAACTCGTACCTATCAAATATGTATCAAAGGTATGTATTCACAAGTATCATCGCTAAAAAACTTTCTTGGAAACATACATGCCACAAACATGAATATCCAATAGATCAGGGGAGAATATGGGAGGGATTTCTGGAATAACTTAAATTTATGTTGGGCTGGCTAAATAAATTGATTCAGTGCAAGCTGTCAAAAACCAACATGCATCAAAAGAGACTGCCTACTTGGATCCAAGTGAGGAATCTGATTGGACCTCCCTGATATCCATCTGCCTCGCAGCAATGTCATTGGCTCCAGGAATTCCCATTGGCTTCCTATGGGTTGATTTTTTCTATATTAGATGGCAATGTGACAGAAGATGTGTGTGTGTGTGTGTTTGTATGATGCTGTGTGCCATTTAGTGTGTGTGTTCATTTGTGTGTGGAGTGTTACTACTGTTCTGTTTTTCTAATTATGTGAATCTATTTAAGTGTGATTTACGATGAGAGACAACCCACCACAGTTTTCTCTACAAGCACTGAGGCTGAAGTTCACGCTGAGCACAGAAGCTCAAGTTTCCAGTGAGTTAAATGGGCACCACAGTAGCATGTTCTCATCACAAGCAGCTAATTTAATCTCAGCAGCCTTCAGACACCACTGAATACACTGCTAGGATTAGAAACTACCTCAAAGAAACATGAATGACCATGATGGTCAGATGGGGGGTCAGATGGCTCAATGGTTAAGGCGTTGGCCTCATGATCGGAAGGTTGTGAGATCGAGCCCCTGCTGTGGTTATGTGACATCAGGACACGGTGGACCTAAAATCTTTCATCACTGAATGCTACTTTAGGAAGAAGGTGTCTGAACGCCTTTCCAAGGAGCCAAACTGTCAAGACGCACATGAATTCAACACGAATGTAACAAGAACACGGAAACATTCATACACACACACAAATGTTCTTACTGGACAATACACTGCATATATATATATATTATGCTTTTGAAACGTACTTCCTGGATCTGCTTTGGACTGCTTGCTGCTGTTGAACCTGTTGTGAGTTTGGGGGCCGCTTTCTTATGGGCTCCATAGTGGGAGTGGGCATCCCTGGACGTATCAATGGTGCCCCACCATAAGGAGGTCCTGGGGGGCCTAAGGTAGTCCCCTGATGAGGCATCCGTGGTCCCGATGGGATTCCTGGGCGCTGTATGTGGAAGAGAGATGAGAATGTGTCTGTTAGCGGTCAAATAGGATAGAGTTATTTTGTATATTTGAAGACATTTGAGGGCTACATAGTTCTGTTTCATTCACAGTGTGTTCATCAGTGTACCAAAGTCTGTCCTGGCTTATACTTGAAATTGGGCTAACTGTCGTTTCACTGTCAGTTCAGACACCTGTGCCTGTCTGTACAGTATCTGACAGCTGCAGTGCACTCACACATTCACACTGGCTAGTGCACATTTGAGACATACTATTAAAGTGACCTGATGCATGCTTATAAGAATCAAGCTTGCAGAATTTGTGCCCATTATAAAACCGTAATACTGGCACTGTGTTTATTTTCTGAACATCTTACTAACATGTTCAATCCAATTGTGACTGTCCACTAGTTGGATGTGCTAAAAATATGAACAAATATGTGTGTTTTTCATGAGAACGTCCTCACATATGATACACCACTCTTTATAACTCAGGCAAAATAGAGCTATGGGTCTAAATGTGTCGGCCACTAGAGATGACAAGGTTTAAGAGGTGACATTACACCTGCGTCAGATACGACCTGGCCAAAAAAAACTGAAAATCATGTACATTCTAATATAATACTGTATATTATACAAGACCATTACTGTATAATTGTAAATGTATAGCTTCTGTACATAATCATTATGCTCCCTGGGAGGATTCACCTCACCCACCATTTTTTTACTTATTGTTATTGACCCCACCCCCTACCCCTGTGTACACTTTCTAATCTTTTACCTCACACCCTTACCCTTGTGTGCTTTGCGAGACTGTGTGCCGTTGATACAAAGGAGTTTCCCTCGGGATCAATAAAGTAATCTGAATCTGAATCTGAATCTGAATTCTCAGCACCGATGCAACATCAGCCATTTATAGGATACAATAAGGCCCAATGTTTGGGTATGTCTGCACTAGACAGTGCATAATGTTGGAACTTGTGTTGATAAAAGATTTAAATAACTTGTTACCAAGGATACAACTTTCACACAACAAGAACCGCAAACAAGGGATCAGTAAGAATTTCTATGTTGAAATGCATCTTTCCATCGACACTGTAGCGATGTCAAAATGAAAACCATCTCAGGTGCTAAATTTCACTTCTGTATGGAAGATGACAACCGTGAAGAGGAATTGAAATGTAGACAGAATAGACAGATGACAGCCAAGCCTGCTAACTAGAGCACACATCACATTTCCAACATTATTGTTAATATCTATTGACCTAATACTGACTTCTGAGAATCTCTGCTCTAGGTTTTAATGGTATGGCCTTCCCAAAGCCTCAAGTAGAATGCATATCGCACTACATAACATAAAGCACCAGACACTACCTTGTATATGCAATGTAATATTCTACATCCAGCACATGTAATAGTCAACAACACAGGACATGATCTCATCCATCCCAACCTTCAAATAATTTACATAATGGTAAAATACGTACATAAAGGAAGCCATTAGTCTTCATACAAACACACAATCAGTGTATTGCCCGCCCCTATAATATTTATGCAAACCTACCATATGCTTTTTTATTACAATACAATAATATAATGTGAAGAACAAAGAACTGTAGACATACAGTAAATACTGCCCGCTTGATTGAACATAACACAAGAACCTTGCGTGTTACAACAAGCCTGCTCAATAAGTGACAATATAAGTACATAATCATAATCCTCCCTGTGAGGATTCACCTCACCTACCGTTTTTTACTTATCGTTATTGCCCCCACCCCCCTATCCCTGTGTACACTTTCTAATCTTTTACCTCACACCCTTACCCTTGTGTGCTTGCGAGACTGTGTGCCGTTGATACAAAGGAGTTTCCCTCGGGATCAATAAAGTAATCTGAATCTGAATAAATAAATAATAAAATAAATAATCTAAATAATATTCTCTTATATATCACACATAACTGACCGATTTGGACAGTTTAATAAGAATGCTTAAACTCTAATGTTGGTAAACAGAAGCTGGGACTGCTTGACCTGGACTGAGAATTATACAAAACACACACACTGACCCATGCACATTACATGCAACTGTTTAATAGGTAATGAATGTTTTTTTTTATGTTGGCCATGGACAGCCATTCAGGATGGCGTCATTAAGTTAATTGTTATCTATGGTATTTAACACATAAATCCAGTTACACCATATAACATGAGCAACAGCAAAGCTTGAGAAGTCTGACATAGGGATCACACAGACGAGACTGGAGTCTGTTCAAATATGAATTTAAGTCCATTTCCAAATGTATTTTTCTACTGACATTCTAATTTGTGCTTAGGTCCCTTCAGTACTCATTTGAACATGATGCTAAGCTAAAGCCTGTAGCTAAGTGATCAAATGTATTAGCCAAAGCCTTCCACATGGTGTTTGGACACTTATGTTCTTAAATCTGCTTTGTTTAGCCCTCCCCAGAATACAATATTTATTAGTCCTCCTTTCCTCACATTCCTCTTCTTTCTCTCTCTCTACCCCACCCTCCTATCTCTTCCCTTCTTTTATAAATAAAGAAAAGGATAAATGCAAGATTCAGAGACTCAGATGTAGCCTATACATGGCTCCCCTTTTCCTGCCTGACACACACACACACACACACACACACACACACATACTGGAGCTCCCGCTCCAGTTCACGCATACACCACACACTCATTTTAATACCACACATTTACACACACACTGCTTTAGCAATGCACATGCACACACAGCCACACACATGCAAATATGCGCACGCACTCACCACTCCATGGACCAGGAACTCAAACAGTTTGCTCTTGGTGGCTTTCCGTGCCCCTCCAATGCTCTCCTCCATAGCCGTCTCTAAATCCCCCTTCCCCCCTTTTCTTTCCTCTCTTTTGTCTCCCCCTCTCCGTTCCTCCTCTCAACCTCCTCTCACACCCTCTTCTTCCTTCGCCGGTATCACTGTCACAACCTCTCTATCTAACCTTCCCTTCCACTCTCCTACCCATGGACTCTCTCCCTGCCTTTTTATATGTGTAGCCTTGTCGAATGCGCCTCCCTCTCTCTTTACACCACACACACACACACACACAAACACACACACGCTGGAGCTGTCTTCCAAGCCTGGAGTAGCGGAGAGGGGAGGGGAGCAGAGGGAAGGGGGGTCTGAAGGGGGTTCCTGTGGGCCAACTAGCACAACCCCCCACGAGAGAGCAGGCATGGATAGCTAATTCCATTTATAAACATAAAATACATAGACTCCATTGCTCCCTTTCAAACTTATTGATATGCATGTGTGAATTACAGAATTACGATACACAATGTATAAAACTGAAAATGCATCTCTAAGTGAAGATGAACGACTGTAGCAAGCATTGATCATCTACAATAATATATTCATTACATAACAAATATACTCAAAGCGTTGCTAGCATACCAACTATAGTCCAGTCAGCAGAAATCCTGGTGGTTCTAATGATAGACATGGAGAGATTTAGAAAGACAGCATGAGGCCCACCTGTAAAGTGATCTGTCACTGTTCAGGGCATGGGGGCAAACAGGTCCCTATCTGACAAGCTACTGTTCATTTAGGAAAAAATAGATAATTTGTCTAAAGAAACACACTCACAAACACCCACAGACTCTTAAACACCTCAAACATCCCTGTACTTTAAACAGCTACGGCTCTATCTATGTTTACATGGCACATCCACCATGAACCTTGAAAATACTTTATTAATACAGCAAGTCTTTCTGCATTAAGGATTCAATTAACATATCTGTCATGGGAGATATGTTTCTGAAGCCAGGCGGTGCCGGAGGATTGTGTGTGAGTGAAGCCAAGATGATCTGAAAAACTCAAGGGTGCCACAATAGGTGAAATGCAATGTACGATATCAGGGCAAAAGACTAGAAAATTGAATTGCAACCATAAGAGAAATAACCATACAGACAAAAATGAAATAAACCATAAGAATCCATTGCATTTTACAAACATGAATGAATTAATTGCAGAGTCATCCTGGAAGTCAAAGGCGCTCTAGGCTGCTGATATGGGTAACCACCCCCCCCACACACACACTTTGATAAAAGGCGTAAATAACTGATAATTTGGTGTGGGCTCACTAAGTATGAACGTATTATTTCTCTTCTTCACTTGTCGGATCAAGATCAGAGGCCTTATAATACATCTGAATTACCATATACAGTATATAGTAGCTATTCATGGCATGAAACCATTTGACTGTTAAGCCTTCAACCAAGACACAAGCACCTCCCTGTGGACAAAAACCAGCACTGCATTTTAAATATTGCCAACTAAGTAGAAACATGTCCACTCCATTTACTTGATAAATCAATTAGTTATAGGTGTGCATGAAAATGCACAGGAGGGGGAGGGAGTGAGGGGGGGGGTGTCCTCTGAGAGGATATAAATTATTCCTGAAGGAGGAACTGTTATAAACAATTACCTAGACTATTCCTAAGTGGGCCTACCTAAATGTACAGCACAAGCTTGTGGATCCATTTCCAAAAATTACTTCGGTTATCACATTTCTGTTCTTTGTAATAAAGTCTGCAAACCTTAAAGTCAACCACAAAACGTAATTTCGCACAACAAAGATAAACATAATTGTACTCAGCTTTCACTTTCCGTAGAATAAAGAGGAGAAAATGGTACTTCGCTCCTCAGGTGTCTAAAAAGTGTCGGAAACCGTAAATCATACTAGTCTCTATAACATGAATAAGCTACAAGGAAACGTGTTTGGTGAGGATATATGGTTTCCCTTCAGACTGGTAGAGGCTAAAGATAACCACCCTACAACACACTCATGAAACTCATTTGTCTGATGCGCATATCTGGATGGCCGTGGACAGGTGGGCGGCAGTGAGGTCCATCACGAATGGAGCACTATGGAGATCCGCATTAAAAATGACCGAGGCTGTAAGAGTCTAGCCAAGAGAAACACGAGTCTGTGACGAAGGCAGCTACTGAAAGTATATCATACCTTTCTTTCCATTCTTGCCGAGGAGACTAACTCAAACCTTGGAAAATTAAGCGTAGCGATTATCCTCCAGTCCACAGCGCGTCTTGTCGTTTCTCAAATATCTTTTCTCCACCAGTCCTCTTGTGTTGGTGGCGAACAGTTAGCAGGTATGGTGGCTCGATATGGGCCGGAACGTGGAACATGAACAGGGGCAGATGATGCTTAGTGCGGCAGAAACAATAGCGCAGGCGCGGCCACGACCCGATTCTGATCAATTCAGAGGCAGATTTTGTAGGGGGTGTCGTAAAATGGCCTAAGGAAAACTGCTACCTTATTTTACAACAATAAATGGAAAAGGTTAACGTTTGTCCACGTTACACTACAGTGAACCAATATTATGTTGATTTTAAGGTGAAATACGGAAGGTTTCATATACTTTTTCATGGTACCTAGATTTTTTGACTGAATCAAAAGTCTAATTTGTGAGAATATTTTAGACTGAATCTATGTATATACTAAAGTGAATAGATTATCAGCTTCATGCGGTCTGTATCTGGGTTTTACATTTTTCTGACTGGGCGTAACAAATTTAGTGTAAAAACTTACTCAGTTTACCCTTTTTTTGAATAAAGCATGCAAAACAGCAATTAAATAGAAGAATTATTTAATATATTTTTTTTCTCCTTCAAAAGCTATATTTTACACAATGATGCTTGAAGTCCCAATATACATACATCACAACAGCAGATCAACCCCCCTGGTGCTGCAGACAGACTCAGACCAACAGACAGACAATCTGGGTTCTGGCCAAGTCAAAGTCCCATCTAAGTACACAGGGTAGCCCCACCGTAAACAGACCCTCGTCTACAGAACACGACAAGAAAGGATAGGCACAATGAGTCTCTCTATACATTAAAAGACTTTGAGCAAAAAATAATCTATCAGAGCACATATCCATCAGCGTGACACAGTTTTTATTGAATGTGATGATTAGTAAATTAGTAAAAGTAAGACCAAAATCTGTATGCTTCTTTTAACAGCGGATTATGACCATGTCTGACATGACAGCCTCCTTTCCACTGTAACGGTCATCCAGAGGTGGACTTGAGATTCATGGGATCAAAAAGTCTGGGTCTTTGCCTATGGGGAAGTGATAAGGAACAAGGCTAAAGGGTGCATCTTAATAGTTCAAGTGGCTTCCCCTCTTCATATGCACTGAATCTAAAATGAAGGAGACTGACAGCAGTTTGGCGGATCTCATTACATCTACTTTCACCTATCCATTTCTTGGAGATAAAGCACACAAGACGACTCAATGGGAGGAACCCCCTCTAGCCTTCTCTTCCTGATTCAAGCCTAAATTCTAGCAGTCCAGAGTGCAGCCGAGCCAAAAAGGGCCCCCTCTCAGCGACGGTACACTCCAAATGCCACAAAGCTAAAAAAGATGGTGATTCCCACTAGCGAGGCGGTAGCAGGTGCGGTGAAGAACTGCCGGTACTGGATCTGGAAGTACCAGAGTACAGAGAGCATGAGCACGAAGAGCGGCACCATCAGGCTGCCCACATTAAGCGCTACGTGGACCTGGTCAGCAGCCCTGGCGCCTGCTGGCGCTGCCCTTGTGGCATGCTGCGAGATGTGGCAGTGGAGAACACAGTTGTCAGCCAGGTTGAGGGAGGCCAAAGTCTGGCCGTCATCCTGCAAAAGTTGACCCTGGTAAATCAGGCGCACCTGGTGCTCCTGGCCAGTAAAGTAGGTTCTAGAGTTGGGGAGAAGTGAGAAAAGTTAAATGTCAAACAAGGTTGAAGTTTTCAAGGGTAACAGACTACTGTTGTAGGTTGTTAATGACAAGCTTTTGGAAGAGTATCATTTAATAGGGAATGGGCCCCGCATGTTGCTCAAATAACTCCACTTACTGTCTGTTAATATAGCATTATGGCCTTGAGTCAATACGTACACCAAACCTCATCTGAATAGGGGGAACATGTTTTGTATGGCTGAAAGTGATCTCAGTAATCCTCAATCCCAATTGGCCATGCTAGCATATCTGTTAAATGGAATTAACCAATGACCATGATGGCCCCATGACCTTAATCTTCAAATCTAGGTGCATTACTTTGTCTCACACTGGGGGGAATTGTTGCCCTGAGTTATCTACGATCTCAAGATTAAAGTGAGATAATACACTGTTATATAACTAAAATCCCTGTATTGAAAACTCCATGCTTTATTACAGGCCAATAAACTTTTCAATTGTCTGAACTTTACAACCTTTTAATGTAGCCAATTGTATCATCTGGCTTGACCTGGGCAGTCCTCTCTGTGTCATTGAGGAACTTCAGGCGTAGAACCATGTTTCTCTCCGTGCCATTGGCTGGATCACCGTCAGGTAAGGAGTTGGCACTTGAGGTACTGTCCAGCGAAGGGGAGGAAGAGGATGTGGTAGGGGAAGGGGAGGGTCCAGCACCAGTCTGGGTCCCTCCAGCCCCCTCTCTGTGTCTCAATCCATCTCTCCCAAAACCAGCTCCATCACCTTCGTTAGGGTCCCCCCTGTCTTCAGAACCTTCAGCCCCTACTTCTCCCACAGGGGTCCTGTCCTCTTGGCTACACGCCTCTCCTTGTGGCTCTTCCTTCCCCTCTTCCCCTAAAGGAGGGGATAAAGTGTCCAAAGTTGTGGCGGTCGGTGGCGGCTCCAGGCCATCACCATCAGTTAAATTTCTGGGGGCAGAGTGTTGATCCGGCAAGGGGGCATTTCGTTGGAGATGGATAGAAGCAGCTATAGCAGCAGAGGCAGAGGAAGGGGGGATGTTGAAGAGGTGCTCGGGGGGCTCGGTAGTGTGAGTTGAGGCCCAGGCCAGCACCAGTACTAGCAGCAGGAGGACAGCTCCAAAGAGCAGGGTGACCTCATCCCCCACCCCCTCAATGAGTGCCATGGCCCCAGGGGGGGGCGCAAATCTCACGCTAAGGCAAGTTAAGGGTAGGCACCTGGAGCAGAGGAGACCAAGGAGTTAGGTTGTTGAATAAAGCAAACTTAAACATATGAACAATAATACTGTGACTAATACAGAAGTCAACGTAACTGGTTTCCTAGGATGTTTTCGCTACGAGTAGATATTGTGTCATTCCAAGGCAAACATCGATTGAGTACCCAGCAGTAGTTCGCAGCTAGAGTAACCACGTCAGCACCTTGGCAAAGCCCTATTATATCTTCTGTTTTGTAGCTAACAACTGCACAATGTAAAACTATTACTATTACTACTACAAAAAAAATTATGTTGTAGCTAGATGTGTCTAGCAAGATGCTCCTGCTACTGTTCAAATGTTGGAAGTGTTTGCCTGGTTAAGCAGAGTTATAAACTATCTAGCTCTAGCCAGCATACGTCTATAATATATTTTAGAGATGACCATAGCGAGCCAGCTGTGCAGATAGCCCAGCTATGCAAACAACACAGCTTTATAACGTTAGCTAACAACACGGAGTAGCCAGCTAGTATACAACAACAAGCTTACAACTACTGCAGCAAAACATGCATCGTTAAGCTGCGCCATGAATTACTGCTAAATGATCTACAGCCATACTTTACAGCCTTACTCAAGCTAGCTAGTTAAATGGCTGAACAAGCAAGCTAGTTAGACAGGTGCTGGTCAGCAGATTGATAGGTAGACAGCTTGGCCATGTCGACAAGTCTGAGCCAGATGACGTTAGCGACTAACGTGGCTAACACATTAGCTTGCTAATTTAACATTTAGCTGGTTAGAAACAGTCTAGAGCAACACTGGCAGAAGATGTTTTTGAACACAATAATATAGTCATATAAACTGCTACATGTACAGATAACATTTGTTTGTATTACACCACACTATTTCCAAGATCTTAGTCGTTTGATGAACTTACTGTTAACACTGGAAACCGCATTTCTTCTTGGCTAACTAGCTAGCACTAGCGAAAATAACACCGCGTTCACACATTGTACTTCCTGATTGCAAAACCAGGTTGAGTGAAGCAAGAAAAATAATTTCCGGTATTTTTTAACGTACTACTTTTAAATACAAACTATTTTTATTTACGTTATTTCACCATGGAAAGTAAATTTATCTGTATAAATAGATACATCCTTTTAGATGGAAATGTAAACTGCTGATCCAGTGTAAAATGGAACAGAATAACAGATAGATGGATATGTATAGTCTAGCAATATAATAAATACAAAATAATTGTGTAATATTTATGATATATTTATGTCTATCTATGCACATTTGAACTATACCCAGTGGGCTATAGTGAAACTCAAATAGATATGCATGTATTACCTAGGTACTGTAACTAGACCCCTGAGTTTTGGTTCCAGGGGCACACACAACTCCCATAGTTTTGTAATTTACAGAAAACATTGAATTATTGAATCACTGCTTGGCCAGAGAGAGAATATGACCTTTGATGATTTACTTTAACTATTATAGAAACACATTGAATTTGTTTGCAGTTCTAGCTTGAAGGAGGTCCTTTTAACAAATGAACAAGAACTAATGGGTAGCAGGCTAAAGGAATGTATGAATGTTTTTTTGTTGTTTTGTTTTTGCCATGATCCTAATAATCCTTTGATTGTCAAGCCTCACTGATTTGGCCAACACTGTAAATATATATGTAGAACGTTTGACTTTTTGGATATAAAATGACCCAATATTTCATTGAACAGCTTAAACTACAGGGTGGGCACGGTACAGATTTCCTCCCTAAATTGTTTAGGTTATATCCTAGGTTCCTGTGCTATGAGCTCCCAGATCCTACCCATTGTAAAGACGCTATCCCCCCACCCACATGGTTACATCTATTTCCTGTCCACCCTCTGTAGATTCTTTTTCTCAATTCTGATTAGGAATCATCACTAAATTGGTCTTCAAACTTGTTACGCGTGGAAATGGCATTTTCCTTCGAGGTGCACTGTATGGATTTGCAAAGGAGGTTAAACATGATTGTACTTCACCTCATAACTTCAACGCACACAGGCTTTTTATTTTATTTACTCCACTTGGCAAATTAACGGTGACGGGTGGAACCACAGCTGTAGCCTATTGGTAAGTTGTCCAGACGTGTTTTTGTGCGTGTTTTACTGTGATAGACATGTCGCTAGATATAGTGAAAGTGAAGATTGCATGTTTGTCGTAAACTATTAAACTTTGGATATTGATCCGTGAAATTAACGCTATAACACAATGGTTGCAGAATAATCTGTCTAGGTTTCTTTTGCATTGAAACGTTTTCAGGCAATTCACGTTTTATTTAACATATCAAAGATGTTAATGCATCCCTACTAAAGTCATAGTTAGGACTAATGTTAGGCTGTCTTGTCATTTCTCCGTCTGGTCCAGAGACTTATATGGTGTTAACTAAACATGAGGGCCTCATCCTCCCGCTTATCCAGTTTTTCGTCTCGTGATTCACTATGGAACCGGTAAGTTTACTGTTTTTTTATTGTGATCCCAATAAAATGTAACTCTATAACGGATTCCCACAATATGCCTGAAAGCGAATAATTTGCACAACAGTTGAGCTACGTTGTTAAGATCATTATTACAATTAAGTCAAAGCCATGTCCCCAACCCTGGTCCTCAGGGCCCACCGTCCTGCATGTTTTAGATGTTTCCCCCTTCCCACACACATGATTCAGATAAAGGGTCATTATTAGGCTTCTGCTGAGCTTCATAATGTCCTATTCATTTGAATCAGGTGTGTTGGAGCAGGGAAACATCTAAAACATGCAGGACCGTGGGCCCTGAGGACCAGGGTTGGGGACAACTGTAGCATATTGGTCCACTGTCTGAAAGTCTTCTACTGAAGTCAGTTGCCTCACATTACCTGTGACCAACAAAATGCCTTTCATAAATTGGCATGTGCTACAAATGCTCACCTCCAGGCCACGCTATTACAGCGTGCAATGTAACTACTAAGCATTAGGTATTACAAATCATAAGGGGCCTTAATTTTTCTTAACAGGAAATCATAGGGAGGTTTTTATAGTTTCTATGCTGAAATTCAATAGATGCATTTGACATTTTTTAATGGAAATGCTTAATAGATAGATGTATAAGTCTATCTTATACAGTAGAGTTGGTAGGCTACCCTATTATTTATTTATTTGTTGCATAAAAATCGTTTTTGATAATTTCGATAACATGCACGCCTATTTTTTAATCTAATCTTTGAATAAAAGCAATTGGTATACATTTTATAAAACTAGGTTTATTATTTTATCCCATCTTTGGTGGCGGAAACATGCGCAAACCGCTTCCTTGTTTATTGCCGTCATTGCACGCGGGAGGAGGAAAGTACGCGTGCGTGCGCGCGCTAGTGTCAGAAAGCAGATAGGTCCAGTCAGTGCGAAAGGAAATGAAGGGAAAAGAAAGGGAAGAGTAGATGTAAGCGGTCACCCGAGCCGTTACAATAATCACATTAACGGAGTTAAAGTGTAGGTGCTTTATATCTTCTAACCAACACATCATATCAAAGTTGGAAAACGCAATGTGGACATTTGTCATCCGAAGGCATCATTCGTTTTGGAGGAGTGGGAAGACAACAGAATCTTTGTTTTTATAGCTTAAACGCGCGGTATTAAAACTGATTGGGCAGAGGTGGTATTTGGTTGAATTTGGCTTTGGACATTTTTTACATAATTTTTCAACATCAATAACATTTCAATCCACGTCGTATTTGATCAAATATCCAAGGGTAAGAGCCTACCCTTCAACTGTTAATTTTATATTCATGGTCTAGGCTCTAAATTTTTCCTCATCCCTTTTTTTCGGTCGGGGGCGACTTCTTGGTTGAAGGATGCCAGACCAAATTTCTGTGTCCGAGTTTCTCTCGGAAACCACAGAAGACTACAATTCGCCAACGACCTCCAGCTTTACCACCCGGCTGCAGAGCTGTCGGAACACGGTTAACGTCTTAGAGGAGGTAAGGCCAAATTGAAAAATCGCTTGTCAGCCGGTTAGACGTACACTGCATGCAAAGCGCCATTGAATGCAGTCAACATAGGCCTGATTAATGAGACAATTCCTGTTTAAACGCTGTCGCACAATAACATTAGGCAGACGACAATGTAACCCAATGGCAACCCAGCTCTACTCTCCCAGCCTGTATGCAATACGAAAGCCCACATATTTTCCGCAGGGATGAGTGTCGGCATGCGGAAGAGGTCAGTAATAAAGCCCAGTCCATTGTTCCAGGAGGCCTATCTAACATACTTACAGATAACACGAATGTTTTGATCATTACATTTAGCATATTTAGTCAGATTTGTACATCATATGATGCAGAAATCTGAATAACAGTAGCAAGGCATGACAGGCCTATGATTCAACAGAGATCAGTGTATGAACAATGATCAGCAGTTCAATTGATGAAGTTAAAACTTTATCTTTAAAGATAAAAATGAGAAAACTGCTAAATTATGATAAAACTCGAAACCATTGTATTGCTTTAGTCAGATGAATAAAACTACCTGTGGAAGGCTTGAACATACTGATGAGTAGTCACACCTGTTCTTGGGCATATGAAATGGAAGGTATAGCTTTCAGAATTTAGTACTAAAGAATTAAGTACTAAACCATATTGGAGTATTATCTGGTGTAGTTCAATAGCCTATATACTGCAGTAAGGTTCACTGGAATGCTATGAGCATCAATATAACATCATTTTATGAGACCAGCCTCACAAACCTTTCACCAACTATACCAAGCTGAACAACCTGTCAGCTAATTATTATATGATGGCAAAAGCACAGGAATGTCAAAAAGACAGATTGGGTCCCAGTTGCAGTGACCCAGTTGTCTACCCATTATATTTATTCATGAACGCACTCCAGGAAATTGGTAGATCTGCACTTCCAATGACGTATCCATCTAGGAAAATCTCTGAGATTTAATGGTAATAATCCAATAAGTGGCTCTGTTTAGGGAACGCTGCACAGCAAAAGACCCAACTGCCACGAATTTGACATTGACAGTCTTGAGAGGTGGATCCAATCAACTGTGTGTTCCACCGTCTTATTCTAATGGTAGAAAAGAGATATAAAGACACATCATTGTTAACATCACACCCACATGTTTTTGTATGAAGCTACGTCAGACCCGCATAAGTGCATCAGAGGCTTCCTTAGTGCTGCTGTACCAGGTGATCTACCAGTTGTGTTGTAGCATGTGAATAACGAATAAATTATTTTCTGCTGTGCTTTCTAAAGTGTCACTCCTAGTTCCTGCTGTGTGTGCTGTGTTTTTGCTTTTGTAAGTCGTTTAGTAGCAGTGTTGTAACAGGAGTGGCAACACCAAAGCACTAAGAACACTTAACACATCAAGGATACAGCTTCTTTTCCCCATCAGTGCCTTGGTTCCTCATCATTCAGTGTGTGTGTCTTGCTTAGTAAAGCAAGTTGTGTAGAGTTGTATCAATTAGGTTCTACCCAAGATTAAGGGTGTCAAGGAAACCAAAACACTTCCACATCTTTCTGACAAGCTACTTTTTCAGAAGCTAACATGTAAAGTCAAGAAAGCTCATCTTATCCTCTGAGGAGTGGAGATTTGTGGCGGGGCTAAATATAAACGCTCGACCATAGCGCAGTTGTGCAACTGTGGAGTGGTTTTCATCCCTTTGGAGCTATGGCATTATGGAGGGATCGAGCAAGGGATTAACCTACTTTTAGAGGCAATTGTTCTGCTCTTACCTGGCCTGCCAGGTCTCTGCCATGATAGGGATCCAGGAAGCACCACAGAAGAAGACCTCCCTCCAAAGCCCAGAGAGGAGCTGCACGTGTGCCACAGTTGTTCTAATGCTGTACTACGTGTCTGGGTTAATAATAACTCATCATTTTAACGCATTCGATCTGACTATAAAAGAAAAACTCATGTGGTGGGGAGTAATGACTAAAGGCTAATGATATATCTGGGAATGCTTGTTTACGTTTACAAGGAACCTTCTGATTACTGGGCCAACTCTGTCGCCACATGACTCCCCTTGTTAAGAGCCTTCCTGTGAGGGTGATTGTTGATAGGTGAGAATAATAGGCAGTATACGTATAGTCAAATATCTTTGATCCAGTGCATCAAAAATAACCACGGTAGCTCTGCATGTAGACAAGCAGGTACGGTGCTGAATCCTATTATGAATGAGTACGCATGTCAGACTCTTGACAGTGATTGTTGCTAAAAGGGGGCAGGTTTGGCGAGAGGGAACACAGCTCTAAGAGTGAAAGCAGCCTGTGATTTTAGTTAATGATGTCCCCAGTGATTCCACGCTGGCTGGAGCACTCAGCCACAAGGATGAGTCACAGTGTTGGGTTCTTCTTGCCACTGGTTGCTAATTTATCAATTAATTTTTCCTTTCCATGGGCTCATGTATGTGTGCATGTGTTTCCTTGCATGAGCCAGTAAGACTTTGATGATGTAGTATATCGGGTGGTCCATCTTCTAGATGTTTCCTTCAGGTTCGGCAATCCAGAAGAATTACAGGTCTTGCGCTTGTACCAAACACAGCCACTTAATATTTCATCCTTCCCAAACATACTGAGTGCCGAGAGATTATGTTTGCCATGCAAATATATTCAGTATGGGCTGCAAGATCACTAGTATAGCTTTCACAGTTATATTTCTGCAGTGAATTTGACTTGCTCCTCAGCCCAACCTTCTGTGATTGCAGATTTTTTTAACAAACATCTTAGCTTCTACATTATTCATTAACATTGAGTGGTGTTGTTTTCAGGTGTATGTTAACAGTAACAGTGAGGCCAGCTTGTTATGTTGGACAGAGTTGTCTGTGGTCAGCTCATAGATGACTTCATACTCTCTGGGCTGCCTTGCTGTGTGTGAGTGGAAGAGGATGTGGTTCAGTCTTCCAAACCATTAGTCCCATAAAGACCTCTCTTAAGGTAGATAATGGTCTTACTGGCACAGTTCCACTGCTTTATTTTGGGCCATAAGACATCAGACGGCTGGGCTAATGAACAGACAATCAGGCCAGAAAAGCCATGTTACTGACCTGAACATTTAGACTAGTTCAAAGTAGGATGGGTTTTCATGGCAGAAATCTTAAGCACATTACTTTGGCCAAGAGAAAAATATGAATAATCTTTCATTTGAAACAATTGAACAGTGGTACTGTAGCCTTAATCGGTTTGCAGGCAATAATTTGAGCTACTAATCACGTTTATAGAATAAATAAAAACTTTTATCTATGTGTGATATAATTGGTTTGAAACCTAGGTACAGTTTATACTGTTTATATAATATATTAAAAATTGCACCACAGTCTTTTTTTGTAAAACCTTTGCATGCCATCTGTCTATTCCCCAAATTTAGATCAAATTAGATCAGAAGTGTTGGCTGTTACAGTACATTAGATAGTTGAAGGCAGTCTGGTATAGACATCTGTGTTGCAATCTGGGTCCATTAAAAAGCTTGTGACTTTATATACAGCTGTCTGTTTTTTTTCCCTTGAATCATAAATGCAGTGATAATAATGTGTTATAGATTGACAACAACTGGTTTGGGTTGTTCACAATTTGGCTTTGACATGTCCACACATTGCAGGGAGCAATGTGTCATTTTGAAACTCAGTGAAAGAGAAGATTAAGAATTGCGAAAGAATGACAGAGACTCAGAGAATGCTTTTACCAAGAGTGATAATGCCCTTGAGAAAGAAAAAGAGAGAGACAGATACATAGAGAGAGAGAGAGAGGGAGAGGGAGAGAGTGAGAGAAGGAGAATGAACAGACAGAGAACGCCCAAGCAGAAACACTGCTCTTAAAGGTCTTTTGAGGACACAGACCCAACCTAAAGACACGGACTGTCTCAGGGGGATAGGGACTGTCTAGGGACTGTGTCTGGGGTAGAAGAATGTTCCAGACAATGCCTCTGCTGCTGAGGCAGAGCTACACAAGTCAGAGTCGCCTGTCCTCGGGTGAGGTAACCAAGTGCAACTCAAGAATGTATTAAGCTGTCTTTTTGGTGCTTCAAATGTATCGCTCAAATTATTTTTTTTTATGGTGAAAAAAAGAAAGAAATAGCAAAGCAATATTATTAAACCAATTTGAAGGAATTTAAAAGCAAAAATCTAAGCATTTTTTATTTATAAATCTGTGCAATAAAAACTAAATACATAATAAAACTAATAGGCCAGCATTAATGGATCTCCTTTTAGCTAGATCCTTAGTATCTTTCCTAGCAATAACTCTCAATAAGATAAGCGCAGGATTTCTGAAACTCACTAGGCAGTTGCATAGTCCAAAAAGTATTTTTTACATTTGATTTAGTTTTAACTAGTAGTTGAAAAGAGTAACAGGAAAAGGGAGGAAGAGCAAAAGCATCGATGCTACAGAGAGAGAGAGAGGTCCATCATAGGTACGAAGGGAGTATGAACATCAAGCCAGCATGGTTTTATAAAACAGCCCAATTAATGTCAAAATGAAATGTCTTCACACTTTGTGTGGGTGTATCTTTTAGTGTGTGAGAGGGAGTTTTTTTTATAAATCTCTGCTTGCTAATGCTCTGGCAGCATAGCTTGGCAACAAGATGCGTCTTCAGCCCTATCTGTGTGGCTTTGTGCGTTCAGAGTCACATGAGGGGCTATGTGTGAGCCAAACGTGCAGTAGAGATACAGTACATGGTACGTACGGACAAACATTGTATGTCAGTAATTTTGTGAGTTTGCTGAGTTTCTTTGGCCTTGGTAAATATGAAAGGCTGTGAAGGACCCTTCCCACAATGCAGTTCTCTGCTGAGTGCTGACCCAGTCCTGTGCTGTGAACTTAACCTGTCTTGGCAGGAGAGACAGACAAGATGTTGGCGGTCTGGTTTGGCGCACATTGATGTAATGACCTCACTGTTAATCTGTGTGTGTGTGTGTACAGTATGTGTGTGCGTTCATGTGTTTAACCTTTCTCGTTAGTTTATTGGATCACTTCAGGTCATTTGTACTGTACATTGTGTTGAGATTTTCTCATCCATTTATCATCTTTTGTCAAATAAATTTAGGAAAAAAGGGACCAATATGTGGAAAAAAAGAAAAACCCCCAGTCCCTCAGTCTAAACACGCTTCATCATTAGGTTATTCTGTCTCCTAAATGACTGGTCGTCATTCCTCTATAGGTCAGACCACATGGGCGCCTCGCAACGACCTACATCCTTTGGGTTGGGTTGCCATGGCAATGGATGCCGCTGGCAGCGCAAGAGAAATAACACGTCTGTCGCTGGTTAACAGGACGTTTGCATCCCCTGCATCCCCCCCCCCCCCCTTAATTGTGGAACCTGATGCTTTTTCATTTTCCGTTTTGTCTTTCATTTTCCCCTTCCCACATCATCCCACCCCCCACCATATTTTCCTTCATCAGTGAGATTTAAATGTGCTCAGATTTAAAACGGGAGTCGCGCTGTGACGGATGCCTTTGTTTGTCAGCTCAGAGCTCAGAGTGGCTGAGCTGTGGAGAAAATAATAATGAAAAGGATATCAGTAAAGAATCTCAAGTGCTTTGTAAGCCGATGGTAGAGGACTGGGGGAAGCTTTTGTGATATGGTCTCTGAAATGGTGTTAGAAAAGGTGGAGAGGGAGAGAACAAGAGAGAGGAAGTGTGTTTGTTTAGTGTCTGTGCCCCATAGCTCTGTCCACTTAACTGTGTTTACTCTGATTCTGTGAAGGCAGCTGGTAGTTTGAAGGCACAGATGTATTTTGGGGTGTTCTTAACGTGTTTGTGAAGGGCATAAAATGAGGTAGTTTGATTTGTTTCATTGCCACTTTGTTGATGGTGCTATAGTGTTAGGTTATGAATAGGGTATTACAAGGTCATACTGTTTGTAATACCCCGTTCAATATTAAAAACCGTGTGTAAAGTACTGAAAGGGCAAAGGAGTGAGGCTTCAGATCTCCTGCTGTACCTCTTCTGCCCTCTGCTCGTCTTGGCATTTCCTTATCTGACGTGCACTGGAAGTGACTAAAATAGTCCTGAGGACCTGAACAGAGGCAGTACTCCCTATGGATACCAGCGTTGGTCTGGCCCACTTCTGCTAATCGTATCTATACCTCTGTGTATAGTCCTGACTGTCAGAAGTTCACCCAGACAGACATTGATACTGTACACACACACCCACAATTGATAATGCAGTAATAATTCATGTTTTCTTGTACATCATTCTAAATTGTCCCTATTGATTAGAGTTATGATTTGGCACATCAACTATCCTTTGGGTTCTATACGTTTGGTCATCCATATTCCTCAGGGTATGTCATGTAAACCAAATTCAGTAAACTACATCGGAGACACAGTGGATTAAAACATGTTAGAGTCAACACTCTGAATCCTAACCTTCCTAGTGAGGGCGAGTACAAAGCCTACAGTTTGAAGTACAGTAGCTAACAAACCAACTCAACCTCATTCTGTTAGATTTAGTTGTTAGTTTGAATGTGCTAACCTTATCCTCGATTTAGACAAATCAACAGCTTTTATCTCCTCTATGGCAAATCAGATTTGGTGGAGAGGTTCAGGTGTTTATCCTGAAGGAAATGATTTGTACAGGCTCCAGCACCACATGAGCCCCACCATTCATCAGCTTTTCACACAAATGATTGGAAAATGCTAATGAGTAGAATTTAAATCGAATTAGTTACATGCATTTTTTCCCCTGTATACGAAAGTATCAATGTAATCCCGTTGATCTTGACAGTTACCCAAATTTTCTGTATTTGCGAACTTGTTTAACTTTTTTTTGTATATATTTTTTTATATGAAAGACAGAAACACGTCTGAGTTTAAATACTGTTGAGCTAGAGCAAGCTCCAGTATCTTTGTTTTCCAATCACACCATTGAACAGGCCATCTGGGTTTACTAGGCAGAGTCTAAGTGAAGCCCTTGTTGCCATGATTACAATGAGTATACATCCATCTGCCACTCGTATCAAGCCGCTGTCATTTATATTGAGTTCCATCTAGCCTTTTACAAAGAGCTATACTATATTGTTAGGCTATGACTTCAGACCATTCTATGTTTAATGTACAATGTTTCAGTGCTTACAATATGGTAAACACATAGAAACAATGTTATTTGTATTTCTTTTTTTATAAATGAGTCTGTATGCTATCTAGCTCGACAGCAACCTTGTAGAAAGGCATCAGTAATTCGCCAGCACAATCATTTTTAAAGCCGTTTGTTCAAAGTTGCAATTATAGGACCACTGCCATGCCCTTGTGTAGTGCTGCAGTAGGCTTAATCTGTCAGCTATTGACATTGTGTCATTTACTATTTTGCTTGGAAACTGCACAGCTGTACCTGTAAGAGGGGTAATGACGTATCGATCTTCCTGCATAGCTGTGTCCCCTATATTCGTTTTGGAAGACGAGGGACAGTAATGGGCTGCTATATTATGTACACATGCTAATGTACTAGAGGGCTGCTTGAGGCATCACTAACCATAAATACACTAAGTGAAGCTGCCATTGTGGTCCAGGCCAGGTGCCTACGCACTAGCAGGCACACAAAACTGGGCTGCTGTAGCAACATCCATTGACCTGATCTACAGGATAATTAAGCTTAAAACATGAAATATGTAATCTAAAAATTCCATTGGGTTGTGACACTCCTCCCTTGTTCCTGTTACATTTCCATCATTTGCTGCACATGATGATGACGACGATAATGATGATTTACTTGGTAATGTTATTTTTCTCAAATGAATGTAGCCATTCAGCGTACATATGACACCCCTACAGTCAGATAGATCTTCAACACCAGTGGAATAGTGTACGAATGTGATCTTATCCTGTTGTGTTCACAGGCTTTGGATCAAGACCGAACAGCCCTTCAGAAGGTGAAGAAGTCTCTCAAAGCCATATACAACTCTGGTCAAGGTACAGCGCATTTTATGTGGACCCCAGCCATCATTTTACTGTCAATCTTGTTCTGTGCTTACAATAATCAAGATTGTATGGCTAATTTGGGATTCATACTTTTTGACAAGGTCAAATCCTGAAGTTCAGCAGAATTGCGAAAGCTAAAAATGAATGTCTTTTTTCCGTTTTTCTCATTATTTTCTGGAGAGCTGACCTATTGTCACTTCCTTGGAATGGTTCCATTAGACAGAAGAGAATGAATACCAGATGAGAATGGAATACCAGAGGGGAACATTTTGAGCAGAAAGGCTCCTGCTACAAGACTGACAGCCTTTTAGAACTTCAACAATAATAATAACTACAGCAGAAATTATAGTGACAAATTTAGGTTTAGATTTTTTGAATATTATTATGGTCGATTTACATAATCAACAACGTTTTGTACATGTGTAGTAAGTGTAATATTTGTTTAGGAAAAAATCTTCCTGATGGGGAAACGTTTGTATTTGATTAGAGACATCTTTACTGCCTTTTATCATCTGGGTGGAATAAAGAGCAGATATAATGTCCCAGTTTGAGGATTAGAAGCAAGCAGAGGCAGATTTCCCCAGGGGTGTTTAGTTGGGGATCATTTGTGGTTGTGTTCACACTGTGGGTGGATGCACACATCCCTGCCTTCGTGTCATGGTTTAGCCAGCCACATCATCTCTCTCCCGAGAGAGAAAGAAAGGATTCAGATCATGTCCTTCGAAGCATTGCTGCTCTTACTTTTGAGTTACTAGCTTGGTTGTTCCCCTCTGTAGTCAAGTAGTCTGGAGATCATTTTGAGACCCACATCATTATTAAGCTCCCACACAAGGTCAAATCTGTATTAAGTTGGCTGGCAACTCAGTGGCTCTGGGGAAGATGTGGTTCTGGCAGAGTTTAGACTCCACCTGATGCTCATGCTATGAAGGATTATGGCAGAATCCAAATATATTTGCTTCTGTATAGTGCTGTTAGTACAACATGAAAATAACTAAAAATGGTAGAAGATAAAAGTTATAGAAGTAGGAATTTAGTTTGTACTTTGATTTGGATTCAAGTTTTATTCAGAAAATGTATTTTAAAATCAAGTAGGAATATCTGCAAATGTAGATTTTTGCTGAACTTTTCTGTTAATTTTTTTTTTCCTTCTTCTGTCAACACAGATCATGTTCAGAATGAGGAAACCTATGGCCAGGCACTGGACAAGTTTGGCAGCAACTTCATGGGCAGGGACAACTCAGACCTGGGCACAGGCTTCGTCAAGTTTTCAAGTCTAGTCAAGGAGCTGTCAGCACTACTCAAGAACCTGGTGGGAAAAACATCTTCAAATATGATTTAGACGTGTCAGCTTAGCTATAGAAAATGTACAGGCAGCCAGTTGTGTTTATTCATTCTGGTGTTGGAATGGTGGCTGGAGGTTTCTGTAAACTTGCGATAAGGCTGTTACAATACTTGGATGCCTCTAAGGACCAGAGAACACGTTTTGTGTATCCAAGTCGATTTTTACCAAGGACATGCTAGGGTGCGATAATAAAATCGCCCCAAATATACTCATGTTTTAAATGAGCTTTCTTTCTATTTTTCTCTGCAGCTTCAGAGCCTGAGCCACAACTTAATTTTCACCCTGGACTCGTTGCTCAAAGGGGACCTCAAAGGAGTGAAGGGGGTAAGAAGATCTCTGCCCTGTTCCCATCCTGCCATTGCTGCCACTTGGCACAGAAACAGCCCTGTGCCACTCTTCATTACCATCTTGAAAGTCGACATAGTACTTTCTACTCATAGAGTTCCTTTCATCCGGCTGCCACAGTCTGAAATAAACAGCTTTGTTTCTTTTATTGTGAAGCTCTTGCTTCCTTGCGTCCAAGGATCAGAGGAAGCAGTGGGGAAGTCAGGTGGCTGAGCGGTTAGGGAGTCAGGCTAGTAATCAGAAGGTTCCCAGTTCAAACCTGGCTGTGCCAACATGAAGTTGTGTCCTTTGGCAAGGCACTTCACCATACTTACCTCAAGGGGAATGTCCCTGAATTGAATGACTAATCCTAAAACTTTCCATTAATGGCTGAATACTCTTTTCTATTATATTTTCTCAATAAGTGTGACAAGCTGGTATGAATATCATGTAAAGTAATTGGTTAGTGGACCAGAAGATCAATATCAAATGGCTTCAATGCAATTACTTGCCATCCCCAGGATATAAAGAAACCTTTCGACAAGGCATGGAAAGACTACGAAGCCAAGTTGTGAGTCAACATTTCAGCATGCTTTTGTTTGTGTGTTTCAAAGTGTACTGCTTCTTGTTCCTAAGCCTAGTGCTCATTTTGCTAATGAAGCACAACCTGATCATTGAGTGTCATTAGGACTATGTGCCCTAGATGGAAGAATACACAGTAAGGTAACTTCATACTGTAGCTACAAGGAAGCTGAACATACTTTATGCACTTTTAGTGCGTGGCTTTCTAGAAAAGCTTCTGTTAAATCAATGTAAAAATTTATATAATAATAAAACAATCAATACACAGAAGGACACTTAATATTTTCAACAACTCATTCCAGCACCAAGATTGAGAAGGAGAAAAGAGAGCATGCAAAACAGCACGGAATGATCCGGACGGAGATCACCGGCGCAGAGATAGCTGAGGAGATGGAGAAGGAGCGGCGGCTGTTCCAGTTACAGATGTGCGAGGTCAGTGTGGGTGTCAGCGAGCCTGTCTGTCCATCTACACGAGATTTAGTTGCGGCTTTTAGCCTTCCTGCAGATTGAAAGGGGATACGCCTTTCTTGTTTTCCCTGAAACCTGTAATATCACACGGCCATCCTCAAGGACAATGTTTCTTTAAATACTCAGTTTTTGAGAGTTCTTTCTGTAAAAGCTGGACACATTATTGCATTTTAATGCAAAATGTGTTTACCCTTGTTTTGTGTGTGTCTAATTAGCAGATGTCTTACTGATTAATCGTGTTTTTCTCGTTCAAATACCCCTTCTACCAACAGTACCTGATTAAAGTAAATGAGATCAAGACCAAGAAGGGTGTCGATCTGCTCCAGAACCTCATTAAATACTACCATGCACAGTGCAAGTAAGTGCACTGATGAGTACAATATTAACCCTGCCATGGGAATTGAGTCAAATAAAGTTTACCGAGCATACAAATATTTACTATGGAAATTCTTTAATGATCTAACGCTTGAAAAGTTAGTTAAATAAATCACAATCTCCATGTTCAAAGCTTTTTCCAGGATGGAATGACGACAGCAGACAAGTTGAAGCAGTATATCGAGAAGCTTGCCACGGACCTGTACAACGTATGTGACACACTTGCTTTTAATTATTTGCTACTTATTACTAAGGCGTTGGGCTAATGATCGGGAAGGTTGTGAGTTTGATTCCCGGCTGTGTCCTTGGGCAAGGCACTTCACCCTACTTGCCTCAAGGAAAATGTCCCTGTACCTGCTGTAAGTCGATTTGGATAAAAGCGTCTGCTAAATGAATACATGTAAATGCAAATGTTAATGACAACAGTGTTTCCAGTACACCGGAACTTTTTTGATAAATTAACACCACTAACTAGGGATTTTGCTGATAACATTGTAATGTTGTGTCCTCACAGATAAAGCAAACCCAGGATGAAGAGAAGAAACAGTTAACCGCCCTGCGGGACCTTATTAAATCCTCTTTACAACTTGACCAAAAGGAGGTAAGCAACTTGTTCCATGTTAAACAGACATGTGTTTTTAACTGGTACTCTGAGTCCTATACTCCACCCTGCTGCTGTTGTGAACTGCAATTTCCCCACTGTGTGACAATCTATCTAATGTTCATGTTCAACATATTCTGAATGATGACACTTTTGTACTATTGTTGCCTGAAAACACATCTAGGATCAGCTCCAAAAGTCTGAATGGATCTAAAATGGGATGAATGTGACATCCCTTTATGATAGAGGAGGTTCTTTTGTTTCATTTTGCTCACTTCCTTGTTGATCTCCCATGAGTACTGGCCAAGGAGAAGGGAGGTATTGGGATCTCTCCATAAAGCAGTGCTCACTGCATTATTTATTCTTAGATGATAGTAAAACAATCAAATGGAAAGTGTCAGAAATATTTGAATCTATGTTATTACAACACACATTTTAGCTGTGACAGCCTAAACACCAGCCATGACTTGATGTTACTTTGTTAGTAATAGTGTGGCCAGCACTGTGCTGGAGGCCAGTGACCTGTGTCACACACTAACTGCAGTGTCAAATATGAACCCAGTATCACTTCAGTTTTAGTTGGGCTTCTTTACAGCAGGCGGACATTTTTATTCTTATAATTCATTCTTACAATGAATTAGGTTCTTCCTGTTTGATCTATGAGCAGTTAATTGCCATTGATTATTTACGTAATTATTATTCAATTTGAGCAATGTATAACTTGGTCGTATATAGGGCCAAAGTGTCGTTGATTTTTGATTGAACTGCTTATTTAAATAGCACATACCTTGGCGCCTACACAAGATCTTATCTTCTGTAAACAAAACGCAAATGAAACGTACTCTTTGTCTTGTTGCCCCCCTCTCACTGTGTGTAAAATGTCACTGTCTGTGATCTAACCTACACAACGTACGCCTAACCTACCATCTGTCTCTCCCCTCTTCCTTGCCCTTTCTGACTGCAGTCTAGGAGAGTAAGTTCGGTCAAGTCTTTGTGGAACATTTTCGGACAGTAGTTAATGATGAATTAAAAGGAATTTGCATGACCTTTGCTAGTTTTGGAACGGAATGATATGTTTTTTTTCTCCTGATTTTTGTAGTGTTTAACTACCATGGAACTACATAGACGTTCCCCCCCCCCCCCCAAACTCCCGTTATCCATACTTACTTACACTTTTATAATAACCTGTACTACTACTACTTTACTATAAGTATTTCTATGTCGTTACATGGTAGTTACTTCAAACTTAATGTCACGTGTAGTCCAATATTATTTCAGTACCTTTCCCTTTGTGTACATAGGTTTGAAATCTATAGAACTTGACATGAGAGGTCATGTTATCCTCCATGGCTGTTTCTGTGCAGGACTCCCAGAGCAAGCAGAGTGGCTACAGCATGCACCAGCTCCAAGGAAACAAAGAGTTTGGGAGTGAAAAAAAGGGCTATCTGATGAAAAAAAGTGATGGGTGAGTGACACAGCTGGTGCAACTGAACTCTAACAAAACATAATGACCATGAATAAAATGACATGATTGGCTTTCCAAGTAAGGATTTGGCCTAACTGAGCTTTTTTCCTTGTTTCCAAGGATACGGAAGGTGTGGCAGAGGAGGAAGTGTTCTGTAAAGAGCGGTATCCTCACCATTTCCCATGCCACAGTCAGTATGCCATCAGAACTTCCGGTCTTCCTTCCTCTCTCTCTCTCGCTCGGTTTAAGTTTGTTCAGCTTTAGCTGTGACTTATCCACTGGTGATATTCCAGTGGGTTTGGGTAGGGGTGAATGCCGAGGCTGGTGTCTCTTGCCACCAAACTCACGGTTCACACTCGCACCCGCAGAGGGGCCGTGTGCAAATGAGGTTGCTTCATTAACTTCCTGTACACGTCCCTGTCATCCCTGGGGGGCATGTGGAGGGGAGGGGAGGGGGGTTTGCATGTGCTTTGTGAACTACACAATGTCAACATTATGAAAGTGTGAGTGTGTGTGTGGCTGTGTTTGTACTGTATGTCTTTATATACTTGGCTAGTCAACACTGGATGTTTGCTGTGGTAGCGAACGGTTGCGTTGTGCTGTAGCTGTTTTTCACACCTCACATGGTGACTCACCGAAACAGTATTTATTCATTACTTTAACATGACGCTTCTTTTTTAATACTGTTGGACTTCCCCTTTTGTCTTTCAGTCTAACAGACAGCCAGTAAGGTTAAACCTGCTGACCTGCCAGGTCAAACCAAGTGGGGAGGAGAAGAAGTGCTTTGACCTCATCTCCCGTAGGTTACTAGGCCACAGAGGAGGAATATGAAGCCGATATTATTGATATTATTTCATGAACATGACAGGGTGGAAAGGGTTCATTGCTGTTCCACTACAGAAGTAAGAAATAAGAATAGAGAGAGAAAAATTATGTTTGGTCCTCTGAATTCACTTTGAAGCAAACATTTGGGTAGCTTACTGATAAATACATTTATTAAAACGACGTAATTGTCCTTAACCTGAACTCAAAAATGTGTTACAGTTGACATGTTTGTTCAAACATTTAGATTAGTATTATGCTAATGTCTTCCTTTAACAGTATTGTATTCATAGTGTCTTTTCCTTCACGCAGATAATCGCACGTATCATTTCCAGGCTGAAGATGAACAGGAGTTTGTCATGTAAGAGGTTTTATTGAATATCCTTTTACCACATGGTAGCGTAGGAGTATTGTGTACTGTGACTGTGCTAGCAGCTCTTTTTCAGCAGCAAATAAAAAGGTGTCTGTGTGTGTGTGTGTTTGTGTGTGTGTGAGTGATGTGTGTGTCATCAACCTTGATCAAATCTCTGCTCGCTTTGTGCTGATGTGTCAGTGTTCCTGTGCTTGTAGCTGGATCTCAGTGCTGACCAACAGTAAGGAGGAGGCTCTGAACATGGCGTTCCAGGGGGGCCAGAGCACAGCCGGAGAGGACACTCTGGAGGACCTGACCAAAGCCATCATCGACGATGTACTCCGGATGCCTGGGAACGAGCTCTGCTGTGACTGTGGCGCTGCAGGTGAGCTATTGACTGACACACAGTGGGTGTATCAGCATAGATTAACTGCTTAAGCTAAACATATGTCAGCAAATAGGGTATTTTGTTTGTGTGTGTATGTGTTCAGGTATGAAAGAAAAAATGAATGAAGACGTAAGTAATTTTAGTTCAGTTCACGATGTTTTAGTTGCTCGGGTCATCCGTTAAGTGAGCTAGTTTCCTGCAGCTGTGTTGCTGCTCTGTATTTCCTGAGTCCTCCTCTGTTCCACTTCCTGTATCCAGACTCCACCCACCATTTTGGTATCTGGGCAGATCCTGCACTCTACTTGTGTATTCTGTGAATGCAGCAAAAATTGACGCAGTTCCACCACCCCACCCCCACCCCCCCTCCCACTCTGTCTATTTATCTATCTACCCACCTTTCCATAGCTCTCGCTCTCATTTGACCCATTATTTGCTGACAAATGATATTAATTTAAGTGCGATGAAAGGTATTTGTGTGTGCGTGCAATTAGTTTTTCTTTTTCAGTTTACACCATTAACATGGGTGAATGCTGTGTTTGTCACCTGATACAGTTTAGTGTTTAATTATTCCGCCATGGATTGAATTTACGTTTGAAGGACGTTGCCTGAAACGATTCATCTGGACTAGATCACTCTCCCTCTTTTCTTGATTAAGCGAAATGCAATCAACCCTGTTTGTATGAATCACATCCGTAAATTGATTACACATCCACATCTTCGAATAGTTACGGATCTTTAATTAACTTGGCTTTGTTGGGTGTGATTGATCTATGAGGAAACTTTCAGCGGTTTACTTTTTACCTCCCCTCAGATACATGCAAGTAAAAACTGAAAAACAACTTTGATATTTTAGAATCAAAACTATGATTTCCTAACTTGCCAACATTTGGGAACACCCCCCCCCCCCCACCCCCCCACCCCCCACAGAAATGGCCACTTTACGATCCAATCATGAGACTTAAGATAGTATAATGAAAATTGATGGAGGACATAAACTTCTACTGCATTTTTCCTCTCTTTCTCTCTCTAGACCCCAAGTGGCTGTCCACAAACCTGGGCATCCTGACGTGTATTGAATGCTCTGGGATCCACCGAGAGATGGGAGTCCACATCTCCCGCATCCAGTCAATGGAGCTGGACAAGCTGGGCTCCTCCGAACTCCTGGTGAGACAGAAACCTTAAATCTTAGTATTAGTATTTAAATAGCTTTGCTCATGAAAAAACAATGCCACAAATGCATTTATCATGCATAGCTTTCATACTGTTTGGTTGACCGGTATTATGATAAACTGCTGTTAACAGTTGTTAATTGTTATGTGTGACTTAACAGCACTTTATATAGTTCATGCACTTTACTAATTGGTTTAGATAGAGATTCTTGTGCTGTTGGCCTTTCAAGTTACTAATCACTTCCATCACATTTCACTTTTTATAAAATGTTTTCTTGAAGTCAGTCTCTTTCTCCTTCTACCCCTCAACAACACACACAGCTGGCAAAGAACATAGGCAACAGCAGCTTCAATGATATAATGGAGGGAAACCTTCCGTGTCCATCCCCAAAGCCAACCCCATCTAGCGACATGTGAGTGTGTTTGTATCCATTCACTGAAACTACAAGCTATGCTGATGTCTGACACAGCTGACCTTTGACTGTGTCGAGCGAACCAGTCAAATGTTTAACCACATTGGTTGGTTCCTATAGTTTTCCTTAGCTTGAAAATGAGATATATATTGCTCCAAGATAACAATTGGTAGTCATTTTATTGAACTCTTATCGGTATTTCCCAGTGGCCAACAAACTTGTGATTCCCTATCGCAGGACAGTAAGGAAGGAGTACATCAATGCCAAATACATGGATCATAAGTTTGCTCGCCGGACCGGTGCCACAGCAGCCAGCAGGCAGGGAGAACTGTACGAGGCGGTGCGCTCCAGAGATCTGCTGTCACTGGTTCAGCTCTACGCAGAGGGGGCGGAGCTTATGGAGCCCCTGCCAGAGGCAGGCAAGGTGAAAAGACATGTCACTCAAACCGGACAAACAGACGAATGGAAGAGCGTTTCAGAGGGGGCAAAGGGCTAACACAGTCTGCCAGTTACGTTAGCACGATGAATACAAACCTAAAACTGTTGTATGTACAGGAGGCTGGGGAGACAGCTCTTCACTACTCTGTGAGGACTGCGGACCACACCTCTTTGCATCTGGTTGACTTCCTTGTGCAAAACAGGTAGAGAGGCCATGACGCCTAAGTTAACCCTGGTACAAGAACGAGAATTTGTGTTTATTTCAATGAGTTCTCTTTCCTGCTGGATTGAATTTCCTGTCTCTCTCACCTCTTTTGCTCCATCTAGTGGAAACCTTGACAGGCAGACAGAGAACGGAAACACAGCACTGCATTACTGCTGCCTGTATGAGAAACAGGAGTGCCTCAAATTACTGCTGCGGGGCAAACCGGCCATCGACATAGGTCTGCTTCTGGAAGATTTGATTAAAAAAATAATAATAATGGAAATGATCATGTCTGACACAATTACAGACTGCTTTGATGGTGATCTCATTACATATTTGTTCTTTCAGCCAATCAGAGCGGAGAGACAGCGCTGGACATAGCCCGGAGGTTAAGGAACTCCCAGTGTGAGGAACCAGTAAGTACCAGTTTAGTGCTGTAGCAGTTTATTCCTTAGCCACCAGACAAGAGCACCAATCGTGTCTGTACAGTTCAGCCTGCTAACCTTGAGTTACCTCTGGTGCTCTCTCGCTCCATCCGTAGTTGGTAGAGGCAGCAGCAGGGAAGTTCAACCCTCACGTCCATGTGGAATATGAGTGGAGCCTGCGTCTGGAGGAGATAGACGAGAGTGACGACGACCTGGATGACAAGGTTCTCAAAGCACCCCCCCCAACAACAAAAAAATTTTATAGTATGAGTTTTTGTCTGTGAGAACTTGCATCCAAGGAATGCATTAGGAGATCAAACTGAATATTTCAGCACAAGTCTGAGCTCTAGTGTAAGCTTATCAACCAGTCATGGGAGGATAATGTTGGAATGAATCATCCTCAACCCTCAGCCCAGCCCTGTAAAGAAGGAGCGCTCCCCACGGCCCCAGAGCTTCTGCCACTCGTCCAGCGTCTCCCCCCAAGATAAACTCACTCTCCCAGGGAGCCACGCGTCACACAGAGACAAGCAGCGGTTGTCCTACGGGGCATTTGCCAACCCTGTGTACAGCACCTCCACCGACACTCCTCCGTCACCTGGGCCCGATGCCTGTGGGGCGTCACTGGGGGGCAGGACTGCTGGGAAAGGTAGGATTCCTTGCTTGGGTTTTTTTCTGGAGGTTGTTGCACTTCCCTGTGAAGAAGCAGGTTCCTATTTTTGGAGCAAAGAGATACAAGTAACAGACAGAACACTTTTGGGATTTGGATAGCCCATGTTGAAGAGGTTTCACTTAGTTTGCTTTTGTATTTTAAAACTGAAAGTCATATTTCACACAAACGAATGCACACTCATCACATACTTTAGTAGCTTTCAATTAAGCAATTAAGCAGTTGTTCACTCAGAGTTAATCTCTGATATAATCTTATCTGATCACATGCAAGGCCCATCTGTCAGACCAAACTGTATATCTTTGTCTTCTGTTTTGTCCTTTACATTTACTGTGTTTTATTGTTCTAGGTGGCCCGCCCACCTCCCTCCCACTGGGATCTCAGTCTGGAGGCGGAGGAGGTAGCTCCACCCTCAAAAAGAGGCCACCGCCCCCACCTCCAGGCCACAAGCGCACGCACTCAGACCCCCCCAGCCCTGTCCTACAAGGGCCTCAGAGCAAGGGTGGCATCGCTTGGGGTGAGTGGGACTATGGTGCAGCAATGAAAAAGGCATAGCAATAACATCAGTATCGCATGGAACAAGAGTCTTAATGACTACCTTGTAGTTTAATGTTGTTAAACTGTAGAGAAAGTGTCTTTAGTGAGTCACTGTGTTCAAAATGGTTGGTACTAGTGAGTCAGCTGAATGGGTTCACTTTAAAAACCTTTCTGAGGTTTTCAGATGGGCCCGAAGTTTGTGGATTTTCAGCGTTGCCTTGCTGTTTGTATGTAAGCCTGCAATAAATCCAGCACAAGCGATTGTTACAAGCATGCACTAGTTCCTGTGTGGCTGATTTAAGCAAATCTTCAATAAAACGGTGTACAGAAATAGAGCTGATCTTCCGCCTAAGCAGTGTCCACATGTGGTTCTGCTTTGCAACGTATTAGGTTTACTTCCTCTTAAAAGCATTTTACACAGCTAGAAAAAACTTTGTCACGAGGCCTGAAGTCTAAGTACCCATTGCTCCTACATTAGACCTATTACTGATAGCGCTATCACTTATGTGGCTTTGTGACTGAGTCTGGTTAGTTGCTTATGTACTTTTTGATCTTGTCCAGTTGGGTTTGTACAGGTGCATTTTAAGACGCCACATTTCACATTGACAAACTAAAGGACACTGTATAACTGCAGTGAGCTGTGTTGAACAATATAACTTAATGTGATGTGTGACACATTACACCCAGCCATGTAATAGCCAACTGTTTCCACACAGGAATTGAGTCCACTCCCCCACCAGGAAACAGGACTTCACCTGCTAACAAGTTTGAAGGAATTCAGCAGCAGCAAAGGTACAGAGCCATCCCCACAGTTTTAAAAGGGGCACCCTTCGCCTCGTACCAGATTTGCCTAAATATAATGAATACTATTGGAATAAGACACCTAAAATGATTGTTTGAATTAAACAAAAACTGTACATTTAAATGTTTTTTTTTTTTTCCAGCACTACCACTAGTAACACAAAATCAACACTTGGTCCAAGGGTTCTTCCCAAACTACCTCAGAAAGGTAGGGTTACCTCTCCGTCTTTTGATAATAAATACAATTAAATATACTAGTGCATTTGTATAAAATACAAAAGTTCAAGAGTCTGTGAAATGTTGGTGTAAAACCCTGTCTATGGTCAGATAACACATTTCCCGCTGCATCTCTCCTCTCCTTGTTCAAGTGGCGCTACGCAAGATAGACACTATCCACCTCCCCTCTGTGGACAAACCCAGTCAGCCACCAGAGGTTTTCCCGAAGACAGAGTCTTCCCAGAAGTCCCCTCAGCCCCCTGACACCTCACCTAAACCCCCACTGACCCCTGTGGAGACCCCCCAGAGAGCGCCTCTGTCCGAGAAACCCCAGCTGAGTGACCTCCCGCCCAAGCCCCAAATCTCTGACTTGCCCCCCAAACCTCAGCTGTCCGACCTCCCCCCTAAACCACAGATATCCGACCTTCCTCCCAAGCCTCAACTGAAAGACCTTCCTCCAAAGCCACAATTGGGTGACATCCCCCCGAAACCTTCTGTCAGTGACAAACGCACCCCCCCAGACATCGCAGGGACCAAGCCTGTGGCAGAGGGCCAAATGTCTGGCCTACAAGGGGAACTGTCTCCCAGACAGACCAGTGAGGAAACCAATGGGAGCCCACCAGGGGCCGTGGAGATGCCTGTACCTCTGCCTCGGAAGATAAATACAGTAAGACAACCACTTTTTTGGGGGGGTTTAACAACTGAGTTGTCCGAGCACTCAGCTGTGGTTGGGGTTAGAGCTACTCATGCTGTGTTGATGTCTTTTGTGAAGGTTATATACGGTCTTTGTTTTCCTGCAGGGTAAGAGCAAATTTAAAAGGGTGAAGACCATCTATGACTGTCAGGCAGATAATGAGGACGAACTGACCTTTGCTGAAGGAGAGGTCATTATTGTCACAGGAGAAGAAGACCAGGAGTGGTGGGTAAGTGGTCAGAACTCAATCATCTGTTAGAATCCTTCACTTAAAAGCGACTGTTAAATGAATAAATGGATAAATGTAATGTTTTGGAGAAAAACGTTTTGCCAAAATTGGTAAAATACATTTCATGTCCTGATAGCAATCAATGAATCAAATTCCCTGACATTAAATCAGATATCTGTGGCTTTCACAGGATTGTAATAAACACCATCAATCATTGAATTCAGACCAAACGCAATGATTGAACAGGCTTTTTGCCTTTCTACCTCCCATCTTGCACGCAGTGGTCATGTACTCATTGTGCTAGTCAGCTCTTGTTTTGGGGGATTGTCTTTGAAGGGAGGGGGGTGAGATATTTTGGGTTGGATACTTTCAAACTCTCCCCAAAATTGCTAGTTTCGCAAAACTTACCTACCTTACTTTTAATGTAATGCAAAAAGACTCTAAATTATATCAAAAACTTTAAATTAAAAGTTTGCTAATGAGTTGTAATACAGTAATACTGATTGCACTCGTTATTTTCAGTATGGACAACATTGTTTATAACCATTCATGGTTGTTCTTTTCTTTTTCTTTTTAGATCGGGCACATAGAAGGACACCCAGAGAGAAAAGGGGTCTTTCCTATGTCCTTCGTGCACATTCTGACTGACTGACAGCTGGAGAGAAAGGTGTGAGACCGCCTCCCACTAGCACAAGCCCTCCCCTGGTTTCACATTGGACTGTGAGGGGGACTCCGTTTAGGTTTCCACAGCAGCTATTTACACAAACATAACAAAGTACCAAGTAACAAGTAAGACAAATCCTACCCAGCCTCATAGTAATGAAGACTTGTTTGTAAAAAAAAAAATAAAATGCTGCGTTATCCTGCCTACCAGTATTACCATAGCAACCCAGCATGCACAACACTGGGTTTGCAGTAGCGATTGGATTCACGCACTTAAGAATTCTTGATGTACACTGTTAGTATATGTACGTGTCTATATTAGCAAAAATTGATGTACGTCTGTTAGTGTCTTTATACATATGTATGTACACATCAAGTGTATATCTATGTACTTAATACATACATACATACATGTGAACATGTATGTACATACATGTTGTACATAACCAAGTGTGCATAGTGTACTTACTGTAATTACCCTGCTTGCTTAGAGAAGTAGGTTATCTTGTTGGTGTTCTAATGTTATACCATTTTAGATGGACTGTTATGTCATCAGCATCTCTTGGCCATGATGGGATCTATGATAAGTTCGTTAGTTATATGGCGTTGATTATAAACCCTTAAAGGGATGTTACGGTATAAAAAGTCAAACATTTTCATACATTGAAGGTTGGTTTAATGTCGATATGAAACCATTTCCCTCAGTGTTGGTCATGCAGATTCACAACAGGTGTCTGTCCCCTTACTTATGGGAAAGTAAAGCAGTACCAGTACCAGTACACTACATCTCTTTTAGACCTGTTTGTTTCCTCCATTAGCATGCTACCTGGGTGATAACATCTAACGGAAGTAAAAGCATTCAGAATTTATTTGAGAATGTTAATTGTTTGAATGTTTTCAAAATATCACAGTGATTGACTGTCATTGATGGCTCACTTATGCTAATATTTACTGTGACCACTCTAACAGTAATACTTTGTTACAGTATTGCTTATTTCATTTCCTGGGAATATTTAGTATTGTTAATGACCAAATCAAGTGATGTGTTATCAAAATGTGTTGTGTGACCGCACATTCATCGTTTCCAATCAGTGTCTAAATGTTACTTGAGACTAAACCCAGTTTTATGTAGAAAATCTTTTGACATTTGTGCATGTACATAGAAATAGTCCACAATGTCAGAATCAGAATTTGTTGTTATTCGCCATGCAAGTTACACAAAAATTGAATTTACTGTGGCAGGATGGAGCAAACAAAGAACATATATGGAACTTATAATAAGATAAAAGAAAAGAAAAAGTGGGCAATAGCTGTGATGTGAACATGCTCCCACCATGTTCCCACCATCTATGTTGTATCACAATATAAAATGTATTGTAACCAATCCTAGAACTCTAATATGGACAGTGTATGGTGAAGTGGCTGATGGCTTCTTTTTTACCCCCTCACAAATTACAGATAAGTGGAGTTGGGTAAAAAGCACCCTAATAAGACTGTCATTGGAAACGATTATAGCAGTTTCCATTGTCCCAATTGAATATGGTATCTACATGACGGAGTGGGACGTCTTAACTTTTCGAACTTCCAGTGTTATCCTAAAATGACATTAACCGTTACAAACCCTAACACTTGACCCTGGTCATACAACCAGTCTGGCTGAAACAGGCATTCAGGTATCTGCTGAAAAAAAGACATGCATAAGCTCATTAACCTTCAGGACTTTTTTATGCTTTCTTATTGTGGTCAAATATAATTTTATTGTTTATGTTCTCTTAGTGGAATCAGTTGTGACCAATGAAATACTTGTAATGAAGTAACACTAAATGGTTTAATTCTGTTTCATTGTCATAATTGACAAAGACAATGTATTCATGAATACCTCTTGTATTTTGGATGCTGGTATTTTTATGGACTGTGTGAGTACAAGTGTGAAAGCAAAAACCAATTCCATTCCAGAGTATTGAGAGTCACTGGTTATTTCTTGAATTATCAGGCAGCCAGAAGGCCTAATCAGTTAGCATACTTCTGTTTACATTTCACTAAGCTTTTTTTATTATTATTATTAGTATTATTGTGAGGAAGGAATAACCGAAAGAATTGAAAGATCTCACCACTATTCAATTCTGCCATTTCCATGTGTGTCCCTTTTAGCTTGTGATTTGGCAGTGTCACCTCTTCAGTTTACAAAAGGTTTTGAAAGAGCCCCTCTGTCGGGAGAGACTGAAGTACAAGAATACTTTAACTCTTAGTTATGCTATCATGCTATCATAGCAAGACCCATGTTGTGGAACGGAAAATCGAAACAATTAGACCATGCAAAAACAGTGGAGCCTCACTAATGTAGCTAACCTGAAGACAAGTTACAGCTGTGGCAATAAACTGACTGCTTCACAAGTAGCTTATGTATACATGGAAAAAGTGCAGTGTTATGATTAGTTACTTTATTTATTTTACCTATAATTTCAACTGACTGGATAAGGGGGAATTACAAATACATGCAAATAAATTCACCATTGTCACCTCAATACTGTTCACCAGTGGGTGTTGTTCTGAACATGAGATGCTGGATGTGTATTGTTATATGTAAAGGGTGCTGCCAAACAGTGTTTTTATTTGTAGTTTTACATTGTTTTATTGTGAAATAACTGGATTCAATTGTTCATCCCTTCATTTTCTGACACTTTGTGCCCCAGTTTTGGTTTACCTGTGTACTGGCTGCACTTGCCACTTTGTATTGGGGACACTCCATAATTCAGTAATTAATAAAGATTTTATGGTGAAACGTGTTTGTTTAAATGTAATACCATTATATATTTAATGTATTATCTTGCACCAACACATCACTTTACTCTCCTTAATTGGATGAGTGGTTAATAGCAGGTAGTGACGTAGATGTGCGATAGCAAATAGGCCTATTTATCCAACAGAATAAATCCCTTGACAAAGTAAAAAGTTATAACATTAATGGAACTGTGTTGAATACTGACTTTATCAACTTCACCTTTAGGCTATGTATTACATCTATTCACACACCCATTCAGCGTGTGGAGTTTAGATTGGCGCCATTGTCATGAAGTGTCACTTCCTACTCTAAATCAATGCCTTTTATAGTTATGGGCTGAGCTCTTTCTAAAGTCTCACCAGACCTGAGCACAAGCAATTATTTTTCCGGGTTGACCAATCATCTTCTTAGAGACGTACGGGACGGTGTACCTAGTTGTCTATTTACTTGATAAAACATTCATTTACCGGCCTAGATAAGGTGGAAATAGGCTCCTTTTCGAAGGTAAGTCAAACACTTACAGAAATGGAACTACTTTAGGCGCTTGCAAGTCGTTAGAAATTGTTTTGATAATGTCATGCGTGTCCGGGGTTAGAAACGTGGGCCAGTTATCTTATTCAGGTAGGCTACTACATTCCACGCGAATTTTGAATCGCAGCAGGATTAATTTACATGTTCTTGTACAAAGTACAAAGACGAACAGATTCACTGAATAATGGACTATATGTGGTAAGGGCAACAATAATTCAATGCAGCATTTTTGCCTCGTAGCTACGAAATTGAACAACATGTGTTTTGACGTCTAGACCTGTCAATGTTATACCGTCTGATGCTTGTCTAAACAATATTATGTATTAAAATTTCCCTTAGTGAATTGACAAAGTCTAACCATTCACTTCCTCATTTGTTTACTCAAAACACGCACTATTTATTTAGTTCCGTCATCCGTCATTATCGCTGTCTGCGTCTTACAGTCAGATATTTAATGTTTTGTTCATCTTCATCTCGATTCACCAGAAAATGATAAATGTAAAAAATGAACATTAAGTTGATGTTTGTAGTTGACTCAATATGTGTTAGTCATCAACAAATCCTATATCAGACAAAACAATTATCTGCTTCACTTATTTTAAAATGGTTAACGCGAAATTACACAAATTATTTTCAACAATTGGTCCATAAAGCTCTAAAACACAAATAGGATGTTCAACAGCATGTTGAAACTTCGACAAAAAAGCAACAAAACCACAAAATAGAACAGCTAGTTGTTCGTGTTACTGTCAAATGAATGGATAAGACCACTGGACAAAATGCATGTTATAATGCCTATTATAACCTGTTACCTTTTAATGCTGATCATATTAATGATCATATTTCAAAATCAAAGCACAGTAACTATGTGTTTTTCTAAAGAACATTTAAAATGCGTCCCTACAGAATGATTTAACAATAGTGTGGTAAATGCCTTACTACTGACAGTAAACTTCAATTGTTTATCTATTGTGTAGGTTTTCTCTCACAGGCATACAGACTCACTGTTGACACTTTTATGATGTCTTATTCACCTGCTACCCATGCTAAGTTTGTAGGCCTAAAGTAGGTACAGACTTAACCGTAGATACAGGTTAACCAAAAAGTCAAACTGTCATAAGACAGAAGACGAAAGACGAAAGCTTTTCCGTTATCTTGTTTTTTGTAAGCAAGCAAACTCTACAGATGTTATAGTATATAAATCATAAGTATATAAACAATCTTATATCATAGTTTTGTTATCGAGAAACTTCACTTCCATTGGTGAGACTGTGTGCATTCCTTTACAAATGATTGCATCTTTTCCAGGCTGCTGGGCAGGTCCTTAAGCTGTGTTACCTGAGTTACAGGTTGTGTTTCTTTGAAGCCTCAGGGGGTATAATTTAGGATTCTTCAAAATGGAGAGACTTACTCATAATAAAGTCGAGGATGTATGAAAGTTATACTGTTACTATGACAAGGGACCTATATTTATGAAAGTTTCTTCAAATATGGAGAAAAAGATTACAACAGAATAGTTTACAGGAGCATGGCCTTTGTATAAAGACCTTTACTGCATGTCTGCAGTCTGTTATTTTGTGTTGTGTAAGTTACTTTAAACTGTAGTATGGTCATGGGGAAGTGTATGTAAAGCATCAGTCTATTTTCACACCTCTGAAATTGTCAGGGTGTGAAACATACTTTTCCGCAGCATTATAGGACAGGTTGTTGCCTTATTTGACTCAGGCACTGATGCCATTATCACTTCTCATTATCGAGACAAATATCTGCAAGAATATCTTTTATGGCCTCAAAGTTGACAAAGAAAGTCAAACAGGTAGAGAGACACAGAAAAGTAAATGCACAGGAAATACCAGCCTCTTGCCTTTCTCTACTTCCTGGAAAGTTTATTTAAGTGTGGATCTCTGTTCACTTGTTTGCAACCACACAGCACCCACACAGCACCCACACAGCAATACTAACGTGTGAAATTAGACTCAGAAGCCGTCAAACAACATAAGCATTGTGTTTTTGAATATTTAGTATACTAACCCTAACCTCTTTATATCATATATATTAAGAAGAAGAAAAAGAAAAACATAGTTATGAATACATTAACATGTAGATTACATAACATAAATGAACAAATTATCATAATAATGTTCTGTTTTACTGTCGCTAGAATACAAAGTTACTCGGACTAAATGCACCAGTTGTGTGTGAACGTGTTCCCCACATGGCCATTTAGAGTTGCTGTTTTTTGCTGCTCAGACAAATAGCATGCACAGTCACGCCACAAGTGGCAAGTTCTCACAAGTCTCTAGTCCCGCTCTGCTCAACATCACACCTCTTGTGATGCAGTTCTTGGCATTTTTCTGTGCTGTTTTGTATTTATCATATCCATGATAGAAGTAGGTGGGTATGTGTAGTGAATTCATGTATTTATGTGTGTGTGAGTGTGTAAGGGAGTCTTTATCAGTGAGATTTGGAAGAATTACATGATAGATGTGCCAATATAATGCTTCACTCAATATACTGCGTAGCTTTGGTGTCTAAAAGTAGTACTGCTGTCTAGTATCTGCAAGGCTAATGTACTGTCCCAAATGGTACTCTATTGTAATTGCAAGTTGTGCTTAACTTCTGCCACTGTATATCAACCTCTTTTAATTACAATCTAGTGCATTTTAATGTCTGTAAAATGTACAATAATGTGTTTCAGGTGTTCTGTGTTCATACAGAGTATGGCCACTGGACTGTATACCAGAGTGATTGTGGCAGTTTTATGTGACTTTAGACCACAGATAGATAGTAAGGACTCTTGAACTCACTTCCCCCAGTCCAGACAGGAAGTCTTGGTGGATGGATTCCGATATGACAGAAGTAAATAAGACTTGCGAAAGCCCTCTTTTTCCACTTGTTCTTGACTTGATCTGATGAGGCAATCATAAAAAAAACATTGTTTCAGCTGCTCAGTACCTTTCCCAGGGGTTGTGTAGCATGCTTTCTCCACATATTCAGTTCACTACTGTCTTGGTTTAGATTGTTGTTTGTTCCCAGAGGGCACTGTTTACCACGACATAGCTGTATAAGGAGTTGTTGGTTTACCAGTTTTTAGGTTTGATTTGTAGGCTTGATATTGACCTGGCATACTTCTCTTCCATCCCTGAGTTCACATTCATTACATTGTAAAAATGTTATGCATCCACACATTGATCGTTTGATATATTCTTCAAATTTCTACTACACTCACATTTAGTGCCTTTCACTAAATGTGAATCTATTTAGTAAAAAATGCATCTGCAAACTGTTCTAAATTAGATTATGTGATTAAAAAGCTGTTAGTGCTATGCTGTTTAAATCCATGTAAAAACATGAAATATGCCAACACCAGTAATGCCTCAACAACAGTAACAGGTAATGTTTGAAACCATAAGGTGTTTTTTACCTTGCAGTTCCGGTTCTTTCCACCAGAGAGCAAAATGACACCACTAAACACACATGGAGGCATGTGTTCCCTGCACCTCTCTAGCATCAGATATGTTGAGCATCCTTTAGGGTGGAGCTCCAGAAACACTGCCCTGGTTTTTGTGACCTGGTTGCAGTTTTCATGTAAAAAGTAAAAAAATAAAAAAAATAAAATAAAAATAACTGATATTTTTGGAAAGCTATTAAACACGGGCACAGCTGTCTGTCTCGATATGAATAGATAAATAAACAGATGGCCCCAAAAGATGTAAATGTGAATACTAAATGGTTTTCTAAGAAATAATCAACTTACAATTCAACAATCTGCGTGAATTTGTTATTGCAAATCAAGATTAGTATTAGAAAGTATACAATACAATACCTTTATGAAATACTGTATATTAAACTAGAAACATTTTGGTTAAGTAAAAATGAGTGTGTTGGCTCTACTATCCTTTAAGGCTCGTATATATCTTCCGGATGTGTGCGTAAGTAAATGTACCGAATTAGGTTTGCAAAGTGAGTGAATTTGTCTATAATACAGCATCTCATGTTGCCATCCACATTGGTCTGTGGGTCCATGTGACATATCTGTCAAGCCTGCAATCAAGACTCTTCAGAGACACCTCTGTATTTTGCCTCCAAGCACTGGGCTGATAATGTCTCGGGATGTCTGTGCCCTTTCAATGCCCTGTTATGTTTCCACTCACCCCCCACCCCCCCTCTTTAAGCCCTGGAGTCTGGCATCTTTACCTTTCCCGACCCTTCTCCCCCCATCCCGCCATACCCCCCCTCCCCCATTTTACACAAATTTAAGGTTAGTATAATTTTATCAGCATAAACAGTAGAAAAAAAATATATGGTATCTTGAATATAACACAGCTAAATCAGTTTGTCCGATATATTTGAGTTGGATGTGGATCACAAGAGAATAAAGCGAGGCAGAGAATGGAGAAGAAGAAATTACTACGACCAGAGAGAAGGACATAAACATGTCGTAGAGGACAAACATCACGTAAATACACACTTTTACAGGGTGACATAAAATGTCGAAACGTACTGTGATTTAATCCCATCTGAATTACCACAGGATCTCTGCATTGCAGCAGGAGTAAAAGAGAAAGATGCTTCAGTGCCAGCCTTTGCTCTGCTCGACATTAGACCATGCCATGGGTATGTGGTGGGAGCGGAGGACTTGTTTTGAAAAGAGCTGGGTACAGCATTGTGTGTGTGTGTGTGTGTGTGTGTGTGTGTGAGTGAGTGAGTGAGTGACAGAGAGAGAAAGAGAGAGAGAGAGAGAGAGAGAGAGAGTATTGGAATTGACAAGACATTAGACATGTGTCTGAGCAGTTTATCTAAGACAGTGTTTGGGTGGAGAGTGGGGGTGGTTGGGTTCACTGTGTGCTGATTTAAGCTGTGTTTTTGATAAAATGTCACAAATGGTAGAGGACAGTGCCAAGGTCAAACAAAGGGCTTAAACCATGTATTGCAACGGGCCAGTGGGCAGTAATATTGCCCTAATTCCAAAAATGGTAGGGTGCTTTTATCTGAATTGTATATCAGTGAAATTAAATATATTAAATTGGTATTCAGATTAATTAATCAATATTGTAAAACCATATATACATGCACATACAATGAATAGACAGTAGTAACACTTTATACTGGCAAACACCTTAAAACACCTTAATACAAACAGGAGTTAATGGAAAAATGTTCTAGAATGCATTTGTTTGTCTTTCCATCCTTGAGGTATTGGTTGCACCAAGATAAGATAGGAAGCTGCTACCAACTTTGAGGCAAATTTAGGGTTATAGATAACCTGGTAAAAACTACTCTAGGTAACCTTAAAAAGGTACGAGTCTAGGTTGTATACAAAATAAAATATGCCCACTAAATGGAGCATACATGCCCTAATCTGTGCCAGTCCCATGCGGGTCGATAGACCCCACAGATTTCTGCTTCACTGCCGATTTAGGCACCCCCCAGCATTTCAGCATGGCACTCCCACCCCGTTAAGCTAGAGGCTAGCAATAGCATGGAGGCTAATGCTACATAGCGTGTCACTGGGCAAATCTGGGTCAAGTCAGCCTTCTCCTCACTCTAGCCTTGCATTGTCCCGCCCCCACGTGTCGCTTGTACTCCGTTCACCTCTGTGGGTGTTTGTGTGTGTGTGTGTGTGTGTGTGTGTGTGTGTGTGTGTGTGTGTGTACGTGCGTAAGGGGGGGAAGAGGAGGGGGGTATTTTTCATTGGCTGAGAATTGTGTTGTAGTAGTAGTCATTGTAGTGTGTGTGTATGAGGGAGGGGGGGGGGGGGCGTAGGGTTGGAGGTAGTAGTAATAGTAGTATGGAGGGCACGTGGACTATCATGCAGCACTGCAGTAGAGGCTTAGGAATGTACTAACACAGCCTCATCCAACACACTGAAATTCTCCTCACACACTAACAGCCCTTCTGCTGGGCAACATTATGTGCAATACCAAATATTTGGGTTTTATAAATAAATAAATAAATAAATAATTGTTTTGTTAAACCAGAGAATTTTATGTGACACAAACACCAAATACTACTTGACAACTAAGAAAAAAAATACTTAACACAGACACAAATTTTCACACTTTCCCCAGATTTCTTGCAAAGCTTGTTTTGGTTAAAAACCACTTTGTCAGATTACAGAAATAACTGCTTTTTGATGTTTTAAAATCATGTTCTGCTTTCAAGCAGCAGTCAATCTGTATGCATATATTGCATCCCTTTTCATGTCTTATTAGTGGTAGTAATCTCCTCTCCTCCTCCAAAGCTGTCCTCTGATTGGCTATTCGACTGTTTTCAGTGGAGATATATTTTTGGGGCTCCATGGATACAGTCTAATGCTGAGTTCCCCTACTCAGCCAATGGGAAAGAAGGATAGAGTAGTTCTAGACGAATGAGGGGGCTTCAGATAGTTGTAACCCGTTTCTGCCGTTGCTCACCAACCCCCTACCAATCCCAAGCTCAAAGGGGATGGTAGGGGTTGGGGTGATAGTAAGGGGTGGGGCTTTCTGTCATCCTGTAAACAATAACAAGTGATGTCAGTTGTGATGTCATCCACATTGCCCTGAATCTCTCTCATCAACATTAGTCTACCTCAGAGCTGCCTCTATCAAACAGGAGCCCAGATAAACAAATCACATGTGTTATGAAGTGTCACAAATCCACACACACTAAGAACAATCTAAATGTAAATATGCCCACTCAGCAATACAAACAGTCTTTCCTTGAGATCCTGTCTATCAATTAAACTACTACTACTGCCTTTCAGTTTCAAACATCTTTGAATATCAAATATTCATGAGAAAGTATCGCTGTATTATATGCTTCATATAAAATTATGCCCCGTAGAGTCTATTGTGACAAGTCAAATAAACTAAGTTGTATGCAAATACATACTAAGAATGTCTCAAGTCAACATGGTTTATATAAAGGCCACATACAGTACGAATGCATCAAATGTGTGTGTCTATTAGAATTACAAATAAATCAACAGATTAACAGTTGTTTAATCCGGGATTAATCACCTCACCGGTGATTAATCCCCTCACTGGAAATCATGTGGCAGAGCAGTGAGGGTGTCAGGCTAGTAATCAGAAAGTCCCTGGTCCGAACCCCCGCTCTGCCATCATAATGTTGTGTCCTTGAGCTAGGCACTTCACCCTACTTGCCTCAGGAGGAATGTCCCTGTACTTACTGTAAATCGCTCTGGATGAGAGCGTCTGATAAATGACTACATGTTATAGTTCTGGTGCACATCAGAAACACCACAGGCCCCATCTGTGGTTCTGCATAAAGTATGTTAGGTTGGGCTAACTGCATGTATTACATGTCTTCTTGCAATTGTTAAACATGCCAGATTTAGATGCCACATTAAAGCCAATTTGTAGTAGGCTGATTAGCCTAATCCAGTGTTTTGACATGTTGCCAAACTGCAATAACTTGGATTAGCCAGGCCCAACAGCTGATTGGTTTAAGCATATGGTATATACTTTTATACTAACTATACTAGTTATACAAATTTACCTTATGACATCGCTCACTGTATATCACTGGTCAGAGCAGATTTATTTGAGAGTACAGTTAGTTTGCATTTATGGTTCATCAATAGATTAGCTAGAATCAGGTAGGATAGTTCAGTCAATAAATACAGTGTCAAAACACAGACCACTTCTAAGGTACTGTGTACAGTAACAAGGTATGTTCAGTTGAGTGCGGGGCCTCTGGTCTTATCCTTAACATTAGCAAGAGATCTTTTTCTATATTAGTTTACCAGACAGAGGATAAACAACAATAAAAATATGAATACAGAAAACTATTTTTAAGCACGCCGATGACGTTGATGAGGCATTTTTAGGTCAGTGTTGTCTTGACTGAAACTGAAGTTTGCACACCTTGTAGTAACAACGGTAGACATACAGCAGAACTGACAGTGTGTACAAGCATCAGCAAGTTGTAGTGCTGCTCCCAGCTGCTTAATCCTTTTTCTGAAGAGCTCCTATCTGGTGGCCTTGGACTACAACCCCAGTTGTAATTAATCAGATTAATCTAATCAACTAGATTGTTAGTAGGTTCAGGTGCATTAGACTAGGTTGGAGCAAAAACTACTGACAAGACAGCTACAGGATCCTGTTGTAAACAAGGGTAGCTGACTGCTTCACTTTTGCAGTGACAGATTGACTGCCAGGGGGCAGTGAAAGACAAACTAGCAACCTACTGTAGCACGGGAGCCATCCAGTCGCCGGAGAGATGAAGATCTGACCAACTAAGTTAGTCATCGCTGTGCACTCTCACTCAACCTCCGGAAGATTCCTATCATATGAGTTTAGTTGGTGTAATCAGAAAGTGTTGCGCCTAAGGGGCTTGTATGATGCACATATATTTAGATTCGAATGTATTTTGTGACGGATTAGGGCTATCATTTTTATCAGTGACCTTTGACACCAAATATGAGTCTTGTCATAAGAAAAAATGTTGCTTGTGTATATGCGTACATTTTTCCAAGCATGGAACCGTAGCAGCTGACACCCAACTATGTCTCTTTGTTCGTGAGTCATGCATTGACCACCACTAGATGTTAAAGTTCAGGGTTTGCATCCAAGTTACCAACGGTAGATAAGTCAGCTGTAGACGGCTCACTGTTCATTCTGAATGGAAGATACAGCTTTGTGTGTGACTGTAGCACATACATGCACCCAGGTAGTGACATTCGGGTGAGAGCAGATGGGGCCCATGGCACAGAAGGGAGTGTCGGGGAAGCGCAATCACATTCGTTAACGATGGACTTAAGTTAATCATTGGCAATAGAAAATGCCAACTGGCCGAGTTGAGTTCCTCATTTAATGGAAACAGCAAACATCCTTACTGTCAAGCAAAAGGAAAAGAAAACAAGTTTACTGTTGGTGTTCCATGAAACTGTTATATTCAGTATTGATTAGCACAACTAATGTATTTTCTACACAACATCTGTTTAGTGAGGAAGCTAAAACGTGAGGGGAAACATTTGTGATTAATTCATTGTAAGGTATCAGGAAGTATTCCAATATATTATATACATAACAAACACCCATCTCCCTTTGCCTAGAATAAATTAAATGCTGCAGTTTAATGATACAGTGAAATGATTTGCCATATGCATGTGGCTGTAGGGTCACAGGGTTAATTGTGTTAAATGTATTATGATGTGAAGTTCAGTATATTTAACGGTCTTAGAACCCTAGTAATTAACCTCTGGAAATGAACAATTACCACCTCAGAGTCTGGCATTACTGCAACATTATTAGGACATTTTAAGAAAAATGACTATACCATAATGGTTACCATATTGAATTCAAAATACAGTCAAGCGCGCACACAGTTTGCTCCAAGTAACATCTACGAAAACGGAAGGAGGGAAATCTATGCATATCTAATGTGACCAATTCCCTTCCACTGTTTGTAGGTGGTTCATTGTCCAACATGGGGAACCTGATCAAGGTGTTGACGAGGGACATTGATAACAATGCGGGAAACTTCTTCTTGGACTTTGAGAGTAAGCAATAATCCACTTTGCATAAAACACTTTGCTTACATTCTTTTTTTCCCTCATCCGTTCTGAGTCTGTCCTGCAGATTACACTGCCAAGGGGTACACTGCTTTCACTGGCTGTTCCCGTTACTTTAACAGTTCACAAAATATCCCTTCCCAACGACTTAATATCTCAGTGGTCACATGCTGTGCCTAGTACAACCATTCATCCTTTTGACTTGTCGTTTCACATTCATCTGTAGTCATAAAAGTCCTGTTCTAGCTGTCCTCCTAACATCTTCTAGCGTCATTAGACTTCAGTTCACTGCTAGTCTGAACTGTCCCCAGATGCCAAGCCTACAGAAGCAGAGAGAAAACAGTGGGAGCAGGTGAACAAGGTGTTGGTGGAAGCTCTGGCCATACTGGATGACCTGCAGTCCTACCGTGGAGCAGGAGAAGAGATCAGACAGGTGAGATTAAAAAAACAAAAACAAAAGGCCATCGACCTTTAACCGTTCATCAAAATCCCAACCATGACTGAAATCGAATGTAATCTGAGGTTTAACATTAACTGGTGTTCTAACAAGAATCACTGTGCAGTTGTCTTGGTTACCTTGGGTAGTGACATGGCTTTGACTGTATCTGTGGTTTTTGGTTCAGGCAAAGCAGTTTATTTTCAGCTCGATACTTTTAATGGTTGCCGTGGTAACAGCCGGAACCAAGGGCAGCCTGCGCCAAGCTGTCAATCACGTGTTCCTTTTTTTGTGTGCGCGAAGGTTCCTGAATTATTTTGGAAGAAGCTCTTGTATTCTTCTCAATGCTTTTGTTGTTCTGATCAAAACGTGTCATTTTAGAGAAGAAAAAAAAATAAAGCTACTGAACCTCACCAGCTTAATTTCCTCACAGGACCATTTTGAGACAGATTCTGTCAGTTATATTCTATTCTTAGTTATTTAAGGGAAGAGCATTTCACAAGATAAAACAGCCCAACCTTTTTCTTTCAACCTCCCATATACCTCTCCCTCCCTTTTCTTGATACCCCTCATTCACCCTTTTCTGCATTCCCCCCCGTATTGAACAATTTAATATTTCCTCCAATATTTCCAAACCTCAATTTGTCTAACCTCCACTCATATCTCTTCCACTTCATTTCCTTTCTCCATACTCCCCCCCCCCTCCCCCCCCCCCCATCCTCCCCCCAATCCAGGCGATACAGAATCCCAGTGTGGACCAGGTCCAGGAGAGAGCCTGGGCAGCTGTGGTACCACTGGTGGGGAAACTGAAGAAGTTCTATGAGTTCTCTCTGAGGTTAGGTATGTACATCAGCCACAAACATCAGCCACAAACACTGTGGAGAGGAGCTTCTCCCCAAGAAAATGCTGGAAGAGGCTCAAAAATATAGAGATACAATCCTTGTAAATACAGGCCAAATATTATGTTGACTTTGAAGTCAACATAATATTTGTTGGTTCTGTATTCAAGCAGAACCCCCTACGTGGATCTCTGTGCTTCAATACTGTTCTGCCAATAGGCTGATCCATAATCTACACCCCCTCTTTTGCTCTGACCGCTAAGTACTGAGACATAGACCACTTTAGATTAAAGCTGTTTTCAGGGGAAAAAAGGATTAAAATGCTCTACTGTAACACTCAACTGTCAAGCGTGTTTCTGCTCCCAGGTAAAGTACTGGCCTGTCACTAGCCTTCTTAAGTAAATATACAGTCAGTATCTCAATTTCCTTTACAACTTGATTCGACCAGAAAGATCTATCAAGAAGATTGTCTTATTGACGAGGCTGTATGTAGATATAATTGAATGTAAAACATATGGAGCACACTTAGTCCACAACGTCTCATTAGTCTCATCTCATCTCCAGACATGAATGGCCTTGAGCGAAAGATTTTCAATTCACTAAATGATACAGGCGGAAAAGGGGGTTAAAGCTGCCTCTGAAAGAAAAAAAATTGGATAGTGACCTAATTATCTGTCACATGCTCTTATCACGTCTAGACCGCGGCCAGTCAGGGGATGGGCTCTGACACAGACGAGCTAAATCTTTGCCATGAAATCCCAACAGAACTCAGCAACTGGGTTGGTCTGCCATCAGGAGAGACCCCAGACTAGTCTGATACATTAAATATGAATGGTGTCTTTCTTGGCCCCAGATATGGGATGCTGTTATGATTGACCAATACATTTTCATTTTCAGTGTTCCTTTTTCTTGTTGATGCATTCAGGTCATAGGTACTGGTTTAAAAAATGAAAAATAAAATAAGAAAATAGCAAAGTAGAAATGTAAACTTAGATGGGTCTGCATGGCACAAATTATTGCAGATATGCACGAGAAATATGTTATGGGGATTTGCCTGTCAATTTCACAGAACAGAATGTGAGAGAGAGAACTTGTTTGCAGATCTGCATGCGATCTTCTATCCATCCTGACCACATTCTCTCTCTCTGCGTATCTCTCTCTCTCTCTGTATCTCTCTCTGTATCTTTCTCTCTGTATCTTTCTCTCTGTATCTTTCTCTCTGTATCTTTCTCTCTCTCTCTCTCTCTCTCTCTCTCTCTCACTATCACTTTACCTCCCTGTCTCTGTGTCTCTCTCTCCTCCTTAGAGGGCTCGTTGCACGGTCTGCTTAAGGCTCTGACCAGCACACGCTGCAGCCCCACACAGCACCTGGAGCAGGAGCAGGCCCTGGCCAGGCAGTTCGCTGAGATCCTCCACTTCACTCTGCGTTTTGATGAGCTAAAGGTCTGGTGTCTTCCTCTTACTATTGTGTTTGGGTTTGGCTATTGGTAAACTTTTTTGGTCAACTCTCAACTTCTCGTCTTTTCAAACAAAAGAAAATGGAAAAGAAACACGGTACAACAGTACATCCATCTTGGGAAAAAAAGAGCGCTTATCCTGGCTCCAACCAAAATCCTCTACTACCACCACACACACAAAAAAACCCTCCTGACTAAAATATTCTTTAGCCTATTCACCATCCTCTCTTCTTTAAGAACTGCTGACTCCTTTTCTCTGCCCCTCCCTCACCCGCTTCCTCTACCCCTCCTGCATATTCAACATATCCTTATCCTCTGAGCTACTCTGTCACTGGCACCACCTATATATGCCATGGAAATTACATTGGGATATTTGTTCTCTTTGAACTCCATGTTTATTAATGGTGAAAGAAATGTCGTCCCCACGTCCCCACTGGATCCACTCCACTCTTTTTAAATGATCTTACTGAACCTTTAGGGGTCATGATTTGCATAATTATGGTAAAGAGTCATACCAAGTAGGTATGACTGAAAGGGAACGGCATACAAACAAAGAGAGCAACCTGTTTTACAATGTTTTCTGAGCAAACAAAAAAACTACAGAAATGTAAATACATGGAAAGAAATGACATCTTCATGTCTTCATGACAATTGATCTGATTTAACCGTAGTACTCAGTACGCAGTGCTCACATTTCCAGGCATACATTGTATACAACTTGTGTAAATGTCAAGCACAAAGTAGGAGCATGTTTTGATCAAGTTTTTGCGTGGTAATTGTGTCTTTCCACGACAGATGACAAACCCTGCCATCCAAAATGACTTCAGCTACTATAGGAGGACACTGAGCCGAATGCGCATCAACAATGTCGCTGTGAGTACAAATTCCTAATCGATTTGAGAATAATGTCCCCAAAAAACATTTTATGCAATAAAATTGTATAATGGTATTGCATGTAGTTGAACACCAACTGCACTAACCTTAATTATTATAAGACATTGTTGTGGTGTATCCGTTTATCTTTGAAACCTTTAGATTTATTGGTTATTTAATTGTTAAATTGAATAAGATCAATATATTTGGGCATCGCAGGACAGTAAGACATGAGTTCAGTCCAAACTTAATGACTGGATAGCACTCGGACCTAATGGACAGGATACTTGTCTGTACCCACCTCCAGGCAGCGCTTTAATGCGTTTTGGGGGCATGGCTTTGAAAAGAGGTGGTGAGACATTTTGGTTTTGGATCCTTTTGTACTCAAGCTAAAATCGCTGGATTGGCAAAACTTACTGATCCTGCCTTTAAACACCTCAAACCTCCAAGGATGATCAAGAGAGAACGTCAATGAACAATGGATAAGGATGAGACAAGGGGCTCGTTGACCTTGTATCCCTTCCCCATTAGGAGCACTCACCGCTGGGGAATAATTCATTAAGTTCCTCAGGCTCATTACACCAACGCCAACGTACTGTACAGCTCCATGCAAGAGGCATACAGATTGCATGCTGACTGCTTCCTTTTCTATAAAGCTTTGATATAATGAATTGCCATCACTTAATGTAATGAGTTGGCTCAGCTGTAAATGCAGCTTTTTTAGTCAATTTGGAAATCCGTCTAGTGTTGATTTACATTTAAATGAGCCCACCAATTTAAAAAGCAGAGGCAGCAAAAAGTGAATAGATTTAATTTGCAATGCCAATGGATTAACCTTGGGTCCTAACGCTCAGAAAAGTTTGTCCAGCTTAGCTTTTGAGGACATCTGATTTGTTTTTTGTATCTGTGCTGGTGATACACACTAATAATTCTTTTTTCAGGCAGAGGAGCAGAACGAGGTCAATAATGAATTGGCCAATCGGATGTCTCTTTTCTATGCCAATGCCACGCCGATGCTGAAAACGCTAAGCGACGCCACAACAAAGTTTGTCTCGGATGTGAGTTGTAAAACTTTCCAGAACAAAGTTTGTTTTACATCAAACACCTTCCATGTAAAAAATCCAAGACAAGCCACGTCATTGCTATTGACAGTACACAGAAATAAGTACATTTTAGTGACAAACTTTAGTCTCTCTGACATGCATGTCCTATTTCAAAAGTTTGCTTATATTTTTCAGAACACTGACTTACCCATTGAGAACACAACAGACTGCCTCAGTACAATGGCCAGCGTGTGTAAAGTCATGTTGGAGACACCGTAAGTTGGTTGCCTTCACTGCATTTTACTCACAATTTCATTATCATTACAATTTAGATACAATTTCATTATCATTCCTGAGTATTTTTTACCGTCAAATTACGACTTTTTGGCAACACAACCCCCCCCAATAATATATATATATAATATATATATCTTTGGATACAGAATTAATTCACCTGTTTTGTTAACTCTGGCTTTATGTCAATACAGAGTGCTTTCATTTGACTCGTGTGTGTGTGTGTGTGTGTGTACAATGTGTGGTTACAGGGAATACCGTAGCCGCTTTGCCAACGAGGACACCGTGTCCTTCTGTTTGCGTGTGATGGTTGGGGTAATCATCCTTTACGACTACGTTCACCCTGCAGGAGCCTTCATCCGCTCCTCCAAGATAGATGTACGTATGAACACGTTTAAATACTGAATCACTGCTATTATCTTTGTCAAGATTTCCGACTCTTTATTTTGGATATGCCATCGGTGAATGTAAAAAAAGAAAAGAAAAGGAGTTTGATAGTCATTCTGTGTCCAAAACCCCAAATTTTAAGGTAAAAATTCAAAACAAATGAATGGACTTATAACTTCTGAACGATGTTGTACATAGATGAAAGGATGCATCAAAGTTCTGAAGGAACAGCCTCCAAGCAGTGTGGAGGGCCTTTTAAACGCTCTCAGGTAAGAGAGAGGGCAGGAACCTTTCATCTACAAACTAGTGTCGTTATTGTGACCTAACTACCAGTTAGAAAACTACCAGTGTTACATACGCTTTTATTTAAACCTGTAGTGATAACATTGTATTGTAGTTACATATTAATGGTTATGTGGTGGCAGGATGATATTACAGTACTGCAACATCAGTAGCACTTCAATAATCATACATTTGCGTATTAGGCTACTTATGCTTTCAACTCTCTTCTTCTACACACAGGTACACAACAAAGCATTTGAATGACGAGACTACCTCCAAACAAATCAAGAATATGCTACAAGTCAATTAACCGAAACGATTATGTATCAGGAGTTGTCATTATCTGACATAAGAACAGCTGTATTTCGTGTCATTTCAAAAAGGCGGTCTTTTAATTAGCAAAACAGACGTTAGGACTTTAGTTGACTTGCAGCTAAGTAATAAGGCCCTATTTTTTCATAAGTCATTTCACTGGAGTAATTTGACTGTAAAAAGATGGCTTTGTGCAAATCTATATATTCAAATCCATTTTTTGGTAACACTTTACTTGACATTACACATGCATATAAGTACAGTGCAGCTTGTAAAATGAACATGCATTCACTGTCATACATGTTAAATGACAGTGTGTAATTACATATGGTTCTATATTCAGAACAGATTGCATTTCTTGCAACAGTGTGTTGCACTCAAATTACACTCCTAATATAAGAGCTGTAAAGTGATGGTACCCATTTGACAAAACAAATATCTCTGGCTAACAACTGGACAGGACAGTTTAGTATTAATTACAACCGGAAGCACTCAAAAAAATAATTTTTATACTTGTACGATAAAGTGTCAACATTTTTAAATGTAGATAAATTTTTATTTTTGCAAGAGGTACAGAATGTTTGAGGTGACAAAATAAAAATACAAATGTTTTTATTTTTAAATTCAGTTCTGTCTTGTTTCTCTTTGGCTTACAGTAACAAATTTTGTTTGTGCAGTGTTGAATTGCAGAGTAAATGTACGTTTTTGATTTGGATACAGCTGAAGTGTAAGTAACATAGATACTAGATAATGTTTTATACATTTGGAAAAACATTGGTCTATTTCATGGGGAATTAAGAATAGTATCACTTTTCAATCTGATTTCTCAGGAAAAGGAGAAATGTCTTCCCTGGTGTATACTACAGTCATGGCAGTTGCCTCTTTTACACACACGTTTAAACTATTTACTTTACCCCCACCCACATGAGTAAGTCTGTAGGCTGAAATTTAGGAATGAAGTATTTCCGTTTTACACACATGTAATAAAAGTTGGTTGGGAGACTATGCTCTCCCAAAGCAAATAGAATGTGGAACAACCATTTGGCCGTCCATTGGTTCCTGCCTGTCAGCTGTTTCTCCCTTGGATTACGATCATAAAAGAAAGTGGAGGGCCATGGTTGTGTTTCCTCCTGGCTGAACCCCGGAAACACAGAGTGCGTGTGGAGTGAGTAATGCATTCCACATTCATGCGTGGCTCAGACCAGAACTGTGACAGTGAGCTGAGTTGGTTGGTTGACTGGCTGGGAAAGGAAAGTTCAGGCATGCCACTGATTGTTTTGGCATCAGCTGAGAACTTAATCACTCAATTATTTTGGTGAAACGAGTTGGTTTGCCTCAACCTCAGTCCCCACTGCTGTTAACATAAATTTGGTAGCACTATACAAAATGGACAGTATTTAGTGACCAATATATTGGTCAATTCACAAACTGAATTGAAGTGAAACTCATGTATATAGGTATATTCACTGGAGCAATTTCACTATATACATATATATATAGGTGACCTAATTACAATTCTATGTAGTTATTCTTATTGTTACTGAATCATCATATCATGACTGCTGTCATGAGTCCCATGATTGCCTCCTCATCTTCCTCATCTCCATTCTCTCATCTTTTTTCCACAAGCTCTCCCTCTCCTCCTTCGATCAGGATGAGCTGCAGTATGTTTTCTCTAACAGCTTTCCCATCCATTCCGGTTCCGGACTTACTTTCCCACGCTCCAAGTTCCGGCCCCTCACTGTCCCCTTGGATCTTCACCCAGAATCCGTGTGCACCCAGACAAAGCCTGGATCCAAGTGTGGCTTCCTGCCAGAGACCAAATACAATGTGTTAGCCCCAGGTCAGGGACGATATCACCACAATATGGCCTCCTTTTAACGCCAGACAACTACACAGACGGCCAGTTCCGTTACACATGATTGTTCAATTTCTGCTGCTGTCTGCACAAACAAATAAACAACATAATAGAAGACATTGGCAGGCATGGGCCAAATAGACACCAACAAATTCACATGCACACACACGCACACACACACATACTAGGCTGGGCAAGTAGGCACAATATTCACTCATTAGTTAAACTTTTAAAATGGTATTTATCGATGTGCATCTTCCAATCTTGATCAGTAATTAATATTTACCCAACTAGTTATGCCCTTAAGTGAATACTTGTCTTTGTCATGTATTGGGTGAGCATGAAGTCTATACAAATGCCTCCAATTCAACCAGCAGTACATAAAAAGGCTATTTCCACCTACTAGCCTACATCTTCTAAAGTAAAACTACTCTAGACAGCTGTAATAAAACTGGTTTCACCCACGGGTTTACAACTCTAGTGTAAAATGTGGTACCCTCTTGTTGTCATCAATACTTTGAGATTAAAACACAAAGCAATACAGCTACATAAAAGCAACCATTCAGCCCAGCAAAAATATATTGTCCTGCAGCAACACACATCCTAACAATACCTTTCTAATATTTGATCATGGAGTTATAGTATGCTAAAGAGGATTTATACATCTTGACATGAATCTATGCTCCCCTTGCAACGTTAGGGGCTGATTCACATGAATGAAGATTTACCCAGAGGGAGGTTCTCCAAGCACCTGAGCTGGAAACGTCTTAAAAAATCTTCTGGCATTTATCCCCCATACAGGAAGTGTCCTCTCCACTTTACAGTTAATTCAGATGAGAAAGAATGGCCGAGGGGATACCAACTCCAAATTGTCCATTGAAAGGCATTTTATGATGGCCACAGAAAGGTTGAGATGGCCATTTCATAGTAACAACATTTTGAAAAAGGTTAATTCAAGGGAAGATTACAGTTGATCACATATTTAGTGTGATAAGTAATGTTGCTTTGCCTCCTTCCTTTTTTCTTTAGTTCTTATATTTTTTTTTATCACCGTGGCATAACTGCTCACACTTTGACAAGACATCTCATTCCTTCACTTGACAAATTCCCAACAGACTAACAATGCTAATCTGCAAGTATACAAAGCCACTGTCAATTTAAGAACGCATTTGTTTTTTTTGACGTATAAAGCTCAGACACTTGTCAAATCATCGCAGCAGCCCATTGAACATGTGTGACTGAGTGTTTGTACACTATAGTCTGACGCTGGTGTAGGACTGTTAGCATCTGCCCTTCAGCAATACACAGCATCAATACCAACAGGGATCTGTAAGTGGCAGCAGATGCTCGCTGTTGTCTGGGGACAGTCACACGCATGTGCTACACACACACATACACTATGCGCCCCCCACACCCCCCACCCCCCTGCCCCATCTCTAACACATCAGAAGCAGTCAAATCCTTGATGAAGTTCAACCAGTCTGGCACACCAACTGTAGTCTGCGACACAGTAAGCTATTATTAGATCTGTCTGGCCTGTGGTTTGCATTAGGCTCAGTGACACCAAGTGTGTTCTAAGCTTGAGATACTCCAGAGCCACGTGTGCAGAACCCGGATTGATTCTCCGAGTCTTGCTCCTCGTAGGGTGTGTTCACTGAGATAAAGTTGCTTTGACAACGAATCGTAAAAAAACACAAAAAAACACGCATAAATAAACCCATTGGATTTCGACACTGGATTGGAGCGAACGCCATTGGATTTCTTAACAGTATGACCCAGAAATACCAGTCAGCAGTGGTGGGGTAGTTCACAGTGCAGGATGTGTACAGCAGACATACGCCCTGTGCCCACAGTCAAACAAGCGGTGGTACATGGCTGGTGGACAACAAAAAAAGGAACATGTACAGACAGAGAAACGTCTCTGGTCAACAGTTCATTCTAGACTGCTGTACACCACAGGCTCTCGTTAAAGGGTAGAGACCCGGGAAGACTGTATCTTAATGAGAGGACCACTTCAGTCACCCCTCTACTTACATTCTAAGGGGAGCAGCTGCCAAGGTCAGAGTTAGCTGATCCCTACTGTCTTTTTAAGCCATTAACTTAACTGCATAATCTATTGTGCCAAGAGAGAGAGAGAGAGAGAGAAAAGTAGGCTGCATTGGTGTAGTTGGGGTCGTCGTACTAACTAGTGCAGGGGTGGGCAATCCTGGTTCTTGAGGGCCACTGTCCTGAAGGTTTTAGATGTTTCCTTGTTCTAGCACACCTGATTCAAATGAACAGGTCGTTATCAAGTTCTGTGGAAGCCTGATAATTCTAATCAGGTGTGCTAGAGGAGGGAAATATATTAAACCTTCAGGACAGTGGCCCTCGAGGACCAGGAGTGCCCACCCCTGAACTAGTGCTATAAGCAAAAATGAGGAATCCCACATTAGATGAACTAACATTTTACTCCATACTCCCCACGCCCTGGGCTCTTTCTCCTACCTGTAATTGACCAATTCATTAATTTTGTCAACATGGGTGACCTTGGATGGACAACCTCCTCCCCTTCCGCGCCACACAAGAGATTTTGTGCCAGGAAAAGGGGCAAATTTCCTCCTTCTTTCTGCCCCTTTGATTCAGCTGTGAGTCATGTCTGCACACTCATGAATAAAGAAGCATATGAAAAGCAGATGTGAAACTCACTCAGTGAAGCACACACGGAGCGTTGCTTTACTAGTGCAGGCTGATTCACAGAGTAGACCACTTCCTGTTTTAGTATGTGGTCCAACCAAGACAGTTAGAGGAAGTTTGTCATCTAAAGGCAAATAAACTCACACACACTGTAAAGCAAAACAAAAAAAGTTGTAGAGTCCATAGTGAGCACAATATCAATAGCTGGGTCTTTGGGTCATCTCAAAAGAAGCATCTACAATAAATAAGATACAATAAATTCCCACAGTTTGCCAGTTAACATAAACAGGTTTTCTACTGCTTCAAGGTTGGAATTTATGTTTGGAAACGCCCACCATTCGGCTGGCAAATTGCCTGTCTACTCACTAGTCTTCTCCATGCTGTATAGGACCAGAATTTCCAAAAGCTCTACTCCTTTGAATGATGTTGGGACTGTGTCAGTGCATCATGAATTTGTTGTCGTTTCTTTGAATTATTTCCAATGGAATCTTCAGACACTCCCTTTTCCCAGACAGACCCTCCCTGATACCGTGGCACAAAGCACTCATAATTAAACTCAATTAAAACATGTGGGAACGGATACTTTTCCAACCAGTTAGTTGAGGAGAAAGGTTTTTTCAGGATAACCATGGAAGAAAATGTACAGTGACATAATGATATAACCAGGGACTACTTTGGGGTCTGGTTATCATGGCAGCTGTTGTCTTGTAATCATATTACTGTAATCAGGCAGAAGACCGGGCACTGGTAACAATATTACAGTACAGTCATAACTGGGGCCAATATCTCAGCCTGACATGTCATTGCCTCCTATAAAGAATCAATTGTGCACTGCAGACACAGCTGTCCTTTTTAGCTTCTACAATACAGCAGTACATTTCTTGTGTTAGTGTGTTATTAGAAGGGAGTGTTTCAATGATGTGACTATGTTTTAATGCTTTAACTATGTCTACAGCAATAGTCAAATGTTTAAATAAAGTCAGTGGAGATTTGTGTAGAAGTAGCAGACCTGCCAAATCTGCTTAAGAGGTTTTAGTTCTCAGGGTGGCATGTAGAAGAACGGGGCATACTTTGGGTATTGCTCGTGCTATAATCCCATCTCCAGAACGGATTACTTGTGGAGAAAGGTAGAGATTGCTCCGGAGGACTAGGAGGAGACAGCACTGGTTGCTATGTTTGAGTTGTTCATTTCCTTAATACAACTAGTTGTATAATGTTGCCTTTGTTATGTCAGTTTTGCTCATGTTTTAAACAAAGGATGCGTAGCATGAGCATTTAATATCAATGAATATCCAGGTTTCCACAACCTTTTTATAAGAGACAGTGCTTACTAATGTGGTGCAGGAGTAGTGGTGGGGATGCATGTATGATAAAATACATTTGAACTCACATTCATAATCGCATTGTAAAATCCTTAACAAAACAACATTTTAAGACAAAGAAATTAGAAATAACATTTTAAAGTGGTGTGCGAATGGGAAGTTCCTGCAGGTGGAGCAGTGGTATCAGATAACGTAAGAGGCCTCAGGCCAGGAAATACTGCTGGTCCCCTCTGAGTTACAGCTAGACAGACCAGCTCAGCTACAGGAAGGTGTCTGCAACACAGGACTCCATCCATCCTGCTCTATTGATTCTGCTTAGTACTCATGCACACTAGAAAATTCAACCAGCCCATTCAATAAAGACAAAGACTACTCTTGTTGAACACAATTGTTTGTTTCTGTGAGTACAAATATTCTAAGATTCTTTCCAATCTATTTCGGCTTTAGGTGAATCCCAGCATCTATGAACCTATCCCATCGTACTAAGCCAATCAGTTGTTCTGAGACAGTTTGGGAAGTGCATTTGTAATATTAAACATGAATGTCATGCACATTTATTTATACATTCATCTAGTCAGACCCCATGACAATCATTCATTGAAAAACAATATAAATAATTGTGCCGTATGTGTGACTTTTCTTTTAAAAATACATAGTTAGAGAAATAAAAAATCTACTTCAGTTTCACCACTGACATGTCCTCCTTGATTCTCCCAACTTCTACGTCAATTCACATCAACCCTTTTTTATTTTACCTCTACCGTTAACCTTTACAGCTTAGCTCTTTGTTCTTTATAGTCAAGCTACTGATGGGGCCCTTAAGCTGCAAGCAATGCAAATATTACTGCAGATAAGGAAAGGTCTTTCAAATATTAATATCAAGATTTTTTACAGCTTCAATAAATTGCCTTTATGTGCAGATATAACTGGTTACAATCCTACACTATCGAGACTCACTGGAATGTGTAGCCTGAAGAGGGAAATCATATTAGAGTTCAACTTGAACATTCATTCAGTTAATTTTGGGTTCTTAACCACCTTGTATAGATGTGGACGTTACAGAGAAGCAAAATGAGAAAGAAATTAAATAAAATCAGAAATGAAATGTTAAAGTCATCAGTTTTGTCATGCATTATCTTGTCATTCATTTGTCTGGGTCAGTGGATTACATGTTTGGTGAATCAGCAAATACACTACTATAGTTTTTTGGGGGTGTATTATCAATATATGGTAACTATACTCACAGAAGTGCAAACATGAGCAAAATGGTAAAAAAAAACAGATGGATAGCTCAGGCTCTGTCTCCTGGGAAACAAGCAAAGGACGTACATTGATTTGAAAGGGAAGAATGAGCTTAAAGATAAGGTAATCACTTTGGCATGGTCTGATGATAAATTGCCTCATTCAAGACACATGCACACCTCCTGAACAACTATGGGACATGACTGCCGTCTTAGAAAGACTTGTTTATTTATTTTAAACTGGAAACCGTTACTTCCTTTTTAACTTTAACTAGAGGTCATGTTTAATTATTCAACAGTAAATCGTTGAAAACAGTAGGTTCTGAAGGCAGCATTCAGGCTAGCAGCTGAACTAAAAACAACAAACGGCCTAATTGCTTTTAAATGCCCATGTTCTAAGGCACTGACATTTATGTTGTGTGTGCTTGTGTACCTGTGTGCATGTGTGCGCAATTCAGACATGCAAACATTTGTATTATTGCGTTATTTCAGATATACCCTACGGTGGCCGGTAAGTGCAAAACACTTTTACAAACTCCGAAACAAATTTACAAACTCTGAAACACTTTTACAAACTCTGAAACAAATTTACAAGAACAACACCAAACGGAAAGGGAATGTACCAAAAGCCGGATCTGACGCGGAAGTGATTAAGTGAGTGGTGTTGTGTAGTTTATGTGGAGTTTTATGATGTTTTGCCCGTTTTGTGGAAACCATTTGAGTCAGTTACTGCGGTTTTGCATTTCGTGTGGACGGTCTCTGGAGTTTTTAAAGGACACGGACCAGACGGAAGGACCAGATAGGCTACATTATTGCACACAATATTTTAATGAGGGACACTCTTACGATGTGATCGTGGACATGATGTCAAGTTTACATGGTATTAAGATCAGCTTGCGGACTTTAAAAAGTATTGGAGTTATTTGGAGACCTCCGAGATGCAGGATACTTCAACGGGAGTCATGAGCATCAGTGCCTATTGAGATTTTGCTATGGTGATGTTCTTCAGAAGGACTTGGATGAGTGTGTGAGACTGTGGAACAGTCACAGGATTCGCACTTCCAGAACAGCGTCATGTCCAGGAGGAGTGCCCAATGAATTGTACTACTTACCACACAGGTAAAACTTTGAGACTAGATTGAGACTTCCTTGTTCCTGTCTTATTTTTTTTAACTTAAATGTAAGTAAATGCTGTTATGTCTTCTATAGATTTGGCTCCAGAGACTGTGGATTTGAAATTGAACACACTGAATTGGATGGCTTTCCTGAGGCAAGCCTATCTATAGCTACATGTGGGGACCCAAACATGCAGGAGTACTTGGACTTGCTATGGAGCACCATCAACTACAGAAGCCAGAAAACTGGGAGTCTGCAACAGGACTGTACATGAAGCTAAAACAAATTGCTCAGCTATAAAACAATCAAAAAGTTAATAGTCTTTCAGGCTTTTTCTTTTCTTCCTGCTATTTATTTCAGAGTGATTAAGATGTTTTTTTTAATGAATAAATGAATCAAGTGCTAGCAAAGTAATGCATATTTATTAAATTTTTGTAAGTACAAAAACTAAAACTTGTTTATTTTGTCTAAAATATAATGGCCATAATGTTAACTGTGAGAAAAAACACGCTCACATATCTTCACATTCTAAAGATTCTTAACAACCTTTAATAACAACCTTTTCAGAGTCCCTAGGGAACTTGTGGCTTAAAAACATCCAAATCCTGGGGAATTTTGAAGTCCAAAGTCCATTTGTGTCTTAAACACAGTGTAAGTGTCTAGGAGTGGTAATTTCAATGTGTTTGAACATGTATTTGCCATTGGGAATGGAGAGTCATCCAGGAACTCGATTTTTGGTGATGGTTCCAATCCAGATGGGGGAAGTGAAGTCAGTCCAGTTGCAAACATGAAAACATCTTCCACAGACACAGCAGCCTGACCTTCTGCAAAGACAAAATGTTCAGCACCTTGGAAATTTGCTTTCTCAACTAAAATATGAGTGATTTACAAACCTTCACAGTCAAGGAGATAGTCCGCCCAGTAGCCCAAAGTTTCACTTTCTTTACATCTCCTGTTACTCCCTGGTGGACTGAGGTCAGGTTTGAACAGTCTCTCAAGCTGAAGAGCAGTTAGCCCCTTTTCCGAGTGGGTCAGGACAGGGGACAGCAAAGCAGGGTGTAGCTGTAGTGCAGTGAAAAACTGAAGGGCTGAAAGACCATCTTTGAATCTAAAGAGTGAACACAAACGTTTCATTTTTGTGTAGTGACAATCACATTTAAATTACCCAAAGAAAACTATTAAATATTCTCTAAAATGACTATCCACCTTAACAAATATACATTTGAAGGTTGGTTGTGTGTTGCTCATAACTGATCTAAAGAATCCCATGTCTTGTTTTGCACATGGCAAGACTGGAATGTCACAGAGAGCAGGGTGGCTTGAGCACTTTTAGACCATGAGGCATTCTTACATAAATTCCACAAAAATCCCATCATTACAAATATGATCTTACCTGTCAATTACAGATGAGTTGCGGTCAATAATATACCAATGGAGGTAGTCAGACACAATCTCTTTCTTAGCTTCAACAGAAGCCACATGTCTCAGACAACCTGCTGTCTGTAACATTGTGCTGTGTCTTATGGTACATTCTCGTAGAGCATCAACTGAAGCAGCATTCTCAATCTGAATAACATAAATAGAAATATAAACACTCAAGTCAATAACTGTATGTACTGTATCTCCTTGCCTGTTTTTATTATTATACAATTACAGTCAAAAGTTTGGACAGACTTTCTCATTTAAGTATATGGTAAAGTGTGTCTGAATTTTTGATTGTTACTGTACATAGCACATAGCATAGTAATGTTGCACTATCACAAAACAATAAATTAAGATAATTCTGTGTATTTGATTAAGAAAGGAAACATTGTTTTAAAACACTGCTGAGACTATGTAATACTCTGCTATACCACACTGCATCCTTATTCTATTCTCACCTCTTGCAAAGCTTTCACTATTTCTTGATCAGTTATTGAATTAACTGTTGCTTTAAATAAAGGCTGGCCAGCAAGATAATGTACAACATCTTCTGACAGGAAATGGGGTCCTGGACCTCCATGCACAATTGACACTGCAATCATCTTTCCTGCCAGGTAGTACTCATCCTCCCTAACAGCTGTGAATTAAGTCATATAGCAAAATCAAAACATGTAATGTATTATGTACACTATAATGTATTAAGATGCAACTCAAGCAACAAAGTATATGTCACGTGATATATATGGTTATTGATCATTAACCATTAGTATAGTACACATCTAACCCTATGCATACCATTTGCATTGTAGACCAAGAACCGATGTCCTTCTGGTCCATCAAAAATGGGCCGGTCTTTCAGATGTTTCATTAGCAGAGTTAAAAACTCTCGCCTTGGTCCACCTGTGTCAATTCCTTCTTCCAAAACACCAGCATCATCAGTAAATTTGACAAGCATGTCACAGGTTTCAGAGTATGTTGTACGCTTGAAACCTCTGACTGCTCCATCCCAAACATTAGCCCTTGAGATGTTGAACCTGCTGACTCTTCCATGATCAATGGGATGTGATAGGTTGGCGATAATGTCAGGTAGTGTAATGTTCATCTCCTCGCTGTAATGACAAAAAAGTGACCTAATTAGTGAATTTTCCACTTTTACAAAAATTATTTAAAGCCCAGAAATATTGTACAGAGAAAAACATGGCACAGGCAATGGCTCAGTTTACATTGGTGTGTGTTGTAAACTCTTCATATTGTCTGCAACCAACTCCTCATCCTCTTCCTCAACACATGGTGCATACAGGTCTGTGTATTTACTGTTGAAAAATTAACATTTGCATGTTAAAACATCGTAACATAACAAAACATTTTTCTTTTCTGTGTAATCAATGAATTAAAATTAACTGAGTCACCATCATTTTTTATTTACCTGTAGCAAGTAGTCCTGACTGGACTTGTTTCATGTGGCTCCAGATCCTCACTATCAGATATTACTATCTGAAAAACAAATTTAAATGTCTAAAACAACAACAACACTGAGAGCAAGAAACAAAGGCTGTTACAGTCTGCCTTAATACCTTTCCAGGTTGAACTGTGCCTGGATTTCCAGGAGCATCTCTGAAACACAATACAATTGATACAATTATTGCCTTCATATATATATGTGTGTGTGTGTGTGTGTGTTATCAATCACATTACATGTATGATATGTTCTTGTTCACCAGAACAAATACTCTCAGCTCATCACATCACACAAAACATAAAGATAAATGACTTCTTTTGTAAAGATTAGTACTTACCCTTCATCTTCAGGTTTGCGTTTGGGTGTACTTTGGTTTTGTGGTTCAAACACCTGAGAGGGAAAGCATACAATTATCTACAATTTTAAACAGCTTCCATTATTGTTCCCTTACCACATACAGTATATATCAATGGTGAAAGATTGTGAGTGTTTCTGTAATGCTAACTTAGAAATAATCAAAACAAAACTTGGTTCTTCTAAAATATTGACCAGAACATGGATTTAATGCTTTAATGTTCAAATAGATATTCAATAAATAAATAAATAAATAAATGATAAATCAATAAAAATGGGGAAAAAAGTAACATACCACAGTGTCAGCCTGATTGAATCGAGCTGTGCTCCTGGATGTGATCATTTCAGAATCTGAGGTATCAGAGTCTGGGGTATTAGAGTCTGGGGTATCATCCACTGTGGTAAAAACATAAATTCACATTATTATTATTATGTATGCTACAGTAGAGCATGTAAATATGTAAAATATTGAACTATGAGATCCACAAACCTCCTTTAAAGTGTGTTTCTAGGCAAAGGAAAAAAGTGATCCTGGAATATGCCTTCCCAATTTCCTTTTTATATTCAGTCAATTTGAATGGCCTTTCTGTCCCAGGCACATGGACCACCTCCGAGCAGTCAGGATACAAAAGGACGTATGGTCCTTCATCCATGTCCTTATTAAATGTTGTAATTTTCTGCACAGCTTGTTTCAGCAGATCAGGTGCTGCTACTTCTGGGTCTGTAAATAATGGGAGTGTTTTCCCTCTTAAAGGTTTTAAATCAGTTCCGTGTGGCACCATCAATCCTATGTTTATCTAGTAAGACACCAGAAAGACGTAATTAATCTCACATATACATAGAGTAGTGTTGTGTAGTTATATATATAAGTAAGTTGCACATATATATATATGTGCAACTTACTTGGACGTTTTTCTTTTCTTTATGTTTATGTCTTTCTTTCGGCCCACAGTTAAAAGACTGTCGTTCTTTGGACTTGGTGCTTCTGTACTCCATGAACTGTTTATATGATGGGCATGGTTGTTCTGCTGGAATGAACAGAGTTCAAGTAGAAAGTTAGCAGCAGCTCAAACAATCGTCAATAACTAGCAGTAACACGTTGGTATTCTGTTATGGCTTCAATAAGATTGACTGTGTAGCGAAATAAACTAAACAGTAACTGCACTTTCATTCACTGCATGTCTGACAATGGATTCAGATAGCTAGCGCTATGCTGCACTTACTTTGTTTAGCATTTTCCGGCTGTTTAGCTGTCCCCTGTGCGCTTGGTCCTTCCGTCTGGTCCGTGTCCTTTAAAAACTCCAGAGACCGTCCACACGAAATGCAAAACCGCAGTAACTGACTCAAATGGTTTCCACAAAACGGGCAAAACATCATAAAACTCCACATAAACTACACAACACCACTCACTCAATCACTTCCGCGTCAGATCCGGCTTTTGGTACATTCCCTTTCCGTTTGGTGTTGTTCTTGTAAATTTGTTTCAGAGTTTGTAAAAGTGTTTCAGAGTTTGTAAATTTGTTTCGGAGTTTGTAAAAGTGTTTTGCACTTACCGGCCACCGTAATACCCAATAAAACAAACATATTTTGATAGAAGAACTTCCAATTCCACTGTCACAACAGCGAAAAAGAGGAAATAAGGCTTATTTGACAACAAATAGCTCCAGAATAATGACAGCATTAGAGCCCAAACAAACCACACACAACACACAACCTCCCCCCACACAGACAGGTGAAGCATAAGTAGGAGGAATATTCATGGGGAATTGACTTTTCTTTAGTTCCTGCAAAATACTTGGAACCACAATGAGAACTTTTTTTCTGCGCTCTGCCTCCTCTTCAGCACATAAGGATTTTGAGTTTACGAAGCCCGTCTAATAAGGAGAACTTGAGACACCATTGTTACAGGCCAACAGTATTTCTTTCCATACAATGCACTGTTCATTTCTAATTCTTGAGATATGTAAAACCTCACTACGGTAGACATCTGATTCTACAGTAATGCCTTGATGGGTAAGCCTACTGAATGACCGATGTACACCTTTGCTGCAAAACAACCCCACAAACATTTTACACACTACCCCAGCCAAACTGTCTCCCCCTTCTCACCCTCTAGAAATCAAAGACGTTAGTTCATGTTTGTTCCAGCAAGCTCTGAGGCAGGGTTCAATTTTCCTTGTAAATCAGTTAAGCTTTCCCTTTTTAAATTTCACCCTCTCTTTCCCTCCTCTCCTCCACTCACAGCCAGATGACTCCCTACAGATGATAGATTGTCCTGACAGAGAGAGAGAGACGGTCACTTGCACAAGGCTCCGGCTCACACTCCCCTGACCTGTTAAGTTCCTCCTGCCCCCCTTACTCTGTCTCTCCCTGGTCCCACAGGGGACATCCTGCGGCTGCACAGCCTCGCAGGCAGGCCCCACTGACACGTGGGTAAATAAGCAAGGTGGTGGGCTCGGCGTCTCACCAGAGGACAATAAGGGATTTCTCCTACATTGCAACAAAGACCGTATTGATGCTTGAGGCCTAAACTCAAAATGAAGGGGGAGGGGCGAGGGGGCTTGAGAGGAAAGAAGAAGGGGATAAAGTGTGTGTGTGTGTGTTTGGAGAGCTGGAATTCAGTAGCGCTGTTTGTTCTCGTCCTCCCATGCTTGTTTAAGATAGAGGGGATGGGGGCAGAAGGGTGTCCATTCGGAGACTAGAGGTTATCAGGCCCATTGTGCAGCACCGCAGCTATTGAAACTAAGAGGAGGAGCCTTGGTGAGTGGGGGCATTTATGCATACGTAAAAAAATGATACGTAAAAGTGAACGCGTGTTTTGGTGGAGATACTTTTAGTCTGTAGTTTCCAATAAAACAGTTTTCACTTGTGGGACAACCCCATGATTTACTTTCTGAAAGTTGTTGACCTTAGGCTGGGTGGGACAGTGTCATTCTGGAACTGTCAAACAGGGAAATCCCTCTATTCATTCTGACAGAAGCTGCAAGACAGCAGCGTCCAGCCAATCGCCTTCAGTGAGGTGAGCCTTCCTCTTTGGAGGAACCCCTGTCAATAAAACCTGAGCAAACTTAGGCCTCACACTGACTGAATTTTATTTCGATTTCATAAAGCTGACCTTTTTCAGGTGTAAGGTTTTGTTGCTATGGACTGTAGCGATCCGTATAAATGACATTTTCTGTAGGTACTTGTAGTAAGCTTTCATTGGCTGCTTAAAGAATGTCTTTCAAGTGACATTGTTGCCTTAAAATTGTAGTAACAAATCAAATGAATCTGAATAATGAGTACTTCCAGATACTTTTTTATACGACTACATATTGATATTATAAATTATATATGGATATTACAGTACAAGCAGAAGCTTTTACGGATGCCCTTACTCAAGTATTACATTATTAATAAATGGCCTTCAGCTTCAGCAAACACGATAATGCAGAAGATAATGCAGATCCTACTGTGCAGGGACCTAAGTTACTGTACTGTAAATAGTTTAGCACATGTACAGTAGTTTAGAACCTTTACTTATTACTGTGATTTGTGTCTATTACTATGCATAATAACGTTTGAATATACGTCACAGCAGTTATTGAGCCGTTAACGCATGCATGTACAGAATAACAGTCTCATAATCATCTGGAATTCTACAGCTGAAAGGTTAATGCTATGATGCAATGTTGTTAGAACCAAACAGATTGGAGGATTCTCACTGCAAAAGGAGGGAGAACATTTAGAATGTCTACATGGTTTTGAGACTTAAAAACTGCCAGTAGACTGCCAGTCTAACTGTCACATTATTTAAAATGAGTGTTCATTGACCGTTTGTGACATTGCTCTTAATTACATGCAGGATATCCACACACATTCTTTGGGTAGTTTGTGTGTATAAAGTACTGTACATGCCATAGGTTTCCAATCAAAAATACATTTAACCTGAGTGTTCATCTGAGGTTTTCTGTAAACTGAAAGCTGAGTGACCTTTTCTTGACTTGGAAAGAGGTCTGTGGTTGAGTTTCTATGACTGTAGTCTTAACAATCCACCCAGTGGTTAACTACTCCCTGACTGTCATCCAGTTTACACTGTACAGTACATTACAGCCCTGTTCACCACAGCCCCACACATCGTTTTTATGTTTCCAGATGTTGCCCCCAGTGGTACTTGAGTCAGAAGTGCCCCACGCACCCCAACCACACCTCTTTCATCTTGTTCACTTATGATCATGTTGACAAACATGCAATCATATTGTTTGTTATCAGTATGACGGAGATGGCGGCCAGGATGCTCATCTAGACACAGCTTTTCTGATTTAGCATGTGGGGGCAATATCTATTTTGGGGTTAGTTTGTGGATGTTTCCTTTGAAAATCAGCTTTTTCAGATCCTTATTCTGTCCGTTTTGGATACAACGTTTGACAGTAGCTTCCTCCCCATAAAAGCAGATATCGGTATGCAAGAAAAAGTAAATCTTTTAATATCACATTTTTGGAGGCTTTGGAACGATGGGATGAGAGTCAACCTTCTTTCTCTGGGGTTTAGGTTAGCTACTAGTGACAACCCACATCTGTGGAGCTCTCTGTGATATTGCTTGTAAAAAAAGAAAGAAGATGGCCAGTAGACATTCGTTTTTTGCTGTACTTTGTCAAACAAACTCATGATGATTGTTGTGTACTAGTGTGATTTACCTGCACTTCACAGAAGTGACTGACCCACTGTCTAACATTTCAGTGATTTGTCAGATTAAAGTGACATCATCCCAAGTGTAATGTTATATAATAAAACAAGTCTACTTATCTCCCCTGTTTATGTCTACTGTTTGGACACTTCATCTGGAATTACTGTACAGGATTTGACTGATTGATTTACTGTTTGGGGATAAAATGCCATAAATCAGGTGTGTAAACTACATGTGGTGTCACAACATGATTTATTACATCAGTTTTGATGTGTGGGTTTACCTGAGAGTTAATTTAACGATGGTATTACATTCCACAGTAGAAATGCTAATAGCCAAATCAATTACATTTAAATGACTAATGACTTAATTTGAGTATACTATGATTTTGAAAAACGAAGTTTATTGCACAGGTTACATAATCTGAGATATGAATTGAATCTATGAATAGATATGAATTTGTAACTGTTCTCTTCTGATCTCGAGTCTTTAACCACATCTATAACATTGTCAAGGAACAAACTGTCTATACAATTAAAAAGGAATCATCACTGTTCACAGTAAGTCACCTGTATTTCAAAACAACAACTGCAGATAAAGATCCTTTGATCTTTTCCAAGACGTTTATTGTTCCCATAAACCAAAGGTCTTCCAACATAACCCACTTACCATATCCAAATACCATAAAGGGCCAAGTTATACTAGGATTCAATAATACTGGTATAATGGAAATGTGATCAATGGTCAAAGTGAAAAGTTTTACAATTGTTGATGGTCTTTGATGTCCCACTACAGACGAAACCATTTCTTTATCTTCATATTTCCATTCAATAATGTTCAAAATTACAGTAAAATATGCAAGGCATCTTTTGCCATTAAGAAGCGTCTGTTTGAAGGTTTATGCTCACACTCCTTTTTCAGCCCTCAAACCAACAGTTGGTCTCACCGCACGTCATGACATGTTCTTCACTTTCACTGGTAACTATGGAGCAATCAACCCTTCTTCACAGTTCTATATAATAGTATGTCTGTTCATTATCTGGGTCTTCTGAAGAAATTCTCTCATAAAATAAGAATAGAGATGCAAGTCTGAACTACAAAACTTGGAATTCAAGGGGGGAAAAAAAGGAGAAATAAGTTAGGCTAAATATTCAGTAAGAGAACATGATGAATCATTTTCAAGCTCTGTTTAAACATGCTTGTAGTTACTTATCCACTCCCTTTTAGCAATGTGAAGTAGGGCATAGAGAGCCCCGCCTTGGTCTGTTATGATTGCCTCATCAAAGTGAAACCTTCTCTGAGCGTGGGTGACAATGTGTACCTGTGTCAAAAGGTGGGAGTGCGTGTAATAAAAACAACTACACAGAGATTAGCGGTTAACATGTGCAAGTTTAAGCATGTGCGCTTTTCTATGATAAGTTATGTAGGCACTGTGAGAATATGTTCCCATTTGAGCAAGCAGAGATGGTTGAAGCATGACTCTTATCTTTATGGCTGTTGGTGTGTGTGAGCGGCAGATAAGATCTCCACTGAAGCCCTTTATTATCCTGAGATTGATTTGTGACTCCCTTGTCCTCAGTGGGAGACAGACTGGCCACCTAGGGCCTCTGGCCTCAAATGAATGAGTTTCCTCTGCACCTAAAAGGGAGGAATTTCTGGAGAAGTGTTCATTCTGAAACCAATCGGTGATTGTGACAGGTGCGGCCACACAGACGTTTATGATCCCAGAGGGCAATTCTTTTTTTGAAAGGTGCTAGGAGGCGTAACTAGCTAACAAGCATTCCCTTCTTTTTCATTGTTGAGACATAATCACTGTAGGTCTGGTAGAAATGCTGTGGAGCAGCATGTGAAACAGGTGTTGGGAGCACGTGTGACCTTTCCTTACCCCCACAGACTGGTTGGGACAACAGTTTAAGCAGCTCCATCCTGTCATTTATCTAAAGTCCTTGACTTGTGTTAAAGATTACTTTAACACAACTGATAAACCTACATGCTACAACAAAAACCAACAACGATGTAATATGCTAATATAATTGTTTTTGTTACAAAAGTGTAAATCCCATTTGGAGACAACCTTATGACCCATGAATTAAGTGTTCAACTCAAACAGCTGTGTCTGTCCGTACAGCGTATTAAGAACTCGTTGGTATGTTTAAGTAAAAGGAGAAACAGTGAGAGTACACCAATTACACTATGCATTGTGGGTAAGTGACTGCAGGTGAATTATTGAACTTCCAAGAAAATGTGCCCCCAACAGCCCCCAAGTGTGGACTTGAATAGCCTAATGACCCAATCTGCTGTTTTACTGCTCTCTCACTCTGCCCCTTCTACCCACCACACAGCATCTGCCTTGTCAAGGTGCCATTCTCATATTATTCAGCAAAGGGCTTCTGTAGGCTCCTCTGTTGGATTTCCCTAGAACTGAGGACTCCTGGAGAAGACGTAGCTCAGCCTCAAAGATTATAGAAAGGCACTGGCAGACATGTCTAAGAATCTGGGCTAAGCTTTTTTTTGGGTGTGTGTGTGTGTGTGTGTGTGTGTGTGTGTGTGTGGCGGGGGGGGGGGGGGGGGGAATGAAAAACAGCTCCAGACAAAGTTGTAACCGAACTAATGACACCTGTGAGACAAACATGAACTACGCCATGCTAGAGAATGATTGTGAGGATGGCTTCACAGACAAGGCAATTCATCTCAGTGACCTATAGAAAGATATACTTAGCAAGTTCTACGGACACAATATACCAATTGGTTAGAACAGGATTACTGGAAGCAAGAAGCAGGAGGCCACTCCTAAATTTGAAATGTACATTCCACTGCTACTGAACTGTGTGAGTTGCTAAACGACGCACAGAGGACCTTCTTAGCTCACATAGTACATTTATAAAAAGGTAAAAAAAAATATCTTACCAATTATACCATCAACCTTTCAAAACAGACTTCCCACTAGACCAATTGCAATTTTCTAGGATGTAGCCAATCAAGGAAAAAAGGAGAGTCAACAAGTTATGTTTGGAAGCCATTATGTCTCTTTTTTAACGAGATTTCCACAACACATAACATTTTATTACATAATATTATAACATAATATCATTGAGCGTTGGGGTTGGAGATACAAAGGAGTTTGGCTGGTGTGCATTTTGATTGGGCAACTATAGCAGTTGCTAGGGTTGAAGGACAAAGTATCGAACACCATGTCAATGTGACAAGCAGCAGTGGACTTATTGGCATGAAACATTTCCGCAGAATTGGGTAAACTGTGCACAAATATCCTGTGGGACATGATTTCTCCTGTGACATGAAGGCAATGAGTCATTCAGTTGTTGCCAATGGTTAAATACTATTTGAAATAGATTTTCCAAACATTAAAAGGCTATTAAAAGGTGTTTAAGGATAGGTAATGGACTTTATAAAATGTCTCACATAAAACATAAATCAACGTTTGTTGGTGAGTCTGCGTGATCGCATTTAACTAATGGTCTGACAATCTATTATAAATCATTTCTGTGTGTGTACTATAATTTTGGCACATCTAACACATATAAATGATGTTCCTTATAAGGTTTTGAACTCATGCACCGTCATGCAGTCTTTTTTGACCCCTGACTTGTAGCGTAGGTATCGTACACAAGCATGAACTCTGAAGTCGACTGTGACTGCTGCCTAGCACAGATCTCTCTGACGGAGACATGCAAGTCCCCTCAGGCTGGCAAGGCTAGCGCTCAACCTCCAGGCGCTTTACCTCACGTGTTCCTGAGCCAAGACTGAAGCCGTAAACAGATATCCTGCCTCCCCTCCTTTTCTCAAAAGAAAACATGAAAGAGCAAAGAGTCGTCTGAGTAGAGCTGTGTGGGTTCAAAGGAGAAACTGGAATAGGAGACAGTTGTGGTTGAAGAGATAAGGTGACAGAGAATTTCAGGGAGAGGTTAGGGAAGCTGGAGGGTTTTATGTGTGGCATTCAGGCTGAATGGGGTGTTACAAGTTGTAGTATGATGAGAAGACGGATGAGTTGTAATAAAGTGTGGGTTGTCATAAAGATGTGTTGACCTACTGTTAGCCCCCTTATGGGGGTTGAATTCTTATGCCATGTGCTTCGGGCATAAACTCTTTCTGTGTTAAGTGTTGCATGTGAAACAGGTATTGGGTATCAACAGCATGCAAAAGCCAGCCAGAAAATTTATAGTTTGAGACACCTGAGAGGCTCTTTCGTGTAATGCTGTCGCCCACCTCCCCTCTTACTCTGATTCATGATATTCACTCACCGGAAACGTAATGCAGTGTGACACCAAGCAAGCAGGTTCACACAGTTAAAAGGCTTGCACCACATTCAACTTGGAAACCTCCAGGAAGATTCTGATGACTGCGTTTGTTTTAGTTTACTTTGGTTAACTTTGGTCTACTTATCCTTGCTTCATTTATTTGTTGTATGAACTGTAAACCTTAACACTGGAAGGTCAAATCCTAATTAATTACCTGGTGAACGTACAGTACAATATGGCCTTAGTATGCAACAAATGTCAAAAAGTCAAAAATGTAAACTTGAACAATGATACATTTACGTTACACTTGCCACAGTGAACAAGACGAATGCACACATTGCTGCGGCAAAACACACAAAACTCTCCTTTGAAGGGTTAAACAAAACCACGCACATACCATTTAACACAATGAGTACCCATATAAGGAGTTTCCTTCCTCTACCGACAGGAGCAACTGTTGTCTTGGTGCCTCCATGCCTCCAGTGTTGAACTGATGCCAGGAGAGGGCAGGAAATCATTCATCTGTCTCGGCGATAAGGGCATGACAGCATCTTTGGTACACAAAGAACAAAGCGCAGCTGTCAACATGGTTTCCTATCCCTGCCCCCCATATAAACCTTATCAGCCGTCCTGGAGAAAGTGGTACAGGGAACACTTATCAGCCCATACAATGCAGGTGGAGTTCTAAAGTTAGCTAATGTTCAATTTGCCGCCAAAAGTATATGGTTAAGGTAGGGCAGGTGCAGGTGGAGATCAAACATGGTTTCAATTTGTTTCAACCATTCATTTTTTTCTACTTGACTTTCTAGATGAACAGACTTTCTACTGTGACTAGTTTGGAGCATTGGAAGTCATGTATGGCGCTGCCCTGATGGCCTTCTCCTATATGTGAGGTGATACGCTTCATCTAGGATCATGGTATCTCACTATGAAGTTGTATTATTCGTCCTACATTTACTGTGTCAACCTCAAGATGCACTTACAGGGCGGCAGATTAGGTGGCAGCACAAACCACGACTCATTCAAACGTATCCTTCACACCTGTTCTTAAAGGTTAGACTGCCAATCAATGACAGCAGGATTTCAGCAGCACAACCAACCATGTGGAATGTCCTCTCTTCTTTCCAAAAAAAAAAAAAAAAAAAACGTTTTAAAAGGTCCATTCAAGTGAGACGGACAGAAAAGGGAGAGCTTTTTAGCTCTCATGCACAGCTGCAGGTTTGCCAAGTAGACCAGGAAGTCATGCCGTGAAAGATATTCCAGCCATTTTGCTGCTAATAACCGTGAGTTCCTTTGAAGGTGTCTAGTGACATGCAAGCAAACTTTTTCCTAAGAATACCCAAAGTATCTCTCACATGCACGCACACACACGTACAACTCCTTGTGTTGCATCATATGTGCTAACGACATTATATTCCCCATTCTGCTCACCCTCCTCGTGATCCTCTGATGCTAATTGTTCGCATACCTCCAACACAGACGATAATTAGTCATTCCGGCCTTAACTTTAACCAGAGTCAGAACTAACTGCTCCCTCTGTGTTTTAATTGCATCACAAACTGTTTCACTGTGTTTTGGAGTTGCAAGGAAAACGTTCAATGTCACAATGACGCAATAACTGTGAGTTGATAGAATATTCAAAAAAATACAACTTTACCAAGAACATTGTAAATAAAAACCAAACCTTACCAAGAAAATTTTACCACGTAGAAAACTTTTTTACCAGTATTTGTACTTGTATTAACAACATCCCGCAACGTCTCAAACAAGTGATGATTACATTTTTATATTTAAGGTATGCAGTCCCTGGCATAGGCCTCTTTGCCCAGTGGGACCCCAGGCGTCCCACCATGTGATAAGTCTGGGACGCCCACCCGTCTGTGACAACAGTCACTGTCATCACTGGGAGTCACCTGTCCCACTTTCAGAGCTCATCACATTTCTAGAGTTCCACAGAGGTCATCACTGCTCATGCATGACCCGCTGTTCCTGTTAAAAGACTGACGGATATTACTATTGCCACCACTCTCCCTGCCTCACTTTGCTGACTCAAAAAAAAGAAATCCAGTTTTTCCAAACCATGACTGGACCCAATTATAGATGTTTTTTTCAAAAGAAACATCTTGATGACATCCTATGACTCAGGAATTATGGCAGCAACACAGAACTGTCCCAAGTACTATGAGCTTACAACTACTGCTGTTTAAGTAAACCATCAACATTTTTTACCTTGTCCTACAGAATGTGTTAAAGAGATGGGGAGTGTTAAATCCTTTGTATGTCAACAAAAAAGTCTGGCCTCTCAGTTGAACTTCTGTAACTCTTCCATCATGCCTTAAGACCTGAATTCTCACTAACACCACCATCACCACTCTAACAATATCTACATCTGATGCATGCCTTGATTAAACATTCTTGGTTATGACTGCTTCTGCTAATGCTAAATCGTTCTGCCATGTTTAACCATCAGAATTAAACTATGAAATTAATGCCGCTTCTTACGTTTTTTTTTTTAATGACTTGGAAAAACCCTTCTACTCAATCTTCAATCATGGCTGAAAAAAACATGGTGTTTGTGATCACTTGGCCTCAGTCTCACTTCTGTTTCATGTCAAACCTTAGGCCTCATCTACGACATTGAATTTACAACCCAGGAAGCACTTGAAAGAGGTGCAAATACAAACCTCATGCCTTCCTCGCTCATTGTCCTATTTGCTCAACCAGTAGCTTGCCTTTTTTCACTATTAGAAATATGCTCAGGATTATAGGTAAGTGAAGGTGCCAAAGAGAGGGGGGGGGGGCTCTCGTTTCATCTTGACACTAAGCAAAGCACCTTCAGTGCCTCTCCTCAACACTGTGCTTTGGAGGCAATGCAAGTGATCATTAAATGGCCAAGTGTTACCATTTATGAGTAAACTGTGACACTTGACCTCAATTTAAGATAGTCCCCTTTTAAAACAAACCACGTGTTAAGAAAAAAAATCACCCCCAATAGGGCTGCTTTGAGATTTATAATTGTTATTCACCATTTATATTTATATTATTTGACTGTCAAATTAATTTGGAGGTTCTTTTTTTGGACGTAGTATGAAAGTGCACTAAGTGTAGTTAGTGTCATTGAGGACATGAGGTCATTTGAGCCATCCACTTTGGCCTTAGGTGTTGCTTATTTAGAGCTAAAATTATTGATGACATGTCACCTGCATAGCATGAACCCTCTCATTAAAAGGAGCTCAAAACGAAAGACAAACTCAAATAACTAAACCATCAACCATCACATTTCATCCTAACATGCGACAGTTCATGAAAACTAGAAATGACTTTTGCTATGAAGTGATGTCATTTTTTTACTTACTGAATGTTTGATGCAGTGGAGGTTGAAGTAATGGACAGATGATGAGGATCAGTTCAGAGTGATGCAATACCAGCGCTGTTTCCTGTTGAAGACATTAAATATGTACTTACAAGTGCATCCCTAAAAATACATTTAAATATTTCATGAATCAAAGTTGAAACATGACCGAGTTGTATTTGGGTACTACTGCCTTCAATTTCAGGTCTATGGCTTTCTTGAAATCAGTCTGTTCACTCTGCATAACAAATTTACAATGATAGGAAATATGCTTACAAACAGTTATCCTTTTCCTTTTAACAAATGGTTTTCCAATCAAACTATTTTTTTTTAAATTTGTTTGTCCTCTTCTTTCAACTTGGGGATAGGATGCACATTCAGAATGAGTGCGGTTTTTGCAGAGAACTATGTTGCATCTTGTGACCCAGACATAAAAAAAAAACTTTGTTGTGCCACAGTCTAGTGACTGGTTACAGATTGACTGAAAATCAATCATATTGGTCTATTCCATTATTTGAATCATGTCTCCCCTCCTAAATCACCATTGACTTATTTCCCATAGAATATGCATAATTGTCATGAATCTACACATTCACCTCATGGCTTCATAGGATGATGAGTGAATTTGGGATTTCTGCCACAAAGACCTATTTGGTTTCTTTCTGAAGGACACCAAGTCTAACACTGCAATGCAGTCTATCACATGCAGGGCCATATCAAATTACTTAATCTACATCCCATCCCATAAAATAAAGATCAAATATCAAATGCTGATTAAAAAAATGATCAAACACAATTGTGTGTTTTCCTCAAAGTATAACATGAATTTGTGGAACTATAGTTAATTCATGAGTGGGCAAATACAAAATGAAGGGTCACAAACTACTTGACCCCAAAGAGTCATGATACTTCACCCAGAAACAAGGTATAGCTGAAAAAAAACACAACATGAGCTGTAGAAGGACTAAAAGGATCAATGAACACAGCCAGTTGATTGTGTATAAATATGTCCAACTGTTTCCAGTGAAGAATAAAGGCCTTCCTTTCTTCATGCTGTTTCAGTGTAGTAGCTACCCTGCGAGTTAAAGCCACACACGTAGTTTGAATTTGTATATTGTGACAAAATATGGGTGATTGCCATCATTGCTTCCTGGATAATTTGTCAAATACATTTGTACTTTTTTGTTGTTGTTGTATATAAGCAATATGAGCAATAATCATTTTTTTGTCTTCAATCAAATATAGCATTTTAAAACAAGAACAAAAACAAGGTTTAGAAAAAGCCTTTTAGAGTCTGGTCGTCATCCAAACACTCTGTAAGCCATTCATAATTAATGTCAGTTAACCTACGACCTCTGTATCCTGTCAGTGACCATGTTTGACATGACACTTACTGATACACTGAAGCAATAAAGAAGGGTTGGGGGGGAGGGGAAGGGGAAGACTGGACTGTGTATCGATGAAGCCATGTTGGCCTTTAACAGAAGTCCCATTGGCAAAGTTTGAGGCAAAATAAGATACAATTACAATCAGCTCCACAGAGGCAGGGAATGAATGAATAGGTTGTTTAAAGCAGAAAGGTGTGCTTGTGTTGTGTTGTGCTTGTGTCAGCGATTAAGTGTAATTTACTCACCACTTCTTTAATGGAGCTTCTCATGACAACGTTAAAAAAGTCCCCATGGACGTAACTTTGTCTGAATACCCTCCAGAGTTGAATAGATTTAGTCAAAGGATTATAAAAAAACAATGCTCACGCTGTCTTAACACTAGTTGCTTCATTTGTAACTGGTTATGAGCAACAGAACCTCAATCTAGAGACTCTAATCAAAGGTGTCCAAATAAATGTATTACTATTTTCCATTCACACAGATAAAGGAGGTTTTTTATGACAGTGCACAAGCCACTTTCTGTGTTAAAGTGCAATACTGTATCTGCTCTTCCCTCCAACCCTAATGTCCTTCAAGTACTGCTTTCTGATAAAAGTAAAGATCCACATGGCCACAGCTGTGCCCCCCTTGGTGTTCCACTGTGTTGATCATTTTCTTCACCTGTGTCTCGTTGAAGGGGTTTCAGCTCTCGTTAGTGTGACTGGTTGTCACCTGTCTTGTATGGTTCTGTCTGTTGAAGTTCCTGTTTTTCTGTTCAGTCATTGTCTTGTCCTTGCCAGTGTTACTGTTTAGTATCCTGTCTGTTTTCTAGTTTACAAAAAAAAACAAAAAAAAAACCTTAGATTTCAGAGCCCTGTCCATCTCTCCTGTGTTTGGGTCCTACCTCTACACTCCTCCTTGATAACTTGATAACATATATAAATCCTTTATTCTAATCTTCAGTGAAGTTCAAATGAGATTGACCCCATCTGTGATCACTCTGGAAAATAATTATCGCTGGCCCCCTTTTTGAATGGTATGTTCCACTTAATTTCCATTGGCTAATGGGTTGAACACAATTTTTGAATGGAAGAACTTGTCTCATACAGTCTCATCATGTCTGGTAATAAGTTAACTTGCGAGTTATGTTTAATTTGTGAGTCAGTTAAAGCATACCAAATTCTGTTCATAGTTAACCCTTTACTGTTAACACACCATTACATGCTAAGGTCAATTGTATTGCCCAGTCTTCTTGCACAAATGGAAACGTCTGACCTCACCAGTGCTTTGATCACTTGAGGAAGGGATCTAAAAGCAGATGGGATTCTACAGACCATTGAAATATTAATAATAAGCTCTAAGAATCATTCAATAAAGTCAATATGTCACTCATTACATGTTAACAAGAATTCCGTCTCATGGTGTGAGAGCGAGACAGAACTGAAACTGGTTAAATTGCTCACTGTGCTGAGGTGTAATCGCTTTTCAAGTCTGAACAAATTCTTAGTTTGTCAGCTGAGCGGCGGTACACAGTGCAGACAGACCAATGTCAATGGATGGGCACATCTTACATGATGAACAATAAGCAGAGGTGCATTATAGTTTACTCTTTTTAAAATCTGTTCTTTGACGGTGATTCGTTACTTATTTGGTCATCATGGTTGGACTAGTCGCTGCTCTTTTATAAATAACTAAATCCATAATTTGTTTGTTGAAAGTGATTCATTCAGCCTTCCTGTTCCCTTTGGCAGTACACAGAGAAATCCTTTATTCTGAATTTAGATTTATGAGGATTCTTTTAATTTGAGGCCCATCGCAGGGGCACATATCCTTTTTGACCCTCCAACCCCCCCTCATCTTGTACACTGCGTCTGTAAAATGGTGCCTCACAAACTTCCTCTATTCTCTCATCCCAAGGTCTGTGTAGACGCCACAGAGATGGGTGTCAAAATAGCATGAGGGAAGTTTTATTAAACTACATTTGGTCAAGGCTGTTGAAAGTGAACATGTTGCACTGTAATTCAAGTCAAAGTATAGCATGGTCGGCTAATATTCAACTTTTGCAATACTCTTCATGTGTTCATGGTAAATATAGTGCCGAAACTTCTGCACTAAAAGTACAATTGGAAATCCTCATGTATTTATAGTACGTGCATATTAAAGAAACATCCCATATTGTCAAAAAGTATTTTCAGTGGTTCTTTCTAAGATTTAATGTGATTACTACAGAATGGATTTTAAGAGAATAAAAAAATAATAAAAGAATAGGGTCTTCTTTTTACCAGCAAAATGTCAACTCACTGACAGAACTTACAGACCTAAAGCCGTACCATTCACACATGTACTTGAGATTGATCTAGCACATTGCACAGCTCTTAGCTCAGCTAGGCTAAAATGGAGCTTGCCCAGCAAGAGGTGTCTGAGTTCAGCCTCTCTATCTGGGCTTCCCACAGCTGGTCCTCACGTGCTCTACATTCCTGAACCACAGCCAAGGTCTGGTTGTTCGCATGGTGTCCACAGTAGCCCCACATGCAGGCTGTTGTAATGCAATGCCCTATACCATAGGGGGATATGCTAACGCTGAGGTATTTTTGGCCAAAGATGCTAACACTACCTACCTGATTTTCTTGTTAGGAACGGATGGATATTGAAGGAGAACGTTGGCTTTCTTGTAAAGCCAATGGACTTTTGGTCTTTTCTCCAGTAGATGGAGTGTTCAGCTTTCAACTAGCATGTAGAAACTGAACTGGGATGGCTTTAAAACCATCAACAAGGACAGCAACTCTTTATCATACTCTTATGAAATGTTAGGGTAGTCACTTGGATACAAACTCTTACACACTATAAAAAAAGAAAGGATGTGAGATTAAACAACAGACACTCTTTTATAGCTTCAAAGCTCGTCTGAGGAGCTTTTCAAATGATTATTTCTAAATAATGCTGCTCAGGACTGAATTGGAAGTATGTGTGTGTAGTTGCTGGAATGGCCTTTCGCAATGTAAATTGTAATTAATATAAGAGTGTGAGAGTAATGCCCTGGGGGGGGGTAGGAGTGACTCACCCAATAGATTCCAACACCAGAGAGTGGGAACACAGGGGAGGAGAATGGAGAAAAAGCTGATAATTTTTTTTTTAGGAAAATATGGCTGAAATATGGCTGAGTCTCAGACTTCAGACTTTACATAAGAGGGCACTGTCAAAAAAAAAAAAAGAAGAAAAAAAAGTGGACAGAAACGTTTGTAATCGTACACTGGTCATCCAGCTTCCCAGTGCATTTCCTAAACTTTTTTTTTCTTCCAGTCTGCAGACAAAGGTGTGGTGAGAACACCACACTCTCTTTGTCTGTCCTCTTCACTCTCACATTCCGCTTCTCACAGGCAGGCAGGGAGTTGTTGAAAGCTGGCTTTGTTTCCAGTTGGCTAATATTATGTAAGACTACGAGAGGAACATAGCCTCTTACAGAGGATAGCTGTTATAATGTAAAACCTGCTGTTTTGCTTTTTGACATACAGTCAATTCACAGTGGAACAAGGTTTCTTTCTTAAACGTCTCATTTGGAAATGGGATTCCAGTACAATTAAACCGAGACAGACAAATGAAAAAGCAAACCACAGGGAGATTTGATCAACAAAAGATCAAAACTGAATTCATATTTGTAATGCCGTTCAATGCAGTGGGGAGGATTATAAGATAAGACTTGACAATCGCTCACTCTCTTTTATGCTGAATGAGCATTCTCTCAGGCAGTGTCTCCTTTTTATCTGGTGCCCTAGTTGGGATCTACAAATTTCCCACCTCCAAAAAACACTTTTTAATTTGACAATAAAATATAATTAACTCAAATACAGTCACGCCCAATCGATAACTGCCTGGGTTGTCTATGCCTATAAATACCCCCGACACCTTCAGTCTAATTCCTCTACAACCGCCAAGTTCTCTGTCCAACATTTGATTGTACCCATAACATTACACAAGTAATTAATATAATGCTACTGCCATTAAAGCTCACAGTGCTTTCTATTACGCTACAATTGGTTTAATCTCTTCCTGTCACTTGATCATTTCTAACACTCACAGTGATCCACGGTGAACTGCATGCGACCTGCCTAGACGGCTATCCTGAGCACACTGTTAGATGTTTCCTCTTGAGGACAGAACTGTATAAATACTGTATATCAACAATCCTGATTATCTTAAGGCAAGCATCAACAGTGGGGGGGGGGGGGGGTGGATTTGCCATTCGTGAGAAGTACATGCTAAGCTTATACAATACAGTCATTGTACCGCAAGTCAAGAGGCAGACAGAGTCGGAGGGAGAAACATAACAACTTACTTGACTGGGAAAGGGTCATTTTTTTTACATTTTGTCCTGTGAATAGAGGGTCTGTATAAGAAATGTGTTTCTAATGCTAGTGTTCCAAAAGGAGTATTTATGAACTTCTTTCCACTTTTGAAGAAACTATAATTGAAGAGACACCCCCCCCCCCCTATAGGCACAGCTGGAGTGAAGGATAAAAACTGTACGTAACCTCTCAGTCCCTCATCCCATTTCATGTTCACACTTTTTCTTGCCAAAATGGACAATGTTAGAGTTTCTAAACTGTCCTCTCGCAATGAGCTAGCTAAGCACCAAGTCTGCTTAGTGTCTTCCTGACAGCTGCTTACTAAACTTGACTTGCTCCTTAAGGATGCTGAAACCTGTCAAAGTCAAAGACATTACCCAAGAAGGCAGTCTTTACACATTCGCAGTGGAAAGGCCAAGACTCTCCAGAGAGGAAACAATAAATAAAAAGATTTGGGAAGGCCTTAACGTGAATTTAGCAACACTGTCATCTTTGTGCCGCCAATGCCATCTGTCCTCTCATGTTATAGGTCTACTGTATTTCAAACAACCATTTTGAACATTTAGGACACAGGTGTGTGATGGATGAGTAACATAGCTCAACTATCAGTTCTCAGTAAGAGGCTGGACCTAAGAACATTTACACATGCTAATCCTATGTAACATCTCTCTCCCAACATGTACCGCTCATTATTACCAGTCTGTTATTCACTCTTAATCTCTCATTCACTTTTTTTCACTTTTCTATTTCGTCTTCATTTCTCCCTCTTTTTAATCTCTCTCACATTGCTACCACAGTGGCAGTAAATACCATACATCCAAGTCATTCATATCTGCAGTGTATCTTACATGGTATTCATTTTCATTTTATTAGTAGGCCACATTTATGTTCTATGTTTGCTCATTCCTGCCAAAGTAAATTCTATGTTTGTTTATCTTGCATAGCGAATAAACCCCCATTCTGATTCTGATTCTGATTCTGTCATTTCATTTTTTTTAATGACTAGAATATGTCTCAACAATGGTGATTAAGTAGTTCCAGTTGTAATGTGAGGTAGTGCAGGATAAGTTGCGTAAGGGTCACGTTCGTTGTCACATTCGTCGTCTCAGTCATTTGCTCGCTCAACCTTGACTCTTTTTACACCTGACTTGTGCATGCCTGTAATACACGCTCGCTCAGCTTTTGAAGATAGCCGGTTTGTGAAAAACTTTGTTGACTCTGGCAGAGATAGCGCTGCCACAGATGACAAAGCTCTCACATCATGGTTAATGACTGAACACCTTACCACTGACCATTGTGACCCAGAATGGCCCTCTCGTAGAGGGAGCGCTGCGTTTGTGGAAGATATGATATAACGGGCTGGTAGAAAGACGTGGAGAAAAGACATATCCCTCCAGACTGAAGCTATCCTGTCTGAGCCAGTTCGCCATGACGGGTGAGAATGCTCTTTGTAATTGGGAATGAGTGGAACTGCTTCGGGTTGGCTGTAAGTGAAGATCCCCATCACTTCTTCTGATACTTTATCAATATAATCCAAACCTTCTACAACCACACTGCCTATATACCAAAATACCACCATCAATGCATCTCACATGTGCAACATAGTATTGGATTAGAGTGACTTACGCCAGCTGTCAATTTCAGTTAACAATGTCTACTATCAGCTTTTTGAAGAAAACACTACACCTGTTAATACAGATGCTAAAAGGCTGCTATTTGGAAGAAGTCCAAACTCCCCAATAGATCTCTCTCTTCCTTATCAAATTCATTATTCTACAACCTCAATATACCGTACATTATGTTCGTTTCTCAAGTCAACATGACCGCAAAACCTATTTCCTTTAAACTGTGAGAATTTACTAAGAAAATAGCCTGGTTTCCTCCAAAGCCACATAGTGGTATCTTCAGAACGTTTCTTCTCACACCTAATGTATTTATAGTCTCACACAGGTGTATTTTAAGCCTGTCAAGAAACAGAGCTTAAACATGTTGAGTACTATATTCTAATCAGACTATACATCATATGTTGACAGAACAACAAACACACATTTGTAAAGGAAATTTGTATATCAAACCCCAAACATAACACTGATGTCAACATGTATTATGTCTGTCATGGAGATCCCCCATATTCTGAAGCACTGACCAACATGGCAGCAGTAGAGACACATCAGTAACCGATATAGCAATAAGCAGCTGGTCCCCATGTGGTAAACCAAAAGGATGCTGCAGGACAGAATATAAATTACAGGCAGAAAGGTCTGTATCAATTCCTAAAGACTCATGTCAGGGGAGAAACCAAACTATGTCATCTAAGGAACATTCTGGAAACCATCCATGGAGAATTTGTGACACGTCGATCAGCAAGGTTAGAAAACGGTACTGTAATCTAGTTTCGTGCAGGAGAAAATGGCTCCATTGATGACGAAGTTGAAAACAGTCAAGAGATTTCCAAGAGCTGTTTAACTCCAGGACCAGGCTAAAAAAAAGTCCTTGGTCAGAGAGTTTAAGAGTGTTTTGGGCTAATAAAAAGAGACAACTCAAGTGATTGTTGACAACCAGATGCATACAAACAAACACGTGCACTGTACACATACTCGAGAGTTGGTCCCTAAACAGCCCTTGTAAAGAAGTCAATCTATTGTTTAACTTTTTCTTTACAAAGTGACACACACACACTACTCAGCCCCTATTGAGTGCTAGCACAGGCTAACCAACAGCTGTTGAGGGAAATTGGAGAACGTGACTTGCATGTTACCTCACCTCAGACTTCTCCAACAGCCACTACACATAGACCTCGGCTTTGATTGTACTACTGTAACAAAGCCACACAGATGAGAGAGAGAGAGCGTACAAAAAGAAAGCCCAAATGAGTGTATTTGTGAAAGAGTGAGTGCCATAGATGCCATTAAAAGCATGTTAAGAGGGAAGAAACCTGATAAATCCTTAAATAAGAATAATGGAAGTCCAGTGCCAACTTGTTACCCTGGCAATGTACCAAGCTCCTCCATGTCACTGGCTCACCCAAGCATTGCCATGTAAACCCTGAAGCAAGAATGCCATAGAGGCAGCTGGCGAATAGGTGGCAGATTATCTGCCAAACAGATTTAGTGCCCCCTTGGATGAGTTTGGGGTGGAATAAAAGGGATGTGTTAAATTAGAAGACTCTGCAAAAAGGGCTCGTTATTCACAAACATTGACTTTTACTGGCATGGCCCTTGGGGAAGGGCAGTTTGTTACTGTGAAAGGAGGCATCTTTTGTATGGCGCTCCCCTCTTGTGTGTGTGCGTGTGTGTGTGGGGCAAAAACTGTGGCATGCAGCTGTCAGATGTTTGGTCTGTATGTGCTTGTGTGTTTCTCTTTGACTATGGAGAATGGACAACATGGCCTTGTTCAAAGGGATGTCTTGTATCCAGCAAATTACAAGGCAGTCTTCAAACCAGGCATCTACTGAAACGTTACTTCTTTAAGATACTTCTTTGAACTTGACAATTCATATCTAAGTAAAATCATATCTGGACTGAATTCTATTGACCCGTTTCACGTTAAATAATCAAATGACTTTTCAATGCACATAAAGCTGTTTCCAAGCATGAAGCACAGACACATTTGCATTGTAAATACACAAGTAACTTCTATGATCGAATGCCATGAATCAATAATGGGTAGATACAGTTTGCATTTGTTATTTCTCTAAAGTTGACCAAAGCATTGGCTGTTCTCATCATGCTCTTCAGAGAAGAGGCATGGGGTGCTCGGAATCTGCGCACTCTCCAAAACTCCCTCTGAAGATGATTGGGAGATCATAATCTTATAATCTGTCTGTTCTCCAAAAGACGAAATCCCCTTTATTCAAATACCTGTGAGGACCGTCTGAAATTTGATAAAGAATGTCTTGAGGCTGTTATCATATAAACCTCTTTTAATATTACTACTGAAGTCTTATCGCAAAGTGTCCCAAAAGATAAAATGATGGAAGAAGTAAAAACAGTCAGAACGTGCGTCGACGTGTGTGTGTGTTGGTATAAAAGGCAAGAAAGAGAATCATGTGTTTGACAAGCGACTGTTAAGTCAAGCCTGGTCCAAAGTGAGGTGCCCCATGGTGCTTTCCCTTGCTTATTGCAAGCATGGACTCAACCATGATTTAAATACAAAAATCATATTTGGAGATTAATGCAAAGTGTGGAATTATAAGATAAGAAAATGTTTCCAAACTGACACTCTTAAAGTTTCTCTCTGTCTCATATTCTCTCTCACACTACATAGTTTACAAACTGTGTGTTGTCAGACTAAGGTCTTAGGTTCCACATTTCATTGATATTGGATGTGAATTGAATGTGAAGTGAGTGTGTGTGTGTGTGTGTGTGTGTGTGTGTGTGTGTGTGTGTGTGTGTGTGTGTGTGTGTGTGTGTGTGTGTGTGTGTGTGTGTGTGCGTGTGTGTGAGAGAGAGAGAGTTTCAATCTTGTCTAGAATGTAACAGGTGCCATCCTCCCTCCTTCTACATGGTGGCATAGTGCTTTGCACTGCAGCCTCACTGCAAAAAGAGGCTGGATTCCTGAATGGGGCACTGTTGGCACTTGGGCATGTTCTCCCCAAACCTGTTGGTGCTCAAGAGGGCTAACGCCTGGGCCTGTTGGTGCACTTGGACTTAGTCCTGCTGTTACTGATACCCCAACACATTGTCGCGACATTAAATGTTACCAGTACAGCTAAGGTCATGCCTACAAGTTGCATCTGTGTTTGATGGGTTGATTTTATTTTTTTTTGCTGGCAAATGTTGTCATAAAAAAGTATTGACAAAATGCTGTCAATGGTAAAATATTGGTTGTGTAGAAACAGTAGGCTGTGAAATGGCAAAGACTATCATTTGCATCAACTGAAATTGTTTTATGCCTCGTATTCAGCAGTAAATAATGTAGTGATGACAGTTGTCACAGTCAATGTAGCCTTTTACCCCGATTGGGCTCATTTCACAGATTGAAGGGCCTCTTAGGGGATTTTAATAATTTTCTTGCAACAGTGCTTTTTTCCATTCTCTCAGTAGACCATGGAAGCATATGTGTTGACACGCCTGTGTACGTCCAGGTAAAGAAGAAAAAGGTTGCGCAATACATAGCAATCCAGCAGCCATACATCATTTGTAAACATAAATCAGTCAGGAAAGGATAGCTATTCATCCATCATGTTTATTGCTAACTCAATACAAAACATGGCACTGGGGAGCAGAAAAGGGATTGTGACACTTTTGTGCAAGCCTTGCTTGAATATGTACAGTTAAGGATACAGGGAGTTAGAGTCCAGGGACTGTAGCTCTGTCCCCTTGCCCTCTTTCGTTCTCGCTGTCTTTTGTTCTCTCTTTTTAGTTCTCTCTCTCTCTATCTATCTCATAGTCACACACACACACACACCCACACACACACAATCCATGTCCCTCTAAAACTGTTCACTATAGGGACAGAGATACCATCATTCATTCCCCTCTTAGCTGACAGGGTTGACTGTGTCTAACTCCAGCCAGGGTAACTGTGACTTCTGCATGAGAGTGCAGATTTGGTGACAATGCAGTGTATGGAATGGAGACAAATGAGCATGCAGGCCCAAAAATAAACTCTAGTCAATGCTGTCAGTCACACAGCCAAATGAAAAACCTTCAATGCAGAATCGCAAGTACAATCCTTTTTAGTGGTATGTTTACATAGATATAATATGGTATTGGTTTTGTTAGGGCAAATCATCATTTATCATTCATGTTAAAGTGTACAAATGTAATCATGTCTTTGCCATAATCTTAAAATGTATGCAGAACATTGTGTCATGTGATGGACAGCATAGGTTTTGTGTTCTTACCACCACTACCACCCTTCACTCCAAAAATCAAATGCTCTGTTCTTACTATTGCATATTGTTTTTTACATACAATATGTAGAATCAAAAGGTGGGAGATTTTCACTGTTTTTATGAGTGCATAAAACCAATTAGAGAACAGATGTGTCCAGACCCCTGCACAGTAGCCTATTGGTATGTGGCACAAAAGTGAAGAGCCCCCCCCCCCCCCCCCCACCCCCCCGCCTCCCCCCCCATCCTCCTCCCCTTGCAGACCATAAAAACATGCAGTGGTGGGAACACAGTGTAATACTCTCATTTCAAAGACAGAACATGGGCAACAACTAAAAGAGTTTTATGAAACCCTGTTTTTTTCCCATGCTTTTCCATGGAAACTATCATAACATAATTCCATGACAACATTGTAGGACGCACAATGAGTATGTGAAATCCACTGACAATGTAGCATCGTTAACACCAAAACAACTGAATTAAAACATTCATAATCCTTTTGGAAGAGGACTTCTTGTTTTCAAAAAGGTATGTTTACAATTCAAAGCTGCCCCATTCCCTGGTTAAATACCCTCTGTTTTTATGTCCCTCACTGCTGTGTAGTTATATAATCCCTATAGTTTCTCAGCTGTGGCCCTATAGGAAGGCATCTGGGAAGTACTCCTTGACCCCTTGCTTGGCTGGCGTCCAGTTCCTCACACAACCCCTCTGTATCAATCCCTCCTTTAGTCTTTCAATCCTCCCCTCTCCTCCAGCTGGTTTTTAAATACAGCAGCTGACTCCCTCGCATTTCCCTATTTGTCAAGTCAATGGCTTTTTCTTTTGCTAGTGTTTGAGGTCAATGGATACGTTTATGTCCTGTCTTCTTCCTTTGGCCTGCGTTGAGAGCTCTGCACACCCATTGGTTCATGCCAGGAAATATGGAGGCGGGGAGGATCTGACAGACTGACAAAACTACACTTGCTTTGTGGAGATCTGATGGGCCGGGTTTGGGTGTGTGTGTGTGTGTGGGGGGGGGGGGGGGGGGGGGGGGTGCAACAGGATTGCCTTTCAGCAAATGGTCACCCAGAGCAACTGTGTTGTCGCTAAAGGATACTCATAGAATATTCTTTAGTGCCCCTGAGATAGAATGGCATTCTTAGTATACTTTCTGTTGTGTTTTTAACAGGGTAGAAACCAAACACGCTTGTGGATATGGTGTAAAGTTGAACTGAAAAACCAGAAAATGTGGACTCAGAATCTATTAATGTAGCACAGACATGCTCAACCCTGAGGCAAAGACCGACATTTTTATAGAAATACAACTGCTTAAATTCATTTGCTGTTAAAATGCTTCAAATTGGCACGAGTGCTAAAACCAATTAAAACTTTTGGAAGAAAATGGGAACCAAATGGTAAGGGTTAGTTTGTTTAGTGGAATTGTGCAAAAAAATTAACTAATGCGAAAATTGATGTTGGTGATGTCATAGTTGGATTGGCTTCTCTTCAGGGGAAACCTGCGCTGGCAAAATGACCACTCTCTTTTTTCCCTCCACCTAAACTTTCTCACACCCAAACCCTAAACATGATGTCCACACAATGGAGAAAGGCTCAACAGGGAAAAAAAAGAAATGTTTCAACATAACTGACTGGAAAAAAATACAAAAATACAAATAAGATTTTTCTTGCGAGCCTCATTCCCTTGGGTAGGATGTCTATGAAAATCTATCCAGGAATCTGGATCTTTGTTCTTGAGAAACTAACAAAATTCAACTCAAACTCTATTTCTGAGGCACGCTATATGAACTGTTGTGGTTGGGATTACGGTTGGGGTTAGTTGGAGTTAGTTGATATCATGAGCTAAACTGGAACATTAACACGTCTGTGTGCGTTGTAAAATTCAGGAATCATAGGAGGTATTTGTCAAGTCTACCAAGCTGATAAAAGCAATGAGAGCAGCATTTCAGCTATAAATATTAAAGAGCGATTAATAAATAAAAAAAGAGTAACATACATCAAAGGTTTGATGGGAGGATTGTGTTGTGCATTATAGAGGGAGTTATGGTGATTGGTGGCCAGTCAGCATGAGCTGCTAGTGGGCTGGCTGGCTCAGTGAACTCTCTCAGGGATCCTACACACATACGTAAACATGCTCCCTACCCAGACTCCACAGGGAAGGGGTGAGAGGGAGCGCCAGGGCGTAGTGGATTGAGGGAGGTAGGGGAATTATTCATGTAGCTGTCTAGTCAAAACGTAAAAGAAACATGCAGAAATGACCAAACCAGCCAAGTGCAGAAGTATTTCTTTAATGGTCTATGAAAAATGATATTCTTGCTATTTTACAAAAGAAGACACTACTAAGGTATATGATGATTAATCCATTTACAATAGGTCAACCATGGTGGAGTGCACAGCCAAATCTTTAGATACACCTGAACATCTACAGGCTGCCTGTCTTACAGACCCGGTGACATCCTAGCCACTAGATGAGTTTGGGTAGAGCTGGCTGACCTGACGTGTGTTCCAAGGTCCAGGAACATAGATAGATCCAGCCCTGCTCGTCAGCCCTGCTCGTCAGCCCTGCTCGTCACGTATCCTTCTGCCGGACAGACTTTCATGAACTTGGACATACTTTGGTGTTTTCCATGGTGACCTTTATAATACGTCTACTTGTCTGTCATTATAAGAAGACAATGTTGCTCAGCAAAATAACTCAGATAATCAAAGATTCTGTAGAGTATTATCTCAAGGTGTTCTGAACATCGTCACTCATCACCATTCATAACTTGCAAATCTCATATTCGCCATTGAAGAAAATGTTCTACCTTAATCAGAGCAGGACTCGAGTGAGTTCAAAGTCAATTTGCATATCTTATCCATAGAGGTCTGGTCCCTCACAATCGATATAAGCAGGGAGACATAATAAAAGGGCAAGATGGGATGAAGACGGTGAAATGCCAGCGAAAGGTCACGGCGACAACTGAGTGACAGAGCGCGGTCGTCATCCTGCCCTCTTACCCAGCCCAGAGCAGTTGCCATGATCACGACGAACCAAATCCATTGGCCGTGTCCTTTGAACCATCTGTGGAACTAACAGAGAGGAGAGTCTGGAACAGGATGGACGCTCATGATCGAAGATACGACCAAACAAGAGAAAATTAATCAGCAGGTTTCATGAATGACCGGAAAAAGGAGAAAGTCGATGCCTGGTCTCCCAGACAGATAAAACGATCAAAAAGTGTGGCAGGGAATCTAGGGTTCCAAGGTCTTTAAAAAAAATCTTAATAAGAGGATCAAATTTTCCAGTTTGTCACTCATGCTGTAGCAGTGCATTTAGAGATGCATGGCAATGAATGCCCACCTAATCATACAGGATGGTCTGTAAAAAAACGAGTTCATTCTCTGCTTCTAACATCTTTCGATGCCCATCCTACCCATCATCATGACAATTAAACCAGCCAGGGACACTCAGGGGCTATTTAAAGTCACCGGGACATGAAATGTGAGAGCACACCGGATGCTGGGAGGCTAACTACCACCCTGGCTTTGATAGAGGTCAGGGGTGTTATGCTTCTATCAATAATTCACCAAGGTCAATTCTAATGGCCCAGCCAAGCATTTTGGTATATATTATTCAGTAGAGAAAGCCTTTGCTGGGAAGATGTGACAGAGAGGGAGGATGGGGTGGGGGGGTGGGGGGGGGGAACCATGTGGATTAAAACTGCTGAGAAAAGGGTATTGATTATTTCACTGTCTACACCGTGCACAATGGGAAATGTGAGGCAGTGGAAATCTTTCTAATCTCATGAGGTCAAGGCTTTGCTGTAGATCTTTCCCACCTGTATGTTAGACTAGTATATTTTCAGTCACCTACATCGTGTTGATGGCTCATCATAAACGGATGCAATAGATTTGTAAAAAAAAATATGTGGAGGGGGGGGATGAATCTACAGTATGTCATTAGGAAATACATCAATACTACTGTCTGTTTTTGTTCAGGATCTGGCTGTTCTGTTTATTCCTGTTAACTAACTTATGTCATGAAGATCAAATCTGACTGGCAAACCTGATTGGCAGAAGACTGATTTTGCTTCATTATTGGATCCTAACCATCAGGATCGGCTCTCAGGATTCAGTTTACCTTTCCTTTTGAAGCTTTTTTTTTAACAACCTTGGACCAGTTAGAACCAGAATACCCTTTTCTTAACTCCTGAACTGCCTTGTCACTAGTCCAGGAGCGCATCGCCAAATGAGGCCACATTTCCACTCTGCTGCCCTTCTGGCACCCAGTGAGGTCACAGGCAAATATTTGTTGGCCCTTGAGTACTTTAGTCCCTTCTGATGTGTGTGTTTGCAATAATGTACCCTCTGAAACTGAGAGGCCCCCGTGAGCTAGTGAGTTAAGTTCCATGTGTTCCTGGTTGATAAGGACTGGTTAAGAAGGTTGGGGGGGTGTGAAGAGGAGGGAGGAGGGTACTCCAGACTGGACAAAGGCTCTCAAGGAAATTACACACGACAGTAAAGATGTTTTTTTTTCTTCTAAGAAGGCACTATGGCAAGTGTCACTTTCTGTCACAATAATTTCTAAACTAACTAATGCAGTTGGACTTGCATGCACACATAAATGATTTACATTCTTCCTTTCATAATTTTTTTAATTGTTTTCTTTTTTTTGGCATGGCATCCACCCATAAGCAAGCGAACAGTTTGAATTCAACAAATAAATCATCATACTTTATATACTGTATTTCCCTGTGGGCCCGCTGCAAATCTTTCATTTTCATTTCATTTCTGAAATCATCTCAGTGATGATCAATTTCACGAATGGCCCTCTTAAGATGCAAATCAGGTTGCATAAGGGTGGCATTTTACTGTTGAACAACCAATAGTATAGCCTAAAGGAGCACAATCCCAGGTGTGTATGAATGCTACGTGTGTGCTGTGTCCATCAGCCTAGGCTTTACCTTGTAAAATGGAAAATGTCATTTAGCAGTGTCATTTAGCAAGGTCAAGATGGATAGAGGTGCCCTGCTGTCCCTGTCCTTGTCAATAGCAGTCTATTTTTTGGTGTGTGCGTTGTTTGTGCTTTTCTTCCCGCCCATTTTCCCTCTCAAAGCTCCTTCCTCTTAAGGTCAGCCTGACCCAAGTGCTTTCCTACCCCATCCGCTGGCGGCAAAGAGCAAGAAATCAGGGGCAGCAGTAAAACCTTCAGTCGTGGTTTTGTAGGGCTTTTTTCTATTAATTCTCTAATTAGCTGTTAGATGGCTGGTAGATGTCCGAAATCATTATTTAATCATGTCACTGAAGAAGTCATTACAAAACTAATGTATTTGTCACTGGTTCTCTCTTCAAACACACACACACAGACATGCACATACACACACTAAGGCTATTAATCCCCCCCCCCCCCCACACACACACACACACACACATGTATTAGGGTAATGAACACACCTTAATTTAAATTCCTCCTTCTGTTTAATATTCGTAATGGAGAAGATTGTGTTCCTAGTAAAACACTAATTTTGGGGCTCCTTATGCTTGTCTAATCTCATCATAGGGGATGGGACCTTTATACATTTTTGCCTGATGGGGGGAATAAAATCCACAACCTTACGACTTAATCATTAATTATTCTGCTAGGTGAAAAAACCTTAAGGCAAACTTTCCATTTGCATTTCAAAACCTCAGCAGAGTCTGAGGTAGACGGGGAAGTGGATGGTGTCATTGAACCTGCCTCTGTCCACCATCCCCACTACTCCTTAACACACTGACGTTCTTAAACATAGAAGTTTGGTATTTCTGCCAGTCCATCTATTTCAACACATCCTACTCCACATGTTGATGTCTTCACAGTACAAGGTACAGCTTGGCATAAGTGTCCTGCGAAATGAAGCCTGCAAACACACAGCCACAGCTCACAACGTTAAACATCGCTTTTTGTCAATACTAAAAATATATATTTTAAAGTGACTTAAAAGACCAGATATGACGCATCAAGTGCCAGAAACCACATGTTCCGTTTTTTTTTTTTTCACGTTTGAATGACTTGTTTGTAGCCTCAAAGGGGAACTGTCTATGCGCTGACATCATGGGTGATGTTACTTCTGAAGAGTTAGAAAGACAAATGTTTGAACTAACGTTTGGCTTTCTAGGCAAACTTTCTCTCATACCTCAGTTTATGTTAACCCATCTGAGGTGTTTTATGACAATGTACAACATGGCAAGTCTTGCTTAACACTATCAACTTATCCTTTGTCCTCCAGCCCCAAAGCAGGTTGTTGTTCAGCTCCAAAGCTGCACATTACTTAACTTACTAAGATGTTTCATTGCCATATCTGGACATTCAAATAATGCTCTGTCAGACCAATTAAAAAATGCTTGTCTTAGTATTATAATCCTGTGCTTAATATCTGTGGAAACTTATAGGCACATAATAGTAATAGGCATGGTAACCCATGCATCCATGTTGAAACACAGAAGTAATATTTTGTTTCAGTATTTTGGAAGTATGCAATGTTGGCTCAACATATTTCAATCAGACAGACAATTGTTCCAGAATATTTGTAACTGATAATGCTCATTCCTGGATTGACTGCGTTACAAGGCACTGGGCTAACCAAGAATTAGCATGGACAACATTTTCCCCCGGTAACCAAACTCTCCAGCGTCTAGCTTGGCTACGGTTACCATGACAACTCCCTGAATCGGCTGACACAGGCCTACTGCAGTCTGAGCCAGACAAGATGAAGTGTGTGTGTGTGTGTGTGGGGGGGGGGGGGGGGGGACACCATGGTATGGGCTGCTCACTGTTCTCTGCATTCCTCTCACGCTCTCTCTCCCTCCACATCTTCTTCTGTCTCTCGCCCAGCCACTCCTGAATCCATCCATCCCTATTTTACAAGGTTTTTTCTTAAATGTTCCTATATCACAATATCCTCTTTCTTTCTTTTTAATTAAATTATTTGTATTTTGTTTTACAAATGTTACTTGTATCTCCACGTGTCTATACACTTCTTTAAATACATATTGCTGTTATTCTCTCTTCCTCTTTCATCTTGGCTGCGCGGCCTCAGACAAAGGCTAAAGTGACATGGACTTTGACAAGTGTCCTAAAACACAACCGCACACAACAAGCCTGATCCTCTCCTTCTGCCTACTGTTGATCTTTCCATGAAATCACAATTTCTGAAACTGGGGGTCAGTCTTTGAACTAGAGGCCAATGACGACAGGAAAGTCTTTCCATGTATTGCATGTCATGTTTGTATGTTGTCCTGATGTGTATAGGTGTTCACTTGTACTGTGAACTTGACTATGTACAGTTCAAATCTCTATTGTTACAGAATCCATGAAATCCCTATTAAATAGTTTAATGGAATTAAGTATACCAAAATATAATACTCATCAGATGGGTGCATGATTAATCTTGTATGTACACACCAATACATTCACAGATTTGGGCAGCTTTAGCTAGCAGTGACAGAACATGTGTTATATTATGCTAATAAGCAGTGACTGAGCTGTCAAAATCATTTCAGCAGATTTGGACCAAGAGTGTGCATCAAATTAAAGCCCTTAAAGGTTTATGTTGTAGGACAAAGAGTTTCAAGTTTTTTGTTACATCCACTGACTAGTACATTGTGTCCAGTAGCAGAAACAAAGCAGTATAACCTTGTAGGTCTTGTGTTGTAAAAGGGTTCGGTTTGAGGCAACTCAATTTCACTTCCACAGAAGCAGGTGGAACCAAATGCTGCATCAACAGAATTACATTTCTGCGTGTGCCGTCTGGAATGATTGAAAATGACCGACAGGTCAAACAGAACAAAGGAAATGCAATTGTGTTTGAGATTCACCACTGAGCTGAGACAAAGTTTAGAGGTCAGAAACATCTGAATTTATAATACAGGGTGTATCCTAAATTCAATTTAGATGGTCACAGTAAAGGGAAAATACCAATTTAGGTCTCGAAGAATAGACAATATTTGGTTTCTCACTGACAAAAATAGGATATGGCCATATAAGGCAATGAAGAGCAACAAGATCAAACGCACATCTAAAATTGTAAGTACAAATGTATGTATTAATAATGTATCTTGGGATATCGACAGGGGCAGATTGAACATGTAACATATGGATTATAGATGGAACATTATTCAACCATTTTAGCAGTAATTATAGATAAGATGATTAATACATTTGGGGCCTCAGCAATTAGGAGCAGGTACTGGACATGCACCGAGTTCTTTACGCAAAGCTGGAAGAAAAACTCTGATAGCCATCATGTATTTTCTGCAAACACGTGTGATTCAAGCGCCAATATGAAATGACAGTTTGTTTCAGTCCACAACTTTACGAATGTATGTAATTTATAATGATTGCTCTACCAATTAACTGAGTTTTATTTACAAATTTAAAACAACATTTTCAAGAAATCCATTGTGGATCAAAACACAGCCTTCATCAAGGTTTCTCTACATGTAAGTTTACGTATTCATCCTACTGTAAACAAAAAATTTGCTGCTCAAAATGGTTGTCATTGTATGACCTACAGTATCTAGTGAATAACAGAATGAAGTACTGCAGTGTTTTTTCTTAACTCAATTCACATTCAAACTGTGAGTCATTTAAACACTGTTAAACACAGGGGAATTCCTGACACCTTTAAGTGTGACAGTTTGTGAGTAAATCAGAGAAGAAAACAGCTCTCTGAAACACAGCTTGCAAGTTTTTCTTTCTTGTTGAACAACTTTGTCCGTGAATGTAGTGAATACAGAAATGTATAAACTTGACAACACGCACTGGGCAAACAGGATAAGCATTGTGAAATGAATTCAGTGACGTTTCATGCTAGGGCATGTATGTCTCAAAGTAAGAGGGAGGGAATGATTTGCTGAGTTCTGGTGAGGCACGGTCACAGACAAACAACCACAGCATAGTGTATATACAGGCTATATAGAGGCTCAGGGGTGGGGTAGATAAAGGGAATTAGTGTGGGCCAGACTGCAACCCAGGATAGCAGACCACTGGCGCTGGTTAAACAAACACAGGGCCACATGACAGAGAGGCAGACAGGCCTGACAAGAGCCAACCAACAGCATCCACGGTAGCAGGTTTGAACTCAAAGATTCAGCGTGGGTCAGCTTCAAACAAGGCAATAATGCTAAGAAAGGAATTCATACAGATTAAACTGCACAGTGAACCAGAACAGAAGGATAAGTAAAAAATGCACTTAATGGACAACCAGGCCAAACTGTAACCAAACCAAGTCAAGACAAAATTTTGGAAGCCAAATCTTCCTCTACACAGCAGATACAGTAGTGCCAATTAGGCTAGCCTATTGCCAGGACCTGGCTCCTTTGGAACAGGCCGTAACAAGCGTTGCCAAATACTTGGAGCAAACCCTGTGGCCAGCCAAATATGAGTTTACCCCCCCTGCCAACAAAACAAAAACCATAATCAAATACAAGCAAGTATGTCACAGTAACAGACAGCTATGGTAACAGATGTGCAGTATTGGAGGAGTGTCACACATAAACAGCTTTCCTACCCCTTACAGAATTGTACACTTGATCTGATGTTCTTTAAACTGTACTCATCACTGGACAGGTTGCTCAGGTTTGAAACCCATCCTGCAGTTCAATTCCTGCAGGGTGAGGATCTTTGATTGCTCCTGTATTTTATATGTTCGTATAGTCTGACCATGTCAGCTTCTATTATGCCCTTACTACAGTCCACACAAAAACACAAGGATTATTAACTAGTGCTGACACTGCAGTTAGATCCGAAAGGAAACATTGATTATCCATTTTGCAACATGAGCAAGGCCTCAAACACAGTCCTAGAACATTTTCTTTACACATAGTGTCAGTTTGCTAAATCCCTCATCAGACAAAAAGGAGGGAAAGAGTTGGCTCGTAGATGGGCGTACGTAATAGGCACGGAAATTGAATAAACGTTTGCGCGATTCAGACAACATTTGCAAGATCTGTCACATGACATGAAAGATCCGTGATGAAATACATACCTAATCATGTTTAAAGTAGAATATCAGTAGAATTAAAGTAGAATATCATTTTCAACTGAGCAGGTTCTGAGGTAAGATTCTAAGGTCAAAGTTCAGAGGTCTTCTTTTCCTTTCCAGCTTTTTCTGTGGTGTTTTTTTGGTGTTTTCCACAAGCTGAGGCTGGGGGCCCTACAGAGGGCACTTTCCCAAGAGGATACTGTATACATGTCTCTCAAACAAACATGCTTGTTTCTCCCTATTTTGTCTGTCTTGTGTATTTTTCCAGTGATCAGACATTTGCTGTGTAATTGGCTTCAGCCACCTACACGTGAAAGCGGTGACACCTCTTCTCACTCTACTCTTTTCCTCCTCTGCTTCCTCTCACCACAATAAACAGACATCAAGCCCTGCCCACCCCCCCACCCCCCCCCCCGCCCCCACATCTCTCCTCTTTTTCTTCCTGCCTCTGTGAGATTCCACACGTCATGCTTAAGCTATTCAGCTGGCTCTCTGGGCACTCTGTGCTAAACGCTGCCCGGGCGGTTTAATGGGTTTACCCTCAGCGACTTGCTGGAAGAGAATCATAAGGATTCTGCTGCAGTTCACTGTGCACTCACAGTGCAGCCAAGTATCAGACCTTGGGTCTCGGCGGACCAGGGGACACAGTGTAGACATTTGATTGGGCAACTATCATTTGGTGTTGGGGGGGGGGAAGACGTTTCATGGTTTTCTAACCCTAAAAAGTTGATCAGTACCATGGAAATTGAGAATGACTACAGCTATGTGTTTTTTTACGGTTTGAAAAAAGGAAAGAAAAGAAACCCATTTCTATTGTTCTCTGAATTGCATTGGTCTGCAAGGATAGTCAGGACTGAGGATTCCAGAGATCGAGTTCACAAAGCACAAAGTGTGCCCTTTATTTCAAGTGTGGACACTAATAGCCTTGTTACTGTGGGTCATGGTGCTGAAGGTATGGGTTACCTTAGTGTTTGTTTCTCTTGACTAATTGAACTCTGGGAAAAATCAGCCAGGTGAAACTGCTACAGTGATCCATAATGACCACAAAGCTCAGTAGGCGCAGTGTCCTGGTTTAAGATTACTTTGCTGCCTCACATTATTTATCATATTCATTCATTATGTCTGAGTAGTCCACACCACAGCTTTACTGCTGTTTTGGCTGTTCTCCTGCTGTGCTTTTATACCTCAACTTTGGCATTATCTTGAAAAGTCACGTATGTCCACATTGCTTTCATAATTAGAGAAACACACAGATAGAGACTGATGTAAAAGGTATCATGGAGTCATGGGAATACTTCACAAAGCTATAAAAAAAAAAACGATCCCAACATTCTCTTTACCTCATTAAGATATCAAATAAATAGTTCAAACTCTAAAAGTCTGGAATGCTTTCAACAGATCCTGCCTGCTAGAACAGGATAGAGCACTCCGGTTTGGAATGTTGGAATACTTTAGTTGCTGAATCATGACCCTGGTATAGTATCTCCCCAAATACAGCAAATACAGAAAAATACAACTCGAAATCTGGGCAACTCAAATCGGCGGGCTTGTGAGGGTGGTTTCCAACCTCGGTGCTGGTTTTATTGGATTTCATACACGCGACATATACGCCCCCCCCCCCCCCCCCCCCTTGAGGATGTGGGTGTGTGGGAGAGCATCGTGGCGGTGTTCCAATTTTACCAGAGCACAACTCTTTATGTTGTTGTACATCTCCTTAATGGAGTGAGCTTAGATTTAGCCTTAGTCACTCAAGAAGAAGGCTTACATGTTGCATGCAGGATCACGTTCTCTGCATTGGTGTATTTCTGGTACACTTTCCCTCTTGTTGATCATCAAGGCATTTTGTACACATAGTACTGGCATTTATCAAAATTGCTTCACAGAGATGTACTGTGTATGTACTCACTGACCCATACAAGGCAATAAACTGTGATATTACAGTACATAGAGCACTGTGGGTGGGTTCTTCGCATGTGTTGAAGAAACGTGTGGCCCATCCTGTGTCGTAAGGCTGATAATGGCTGATTAGGGTTATCTTATACATGTCGAACACCCCCCCCCCCCCCCCCCCCCTTTGCTCTGGTTTTGTCATACTGTCGTGTCATATGTATGTCATGCAACCCTGTCCAGATCACATTGATATGTAACTACACAGGAGACTGGTCTGAAACAGCTCTACCATGAACCACACTATACTGTAACACATCACAAAGTAGCAGTTCGATTGATGAAGATTTCACACACATTCCGGCTTACGTTACACAAGAATCTCAGGTTAACATGGCCGTCCCGTAAACTACTAATAACTAAAGTAATACTACTTCTAAAATGTGTAATGGACAACTTTAATTTCATTAAAACTATTTACCTGTAGCATGCATGGGAAGTCCATAAATAAATAAAAAATCATGCTTTATTTTTATTCCACAGGGAGCAGAGCAAAGACATGGCATTCCCCAAGTCCTATGACTGGGCAGTCTTGGCTCGCTAATAGGCAGGAAAGGCTTATTTGACCCTTAACCTACCTCTGACAGGTTAAATGGTTTGGTGGACAAAGGTCACCAGGTGGTAGGGTTAGGGTTGAGGGTGAGTTAGTTTAGAAAGTCCACAAATGAAGGTGAAGCAAAAAGACCAAAAGAACAGGAGGGTTCAACTGGGACAGGTACTATGTGAAATATTTAATGTAAAAAAAAAATATATAGATATATATTTGACTACACATGACACTGTCACGTTTACATTGTTTACCCATTGTCAACATTTAATTGATAGCAATTTTAGTATAATTGGGGACAGCTGTTACATTTACATACTTCTACATTTAAGATCATTTTTTAGAGTTGAATCCAGTGGTGTCAAACCCGTGCCATCGAGGGCCAAGAGGGTCTACTTTGTGAAATCAACTGGTGTAGTGCTTGGTCGACATGAGAACCTGCACCCTCTCTTGGGCCTCGATGGCCCAAGTTTGACACCACTGGTTTAACCCATAAAATAGAAGAGAAGAAGACTGACGCCCTGGGGGGTATAATAAACATTTACACAGTTGTCACTCTTGTTTTAGCAGTCAGTTCTCCTGTCAGTTATATTGTTTTGCTCTCATCCAGTTTCCAGTCTCCACAGCAGTCTTCTTTAAAGGTCAGCAGCTCATGAGACACAGGTAAAGGTAGCAGCCATGTTAACTGAAAGGCACGTGGAAAAAAAGAGAGCTTGGGCTTCCTGAAATGGCACAGTGTATCTGCTCATTTACGGAACCGTCCAAAGGCAGATTATTTTGATTTGTGTATAGAGTTTGGTAATCAGAGATTATAATCTGAAACCAAGTCCTGACACTGGTCTTCTTCTCTTTTTTGGGTGCTATTCACAGCTGCAGGGCTGTACCTTCATGTAAATGTCTGGCCTTTGAAAGCAGACTTGCCAAAACCTGTCGAATTACAGTTAAAGCTTCAGGGTCCCAAACACACAAAAACGTGAGCCCTTATTTAATACCATTGCACTCCATGTAAGGACATTCATGTTTTACAGGTAATCAACGCTGAGGTAACTTGGTTAGATGAATGAATGTACTTGAACAAGCCTGAAGACCTGAGTTATCTACTCTATATCTAACAAGTTCAATTCCACACATTCACATAAAGGTGTGTATATGGGTGAAGGTGATTTGTATGAGGAGAGTAGGGAAACAGGTGAATATCAGGCAGTTGTGAATAGGTAACACCATCTAAGTGATGATGAATATTTCAGCACGTCTACTACAAAGGAGACATGTACAGTAACAGTGTTCAGTTCAACACAAGGACGGATGCAACCGACTAGACTTGAGAACCTGACTGCGGGTCAAGCAAGCGTGTTTCGTCCAGATCGTAGCCCTGCTCTTTAGCTTCTTGAAATTCCTTCATATTAACTTCAATGGAAAAAAAAAGAATCTTGAAAAGTATTGACAACTGAATGTTGTCAGAAAGGTGCATGACTGAAGACATGAATTAAATGTAAATCTAAGTTTCCACATAGCCGTTGTGCTTCCTGAACATTTATAACATAAATGTGAAGGATTTACTTGCATTTAAAGGCAAATGTGGCAAGATAAAACTTGTTCAAAAGACAAAGTTGGCCAGTTTCACATGTTTCCCTGTTCCTCCCCTAAGGCATCAACACTTTGAAGCCAACTGCTAACGGTGAGAATGACCTGGGTTTCAATGCATTTAAGGATGAACAAAGTCCATCTCTAAAATAGAAAACAGGAGAGCATGGCAGTCAAGGTGGCAAGCAAAGGAGAGCCCAAACATACAGCAGCAAGGGTTTGAACAGTAGAGGCACTATCATTATCCTGCATTCATCAGACAGGAACATTTGCATTCATATTTTGGCCTGGGTGGGATTGCATGTTAAAACTAACAAGGAACCTCGAAGCAATAACAATGACGAAGCTGGAAAGCACCATGTGTTGTAATACTATGCAAATTCCCTCCTGTGCACCTGGGTTTGTTTGGATCCAGAGAAATCATCAACAACATTGACCTGCCAGCCCCCTCCCACCCTTCTTTTCACTCTTCATCCTTTTCTTTACATCTGGGCAGTCTTATTTGAAGTCTTTCACGTTCCGTCTCCTTCTCAGTTCTATGACATTGTCACTCACTCTTTAGTCTGTGAAATGGATACGTATTGATACACAAGGACATGCTGAGGTAAAAGGCAGAGGAAAAGAATGCCAATACACCTTTGTTCTACCAAATACCTTGTGTGACATGACTTGCTATACAAGATGTAACTGTTAGAACACAGGAAACTGTTATGGTTAGCTAAATTAATAAAAACTTGAGGAGCGTACGGTGAAATGTTTCCAGTTTTCTGAAACTTCTTTTTTCAATCCTAATTTCTGTCAGTTTTCTTGTTTTTTTTTGGGGGGGGGGGTTTCTTCAGTAAATTCCCTACACAGCAGCTGGGTTTTGTCAACCCCCACAACTTGTCAGTGACATGTTACGTACTTGATCTTCACACGACGGTAAAGCCTTTGAATAGTCATTCTGTAATGATGTCATCAGTATCACTTTCACAGAAGTGTGGAACAGAAGATTCTTTTACTGTACAACGGAGATGGGCTTGGAAAGCACTGTATTCAAATAATGTAGGCGTGTGCTGCAATGTGTCTTGGGTGAGAACTAGAGCAAAGGGGAGGTCTGTCCCAGAGGAACAGTGTCTGCACTGCACCCATAACAGCTGCATAACAGATGGGGTGTCCCCAAGACCCACGAACATTTGGAGAAAACATTTTTGCTCAGCATGACAAACTGCCGTTCATTGGGTTATATAGTACATGAAATGGAAACTATTTATTCAGTGTAGTTATTCAAGATCTGCATGATATACATGGTATACAGTACATAAAGGCTAATAGTCTGCCCATTCTCATTTACATGTGTAAGAAGAACACAGTTTTGAACTCAAGTTTGGCATCTACAATGTAAATGCACACTTCTAACCAGAATGTTTACAATTACACAGTTGTTATACATCTGGCCTTCTAAAAATGTTTTGCGTCCCCATCTTGGAATTCATGGAATTCACCCTAAACCTAACACTACTACAACCCTAAGCCTTAACCCTGTCCCAAAGCCTGAACCTAACCCACAGGCTATAAAGGGGCCTAAATAAGCCTATATTAATTACTGTTCCTTAAAGCACTTGCTATCTTAACACCCATCTCATTTGTTATCTATCTCTATCTATCTTCCTATCTCATCTACAAACAGGGAGATAACACAGGTGACTTCAAAAGGTACATATCGTCATATGGATTTGATTCATGGGTTGTATATACCATTCCACTGAATGAATGTAAAACAATTCCATTGTCTGATAACACTCAAAATAAACTGTGAATAATCCGTACAGATGCTTGGTTGGCAGAAGAGGAACCCCCTTTAAGTATCACAGACATATTTAAATAGAATCTGTACTTCCTTCTGGATAGAGCTGAATCATTGTTGTGGTTTGCTGGCATGCCTCCATGTGTCTGGAGCTTTATTGAACCGTAGAGTAATAATCTCTCCCAGCCAGCTCTCTAGGTCTATTTTAGGACACCCCAAACATTGGTTTTGTCTGGCCATAGTATGGATCTGATGGCTCAGCAGTGTGTGTGTGTGTGTGCGTGACAGAGTATGCGTGTGTGTGTGTATGAGAGAGACAGAGAGAGAAAGGGAGAGGAACAGAGTGAGAAAGAGAGAGGGAGAGCGAGAGAGAAATTACATTCAGATGAACAGATGAAGTCCCCTTGAGTGATAGAGAATCAGATTATTTTATTTTTTTTTACGAGATTAAAAAGGAGAATGTGAGTCCCCGGAAAACGAGAGACTTTGGGAGAGAGGAGAAAGTGAGGGAAGCTGCAGAAGTGATGGGATGTCGAGGGCATACTGAACACAAGGCAGATGGGAATGATATAGCTTTATCGACTTCCTGTTGAAATCGTGCCCACGTCTATATTAGCCCCTGCAGTTCAGCAGTGAGCTCTGTGTCTCCATACCCTATATGACTACCACTGGGGTACACATCATGCCATCCACGTGTCACCAAAAATAGGGCAGCTTTATTGCACTATGGTGGCATCAGAAATAATCTGGCGCGAGAACGGGGTTGGCATCGAAAATAGTTCCACTGCAGGTCTTACGGCAGCAAATTCTTTGGGAGTTGACTTTGGAGTGTGATTCATAGTTTTTATATCATCCATCATGCGGAGTCTGCTTAATATAGTGTAAAGGCTGCCACATCTAGGAGTGAAGGTACAGATGCTTGTGTGTCAGACAGATCCAGAAAGAAAGCAGGGAAGTATGGGAGTCATGAGCCGCAGTCGTTTAGGGACTCGGGCTCGTAATCAGAAGCTACCTGGTTTGAACCCTGGCTGTGTCAACATGACGTTGTGTCCTTGGGCAAGGCACTCTTCCCCAAGTCTATCCCCCTGCATTGAAATAAATGAAATATGATTCTCCTGATGACAAATCACCTGAGTCAAACAAACTAAATTAATATGAACGTAACCCTGCATTCTACAAAGGGTATGTTTAGGTAGTTTAAGACACTTTGAGAAGTGAAAATGTTTGCTGTAAAATTGTATTTTAGTGTCCATCCATTTAATTTATGATTTAAAAAATGATCCTGTGATACAGTCAGTTGCTATACACATTTTTCAAATGCCACAGTACTGTTCCACATAACTACTGAATCAAGATAAGACGTACTTGTGAAAACATGATCCTGAAAGTTTCCACACTTTCCAGAAAGTTCCAACACCATAGTACAGCTAAACTTGATGGGAGCTTGATGGCTTCAGTAACTTCAGAAGAATTCCGAATCTACGCTTCCTTAGTAAAGGTAAAATAATTATTTACAAAGAAATCATGAAACACGTTACATATACCGAAAGGTAATAATTTACCAAATCAGACACTTTGTATATCTGAGTCTTTACCATGGATGTAGACACAGAACTTTTGTTAAAACATTTTAATAAATGTGTCTTTTAATACAGTGTCTTCTATTTAAACCTCTGCAGACAGTTTCTCAGTTTTCCACATGCTATCTGTATCCCCACTTCTTGACCCTAATAGTGGCTGGACTTGAAGCGTGGGACATTAGGCAAACGATAATAGCGTTACCCCACTTGGCAGCACTGTACAGCAGCATGCAGCAAGCAACATTGCTGTGTTTACAAATAAGATCTGTATCTGAAGTGTGATTTGATCCCGCCAATGTTTTTATCTGACACAAAACTCATGTTACATATGTCTTACAATATCCCATAGACTATTCTACTTGATCTCTATTAAGCATGAATAGCTCATGTCAAGTATGCCTGAATAATAACGTGTTTTACAACGTTGAAGTAATTAAACCAAACAGTTATAGATGGGGAGTGTGTCTTACCATGAAAAAGACTTGTGAAACTCCATGGATTCGGTTCCCCGCACCCCTTGACCTTTGACCTCTTGATTGGGTGCTTTTATGATCGGAAGGCGTGTGAATTTGAGTTTCCTGTGTGTGCGTCCGCTTCCAACAGCTTGATCAGCTGTGCAGTGCTGGGTACTAGTGGTACAGTACTGTGTCAGGGTTTTATCAACACAGAAAGACAATATAGGTCAAGAGAGGAAGAGACCTGCAAAGACTACTGAACATATAAGGCAATAGTGCACACCAAGATGTCAGAGTAAATGTAATAAAAAAAAATCTCTCTGGCTCTCTAGATTTATTTCTCCTTCGTAGTAAAAAATGTTGCCGTCTGTTCAGTCCAAAAGGCTTTCTGTCCTACAGAACATTCTAGATTGTGGCTCTGCTGTTTGTACCGACGCAAAAAAGAATTTGCGTGGTGAAAGTGACGTCATCCTCTTTGAAGTATTATTTGGGTTAAAGCACTTTCCAAGCTACACACTGGAAAGTGTTAGCCACACACTTACGCAGTTCAAGTACACAGTTGTGCCGTGTGGGGAGTCGAAACGTGGGGGCGTCATTGTTCTCTGGAGTGATCGTGGGGGAAGGGGGGGGGGAAACCTTCGCTACATCCTCATCAGACCAGCTGATCTACAGCCAGGCAGAAACTAAAGTTTTCCACTTCAGGTGATAGTGTAGAGGCAGCCAGCCAGCCAGCAGGCCAGACCAAAACAGTCACACACACAAACATGCAAGGGATTACTCATGACTGGAATATTTTTCAACTGTTGTCTACAATGATGTTTAGTATGGCATAGGAGCAGAGGAGAGAGGAAAAAAATGTCCCAAGAGGTCCTTGAATAAGACTCTATTTATGTTGCGAGCACATAAATATGTATCTGAATGTTCATACTAGTTTGAAATTAAATGGTTCATCAGATTCTCCTACGGTTAATTATGAGCAAAACATGCAAGCTGTGTACTATGAATGTGTTGCAAGGTTGACAGTTAACCAAGATGGGGTATTTGTATTGACTATTACCACATGCTCCCCACAGAACAAGTCTCTCTTTGTAAAGTGGCACAGAATACGACCACAGGAACGAGCCTTGGTGCAGGGTGAGGGCTTGTGTTCTGACAAGATCGCCTTTGACATACCCTCGCCAGCTGTGTGTCACCGGCTGCTGTGCTGGCCTCTTGGCCTTTTTAACGGCGTAAGATGATCCTCATGCTTATCGCCCCCTCCCCAACCTCACTTCACTACCTCTTGTCCCACCACACACACCGTCTCCGCTCGCACACTCCGCTCGCACACCACCCCTCCCCCCCCCAACCCTGACGCAGCAGGAACCGTCCCGCTCGCTGCTGTATAAATAGATGGCGCCTTCTCAGAAAACTCAAGAGTAATGCTGCCTTTAAAAAAGGAAAGGCTGTGTGGACAGCAGAGAGATGCCAGAGGCCCCGATGTGCAAAGTCACGGGAGCTCACACATGATTTAAGATGACCTAAGGATAGGTTCACAGTTCATCATTGCCTTTTCTGGACTAGACTGAATATAAAGGGAACACTGTGTTGACCTAATGCATTCCAAACTAATCTGGGAGCTTTAGATAATAACATTCACCCCCTCATAAAGCTGTAAATGGGGGGTGTATGTTCACAGCTCAATCGGATTCAGCACTGAACAGAGCTGTGGACATGGGGAACCCTCGGGACTTAGTCATCTGCCTCCAAATTGCATGTGACAGACTCTCGGAGTGTGTGTGATTGCATGTTAGAAGTGATTTGTCTTAATTAGAGTATATGCTGTCAATCTCTAATTTGTGCTTTTCCACTGTGTTACCACTAGTAATTAATTGGCCACTGCAACGCAATGAAATCTTGCCATTCAATCCATGGCATTTCTTTCCATGGATAATAAATAACCTTATTTTGTATTATTGATTCACATCAAATAAAACATTAAAGAGATCAATTAAACAGTTGAAGAAATTAGAGACACCCCAGTAGCCACAAATGTTTGTGTTGAGTACTTTATGGGGTTTCTTGTCCTGAGATGTTTCTCGTAAAGCGTGCAAGTACAGAACGATGGTGCGCACATACAACTTGAAGTTGACATTTACTTCATGAAAGGCTTCATGAAGGCTTCATGAAGGCATGAAGACGTTTACACAATCCGAATGTTACAGTTGAGGTTACTCTTGACACCCAAAGGGTAAATCTAAACATACGTAGCGTCTGTCTTGTTCATTAATCAATATTGAGTGACCTGTTGTAGATTTGAAAGGGCCCTGAGGTAAAGGGGAATTACTGGCTTGAAGTGATTTGTTTAATAAATAAAATGCATATACATGTAAATTAGCAGTGGCTGGAACATGAGTATACAGCATGCAGTATAAGTGATGCTTAAAGTAAAAATCATACTTTTGTACTTTGGAAAATAAATATGTTTGTGTGGGGGCATAGTGGTGATGCAAACACCATCTTGAACGCTGAGCCATCATAGAGGTTGTCTTTTTTTGTGGGGGTGGGGTGGGGGGCTTGAGGACAATGCTCCAACATCCAAAGGGCCATCAGACTTAGAAGCAGGGGTTTACGCTGACTGTTTTAAGAATGACCTCTCCCTTGATCTCCTTTCCCCTCTTCTGACCACGGCAGCTGTTGCCTGGATTCCAACTCGGGGCTGGCCAGCGTTACCACACTCCTTCGTCCTGGAGTTTCCAAGAAGCTGAAGGAACACATGGCTCTGGGAAAGAGTCTGGCTAAGACACACTGCACACGTTTCCTGGGAATGACACAGCCAAAATCGACATTCTGTTTCATTCAATGATGATACTTACAGACAGAAGCATTTGGTTAGTCGACCGACCATTTGCTTTGACTTGAGAGTGATCGAGTGGCAACACAATTGAATTGTTTAAGTCAAATCAATCAAACACAGATGGTGCCTATGCTGCGATGTCAACTTGTTTCTGGATACAAAAGGCCAAATAAAGATGAACAACTCAATTTATATTATACACTCGACAATGAGGAAACGCATGCTAATATACAAAAACATAAAGTCTAAAGTTTCCTTACTTGAATGAAAACAGTGACCAGTTTTTCCACAAATTATTTGTTTTGACATTAAGGTATAGACTTCACACACTTTTAGTCACGAGTGTCCTATTTTTTGTATTTGTGTAGTTATTGCTTTTTGTTTGCTTTTCATTGGGGTCATTTGAGGAACAAATCTGCTCACATTTCCAGATTCTGTCCAGCTTAAAGAGTCACAAGAAGCTAACTGACTCAGGCCAACAGCTGTGGTCTCATAAATTAGGGGAAATAAAATGTGGACGCGAGTTGATACCCCTAGCGTGACAGGTGTTGCTCTGGTATGGTAGAAGGGTCGGGGGTCGATGAGTTTGGACTGGAGATGAGTGGTATTATAGGGTTGGCTTTCGAGGTGGTGCTCAGAAAAAGGAAAGTACTATTTGTATACCAAAGGGGCGTGGTATATCTAAAGTGTGACCTCTGCGTTTTTTTTCCCTCGCTGCCATTGGCTAGTAATAAATGGGATGGGACTTTTCTATGGTTGCGCTTTCCATGCGGATGATGTCACGCTTGAACTAGTCCGAACTTTGAAGTTCTATGTTAAGGATACGATGACTTCTCATATCTGAGGAAACAAATCCACAGCTGTTTGTATCCTCTATTTTAAATAATTGTTTAAAATTGTGTCTTAGTAGTAAGGTTTTAAATCAAATTCAACATATTTTGGGGGGGTGGGGGGAGGGGGTTCACAACTGACTGTTGCTATTCCAGTCACATATATCTTCACTCTTTATTATTTTTCACTCTCGCTACTCTCTCTTTCGACTCCCTGATGTTTGTGTTATCTCTCACAGCAACAGATCACAGGGGCTGACTCTCTCCTCCACAGTGAAAACTTTAGCTGGAAGGGACCGATACCCTTAGCCATGAGCTCTGCCAAAGTTTGTGCATGGGCGGCCAAGAATGCAGAGCTTCTTTCTCATCATTGTGGGCTATTGTGTGAAGGCCACATTTCTCTGAAACATCCAACCAGAAATACCTCCAGTAATCTCTAACACAAACTTGTCTGTCTCTTTATCAAATCTAAACTTTCCCTTTTCTGTGCTTTTCAACCCCCTAGTTTTTGACACTCAACCAATATTACATAAAAGGGAAAAAAGCAGTCATGGTACTCTTATTTTTAAAGTGGCATAATGGTAAAGTTGGGTTGGGCTTAGAAAGTTGGCAAAGAGACAACATTGTTAGAATAGCCGCCAAAATTCCTGGCTGTTTATGGTAAAGGGGGTGTTAAGTCCTGCTGTCAGACAGCTATTGGACTGAGGCTTGGCACAGGACTTATTTCACCAACTCACCCACCCACAGGCAAACCAACCCTCCACATCCTTTGCATTTGAAGCCCCTGATTGTTTTTCAGGTTCTTATTAACTGGAGGGACATCATTTAACTCCAGGTTTTGGAAACATTTCCCCCCACTGCACACAACTTCACACACATTGTTTATCTATCTGGCATTACCAGTATGTCCCAGAGAAATGGCCAAGTAGAGAAATTAACAAATTTCTTACAGACATAAGAGAACAGAACACTGTAGAGGACAGAGAAGCATTGAACCACCCAGAAGAAAGGAGAGAGAAGAAGGAGGGACCGGAATACTGGGAGGGAAATATCCAGTAACACATTTGGCAGCATGCGAGTCTGAACTACCCATATTCACAAACCAGTTCAAATCAGACACGGTCTCCTCCACTTTCTATTAATGTCACTCATTCACTAATGAACTCAATGGTAAAAACAAAGGGAGAGGGTTTGGAGGTTTCTGTTTCATATTTGTGTATTAAAGTCAGCATTAGTTCAATACGTTAACAAAGTGGGTTTGAAAGATCAACGTCTTCAATTGAATTGGCTCTTGAATTGATTAGCTTTACAGGTCGTGCATGATGGAGACAACACCCATTGAGAGTCTGTCATAGAAAAACTTGTCATTATTGCGGTGAAATACAGCGTTGGAAACATATACTGGTTTCTGTGCTAAATAATACTCTCACTTTATGGACCTCAGAGACAATGTATAATCCCGTTATAATGTATAAATGCAGCTTGCCTACTTCCGTATAGCACAAAGTATGATAGTATATCTCTGTAAAATGACGACACACCAATACATAACCTATATAACTATAACTTTGAGCATTGTTTCTAATTGTATTATTCAAAAGGGCAAAGATGTGTTTTTCCATCTCCAATATTGTAATAGGATCTTGTTGATAGGAAAAAATAACATAATACAGCGCCTCCTGTCTCCATGATGACATCTTTCCATGTCCGGTAAACCTTTTAGGCTTAGAAAGCCCCGTTGTGCTAATTCAGCCATCACCATTTTAAGCCTCTGACTGCATTTGATTAAACTTCTATAACATATAAATGAAACCAGTCTAGTTTACTATGACATGGTTGGGCTTTTCGATCCATGTATGATGGGTGGGGGCACAACTGATGCAGGTTGCCAGGATTTCCTTAAGGACTGTACTTGACCAAACAAAAAGGGTCTAACCTTTTTTGAATAGCAACAAACCCTCTCGATTTGTTTATTCTTGTAAAACAGTTATAGCTACAGCCGTCACCTGGGTTCTGTGTTACTGACTCGCATGTTCGTTAGCATGGCACAGTCTATTAATAAAGAAGGGAAAAGGAGGTTGAATAATAATGGCACCTTGCCCACAGTTAAAATGCTTTTCTTTCCACACGAACGATGGGACTATTGTTAGTGGGCTGGCATGCAGATAAAAACACCCCTAAATATGAGCAAGCTTCCCACTAGCAAAACATTCATAGGAAATGGAAAACATAAAGTGGTGCACACAAAGGGACAATGATTTGGGTCCAGTTTTTCCAAGGGAAGCTCAACTTGCTCGATACGCGGTTGTTTGTCCTCAGTTCTAGTCTCCAGAGCAAACGTGTGTATGCTTGGTCAGTGGTTTCAAGAGATAGTGTTTCAGTGATAATGATGGCCTGTCAGGATCATGTATGCTTTTTAACATGTTACCATCAAGACCGCCAGTCATAAAGTAGAATGCTCATTATGTTGTCAGAAGGCAGCTATCACTTCTCTTTTGATGGTGTAAACCTGTTCATGCTCACTTTCCCATGAAAACACAGCATGGTGAACGTTAACTTCCTCGGCATACTTGCTAAATCACAGTAAAACTGGACAGGAGAGGTTGTTTGACAAATTTTGATACACCTCAATGAGCTGTAATACATTTACATTTAGTCATTATCCAGAGTGACTTACAGCAAGTACAGGAACCATTCCCCCTGAGGCAAGTAGGGTGAAATGCCTTGCCCAAGGACACAACGTCATGTTGGCACGGCCAAGATTTCAATCTCACAACCTTCTGATTACTAGCCAGATTCCCTCACCGCTCAGCCACTTGACTCTAGTAGTATATAAGAAGAAAATACTTGCTAAGTAGAATGCACAAAATATCAACTGACAAACCAAACTCCTCGTCCCTTTGTCCCTGAAGACTAAAGGTGACGGTTGTGAGGGAATAGCCTACATCCCAGTGCCAAGTTCAGAGTTCACGGGACTGTCACTGTGTCATTTGGGGTCACAGAGTTCATGACCCCTGTTGTCTGGGTGAGAGAAGCAATGGTGCATGACCAGGGTGAAAGTTAAATATACTCTCTTGGGGGGTATGGTTTCTGCGTTGCACAGCAAAAACAGTTCATTGGTAAATTGTTTGAATTTTGCATTTTGGAACATCATAAACCTGGAAAAAAGAGCCTTTTGATCATATTTATACCACACTATTATGCCTTTGTCAAGAGGTCATTATCTCTCTACCCACTCCACTTCTTATGATTTTAAAAACTGTGTTTGTTAAGCATGTTATACATTAATATTATTTATGAAAATAGATCCAATTTCCAACCTAGATTGGGTGTAATTATAACATGAGTGTTAATGTTAATGATCAGATGCAAATACACTATATTACCAAAAGTATTTGGGCACAAAATACTTTTGGTAATATAGTGTACCACCTCAAGTACTTTTTACACCAGCATGATAACTGATCACTCCTGGATTGGCTGTGCTGCTGCCAATGTTGTCAAACATGAAATAAAAAAAGCTATGTACTGTTAAGTGGAACCAAGTATTATTTAAGGCTTTTAATCTTGGCTAGTTGTATACATAGAATGCACATAAACAGCATTTAGCAATAATGTTAGGACATTGGTCCTAATAGTGCAGTCCCAACAGACATTAGTCCCAATACTGTGGTAAAAATCAATCAATCAATCAGGTCACTTGATCAGGTCAGCGCTGTGAAGACCTCTCTTGCACCCAGCGCAATTTACTTTAAACACCAACGTATGTAGCCCCTTACGCAAAACAGTGACTTCTCTTTCATTTACGGCTCTAAATAGGGCGTCGGTCTCCTCGGCGTTCGTGACGTGCGCCCAGCAAATCCGCCATGATAATAGCAACCCGCCATGGAACGAGCGCTCCTGCTTTTAAAGGGAACGTGAGCACTCTGATTGGTTTATTGCACGTCATGCCCAAACCACACCTATCCTTCTATTGCCTCTTCTCCTCTTTCTTTACTTTTTGAAGCTCTTGCCGGAGGACTGCTAGTTTGGCCCTTCCCATTTCCTCCATCCCCTGTGAGGTCTCAGCTGCCGGATTGCTGCCATTCTGGACTCAATGACTATCTGCCTGGCCAAAAAAAGGAGCTGAGTAACCGGAAATGATGGCACCCCTGGGCTTAACGGCGCTGTGGGGAGGAGAGGGGACTTGTGTGAGTCTTGGTGGCAGCTGTGTGGATACAGACTGACTTTCTGCCTGTGCAATGTGTGTGTGTGTGTGTGTGAGTATGCATCACAAACCAGCAGCCTAATTTATTTGAGCTGTTTGGAGGGTCAAAAGGGCTATGTGTTTTACGTAAAGGTTTTGCATATGTTACTAAGGGTGTGTGCGTCTTTCGTCTGCATTGTGTGTGCATGTGAGGTATGCATGCCTACCCAGTGTGTACTGTGTGTCCTTGCACAAGGAAGCGGATGCGCATGTGTGTGCCAACGTGAGTGTGTGCATAGTGTCGGATCATGTTGATTTTCTGATATAATTTTGTGTTGTTGAGATAAGGCTCATGTAGAACTGGAACTGTGGGACCCTCTTTGAAAAGTCGACCGATGGTGACCAAATGGAGCATTTGGCACTTCGCAGAGACATTTCACAATGTGCTCTTCTCAACTACCATGGAACAGCCCTGCTATGTCATAAAGTACATCAATACAAGGAGGAATAGTTAACTATTACAGCGCTTCCTTCAAAGAGCTTTTATGGACACAGGAATCACAAGGTGTCTTGGTGATATCTTTACCTCAATCTGTCATAGGAGTTCTTGGTAACCTATGTCAGAATCACTTCCTCCAGATCTTGCCCACTCCAGGGTTTGACCTACAAAACATAACAACCACCTCACATAAGCACTGCTTTCACCTACTGTGCCACCAGAACGCTAGCTCTTTGATGATGTGAGTGGGAGGTATTTATGCTGAGGTGTATGATTAACCAATTCAATTTGGTTACACAATGTCTAGGGTTAATAATAGTATCTGGAAGGAAAAAAGAGAATGGCATGTGAGTTAGTGTGTAGCAACATCCATTTGGTCCCTTATGGCCAGAACACACACACACCCACCCATACAATACACACACATGTGCAATTCAGCTAAATAATCCTATACACTCACTTCCATTGAAACAGAAACACACACACACACCTAATCAGTTTAAGTCCATTAGAGAAGCCATTTGACATAATTGATCTGGCTCGCTCCTGTTTCTCCAAGCTTCCGCCCCAGCAGCACTCATGACTAATTGAGAAGGAAGTGTGTGTGTGTGTGTGTGTGTGTGTGTCAGGGGGGCGGGGGACGAAAATCTTTATTTGTGACATGAGATGATTTCAAGGTCCTCCAGACATTTATTTGTAATGCGAGAGGCTTTCAGACCCTTGACAGTCTGGACAAAAAGCTGACACTGTATCGCTATGGTTCTGCTGTGTCAACCATAGCGATTAAGTTCTGAAAATATATTTACCACATAAATCGCTTGACCATCTTCAACATCTGAAAAGTATTCCTCGCTTTTACATGGGCACACCTTCCTTTAAATTTTTTAACAGAGAGTCTAAGGTATATTAGTAACTCTAGACGTTTTATTTTAGGCAACATGATTCAAGTAAAATATGACTCATATCACGCACTTACACATGCAGGCACTGTCACACATGGATGATTATAATCAACATAAGAGACTTTAAACCGAAAAAACGTACTAAATCAACCAGAAATACAAAGATGAGCTATGTTTCAGACATCCCTCTGATGCTAAATGACTACACATTCTCAAGGGAATCCTTGGTCTGAAATATTTCCTGTCCATTGACCAACTCCTAAGCAACACTGTACTACTCATGTTCCAGTGTTGCTCACGGTGTTGGGTGGCTTGTATTTCCTTCATTGGAACAATCCTGATTACTATGCTACTTAATAATGAATTCATAAATCACTATCAAGACAATGTAAATGTCTCATCATGGCTACAACATTCACAACTAATAAGCTATCAATAGTACAAATGAGGAACAATCCTTAAAAAAAACAGCAGATAGCAGATTTGTTAACCCAGCAGACTATGTATCTCTAAGTTTTGTTATACTCAGGTAAACTGCACAAGCACAGTATCTGTTTTCCAGTCAACCAGGCACTACACCAGCTGATTTCACAAACGAGTTTCTCTGCTTCAGCTGGTGTAGGGCTGGGTTGACAGGAAAACCTGCACCCTCTTGGCCCTCGACGAAACGAGTTTGACACCACTGTTCTAATGCGTAGCAAAATATGATAGTACCTGTTCTGCACAACATCAGAAAGTGTAGGACTAACTTTTCTCATTAAACTACAAAACGTGCCAACACATGGGTTGTTGTGACATGAAAGCCTGCTTAAAATGGCACTACTGCGAAGCCACCACTTTCATGTTTTATGCAGCTGGTGAAGGCCTGTGCTCTTTAGGGATACTCCACCTGGCCATTTCTATTTACAGTTAATCATTTAGCAGACGCTCTTATCCAGAGCAATTTACAGGGACAAAAGGCGAATTCTACTAGACTAGAAAGACTACTAGAAAGACTACAGATTATTCACAGATAGTTCTCTTGGGGATTGGGAAACTTCCTCTTATTAGAAAACGCTATCCATTTGAATCCTGGAAAGTGCCCATCTTACAACCAAAGACTCTTTAGTCCACAGGCATCTAGTCAATGTGAATCAAGGGAAATGTTTGTTGTAGCCTGAGGACAGACATATTGACTTACATGCTGTGAGGTGTCAATGGAAATGGCAGGGGTTCTGGTTTCCAATGTCTCCACCCCCCAACTCTGTCCTTATGTTCAGTGGTAGCGACACACGCCGTCTCAGGTCCTCCTGTGGCAAGTCAAACAGACGCACACACAAAGACACAGTAAAGAAAAGCCTAAATTGTCCCATGCAGGGATAGACAAACGTCCTTGTTTGCTCTCCTAACAAGGTGTCACATTCAGGATTTCACACCGAGTCACCATTATGCTTCTTGTTGCTTTGTTGCTTTTGACTGAACACACAAAGGGGTGTGGGAAGTGTGTGTGGGAGTCAGGTGGCTGAACGGTTAGGTAATCAGGCTAGCAATCAGAAAGTTACCGGTTCGAACCCCGGCTGTGCCAAATGAAAATGTTGAGTCCTTCGGTAAAGTGCTTCACCCTTCTTGCCTCAGGACAATGTCCCTGTACTTGCTGCAAGTTGCTCTGGATAAGAGCATCTGCTACATGACTAACTGTAGTGCAAATGTAAAATTAAGTTCACCAATACCTGGTGAGGGAGTATGTATTTGTTTGTTTTATCTTGGGTTCAAATATGAACAAGAGGAAATTACAAAAAATGAAATTTCTCCCTTGTTATCATTTTTACTAGGTACATGATCTGAGTCCAATAATCCATTGTGGATGGTACAACTAGGTAAATGTGTAAAACAGGGTAATGTGACACATCCTGACTTCATGCACGAGGAAGATCAGGGAAAGTCTGGAAGTGGTGAGAAAGAGTAACAGTGAGAGGGAGAAAGAAAAAGGAGAGAGAGAGGGAGAGACAGAGGGACAAACTGAAAACATCTCACGTTACAGTTCACAAGAGGATTCACCTCCCATTCAGATCATCAGGAACAGGAACAAGGCATGTGGGATGGAGTGGTGGATGGTTCGCATGGAGGGACAACTCTTAACGACAGAAGTGGTGATGGGATCGTTTTCTCCAGATGGCTGGCAATCTCCTAGCGTCGTTTTACACATGATGGATGGGGCTATGAGGTACAGACAGAGCCGGGGGGTGGGGGACTGAATCACTTTCAATGGGACACCATACTGCTTAATGGTCAAGGGGGGATGGTCAAAATGACCATCAGTTGGCCATCAAGACTCCACCAAGAGGGACTCACTGTATGGACTAATGTGAGTTGGTCCCTGATGTACTTCTCTGGGGAGCCATAGACTATACAACCTTATTGGCTATTGCTAGTTTTCTAAAGTGTCTTCAAATTCTGGAGCTGCCAAACAAGCGTTTAATGAAGTTTACAGATTGGATAACGGAGACCGTCAAATGATTAAATGCATGATTTGGATTTAATGATTTTGATGAGCTACATCAAAATATAAATGTTAAACTGATTCATTAACATAAGCTTTTTTGCCAAAAAAACACTTAAGCCCAACAAGTTCTGCAGGGCTTGCCCTTCCAAATGTGCATTTATTAAAACAATGAAAACAGCTTATCCAATAAAAAAGCTGAGAGGAATTGTTGGAATTGGCAATCATAAGCATGAGGTAATGAGAATTGTCTATGCGCTTTCTTCAAAAATAAACACACACAAACTGATCAAATAAAAAGCAAGAACAGCAGTTTAGAGCAGTTACCTGCAGTCTTGGTGAAAGGTAGAGTTGGTGTGGCATGTGTCCACTGTGATTTGGAACCTTAATACAGAACATGTTGCTAACTCCCAAACCAAACTAAGTGATGTTGCATAGACTGTCCTGGATAAACAAAATCTACAGTCATCAAATAGGTTCTAAATGAAAGTAAAGGCAACATTCTACAAGCTCATTCTGGAACTTTGCAGGATGTGAGGATTCATAACAAAGATGGACTTTCATTAATAACTGTGAGAGACAGAAGGCTAGGAAAGTGCAATGTCACATCGGGACAGTACTTTGATATATGTTACGGCCAAAAGGGGATGCGACCATTGACATGGCTCACTTACACCCGGTAACAATTTAATTTCCTCTTGTCAAAAAATCAAGACAAATTGAAAACGTGCAGCTGCTTCAATCAGAACAGCTCCTATCGAGAACATCCACCTGGTCCCTTGCATCTGTGACACATGGCCACTGCCTTGGGAGTCATTTTCCTGCGTTGACAAGACATACGCTCGCAGTGGCACACACAAAAACATAGGTATTGTTATCATAAAACATGGTTAGTGTTCCACATGCGAAACAGGCGTAGAGTATGTCATACAAACACATATACACACAACTAATCTGGACATACCCACTCGTACGCCCAGACTTGCAGACACAAGCAAGACAAATGACATGTCACATTTCCAATAAGTCACTGCTCGGATTTGACCACCTTTTTAACACACACACACACACAAGCATGGACAAAGGTTGCCGCACTTGACCTCATTTCCTCAACCCAAGCCTGCACAATTTTATTATGCTGTTTGCGAATAGACAACAATTTAGGGTTGTGTTGATAGAATGCACTCTGAATGTCACCCAAAAGATAAATTATGTGGGATTGTGAATTTGATAGATTCACATAGATGTAAAGTCAAAAATAAGGTCATATTCATACGTTAGTAACAGGGGATGTGACACTGCCCATCAGACAGAGAGCTGCAGGGTAGTGTAGAGGACAGTAGAGTAAAATAGAGCTCAGTAGAGCAGTAAAGCAGAGTACAGCAAACACAAGTCTACCAGTCAGTCTAATTTACTTGACAATGAATCTAAATTTGTTATCAAACGTACAACACATTAAACCTAGAGATGGAGTCATATTCCATTTGAAGTCCACTATGATTACAGTATTCTCAGTTGATTTGATGGAAACCTGACACACCAGAGAAATCCTAACCAGCAAATCAAATGTTTGCTGGTTAGAAAGAAAGAAGGTAAAAAAAGGTACAGATTACTGGATGGTTACGAAGCACCTCCCTACAATGTGGTTTGATCTATACATTTTATACGGGGTGGAAATCAGTTACACTGTCTTGGTTTATAAGAAGGATTCAGGGGCATGTTGAATTCAAAACGTAGACTATTGATTGATGTGATTATGGGAAAAGTTTGAAAATATTTTTAAAGAACGTTTTAACATTCTTTATAATCATCCATTTGCTGTCATGAGTATACTTATCATTGTCAAACATTTCGTGACCTTATAATTTACTCGAAAGCCATTTTGTCTGCAAAGCCAGGCTTCTTATGGATCACAACAGCTATAGCAATTGAAAGGGGCTCAAGTTTACCTTTATTCTCCATTCTTTTGTTAACCAATATCACATATTCCACCGATTCTTGGAGTAGAAATGATCGGTTCAAATCACGACCTGCCCGGACTTCCCATGTGCTCATGACGCACAAGCGACCCCCGGAAGGTTTTACATAGTCAGATTTAGAGTACAACGTCATGGATTTACCAGAAGCAACCGATGAAGTTACACTGCGTTCTCACAGCATTGTACTGTTTCACTACATACCCTATATACTAGTCGCTATAATCATATGGCATCCGTAAACTTGACAAAAGTTCAACTTTCCCTCCGCTATAGTATGTTGACGGTTCATCTGATCAGGTGTTTAAAAGACAATCATGCACAATGCATTTTCAGTCATTGCAGTTCATTTGACGTTACAATAACATGACTGTGATCTGCATGACTGTACGTAAACCTGTGTGAAGGTGCTGCTGTGTTTACGTTTTGCTTTGATTCACTGATGGTGTTTTAAACAACCATCCATTGATTAACTAACTTGATTAACTATGCTATATGACCCATTCCATTCTGTAAATGTAGTCTCCTAGAGCATACATGAGGACTTACCTTGTTTGTTGCATGTTACAACATGAAATGAATCCAATAATATCCCTTTATCCTGACCTATAAAGAGATATAATGTAAACTTAGGTGAGATGTGGAACCTTTTAAAAGACACAGCAGTTCAGTATAAAAACATGTCTGACCAGTTCAACGTATCCATTTTCTTATTTCTAAAGTTTGTAAAATCAGGTCCTCAGGACAGGGCTGCATGCCCACGCCCCTAATCAGGATTTTAGCGATGACTTCCAGACAGTTTTCACCTGGGAGGGAACCTATTTCAGGCCAAATGAAAGGAAGGATATAACTATGAGTCAGCAGTACACTGACCAGTGGCAATACAACAACTTAATGTGATCCAATGAGGTGACTCAAGGAATTAAAAAGACGGTAGCCTGCCCGCTGTCACAGATGCAGACACCAAGGTGTTCTGATAAGAATACTAGCAGTAACATCTTTAATTTATGGACACTTAAAAGGGAGGTGTGAAGATGAGTATTGTTCATCCAAATTCATTATTACACAATTCCAAAAACATGGGTCTGGAGGGCTATTATCCGAACCTAAAGACAAAGAAAATGAAGACATTTTCCGGTTCATCAGAGCATTTAGCATCCAAATATTTGAATTAGCCTGAAGTGATTTTTGAGCCAACATCCATGACAATTAATATTGTGTTATTTCAATCATATCACTTTATGAAGTGACTGAATCTACTTACAATGTACTACACAACTGAAAAGATCATCAAGTATAGAAAATAGGTTTGTTAACCTACATCTCTTCCCCACATTTTACTTAACCTCATCCCAAAGTTCACAAACAGTATGGCAAGAAAATATGTGTTTTGGGTAATGGGATGAATACAAGAGAATGACTCAGCCTTTTGCAGTTTGTCAACCCCTAAAGAGTGCTCCTCAGTCTGGGATGTAGGGCAAGCACCTGACGTAAGGATTAGTCATTTAAGATTCTGCCAACTGGGTGCTGTTAGCTGAACCATGGGGTACGGTACTGGTTATATAAGAATTACCTTCAGAGCCGCAACACAAGCATACTGGCTTCCTCTGGTTAACTGTAACAAATTGACGCTTTGCAAGAGTCTTATCTTGATGAAATGGACTATAAACCATAGGAGGAAAGCTGAACAATTGCCAGGCAGAACTGGAGTGAACTCAGTTCAGTTCCCTTCCCCCCTCCTTGGTGCATTCCCCTCCAGCGTGGTCGAGAGAGGAGGTGGGGCGTGTCAGTTCATTCTGCATTTTTTCCATTCACATGACTAGAGGCAGATGTAGAGGGATCTGCGGCCACATTTAAAAGGCCCTGAGTGAAGAAATGAATGCACAAGCAGTGCCCATTACTACAAGCTGTTTTGTAGCATTATTTTATCAATTCACGAGTTAGGACAACTGCTGTCATACAGGATTTTTATAAAATGTGAGATCACTACATTTGAGAGTATTATATACAAAACTTACAAAAACAAAGCATTTTAAGTTAAATTATGACAATTGCAAAAACTCCTTAATAAAAATAATTAAATACAAATAAATTGAAAACCTCTAGGAAAGTTTCAAGTGAGGCATTGAAAGTCATCTTAATTCCAGTCCAGGTGTGTGGTCACCTAGTAATTTAAGTCATCTCTCTGCATTTGCATGCAACACCCCATCTATACACAGCAAGTTAGTTCAAGGCTGAAAACATGAGTCCTTTATCTTCCATTTTCCTCATTAGGCCTGCTGAGAATTTCTTAGCTGGTCAAGTCTGTGTTTCAACTGTTCACTCTTTCTCCTCAACTGCCCTTTCATAGTCAACAGTTTCTGCTCGTCTGTCTGCATACTAAGAATGCACTCTGTTGCCTTCTTCAGTATAACCACTTTAGCGGCTTTTTCGTTATTGGCAACATCTGGAATCTCGTCCCTCAGAGCAAAAAAGCTCAACTTGAGCTCATTCCGTCGCTGCCTTTCCAGCACGTTGTGAGTCCTGCGTTTGTCGTTATCCTCCGAGTCTGACGTCCTGGGACTCGCGCATTTACGGTGGTGGCTGAACTGCTTAAGTGCCCTCCCGCTGTTCTCAAACTTAATCCGCTTGATGGCGGGCTGCTCGTTTAGCGTTGATGGCTGTGCGGCGTAGTTGTGCTGGTGAATGTTGACATGACACCTTTTAAGAACAAGCGGGCTGAAGTACTCCGTGCCGCCAGACTCGCAGGAATCTGACCTCCTCGCAGACTTTCTCTTTTCAACAGTCACCACATCAATCTCCTCTTCCTCCTCCTCCTCATCGTCGTCGTCGTCATCATCATCATCATCATCTTCTGTAGAGGGAAGGAAAAGAGTTAAATCATGCTGGCTGTGACAAGCAGCAGACCACATTCTTTCCCCTGCTTAAGACTACAGCTGGAACAATATTCACATTAAACAAGTCCCCGCCTTCTCTCAGCTGAGCATTGCATGGTGAGGCGCATAACCTAATCTAGCCCCACACTCAGGAGTAGGGGAGGGAGAACGACGTCTTATGCAACTACCAGTGACATGGCAAACCCCATGTCATATTTAACACTTTAAATCCCAACGAGAGCAGTTGAGGCACATGCATGCCATTTCAACATTAATGGTCTCATTTTTTTTAACATTTTTAATAAAGGTATATAAAAAAATCAGTCTAAACTAAATTATACTGTTGTTCGGCCAGAACATACATGTTGCAGACACACACCTGATTCACTGTCGCTGCTGCTACTGCCACTGTTAGGAGGGGTATCTAATGCCATGGTCGAGACTGACGTCGTCTTGATGGGTTTGGGGTTCTCAGCAAGGGGGTACGGGAAGACAACCGAGGGATCTATACATTCCGAAGCCGACGTGTTCAGGTCTTGTAGGTAGCTGACATTGGGACTTGTGCTGACTTCATGACTCGACTCCCCCGTTTGACTCGATTCTCTCCTTGCCTGTAGCGTTGCAAGTCTCTCCGATACGACTTTTTCTAATTTGGCAGCTGCTGAAAAACTGCTCCACATACAGTCCTGGATGATAAACGACTTGAGGAAACTCTTGGAATAGTCCGCGTCACATATGAAACTCTGGTTGACCACGTCGTCCCCGAGAAACTCTGTGACCATCTCCAGTTGATCTGCCGTGGAGGGGAAGAGGCTGGACAGCGATGGGCGCCGGCTGGGAGAGAGCGGTGGGGTCGGCAACAGCTCGAATTTCTTCCATATGTCCTCGCTGGGTGCCGGTGGTTGGAGTTGTCCTTGGTGGGGATGGTAGAAATGATCCTCCTCGTCGCAAATGAAGTACGGTTGAACCAAATCGTAGTCGTAATCATAGTTTTTACTGGCCATATTCGAAACTTGCGGCATTGTGCCTGTAGGACATTAGAATTGAAGAAACAATTAGAAAATGGAAACTAATTTGACAGACTAATATGTAAAAGGTGCTGACAAGTCGTTACAACAGCCGTTCTCAACCATGACATGCACTGAACACTTCCATTAGACTGTGTTGTTAGAACTATCTTAATGTAATAATACAAATGTCGAAAAAGCGCAAGATATGCCTGCTAAAAACAACTTACCGTTAACAGTGTGATAGCAATAACCCTTGTGATTATAAAGGGGGAAATCAAATGATGTCCAGGAAAAAGCAAGAGCCTATTCCAATAGTAGGATTAGTCCACAGTCGTTAAATCCTTGGTATCAATGCTGTGTCTATGTGAAAAAGCGTGGACTTGTCTTGCTTTCCAGCAGTAGATCCCACCCCGTTGAATGTCATTTACTGCAAGATTACGAACAGCTGCTCCCGCGGGTTTTAACACTACAGCATTCCCCTCCCCGCCCCCCCCACCCTTCCATCCGCCACCCGGTGCAATTTCCCGCCAAATGTGCAATGCGTAGAATACTAAACCGTTTATTTATACATTATTTTCTAAAATGGTCAATCATAAAGGCATATTTAAAGTTATTTTTGTACTTTTAGTCAACTACAAGTCGACATATCTAACAGAAAAGGGCTGTTCAACATAGAACTATGTTACGCGGAGGTGTTCGGAGGTGTTATTCGGATTTGGAGAAGTGTAATCTGGTGGGGGCGTGGTCGTAGTAAAATCATGGCTTGCCTTACTGCCTCAAGACTGGAAGTAAATGACGAGTGTTCCGGGAAATTTCGCGTTTAAATCCCATCTGATTATTGTGTAGCCTCCCCTCCCGGGACAGTCTATTTTGACTGAGTGAACTAGTGAATGCTTATTTGCCCTGCAATTTTCTATCAAAATAGATAGTTATCTTAAAACGATCATACTTGAATTCACTAGTATGCATAATGGGTTTATGCTTTAATAATTTTCTATCAGAAAGCCTTTACAAATCGCCTCAGAGACTATTAGCTGCTTGACTGCTAGTGATAAACCAATCTGACATGCCCGTTAAGACTATCCGAAACTATTTATGCATCAGTAATGTAATGCTACTCGTACTTAGACCATCCACTATAATTATTCCGATCCCCATTTTATACTTGATATGTACCATTATAACGTGTGCCACTAAAGTAGGCAATATGCCGTTCATGGAACAGTGCAGTAAATGAGCATTTTGCGGTGTCAACGCCTAGTAACAGGATACAATCTTAATTACAGTGCTATGCTGCCCTCTTCTGGAGAGCTTGTATTAAAACAACATGTATGCGCAGACATGACCCCCTTGACCTCTTCCTCGTATAGCAGTCCATCCACTGACGCCAAAGCGATATCTTTTAACGATGTAAATGTATTGGACACGCAAGAACTTTTTGCAACCACTTTCTGAGATTCTGTTAACAGATCTGATCACTGATAAAGGTTCCTACATTTTCTCACAAAACTTGGGAACTTTAAGCCTTCTTCTGGTTCACATGTTGTCAACTATGTGAGCAGAGAAATTACATTTAAGGAGTACCTTACACCTTGTTGTTTTGTAATTCTAGCCTATTTGCCACTTTCTGTTTAGCATACTTTACTATCATACTATCTTGCCTGTGAATGGGGTCCAGCCAACCTCTTTTGGGGTAGCTTCCATGCAGCCAGTCATGTTTCCTGTTCAACACCTGTTCTTGAGCAAGATCAGCATCCACAGGAAGATGTGGATGAACCACAAAAAGTTAACAGAATTCCGGAGGAAGTGTCAACAAAAAGTGATAACACACAGTGTGGTGCTCAAGCTTCACAGAGGAGTAGCTGTTCAACCCCCTGGAACCCCAGTTACGCCAAAGGCAAGTAGTATGTGTCCATTTAAAACGCAACAAACACGAACAATTCTCAACAGTTACAGTTGGTTCACTCAAAACAGCCAGTTCTCAAATCAAGTTCTGTGAATGGAGTTCTCTTCTGTGAGAATACAGTAATATGACCCTAGCCTTCAAGTGATAAGACCCCTCCTAAATCTACAGGGGGCATCTTCCCAAACTGGCCAGATGTCCCTTTACGAGGGGTCACTCTATTGCCTAGATAATTAACTTATCTGCAAGGGTTTGCTGACCCCTTGTAAAGACAAGAATGCTGAGTACACTTAATGTTTTATACAGAATAAGTATAATATTCTCAATTTCTCTGACAGTGTGTGTGAGAGTGACTGTGAGCTGGATCTGAATGGCTTGTAAACAGACATTGTGGAATAAAGCGTATATTGTAACTTGATTTCACCAGCCTTTAAAAGTATGACACTCAATTGCCTTTGCTGGTCAGTGGTACAAAGGTAGGTCACACCAAGTGCTCAGGTGGAAGGATGAGACCAGTGCAAATATGGGTTATTTGCGTCTAAAGGCATCGCAGAGCAGAAGAAAAAAAGTGGCCTTCAAACCAGTGGTCACTTCGAGGTTCATACGTTTATGTGTATGAGTGAGTGGGATGATCAGTGTTGTCCCCAGCATGATTTTATGTATTTATTTCCTCTCCTGATGTCATGAACAATGGTGGGACTGTCAGCAGAAATTTCTGGTGACCCTCCTCTCTGTCCCCTGCGTTAGATCATTGTTTTTGGATGCTGTTGTTGTGGATGAGGGCAGGGATGGAACCGATTTTTTTGAATTTCTGCTAGAAAAGACAGAACAGCTGGCGGTGACTGCTTATAGCTTACCTCCTCACACCCGGACCAACAAGAGGGCAGATGCTCGCAGTTCTTTCATCCTTTCCAATATGAAGGTGAAAATCCCCGGATTAACTCCCTACTGGCCTCTTATCCGATTCCTAGTTCCTCTCGCCATCACAAACATATCCAGCGACCTAGGAGAACAGGCAAGTTATTCTTTCCTTATATGAATTTGATTCGAGCCTTTCAAAAATGGTGCAGCACTGACTCGGACTTTGTAACAAGACCGATGTTTTTCTTCGCATGCGAAAAAGATATGTTTTCAGTATCAAATTTGGTATTTTAATAGCAATAAAGTATTTTCGGTGAATACCTGCTTGCTTCTGCGTGTTCGTTTGCGTAATTCATGCAGCAATCTTCCAATATTAACATAGCCATTGATGACCAGGTGTGGACAACTACAAAAAAGTTCGTTTGAGCATCAGCTGTGTGTAACCGTTAGCAAACGTTTGAGTTCGTATTCAGGAATGGACAATACAAAAACTGAGGGATGATAATGCAGTTTTGGATGGCCTGACTCGGACTCGTGTTGTCACCTCCAAAGTGCACAAAAAAGAGAAAAACAGGGAACACTGGCCTACTCATTAGGCATCAATTAGTAACTTGTGAGCTGGCCTCAAATGTAAATGTCCAATTTGACCACAAAATTGTAAATGTCTTGACTTTACTGGATTCAAAGTGCAAACTGGGAAAGGCCTGGTACAGTATTTGTCTATGACGCTAAGCCTCAGTTCCTAATGTCCTTAAAGACATTGTGGTGTGGTATCAGATTAATCTCTTCTCTTCTATTTCATATTCACTCACTCTCAGCCACTTACTCTCATTCATAATATCTTTAAGGTCTTGCGTTTGGATGCCTGCCATTAAAAATGATTGTGTTTTTTCAGACAGGATAGAACTTCTAATTCCATCACCAAAACAAAACTCTCTTTGTCTTGGTTAGATTGCTTTCCTTGAAAATGGTAGAGAGGTGGAGCAGTGAATAATCTCTGACAACACTGGATACTGTACTATGAACAAGTAGGCTGCAGTATTCTGAAATTGTACACCAGTTAATCAAGAGGAAAGAACTGAGGCTAGCAACCTAAACGACAGATAGAATAGTATAGCAATGTGTTTTTTCTGTGTCATGCTAGGGCATTGCTGTCCTAATATTATAAATGTACTGTATAAATGTAAATAAAAGAATAGGGGCTGCAGGTTGGCTTTAATTTTAAATAAAAACTGCAATAAAAACTTTATAATGTCAACCTTTTACTTCAACTCTGCTGGATATGGGTAAAGTTATACTATAAGGTTATCATGGTAAGGGGTATCAAAGCCAGTAGTAATTAACCCCAGTTACAACAATGCATACCAGTGAACGTAACAATCAAACATTTAATTCAAGCTATTTCTGTTCTCCATCCTTCTCTCTGTGACATCCTACTCTGCTTTTTGTCTCTTTCCTTCTCTCTTCATTACAGGCTCTAAACAGGGGTATTGCAGCGGTCAAGGAGGATGCGATCGAGTTGCTGGCTAGCTATGGGCTGGCTTATTCCCTGATGAAGTTCTTCACAGGGCCATTGAGCGACTTTAAAAACGTGGGCCTGGTGTTTGTCAACAGCAAGCGGGACCGTACCAAAGCAGTCCTGTGCATGGTCGCAGCCGGGACTATAGCCATCATCTTTCACATTCTTATCGGTGAGATTGGTCCGCTAACACAAACGACACAGGGAGAGGTCAGATGAACCACAGCATGTTTGTGGCACAAAGGACAGAGAATTACCACACTGTAGAGTCTAACAGAGTTATAGAGACAGTAACAAGCATTATCCCAAGAACATGTCAGGAAGGAATGATGGTTCATACTTGATACTTTCCTACATAGGAGCCTTTTGAAATGTGTTCTAGTTTCTGACTATAGCTCAAAGGAAAGACGAGTGACCCTGGAAAATATGTTTTGGGTCAACGTTCGCAGAATCTCCCTGGAAGAACTGGTTAGGTTTGTGTTGGGTGAGAGTTGGATTAGACTGCTCTAACATGAGTTACACATTTACAGTAAACAATAAACATTAACTGGGGGATTGATATGTGTAAAAAACGAACAAATTATAATACAGTAAAAGGGTCGAAGTAAAGACGTTTTGGGGTCGAAGTAAAGACGTTTGACACCAAGTCACCTGACAAGAAGTGGAATCATGTAATATATTCTATAGATTCTGTGTCCTGAAATGCAGAATATTTTGGACCTATGTATTTATTGTATTTAGTACTGCCACTGTAAAACACACCTTAACCATCTTCCTCAGGACAATAACAGTTACATGCTCATCCCAGGCAGAGTATTTCTCTATCAAAGTACTATAATATTAGGCAATTAGGTTGGTTGAGGGGCAGTTCCATGGGCATATGCAAAGCTCTCTGTGACATTGCTTGTAAAAAGGGCTATACAAATACATTTTGATTTGATATCACCTGCCCACCCTCCCTCCCTCACACGGTAACAATAATAAACCAGTGGTCCAATCCCTAGAATTCCTTGACCTGTTCTCTCGTTTCCATTCCATTAGCCTACACCGAGCTGGGCTACTACATCATCAACAAGCTCCACCATGTTGACGACTCGGTGGGGAACAAAACGAGAAGGGCTTTCCTGTACTTGGCAGTGTTCCCTCTGCTCGATGCCATGGTGAGTGGCCATGGGTAGCTGCCAAATGGATCTGCCACCTCTTAAGTCAGAGAGAGAGAGGGAAGGGGTGGGCATACTGTTTAAAGAAATGTGCACTTGTCATGCCTTCAATTATTACCACATCATAACAAATATGATTGATTGTGTATTATAGTTGTCTGGTGTCTGTTTCAGGCATGGACACATGCAGGCATTCTTCTGAAACACAAGTACAGTATTCTTGTAGGCTGTGCTTCCATATCGGATGTTGTTGTACAGGTAAGACACAGACATGGGCCAGGCTGTTTTAAAACCTAGAAGTTCATAAATTGGGAATAAGTGTAAAGTATCAAAGTGGTCATTTCAATTATACACTGTCTTTATGAGCTGCAGGGTCTACCTGAACTCTTAGAATGATTTGCTCTGTGGCACTGTAGACCTGCTGATCTTATAAAAACTTTTATAATGTCCTCAGTGTAATCCAAGTGCAGTGCAATAAAGCATCAGAAGCCTTGTACTTACTGGACCATGTCCTGATAGGAGTAGGTTTACAGTGTAGCTGGTGCTTAATGCTTTTACTCTCTCTTCCTGCAGATTGTCTTTGTGGCCATCCTGCTTCACAGTCATCTGGAATGTGTGGAGCCTCTGCTGATCCCCATCCTCTCCCTCTACATGGGCGCTCTGGTGCGCTTCACTATCGTGAGCCTCGGCTACTATCGTAACATCCACCATAGAATACCAGATTCCAGTGGGCCTGAAGTAGGGGTAGGTTGGTCATAAGTCACTGAATGGTCAGGTCAACAGGTCCTGTTTGTATCATCAAAATGAAACACAGACAACACACTGTTGCATGCTTCAGGGTACCTGAAAGACCCATTTAAACTGAGCTTGACTCGACTTAAGTGTCAAATCCACATGCTGGGGTAAAACATTTGACCACAAACCTGGTGTGTAAAATTGTCTCATTCACATTTCCTTTGTGGTACAGGGAGACACCACCATCAAGAAGATGCTCAGCTTCTGGTGGCCTCTGGCTCTGATCCTGGCCATGCAAAGGATTAGCAGACCCATTGTCAACCTCTTTGTGTCCCGTGACCTCAAGGGCAGCTCTGCAGCCACGGAGGCAAGTGAATTTTTCCACCCAAAACCATCTAGTGTACCCAAGGTTATAATGAAGAAACATAAAACTGAAGTTACAGTAGCGCAATATATTTTGGTTTTGGTGTTTTTGACAGGCAGTGGCAGTTTTGACCGCTACCTACCCTGTGGGTCACATGCCATATGGTTGGCTGACAGAGCTGAGGGCAGTGTACTCAGCCTTCGACAGGGTAAGATAAATATCACGCTGCAGAAACTAAGAATGACTCCTGTGGGATAAGACTGACTGCCTAAAGTACAAAATTATTTCCCAGCAACAAATTATTTTTCAGGTTTGCATTGACCAAAAATATGTATAAATTATTGTATATACAGTTATGTAAACTTAAAGCGAGTGTTTCCTATAATGTGTTCCTTTCTTTAACATGACCCCCAGAATAACCCCAGTACCAAACTGGCCAACACCAGTACAACGGTAACTAAGTCCCGCATCAAGAAGTTCACCTTTTTGTGCTTTGCACTTTCTATAACGGTACGTTCAATGCGATGTTGTCAAAGGTATGGTTTTTCCAGAATTGTATGAGTATTATGTGATTTGGGTCATGGAATGGGTTTTGTTCAATGACGGGCATGAAATAAAGGCTTTAACTTGAATGTGTGAACCTACGATGCTATGGTCTATTCGTGACCCACACATCTCTAAAGTTATTGTGCTTGAAACATATTATACGGGTAATAGCAACAACAAAAACATGACATCGTTTTTTTTCCATCAGATAAATAAAACACTTAGTATGCATGTTGTTTTTTCTTTCTTTTTTGATTATAATCTGATTTAATGCTGACTGTTTGCTAGGAGATTGTCAGAATATACATATTTTTTACTTCCTTGCACTAAAAGCGAAATACCGGCAGGAGAAAGTTTAACCAAAGCCATGGCACTTAATAAATAAAAAATGAAGGCTGGCAATGATCGGCCTGGTGATGGCTAATAAATGACTGGGTAAAAGCTGTGAGAGTGATATTTCTCGTTTCCAGTTGGGCTTCCAAAGGAATGCCATGGCCTATAGAATTTTCTATATATATAAGATATAGAATATATATAAGATATAGAAATATCTTCTGGATATTTGAATTTCAAATTAAAATCTCACAATAATACAAAGTTTAATAAAAATATACAAAAACTGTATAAAATAGTGTACAGCCTATAACAAAGCCTCTACTTAACGCCTAACAGTTGTGTTGTTGTTGAACCCTGTTGACCTTTGTTGCGACCCAGCTTTGCTTCCTGGTGTTCTGGACCCCTCACATCTCCGAGAGGATCCTGGTTGACGTCATCGGTGTGGACCAGGCCTTTGCTGAACTCTGCATCCCCCCACTGCGCATCTTCTCCTTCTTCCCTGTGCCAGGTAGCGTGAGACATCAAGGATCCTTCCAAGTGCATCGTAACACGATTAGAAACAACAAAACTGAACGCAAGCATAAATACACGTTCCGGCATTTGCTATGTAGTGTTTTGTCTTGGGTAAACAGAATACATTCTACTTCTGCAACATTGATATACATAAAGATAGCTGTCCAGTAACATGATTTACCTTTACCCATGAATGCAGTAACCGTCCGGGCTCACCTGACTGGCTGGCTGATGACGTTAAAGAAGACCTTTGTCCTTGCTCCTAGCTCAGTGCTCCGCATTATCGTCCTCATCACAAGCCTCATTGTATTACCTTATATGGGGTGAGTGCACAATTATATATAATAATATACTCAATACAGTACTATAAAATACTATTATATACTTACAGCTGGATTTGCTCACATTCTAGAGCTCTTACACACGACTGTCTGCGGTCTAATTGCTAGTCTTTGGGTGGCCTAGCTGGTGTAACATGTGTTTGTGATTTGATTTTATGATTGTTTCAGTGTGCATGGAGCAAGTTTGGGTGTAGGGTCCCTCCTTGCTGGGTTCCTTGGAGAGTCAATAATGGTGGCAATAGCCTCCTGCTATGTCTTTCAAAAACAGGTAAGGTACATCATTAATTTTGTAAGATCAGACAGTAAAACAAGGGGTAAATCAACACTTGGTATCTTCTACCCATGTATTTAAATTCCAGAGGTACAAAAATGATGTATTATTGAATTAATCTATCTATTCCAATTGTGATATAGCATGTGATTCAGATTGGTAATCCTAAAATGTATGGATTTCAGTTAATCGCATTGAATAACAGTTAATCTCGAGTGAGCTGTACGTTCAAATGCTATCACATTATGATTTTTTCTAAACCTGATGATTAAACCATTGTCTTAAATGTACAACCTACATGTTAGTAAAATGACGTTCTGTCCTTGCAGAAGAAAAAGAAAAACTCAGTGGAAGGAGAAGACTCTGCCCCCATGAATGACTTGCGGTCTTTGAGTCAAAAAGAGGACATTGCAGACTGAGAGCAGAGAAAGAGCAGGAGGATACAGCTGATATACATACTGTGGGGATGTGCTAAAGTTTAGTACATGGAGTTCTTACTTGGAGTGCCGTTTTCAAGTTGATTTTAGTAGCCCTCCCCCCTTAAGATTTGGAAGTACCCTTGACGAGTACCTGTTAGAGGATGTATCACTATTAATGAATATGTTCATATGTATCAGGGCTATCAGATATCATTTGTTAACCTCCGAGTTATATTAAGTATGCTTAACACAATTTATTTAATGCACTTAACATATTTTTTTGTTTAATCGGACTTCAGCCATATTGATTGAAACATGCCCAGGCTTGCTGATTTAATACTATAGAATAAAATATAGGATATATATACACACACGAACACAGAATATACTGTGCTGCAGAATTATCTGTTGAAGGCTGCTAGGTAAATAAAGTTAAATTTGTACATTTTCACATAAACACCATGCACATGCATACTTGCATCTTTAAAATTTCATTTGGAACTTGCAAAGCCAGTGTAATGCAGAGAAGAAACTAACTTGTACCAAAGCAATGTTGCACATTTCTCTTCTTTTCTGTGTTCACCAGACCTTTCTGTGCTGCCGTCTGTGACCTTAATGAGAGCTTAATGTTTTTTTCAATGTTCTGTGAAACTTTACTTACTTCAGAGACATATCTTGCATTTACCTCTGAATGTAGATAAATACTTTGAGATTGAATGGTCAGTCATGGTCCTGTGACTTTGAGACTATTGTTATTTAGCTTTTTTACAGTTTTATAACTGGTTAAAAAAATCTACTTTTTATTAAGAATAAAGTAAATGGAAAATAGTTTTTTCTATTGGGGTAAACATGTGTTATTCATTTGCCATTTGATATCTGTGTGTGGGTGATTCTTTGATGATATAAGAAATTATAATCAATGTTTCTGAACATGGATCGAATAGTTTTTGACTGAGATGAATGTAAAGACTGTACATTTGTTTGTTTTGTTTAGTTGTCAGGTTTGTTACATTGTTCTTATAATTTTTTGCATAGATTTAACTCAGGATGTAACTCCATGAAGCAATACAATGTGATGAGATCCAGTTGTTAATTTCACCTCTCAAATGATTGTGCATTTTACTTTGTTGTGTAAAAATGTAATATTGACTATGAAAAGTAGAAATACTGTGGTTTTTGTAAATAGGGATATTTGTATTCTCTTCTACAGTTATTAAAAGGGCGTAACTGTTGTTACAGATGTACAGTATAAATATTTTTCTTCTATTTGTGATGCTTCTTATGTCGAAACAGATTACTTTACAACTGATCTGAACCATGCAATTACCAATACCCAAGAAGTTCTAAAAAAAAAAAACCTGGACTTAAAGACAGGACATTCTTCATTTTGCCTCTGGTACAATCCACTATAAATGTGTGAGGCTTACAGGTATACTCAAGTATGCCCTCTAAAGATATATCAACATGTAAAAAGCAATTGAGGAACAATACAGTAGCAAGTAGGTCTACTGGACTGGAAAAGATCAGGTCCCAGTGATCTTCAGTAACAGACACCATGATGGATGTGGTGCTGCCAGCTGCTCAGTGAGGACCTGCTGTCAGATAGATGGAAGCTGAGGATCCGCCCTTTCAGGCTTCCGGCCTGGTGTTTCATTAAGGTCTGGGACGATTGAATTTTGTTATGTATTTTCGTCTGGCATGTTTACTTTGTCAACCTTTCCTTAATTTTATTTTTTAACGCTGTTAAACTATTTAGTGTTCCAGCTGGTGGCGGTAAGCAAGTTTGTCGTGACAAAAATCTTCATGTCATTTGGCGGTGTGAGCCTTGCGATTCGAAGGAGCGCTTCATGGCGGTGGCGGTTTCTGCGGTAAATTAAGTCAAAATGCTTATTTTTATTTTTATCTACACAACCACATGCACGGTTCATTGTTATATTTATGCATGCAATGTTGATTAATCTAATCCCTGCCCTCTATATTAATAGTAATATTAGCCAACCTCTCTTTGCTAGCTGGATAGCTGTTATTACAGTGAACACCGAGCATCTTGCTAGCAAAAACAGATTATCCCGTTTTAGTTTACAGTTATAATAACGAGACCCTTTAACCATAACAACTAGCTCTACAGTACCCCTGAACATGTAAGATAGTTAGTCTAGCTAATCGACCTAGTATTTGTCAGTAAAAGTTGCGAGCTGTACCCTAATGTGGTGTTGTGAGTACAGTAGAAGGATGCTTACTATCTTGTTATTAACCTAGTCTAAATGTTTTAGTATGCAAACCTCAAGCAAACATTCATACGTTCATTTTCAAACCCCTAACCTATTACAGTAGCAATGTATTTGGTATTTACACTGGTTTCTGGTCTAGCTCTGTACATTGTTAGCTGAGACGCTAGCAATATTAGCTCTAGTTAAAGTATGCAGGTGACAGCCTAGTGTGGTCTATCAAACACTTTTTTATGTTATGTTTTATGTTTTTGTTTTATGGCAGTATGTTGAATTGAGTTGTAGTGTCATATGAAGTCAGAACGCACAGAGACAGATATTTCGGTAATAATTTGATTTAATGTCAAATAAAATGAGTCATTAGTCCTTGACCTCTAAACATGATTACTTGCTCCATATTGTGGAAGTTTCACCCAGTGCGTATAAGCCAACATTAACCCTGATGCTGCCTTTCTGGGTGACAGTGACCCACCGTTGTGGTACAAAAGGTTGTGGTGCACTGTACTGTGACCCAAAGCCAGCACAAGGGTTAAGCAGAAAACTAAGCACTTCAAACGTGTATTTCTGGCCTAAACCATGTAATATGTAGAGGCAAGCATACAGTCAAGTAGGCGCCAACTTAATTTTCAGTTTAATTTTAGTTGACGCTTGCAATAAAATACGTTATTTTAGTAATGTAAGGCTCTTTGGCCTTGCTTACTGTTTTTGTTTGCGGTCAAATGAATGTAGATCATACATTGGTCTTAGAGTCCATTGAGGAGGGGTTGACCTTGATTGGGTTCACCCACAGGAACAGGTCTTCCGGTGCCATGTGCTGGAAGGTTTTATTTTAAGGTTTTATTGTGCTTTGAAGGTGCACTTCGCCCACACTGCACCCAGAATGACTGAGCCTGAATGTGCGGCATGGTAAACTGCAAGGTCTATAAGCAAACTACACTTGGTTAGTACAACTTTGGCCAATGTTCTTGCCAGGTTCATACATCATTGGAGGACATATTGATATCTTTCTGTATTTCAAAATGCTTTCGTGTCCGCAGGGAGGTGAGACTCTGATGATGGAGAATGGACAGAGTACCTCCTCAAAGCTTGGCCTGCCGCCTCTCACCCCCGACCAGCAGGAAGCCCTGCAGAAGGTGAGGCTCCCTGTCATTTCACCTCATGTTGTGTTTTGTTGCCTTGTCATACACGACATAGCAGACATCAGATAGCAGACAGTCAGTAAACAACTGAAGACCACAAGGTCCCAAAACTGGAACTCAACGTCTTCTATGTGTAATTCTGTCTTTCTTTCAAACAGGCCAAAAAGTATGCTATGGAGCAGAGCATTAAGAGCGTACTGGTTAAACAAACCCTGGCTCATCAGCAGCAGCAGCAACAGCAGCAGCTCACCAACCTTCAGGTAAACAGCTTTGGCTACATGACAAACAGTGGGTTTAGGTTGTTAGCTGAAATGGGGGTATACTGGATTACAAAGAAGCTAAGAAGCGTTTTTGCATAGTTTTTATGTGAGCATTGTATCAGATTCAGATTCAGATTACTTTATTGATCCCGAGGGAAACTCCTTTGTATCAACGGCACACAGATGCTTAGTAATCTGGGCCCATAGTTCTGATCTAAGAATAACTGCTAAAAGTATGATTATGACCAAATGTACTTACTGTTCTCATTTAGTGGTGAGCTCTAGGTGAGCTAGGACAATGTGCTTTGAGCAGAAGAGGCTGCAACAATGCATTTGTTTATTTCCATTCATCTACTGCTGTTGTTCTTCAGGAGACACATGAATAGTAGATATGTTCAGTCACTGCTCAATTCTCTCTGAGATTACGGTATAGTTTGACAAGCCAATTGTTTATACAGAGAGAGAAAGCTGATAGGTTGCTGATTGCTTCCAAAGGAAAACAATTAGGTGCTGGTAAAATATCTAACATTGGTCAAGGACGTTGTTAAACAACATCAATCATCTGACAGTCCATGGTTTAGTGAAAATGGAATGCTACCAGAATAATCCAGAAAGTTTGTCTGACTGCTCCGAGTCGCCTCCAGACAAGATAATTTACTTGGCAACCACACAGACCCATTCATTGGACCTCCACTGTTTTAGCCAACCGTCATATTGGAGGAGCTGTCTATGGTACTGCACCAGGAAATTCAGCATGTAGTGGGATTGGAGTGATGGTCCCAGATCAGTGAAATCATTAGATGATGCTGGGGAACTACGATTGGCCAAGCGCTGACTTGGGAGAAGTGTTCCCGCTTTTTGATTTATCCCTTTTTCCTTTAGATGGCTTCACTGACGATGGGCTTTGGAGATCCTCTCTCACCTTTACAGTCCGTAAGTTATATATTTGTCACTTTTTTTGTCTATGTTTTTGTACAGTAAATATGTGGATGTTGTTAGTGTGTGACTCTAATGGAGTATTCAGAAAATATAAAATAGCTCTAGTGTAAAATAGGGAGACATTTTTGGGAAAATAATTGAACACACACTTAATTGTGATGCTTGGCTTTTAGGTGGCAGCTCAGAGACAGAGGGCTCTGGCCATCATGTGCAGGGTGTACGTGGGCTCCATCTACTACGAGCTGGGAGAGGACACCATCAGACAGGCCTTTGCTCCCTTCGGCCCCATCAAGAGCATCGACATGTCCTGGGACTCTGTTACCATGAAACACAAGGTCTGGGCAAAAAAATATAGATACAAATGTTTTTCTTTAAAACTACACTGTATAATGATATATTAAAAAATATGCAATCCAATAGACATCCTTTTTTAATGGATGTATGCGTACATAAGAAATATTTATGAAGAATTAAAGGCTTTTCTGGCTGCCTCACTGCCAGTCCAAAACGCTATGCGTTATTTTATATTTTTTATAAATAAGGGTTAAAAATTGCATAGCTTCAGTTAGTCCCTACAGTAGAAATCAAACATTTGAAATGATTGTATGGGGTTTTTGTCTACAGAGGGCAGACCATGAACAAGAAAACACTGGACTCTCCGTCCAGATCAAACGCGTAGTTCCTGCTCACTATGAGGTTTTTCACAGGGTTTTGCGTTTGTTGAGTACGAAGTTCCGGAGGCGGCTCAGCTGGCCCTGGAGCAGATGAACTCTGTCATGCTGGGAGGGAGAAACATCAAGGTGGGGCCTTGTCTGTTGCAATACAGTTTATTTGGAACGAGTGCAGAAAACTACTATGTTTAATGTCAAAGATAATGCTGTGATTAAAAATGGCTTTTTCTGCTTTTCTTATAGCCAAGAGCACAATTAAATGATACATTGGATTTAGTCATTTGAAATATTTGAAAATATTGCCGTCTTGTTTTTTTTCTCCGCCAGGTGGGAAGACCTAGCAACATCGGTCAGGCCCAGCCAATCATCGACCAGCTCGCAGAAGAGGCCCGCGCCTTTAATCGTATTTATGTGGCATCGGTGCACCCTGATCTTTCTGATGAGGACATCAAGAGTGTCTTTGAGGCCTTTGGCAGGATCAAGTCATGTTCACTGGCAAGGGAACCCACCATCGGGAAACATAAAAGCTACGGTTTCATCGGTAAGAACAACTTGTTCTCGGCCCAACTCATGCATTTGACAAGCAAAAGTTAGATTATTATCGAATATGACATATTTAGAATTCTATTCAATGTAACATTTGAATAGTCATCCACCGCAGTATTTTTATTTAATTATATAAAACAACTACAAATGTACTTTTGAAGAGAATGGAACCGTATCTACCATCTGGCAGAGGAGACATGAACCATCCAGTATTAGGAAGACAGATGGTCTTTTCAGTAAACCCATTTGTCTCTTCACTTCTGATTTAGAACAGTTATCTTGACTAAATGATATAATCAATAATTATGGTACCATTGTACATAGAATAATGTCCAGGAAAGAGACACAATATCAATCCTATTCAAAATGTATATTAAGAATGTGTTTCACTGTGTGTAGCTAAGGTGGAAGCATATTGGAATGGACCTCAAATTCCACCCAAATCCTACTTAACACACACACATCTTCTTGTATGGAACATATGACACCACAACACAATAATTTGCCATCGCAGTGCCCTTTGACCTCCATTGCTACAGTTGTGCATTTCATTTCAGTTGTTGTTTATTTTTTTTGGGAAGGCGGTAGGTAGTTCATTCTCCTTTTTACATTCTCTCTCCATTAAGACATGCCAGGATGAACAAAAGCCAGCGCTGTAGAGAAGAGGCATCACAGTATAGAAAGTGCCGAACATGAGGCTCAGGCAAGATCCACACTTTGATTGGCAAGCGGAGGATGATAATATCGCTCCGCACTATCACGTCATTGTAATTCATGTTAAAAACTGCAGTAGTTTGTCATATCCTCTTGTCATCATGTGGTAATGTGTGAATCAATCAATATGGATCTAAAATGTACTTTAGTCTCATGGAAATCAGAAGGAACGTGCATAACTTTTAAAAAGCAAACGTTTATGTTAGTGTGTTGGGTATTAATACGTTGTTCTCGAGTTTGAATCTTGTGCATTGGGAATAAGTATAATGTTGCTCTTAGCTTCCATTAGCACAACTTAACAGATGTCACAACTTTATCATATGATGATGATTGTAGCTTCTGTTTTGTCTGAGTGGGTCTACACTTATTTGGCTAAATAAAATCACAAGGGATTTTGCTTATGTATGGTCCAGTTTGACACTGCTAAATATGCACACTCCAAGCCTTCAAGAGCCACCGTATGTTCAGTTAAAATACAACCAGCGATTGAAGTATTGTTACGTACACAATTTAACGATCTGTTTTTATCTGACATCCTTCTTCAAGAATATGACAAGGCCCAGTCGTCCCAAGATGCAGTGTCCTCCATGAATCTATTTGACTTAGGTGGTCAGTACCTCCGCGTGGGCAAGGCTGTGACTCCTCCCATGCCCCTGCTGACCCCGACCACTCCTGGAGGACTTCCCCCTGCAGCTGCTGTGGCCGCTGCGGCCGCTACAGCCAAAATCACCGCCCAGGTAACCATGCCCGAGCCAATCACCAGGCCTGGAGTACGAACCTTCTGATGAAACAAGACACAATTATTAAGCATTCTGGATCTGTATTCTGGAATCTCTGGGGGAGGTGGGTAAAGTGATGTAATAATTTGGGTGTTTCAGGAGGCGGTGGGAGTGTCAGTATTGGGAGCTCTGGGGGGACCATCCCTCCTCTCTCAGCAGCTGGGAGGCTTGCCCCAAGCTGTCATGGCTGCCCAGGCACCAGGAGTCATCACAGGTAGGCTCACACAACATCCACTTACCTGTTACAGAACCACCACATACCTGGCATGGCACTGTTAGGACAACCATCCCGCCAGATGGAAACATGACCCTTACAGTCTCTGATCCAAAACCACAACTTAGCACCACCACGTTAGCATTCCTTATTTAGCTTGTGTCAAAACACAACTTTAGCCTTGAAATGCCTCATTCTGACACTACTCTAAAGATCCTTGAGGATGCATGTTGAGGTGCCATAAAATACCGCTGTTCGCCAACAGACCAATTTAGTCCCAATACCGGCCTGTTTTATGGATGATGTTTCTTCCTAAACTCTGCCACCCCTCTCAGAGGTCATGTAAGCCACATTAACACTTTCTCAACACCAGGTTCGGTAGTCTGGGAACTCATACCATCACTCATCCTTTCACCTTTTTGTTGGCTTAACTCCCTGCTTACCTCTACTTCCAATAATACAAACAATTGATACCAGCCAGATAACAGTTGTCGAGGCAAACTGAAAATCGGATGAAAGATTGACGGAACAGTTAATATAAATACCAAATACTACCAAACCTTTCTAGTACCTCAATTACGAGTGAGGCAATTTGATTTATGGTCTTGCTTTACTTCAGTCTGTTAGATTTATAAGGAGAATAGCATTTCTCCAGGTAAGTTCACGATAAATGATATAATTAATTGCAGTAGCAAATGGTTACATTTGCTGTGTGCAGGATGTGAGTTTTCTACCTTCTGTGGATCAAAATAAAAATCCCTTTCCAGCAAAGATGTTTTATGAAGGAAACAGGCAACAATTTAGGAATTCATAATAACTTGTGAATACTTGAAATCCCAATTTACACCTATAAGCACCAGTGCACATTTGTAAGAAGATTGGTTTTGTCCCAAGGTGTGACTTTCAGTGGTGGATACATACATAACCACTGTTATCTTTTTATTAACTCAACTGGAATTACACAAATATGAAGCGTTGCTATTATTGCCTAAAACTGATTTAGTTTCTTAGCATGACTCCCAAAAAAATTCTATGGATGGTCCGAGAAGTTTTCTTTGCCATGTTCAACCAATCATTTTCACATACTTTGTTTTATTTGTAATTTCCACTGTATGTGAGCCAGGTTGCTGTTATCTCCTATTGTGTATTAGTTGTACATAGCCTGTTGAAGGACCGCTCAACTAATAGATTTCTCTTTTATTGTCTCTTCTCTCCTTGTCTCTCTCTCTCTCTTCTTCCCCTCCCTCTTGACTCCACAATCGCACCAACAGTGGCCACTTAATCCCCTCCCTTTGCTGCACACTGACCAACCATGTGTGAAGAGGACTGTTTCTAGCCCCTCCCCTCATATACATAGCCCCTCATTCCTATTGGCCAGTGAGTCTCAGATCCTGTGTGTTTTGTGGAGTTGACTTTTGGTTTGCACCTTATCAATTCAGAAGGACCATATGAATGATTATGGGTGGTGTGGGGACAAAGCAAAGTGCATCGTCGTCTATTTTTGACTCTACAGTAAGAAGTAATGAGTATGAAGTACGATACTTTTTTAATCAAAAATCCCAGTACTTCTATTTTAAATAGAAGTTGTTCAAATCAATGTCTTGCAACTAATTCAGTTCACCAAGCATCAGTGTTAGAATTAATTAACATCTATATATAAAACCCCCTCTCATCAAGGTCACTGTTGAACATCCATTTAAAGTGTGAATAAATTATTTATTACAGATTCGTTGCCATTCACCCTTTACCCATGCCCGATATATTTGTTTTATCGTTGAGCAGGAAAAGTCTAATGCCAGCCTAGAGAGCACATCGAAAAGCCGATCCTCATTTTCACAATTCGAAACAGTTTCATAGTTCCTACTGAAGAGGGAAGTTATGACGTTATATTGATGTGGTAAGGACAGGAGCCCACACCCCAGCCAGACATTTTGGAAAAAAAAGATCCTGGCCTTAGGGCCTTCTTTCCTACACGGGCACTGGCCTGTGGCTAGGGGCCTTCAGGCTAGGGGAGGCTCCTCTGGGGCTGACCTACCACAGAGGGGTTTGACCATTTTGTCCCGCCTCCCTCTGTTTCTGTTGCAGGGGTGACTCCAGCACGCCCTACCCTGCCTGTGCTGCCTCAGGTTGGCCTTGTAAACCCTGTACTGGCCTCACCCCCAGTTCTCCAAACCTCATTGATAGCCCAGGCTATCATGAAGAAGAAGGAGGAAGAGGCGCTACAAGACACAGCGGGCCAGGAACCGTTGAGCGAACAAGAGTGTATAAGCATCTCTGGTAGCAGTGCTAGACACATGGTCATGCAAAAGCTGCTCCGCAAACAAGAGGTAAGGGGTCAGGCAGGGCAGTGGGATAGGCCAATCATATTCTGTTTTAAAAACAAAATCATGGATGATAATAGTAATCATAAAATTATTGCGATTAACGTTTACATGAAGACATTTCCTTATGAAATCAAACCACCTACCAATCTACCAATGCCTAGCCATGTTTTAAATCTTTCATACTTAATACAGCACTGTACAACTAAGCAACAATGGACAGGTTTACAAACCTTGAAATTGGGTATTAAAAAAAGGAAGTAGAGCTTGGTAAAGTGTTACAGTGGTCATCAGAATTTGATGGAAAAGTCCCCAGTCACAGTCATAGTGAGAATTTGCAACACCCTCTTCACTAACTTGTTTTTTTCAATTACACTTAGGTAGTAATAATTGTTAATATGACTTATGCATACATGTTCCTTAAACTGGCCCTCCTCCTCCCAGTCCACAGTGATGGTGTTGCGTAACATGGTCGGTCCGGAGGACATTGACGACGACCTGGAAGGGGAAGTCACAGAGGAGTGTGGCAAGTTTGGTGCCGTCAACCGGGTCATCATCTACCAGGAAAAACAGGGTGAGGAGGAGGATGCTGAGGTCATTGTGAAGATATTTGTGGAGTTCTCAATGGCCAACGAGATGAACAAGGCCATTGAGGCGTTAAATAACCGCTGGTTTGGTGGCCGAAAGGTCATCGCTGAGATTTACGATCAGGAGCGTTTCGACAACAGTGATCTGTCTGCATAGACTTCCAGGAAGACCTTCGTCCACTACTACAGCCTCAACACCTCTGACATTTTCTGTCTCAAACAAACACACACACACACAAACATAATTATATAAACAAAGTAGACCCACACTGCAATTTGTAATGCTGGCCTCCTTTTAACCTTTAATATATTTTTATTGATGTTGATATTAATATTATTAATGCTCCTGTAAAAAGATTCATACTTGGCAAGGAGAAGCTTTGGGATTTGTATTTTTTAATTTTATTAGTGGCCTACTGTGAAAAACTGGATATATTTTTGTTGTTGTACTTATTTCAGTTTATTTTTCCCCTCATACTGTAGTTTGGATTCTGTTACACCTTTTCTGATGAAGTCAACTCTTCTAGGAAACTGTTGTCATAAATCTGTTGGTCTCTGTAGCCCCAAACAGACCGAAAATTATGTTGAAAGTGTTATAAATATGTTATGTGTAAAGTTTGTTACAATAAATACAAATAGGAAATCAACAAGGTCACGATGTAAACCAATTATACAATTATAGGGTCCCATTTTAACTGACATTCCTTGAGTAGGAGTAAGGTTTTTAATGGTGAAAATCGTAAAAGGTTGCCTACAGAAAATTATGTTTCTCTGACTTAGCAACTTAAAGATGTTAGTGTTGCAGCTGATGTGAAATCGACCTTCATTGCAAAGCCTAAAATGTAATGACAGGTCTTAGTATCTCCCAAGTTCTAGCATCTTTTTACAGTGGTTGTGGTCAAAAAGAGCGTCCCATGCCTGGTTGTGAATGGAAATGCTGTTGATTGGTGGACTGAAATGCGTCTTGTAAATCATGCAGAAGGCTATATGATTTAAAGTTTTGAGTTTACATATAAGGACTATAACGGAATAATAGCAAACAAATGTGCTTTTTATACTTCAAACCTATAACTAAATGTTAAGGCCAAATAAATCAGATGTATCTGCAGACCCAAAGTTGGATTTAGGTTATGGATTTGTTTGGTTTGTCTTGTCATTTAATTGAACCATGGAGTGTTTCTCCCTTCTTTAGTTGAATTTGTATTGTTTGGAAAGAATGGAGGCGGGGTTGGTTTAATGTAAATGTGCCCTGTAATAGAATTGAATTGAGCCACTACAGCAATATTGTGTTACTGCTTGAATCTAGTGAGAGACTAGTAATGTGAATGACTTTACACAATGTCTAATGCAGTCTCACAATATCAGTCAAAATACAACTTTAACACTTATGCTGCAAGAACCCCAATTCTGGATAGATGTAGCATGAACTTGATAAGTAATCAAGTTAAAGTAAAGTTAGACACAGACATAAAACTCTGGCCGAATCAGAGCCATATTATATGAATATAATAATGAAAAAAGCGTCTGCTAAATTAATATATATATATCCAAATGTGAAACTTTCTTTATATGGCTTTGGGCCAAATGACAGAAGGGAAAACGTAGCTACGGATCCTCGTTTAGGACAGTTCACCCCTCCAGTGTTTCGCACATTTGATAAGTGCTCCTTACTTCAATCTCATATGACGATGGGTGACATGATATATGAGGAACTGGAAGATTTGATGCATTTTTCCGTCCACGATTTGCCAGGTCGGGGATATTCTGTTATGGAGGAGATAAGAAGACAAGGGAAACTATGCGATGTCACCCTTAAGGTAACGTTATATCAGGGGGGGCAACGCTAGCAGCAATATTCATGCTAACTCGGCTAGGTCTATATACAGGCAGTACAACACAGGTTAGCTACTGGACATTTACTATAAACTGGTTATAAGTACTGTACCGATGTTATAACATGCAGTGATATAGACCCTTTGATGGATCAATGCAGTTTATATTGAAATGTCTTACTCAACAAGCCAGCTAGAGGAGCTAACGATAATGAATGTCAACGTGAACTAGTACTGTAGCCTGGAACTGACAGGGCAATCAGATGACTATTAGCTAGCCTAGCTTGTAGTCCTACAACTGTGATGTAATGAACTAGGTAGTAAGGTAGCGACCTCTGTATTGTACTCACCACCATGTTTCAAAATCACTTTTATTAAATACTGTATCAGTGATTAGCGACATGTCTCTTATCCGTCTCTTTGGTGGTGATAAGCAGGCAAGCTAGAGCTCATTCAGTTCTAAGTGAGCAACAGATGGCAGACAGTCACTAGTAAAGAAGGACCCAAGTTAGACACACCAGACAATGCTGCCTTTAAATCATCAGACTAAATTGGTGGAGTATTTGGTTTGTAGTGTCTTTGAACTAGATTTTTTTGTTTGTTTTGCCTGATGAAAGTGATGTGATGTTCCTCTTAACCTTGCCCTCTGTGGAGGTGCATTTGTACTAATCAGCATTAAGCTGCTTCTAGTATACAGTAGCTTATGTCGAGACAGTTACCATGTCTCAAGCCTATCAAAGCAATTCTGGTCACAGCAGGACTCCAAGTCAACTGGTGTGTGTGTGTGTGTGTGTGTGTGGGGGGGGGGGGGGGGGGGGGGGGGGGGGGGGGTTGAGGGGGCAGTGGATGTCTTTGCATCTCTATCAGACATGCTTGCTTCCCCATTAATTTGCCTGTGTGGAACATTATAGAACCAAACAAACAGGTTACAAACTTGCTTGACTGGGAAGTGCTGCAGTGTGTGTGCTAAGGCAGGATTACATTCAAGAACAGCCATTGTAGCACTTCAACATTTGCGTGTGTCACCAGAGGATGTCCATCGAGTGTGATACTAAAGACGCTTAGGGTACTTTTGTCTCAAGGTCTTTTGTTCCAAGGTTTAATCCTAACCCTCCCATCCTCACCGTGTAATCCTGCTAGACCAGTTTTGTCACATCATTGGCTGAGATCTGATTATATGTTACAGATTGGAGACCACAAATTCAGCGCCCACCGGATTGTGCTTGCAGCTTCCATCCCATACTTTCATGCTATGTTCACCAATGACATGGTTGAGTGCAAGCAAGATGAGATTGTCATGCAAGGAATGGACCCTAGGTAAATCCCCTGTTTACTTTAATGCTTCAGTGTAACATTCCATTGAAATGCAGTAGATGCCCTTACTTGGAAATACACTAGTGGTAGTATGGTTCTACTAAATAGAAGGATTCCCAACGCTAGTCATGTTTTAGTGACCCTAATATGATATTACCAGTAGTAGACTGTACTGTATAATATACAAGAAATATGTTAGAAGAAAGAAACAATTGCTGATTTACTCTCATTTTGATCAGAAATGTAGCCAACTGATATTGACTGAAACACAAAATAATACAGGACATGTTGGCCATGGTAATTATCTGTTTTTATGCAATTTGTGCCATATCTGGCTCAGATAATGATAATTATATCGTAAAATAGTTATTACTTACCACTTTTTTTTATTTGGTATTTTGCAGTGCCCTAGAAGCTCTAATCAACTTTGCATATAACGGTCATGTAGCCATCGACCAGCAGAATGTCCAAGTACTTCTTATTGGAGCCAGCTTCCTGCAACTACAAAATGTTAAGGATGCTTGCTGCTCTTTCCTACAAGAAAGGTGAGGTGACCAAGACACAACATCTGTTAATATACAACAATCTAAATACTTAAGTCCTAGTAACATTTAAGTCTTCAATTATGTTGTTAAGATTATCTGAGAACCAAGTATTTCCAAGTTTTTTGATTATGGATTTTTTTTAATTTACTTTGTTCTTACCGAGAAATGCTGCTACATTAAGCTATATTAATATTTTAATTTAAGCAGTTCAATTAGGTAAACATGTAGGACACCAGTGCCTTGCCAATCAGTCTTGGGTTCCTCCTTAGTTAATGGCTGATCATAGGCTTTGTGTGAAATGTGTGCCAGTCTTTCTCACCTCACACCTCTGCTGTTTTGCAGACTTCATCCCAAGAACTGTCTTGGAGTACGGCAATTCGCAGAAACCATGATGTGCACCACACTGTATGACACAGCCAACAGCTTTGTTCACCAGCATTTTGTAGAGGTGTCCATGTCGGAGGAGTTTCTGTGTCTCCGGCCAGAGGAACTGTTGGAGCTGGTTGGCTGTGACGAGCTGAACATCAAAGCAGAGGAGCAGGCAAGTTTAAGATAATAATAATAATAATAATAGTAATAAGATAATGTACTGTATATCTCTTATACTCCCACAATGGGGAAATTGATGCAGGCGCACACATGTTCGATGCATTGGCTGGAAATCGTACCCCCACCGGGATTTGAACCCAGGATTCTGCACACACTGAAGCCCGGGCCATTGCACTAAGGCAGGGGTCGGCAACCCTGGTACTAGGGAGCCACTGTCCTGAAGATTTTAGATGTTTCACTGCTTTAGCACACCTGATTCTAATGGAGGGAAATTATGAGGCTTCCACAGAGCTTGATAACAACCCTTCATTAGAATCAGATGTGCTGGAGCAGGGAAACAGCTAAAATCTTCAGGACAGCGGCTCCCTAGGACCAGGGTTGCCGACCACTGCACTAAGGGACCGGATTTACGGAGCCATAAGTGAATTACTTTAAGTGAACGCTTACTATAAGTGAACGCTTTTCCAGGACAAACTACCTTGAGATGGTATGTAAAGCATCTTTTAACCAGAGCTTCTGCTCCCTATCCAAAGGTGTTTGAAGCTGTTCTAGCATGGGTACGTCATGAACGTGTGGAGAGGGGGTCCCTGCTGCCGGAGCTGCTCTCCAAAACACGGCTGCCTCTCTGTCGACCTCAGTTCCTGGCTGACCGGGTCCAGCAAGACGACATGGTGCGCTCCTGCCACAAATGCAGGTGATTAACTGTATTTCGTTACCCTGTACTTGTACCCGTGTAATGACATTAAAGTTTAATCTAATCTAAAGTCAAATTCATCAAGTGAATCGTTTTAACACAAGGTAATTCCAAACAGTGACTTTTTCCCCCCTACAGTTGACTGTGAACAGCGAGAGGGTGCTGTTTCTTTTGACGGATTGTCTCTTGCTGGATAGATGCAGAAGAATTTAACTCCCTTTTTTTTGGGCTCCTCTCTGACAGGGACCTTGTTGACGAGGCAAAAGATTTCCACCTCATGCCAGAGCGGCGTCCTCATCTTCCGGCCTTTAAAACACGGCAAAGATGCTGCACCTCTATTGCAGGGTTAATTTATGCTGTAGGTGGACTAAATACTGCAGGTGACTTTTTTTTTCTTCCATCAACCCCATCTGGCAACTGGGAAGAGTATTTCCTGTTCCTTAGTTATATTAAAGTAATAAATCTTTCTAGCAGTTAGAAGCACTTCAACAAAGTTATGATAATGTTAAGACTGTTTGACAGTGTTTTCAAACAGAGGCATGTAAGTATTTTTTAGGGTCTCTGAGATAAGCTAATTTCTATCATATATCTAGGATACTTGTTACTGTGTACCAAGATAAATGTCTTCTACATTAAACAACTATTGAAGATACTAGACTGGTAAATGACTTAATTGGTTTGTTTTGCACTGAATCTGTATTCTATGTTTTATTTTACCCAGGTGATTCGTTGAATGTAGTTGAAGTGTTTGACCCTATTGGAAATTGCTGGGAACGATGTCAGCCAATGAAAACATCCCGAAGTCGAGTAGGTGTGGCAGTTGTGAACGGCTTGCTTTATGCCATTGGAGGATACGATGGTCAGTCCCGGTTAAGCACTGTGGAGGTTTACAACCCAGAAACGGACACCTGGACTCGTGTGGCCAGCATGAATAGCCAACGAAGGTAAGATGTTTCTGCGAATGAAAACAGATCTTGACTTCCACACTTCACATCCATTTAGCTGTGCATGTCAGCCGGCCACAAACTTGCTCATTACACAGCCTCTTGTTCTTGTATACCATTAGCATACTAGGTTAAAGGTTGATTGATTTGATCCAGTTTGATAAGATATCTAAAAGCCAGCAAATGCAACATTTTTGGTCCCCATCTATGATCTTCTTCCTCCTCTTTTGAAATGCAGTGCAATGGGAACAGTTGTTGTGGATGGTCACATATACGTCTGCGGAGGCTACGATGGGAAATCTTCTCTCAACTCTGTGGAGTTCTACTCTCCAGAAACAGACAGGTAAAAAGCTCCTGAACTTCATGTAATCTATTACCCGTGGGTTTTCTCACAGTAATTGATAACATTAATCATATAATGAGAATTTTTGTCAAGTGGTCAGAATACAAAAATGTAATCAATATTGATTAAAAATCAATATCGGAAATGGTTGGTGTCAAAATACCAATGTTATATCATCCACAACCCAAACCGATACTTCCATCTGAATCAAAGTGTCGTGCCTTGTCCTTCATGTTTACAGGTGGACGGTGGTAACAGAGATGAATGCCAGTCGCAGTGCAGCAGGGGTGACGGTGTTCGATGGAAGAATTTTTGTATCCGGTGGACATGATGGTTTACAAATCTTCAACACGGTTGGTATTTGATTTGTGGCATTAAACACAGAGGATGATGTGATGAAATAGTAACTGGTGTAACGGAACGCGCCTCAGTCCATATCGAATGCAATTTTTAGCATTTAAGCAGGGTGTTTTAAAAACGCAGCTTCGATTCAAGTGTTAGTCAATAGTCACACATTCTTACTACAGCGCGAGCAAAGTCAATTGGCAAAGCTGATGCTGACTTCAGCCTGTATACCTCTGTATAATCGCAACAAATTAATTCAGATACTTGGGGAAATTAGCTTAGTTATTGATATTCAAACCGTCTTGCAGGTGGAATTCTACAACCATCACACAGCTCTTTGGCACCCTGTGGCTGGGATGATGAACAAGCGCTGCCGCCACGGGGCCGCTGCCCTGGGAAGCCACCTGTACGTGGCAGGAGGCTACGACGGCTCCGGTTTCTTGAGCGGGGCAGAGGTGTACAGTTCTGTGGTCGACCAATGGAGCCACTTGGTGTCCATGAACACACGGCGCAGCAGAGTCTCACTGGTCGCCAACTGCGGAAGACTTTACGCGGTTGGAGGGTATGATGGACAGTCGAACTTGAGTTCGATAGAGATGTATGACCCTGAATCTAACCACTGGACGTTCATGGCACCCATGGTTAGTCATGAGGGGGGGGTAGGGGTGGGTTGTATACCCCTGCAGCCTGCCTAACTCAGCAGTTCACCGTAATGAGCCTGTGCTTTTATTTTTGACTGGGTGAAAAAAAAGAAAAGAAAAAAAGGAATAACTTGGTAAAAGCCCATGAGCAGGATAAGGCAGCTATGCTGTGTGTACGAGGTACTACAGGTCCAGTCGTGCTTCACATTCTAAGCCTGCTATGCCAATGCTGCTGAAATGGTAGTGGTGAAAAAATGAATACATTATGAACAAAGTCTGTGTTTTATGATCATGTCTAAAGAATTGGTGGGGTTCTTTGTTCCTCGCTGTACTTGTTGTGATTTAAACAAACAGATTGGGAGGTAGACAGATGTTTGAACTGGACTTATGTTCATTTACAGGTACAGCAACAGGTTATTGTGGCAATTAAGCAGAACTGGGAAAAAAAGGTTATGTTATTCTTTTAGCGCAGGGCAACCACATCAATTCAAGTAGCGTTTGCTATAGAGAACACAGTTCAAATAGTCTTTAAACTGGGAGAAAAAGATGTGAATTCAGATATTAGTACATTGGTTAAGGCAACAGTTAGTTGTAGGGGCCAAAGTCAAGCATATATTTAAGGTAAAAAGTCCATGTAGCTAATTATACCTATGTTAGGTATTTTGCGCAACGTAATAAAGTCCTTTTATTCAGTGCTCAAAATGCGACAAAATATAGTTTTATCACATCTGGTTTTGAACAAATGTAACCTTTCTGAACAACGGAACAATATTTGTGATGTGTTTTAGTCAAATTTCTTTGATGACTGGTGAAAATGTGCAAACTGTGTACATGTTGGGAAAGCTGCTGATCTGCCAGTTTGTTGTCCAATGTAGGGCCTCCAACTAGGAATCATCTCATTCCTAGTTTTGTATTGTTGTGGTGCTCCAAACGTCTTAATTGGCAGTTGTGATATATTTTTTTTTGGGGGGGGGGGGGTAGATAAATGGCAGCCAACTGTATTCCATGTTCAAAACAAAATGTGTCTTCGGTGAGCAGCAATGCTGTGTTTACTTACACATTAATTTGAATGTGAGGGACAAAGTTGTGGCTTGATTAAAATATTTAATACAAATGCATGTAGTTAATATTACTAAAACTACTAGAACTACAAGGGCATTCCGCAACGTTGAACATTCCTTCATGAATGGCTTGAATTAGTATTGAACCCTTTTGTAGGCAGTGGCTCCTTAACCTTCCACTGTCATGTTACACATTGTGGACCTCAACAATACTAAAGATGGACAGGGCATTTATAAGAGACAGGACACGTTTTTAAAATAGTCCAGGATGACAAACTGCACAAACTATCATATTGTAAAGAATATTCTTTTTATTTACCGATTGTGACAGGATTGTTAGTGGATTAGGAAATCCTCAGTGAGTTTGGATTGATTGTGACTTATGGTCATGTTCACAATGTTCCTCAACCACACCTCTACTTACTACCAGATGGGCTGGAACCTGCAGAGACAAAAACATTTTTTACTTTGTTAAAACATTTGTCTATTGACCCTTCTTTTTCTCATAAGAAATAATTTGATGACGGTTTTAATTTTCGACTGAACTAGTACGTGTAACTTGTAAAATTAGGTGTGTTGTCAACACTGAAACCCTAAACAGCAGTTACAGCCGTTCAAATCTTGGACCAGTATTTGAAATATTGATGATATTAATGAAGAAAGCAGAGGGATTCATTAGAACGAACTGGTCCAGAGGATATGCACTGTATCCAACTGTGCTGCTAAATTAGGTTAAAAAAAATACATACAATAAAACACCAAAGATTAAATGTTAAATGTTCCAAATAAACATAATCAAGTGTTGGTGCTATTGATGATGCAGTATGATTATTATTCATGTTACCAAACGGTACCTTTACAGGCTTGGCTGCCTTGAGGATCCAGGGGAGGACCAGCTGGATTTCCCTCAGGCTCTGATTGGTTACCAGACCACCTGTTGAAGCATTACCATACTCAGACCAATGGTTTTCTGACAGATCTGACCCATGTCACATGTTTTGACTCCTTCAGGCGTTATTGTCTAAAACTAGTGACTAAAATTGATGTGCAATATTGCATTCGCTGAGAACGGAGTCAACACCAAGTCGTCTCAGCATCCATCACGCCTGCCATTGTGGCAGAGCGTGTTGTGCATGACTGACGTGCGTGATGTATGTTCAGCGTTAAAGCATCCGAGGTCCTGCTACAACTCACACGGAGGGATGGTAACGGCTCTCCTCTCCGTCCAGGATGCCGTGGTACATTCCAATCTCCTGCTCGAGACGCGTCTTGTTCCCAAACAACGTGTCGTAGTCGCGGCGCTGCTGCTCCATGTCGCCGCGGACGTCGTTCAGTTCCGACTCCAGTTTCCCAACGACCGAGCCCAGATTCTGGAGCTCGATGTCGTGCCAGTGCTTGGCATCACTCAGGGAGTTCTCCAAACCTCGTTTCTGTGGGGTCAAGACAAATATACAAGTTTGACATGTTGGCAAATGTTCATCGAATGCATAGAAATGTCTACATCAATGACTACTCAAACAGTGTTTGAAATAAAACAACTGAAAACTTGAAATCTTAAGTTTAGTGACCCGTCAGCATTTACTAACTCTTCCTTTTGTAATGTAAGCCATGTTTTCTTGTTTTATGTGTTTTAGTGGATGATTTTATTCAACTCTTCATTATCCCTTATTTGATGAATAATTGATGTGATTTGATTGGTGACAGCTGTGGTGGTGTACTCGGTGACACCCATTAAATCATGTTAACATTGTTTTTCTCAAGAAGGGAATGAATAGACAAGATTCTATATCATCCCACTGTTGGAAGTGTTAGGAGACGGTAGGTGTTGCTGTCTGTTGGTCGCTAAAGCACATTGCAAAAGGTTCGCAGTGGAGACAGCTGTATACGTACAAGTGCTCTGATAGACTCGTTTTCAGCCTGTAGACTCTGGATCTTACAGCCAGCATCGTTACACTCCATCTTCAACTTCTCCAGCTGTTCCTCCTCCCGACTCAGTTTGCTGTTGACAGCTTCTGCCTGCTAAGCACACAGACACAGAACCTCATCTTTAGATCCAATGTATACACTGCAGTTCGCAAAGCATTTCATATATTTGCCCGTCGCGCTCCTTCCAAACCTTGTTCTCCAAGTAGGCATCGGTCTCAGCACGGTTCTTCTCGATGACCTTCTCCCAGTGAGAGCGGATGTAGGCCAGAATCTGGTCCAGACTGGTTTCTATGGGAGCGTCTGGCTCGTCCACCTCTCGACCTGCCAGCTGGTTGTAGAGGACTCTCACATCCTGTTGCATGTAGAAAACATGCACAGATATCTTTCCGGTTTTTGAAGCTATTGCTACTGGCGTTCAGAGATGTATTTCAATATACAGACAATATGTTGGAAAGGTCTATAACCGACAATTACTTCCGTCTAGCTGCATTTGATTAGGCATGTGGGAAAAGTCCATAAAATACAAATAAATATTCAAAAAAATGAACTTTTTATATGTTGTTCTGTCTCTAAAATGTATCTTGCTTTTAGATAGTTATAGTTCCTGGTCTACACTGACTGTCAAACAGGGCTTGTCACTGCTTTCACTAATTACAGTAAGTAATGCACAACCCTTGTTTATTTCCAGAAAGAAAGATAATCTCCACTGCCTGGCTCCCCAATGGTGGAATCAACTCCCCACCTCTATCAGAAGCACAGACTGCCTTCTCACCTTCAAAAGAAGGCTTAAAACTCACCTATTTAAAGAATTTAATGACACTTAGGAATAGTATGGCACTTCACATAACCTAATGTGCTTTAGAACAATCTGTTGGTCCCCATATGGTGACTTGCCAGTGTTGTTTATTGTATCTCTTGCTTTATGTTCACAATCGTTGTGTTACGCATTTATAGTTCTTCCCTTGGCACTTATTGGTTCTCATGATGTATGATTCACAATCTAAAAAACCCACTGTGTTCGGGGTCTATCACGTTGCTATGCTCAATGACTGATGCTCTTTGTAAAAGCTCTCTCTTGTAAGTCGCTTTGGATAAAAGCGTCTGCTAAATGAATAAATGTAAATGAATCTTATCAAATGATGACCATGTGCATTCATTTATACGTTTAAAAAACACAAACCTTCTCATCCAGTTATTGATGTTGTTTGTGTATTGTGATCCTCTTTAAATATATATTCAAATGTATCGAGTTCACTTAAGTGTAACAGGAAAGTAAAATCCTTCCAATTCCTGTGTCACTGACCTCCTCATGGTTGCGTTCCAAGTCATTCAGTTCCAGCCTCAGACTCTCAATCTGGTTGTCCAGGTCGGTTTTGGCGAGTTGAGCATCATCGATGACCTTGTGCAGGGAACTGATCTCCTCCTCCACAGCCTTTCTAAATGGCTGCTCATTGTCAAACCTACAGGAAATAAGAGAGAGATGAGTTGCTTGATATCTTTAGAGGAGATGGAGGGTGGACACTGAAGGATGGAGACAAATAGGTCAATAGAAAAATGGCAGATTTATAGGTGTAAAATGGCATGACCAAAGAAATATCTTAGAAAATGATTTCATAAAAATGTTGACTGTAAAAACAATCTCCTGATCAAGATTCAAACAGTATTCTTTAAACCTTTGTCATCTGCAAAACTTGTATAATTCTAAATACAGGCATGTCTGCTAACCTTTGAAAATAATTACTTTCCTAGGGTTTCTTGGCCCTTAGTGCTATAGTGAATTATTAGATTATCTCGTGATGTTCTCCAATCACAGATCAAACATGAGAATCAAGTTCTTACCTGTCCTTTAAGTCCTCAGCGCTAGCTTGCACATTTTCTGTCTGAAGCATGAGTCTGGCGTTGTCAAGGATTGATTCACTGACCTGCAGAAGGGATTGCCATGCATCATTCCATCCTCCAGGGGACAGTAGAGAGTATGAAATCAACCTTACAAGATCCTTAGCCTATATTGTGTGTACTGTAACTTCACAGTGAACGTGTTTGTTTGTTTGTTGCACTGAACTCCTTTCAATTCACCCAGACACATCTAGAAACCTGCATTAGTCGTGCAGCATTAACAAAACACATTTCCAAAACTAAGAAACAGACAGGAAATACTGTGTATTTTAGCGTCATCCTTACTAATACTTTTGTCGGAATTTTGTTGGAACTATCTTAATGTAAAAATGTAGCTACAGTATGTATATGTGTACGTAAACATGCATCACAATATATACCATATTCAAATAATATACTAAATATTTAAACGTGAAACTGGAAGATTTAAGTAGACAAAAGGTGTGTTAAGGTAGTGCCAGGAGTAAGTTCTGTGCTTATTTGCTTTCAAAGTTGCAACATCCACTCCTGGCCCCATCCCATCTGCTCCTCTGCTTTACCTGTCTGTAGACGTCCTCCCAATCTTGTCTGAGCGGGCCCCATGCCCCGGCACTCAAGGCTTTCCGATCCAGGCAGTGTCTGATCTGCTCTTCCAGCTGCTGGTTCAGTTGCTCCAGGGCGTGTACCTTGTCCCTGTACTCCATCAGGCACCCATTGAGCCCCTGGGGGCCCCACATCTGGGCTCTGTCACTGGTCCGAGGCAGGACCGGTGCGGCGCTGCTTCTCAGGCCCTGCAGGAACACGCTGCTGATCCCGAGGGCGCGTCGCGACACCCTCGTTCCCAGGCTGGAGGCTCCAGTCGCGGGCGCCGTCCCCACGAAAACTCCTCTCGGTGCCGTGGTGACGCCCACCGTACCGATCCTGGTTCCGGCCGACCGCTCCGTGGTGGAAGGCTGGCCTAAGAAGGAGGATCTGCGTCTGGGAATAGGCATGTTTCGTTCCCTGTTCTTGAAGAAGAGAGTGAGAACTGTGTGTTTGTGGTCAGCAGGCTAAGCTAGTCACCCATGGACATAGCTATGGTTCAGAGTATTGGTGGGGTGGCTTGTTGCGTCAAACAGCCAGAGCCCATGTGCTCGGCGGCCCTTTATTGTCAGCTGGCCTTCTGGAAAGCAGGATTTTTTTGTTCCCAGAGGTGTTTGTGTTGTTATTGTGTGCGTGTGGCCTGGTTGCTGGGGATTGGGAGCTCTTTGTTTTTGAATACTAGTGTCATTTTGACTGCCTCAGCACTGAAGCCCTCTCAGGAAAACTCTATGTATCACTAGCACACCCCATCCACTAGCACTCTCTGGCACAAGGAGTCACCCCACTGTACTGACTACAGTGTGTTTCTAAATAAACAGGTATTGTCCTTATTAAAATGAGTTACATCATCATTTTGATTCTGAAGAGACTTAAGTTATTTCCATTATTTCTTTCTCTTTCTGTGCAGTACTGTTTGTTATAACTGCTGGCTAGTTTGTATTGGGATTGGCATGGTGGTAGCTCATCTTGTTTGATAGCTAGCTGGTGATTTGCTTTCATTGCGGTCAATAGGAAAAACTATTCTTTAGTAAATGTACCTTTTCATTATTGCAACAGTTGCACAATACACCGACACTATCCACAGATACTGGTTGGCTAGTGGTTGTGAGTAGGATGACATCTGCAGAACCAACCATGGCAAAGGCTCCATCATAAGTTCAAGACCATCTTCAAGGCTGACTCAAGACTTTTTACCAAGCTTTGGTTTGAGATCAGTTCACATAAATATTATTGTATTTTTTATCTGTACCTTGATTGAAAAATGGCTCTCGATATCTTAGGATATTATCTTTTAAATATAAGCAAGGTCTGACTTTACAGCAAGCTAAATCAAACCTTGCTTCTACTAATATCTTATACATTTAGACCTCCCTGCTTTATTACTGCTGAGGTTATTATCTATTACCTGTCATATTCAGCTGCTGGACGCATTCAAGACCAGACAAGGCTTTCAGCTTTTTATAAGCGTCAAACCTAAAGCACTCAAGAGCGTGCCAATGACTCCACTTAACATCTGCTGCAGTATAAGCTTAACCTAAGGCGTTCACTTACTCGGTGAAAGAGCACCAAGTTAGACAACTGCACAGAATTGAAATCAACTCGCCCAACACCTGTTGAATAATGTAAAATAATGTAATGTAGTTGATCCAGACCTGGCGAAATGACATTTTGAAAACCAACTTTACGCATCTGTATTTTTATATATATAATTAAGTTGGATTTACTTTATAGACAAAATATTTTTTACTTTGCTCTTGAGGCTACTGTTGTCAAAATAATTCAAAGTTAGGTGGAATGAGAAGAGTAAAGCACAAATACAGGAAAACTGTTACTTCAACGAGTCTTATGTGAAGACTGAAGAGATCTAGAACCTTGTATGACCTTGATGGAATCAAACATGCACAGTAAATCTCAATAGCTGTAAGGCAGAATGGTAAAAGAATGTACTTGACAGCCAGTGGCTTCAACCCCACCCCATTCCTATACCCTCCTCCTACTTTCTGTCTTCCTTTCTTCTTCCTCTGCTCTATAAAAACCCAGACTTGTGAGCTGAATTCTGCACTCCAGTTCTTACTGGCCCTCTCTCTCTGGTTCTTGTGCTACGGTATCTTTAGCTTCATAAAACATGTCCTACAATGCGTCTTACTCCTCAAGAATGTCGAGCGGTGGTGGCTATTCTAGTAGACTGGGAGGTGGTGGGGCTATGCTTGCCTTGGGAGGGGGAGGAGGTGGAGGAGGTGGAGGCTTGGGCATGGGATTGGGCCTGGGAGGAGGACTTGGGCTGGGGCTAGGAGGTGGGCTGGGGCTAGGAGGTGGGCTGGGGCTGGGAGGTGGGCTGGGGCTGGGAGGTGGGATGGGGCTGGGAGGTGGGTATGGGCTGGGAGGTGGGATGGGGTCAGGGTTTGGCTTGGGTGCGGGATCTGGGGGCGGGCTAGGACTTGGTCTGGGTGGTGGTGGTGGTGGCGGCGGTGGTGGGGGAGCTCTAATGGGCAGTGCTGCTTTTGGCATGGGCCGCGCCATGGCAGCAGGAGGAATCGGCGGTGGTTCTGCACTGGCCATAGGGCCTGCTATTGGCCCTTCCTTTGCACCTGTGCTGACCCGGGCAGCTGAGAAGCACACCTTATCTGGGCTGAACGAGCGCTTCTCCCTGTACATGGCCAAAGTGAAGGCCCTCCAGAAAGAGAACGCTTCTTTGGAAGCCAGGCTGTCCCAGCTGACCGGAGGTACTGCCATGGGCCCGGACGCCACTCTAAGCACCGTAGAGTGTGAGACGCAGCTGAGCGAGTACCGCACCATCCTCGAGGGCCTCACACTCGACACCGTCAAACTAGAGATCGAGCTGGACAACATCCGCGGAACGGCCCACGAGGTCAAAGCCAAGTGAGTACACAGTGCCAATGCAACATGTAGCAATTGCATCACATTGTATGCATAAAACACAACAGGATGTGCATTCTTCAAATGAATATAACTCAAAAAGTGAACTGCAGAGTAACAGGTTGATCTGTACACAGGTTACAATACCAGGTTGTACAAGTTGGTCCATAATGTACATGATTACAGAAACAGATACAGAAAAATATAGAAAGTGTACTGACATTTGCAGATTTGACTTCGAACAAGGTGTGAAATTCCAGCTTGAAGCGGACATTGCTGCCATGAAGAAGGTAAAATCAGGAACCATTAGCGTGCAACGAAAATATAATGACAAGGTTTGATACATCTGAACGGAAATGATTAAGCACGATGTTTGAACGTTTATGTTGCTGTTGCTTTTGAAGGACATTGAGGTGGCATCAGACCTACGCATTGATTTGGATGCCAAGTTTACCAGCTTGAAGACTGATCTGGAGTCTGTCACCAAGACCCAGAATGAGGTACTGACAGCTAACTGCACTCATGATGTGACCGTGAGGAGGTTTTGCACTATTAGTATGCAGAAGACAAGGTTTATTCAATGATATATGTATTCAAAGTGAGCCTATAATAAAACGAGCAAGCAAATGTGGCCCCACACCATGTATTCGCATATTTTTAAATGAGGATTATTTACTCCTGTTACTACGAGCAATGTGTTTTTACTCCTTTCTAAGTACAAGTAAAGTCTTCATAGTTCCTGTTTTCAAACGGATTACAAAACAGTGAACACAGTTAAGGGAGAAGGACTAGTGGAGGGCAGGAACAGCTTGTCTTGCTATTCAAGCCTGCAGCCGCTCGTACACATACACAAGATGTCACTGTTGCTCAGAACCGGTTCTCAGTACATCAGCCACAGTGTTTTGATTTACATTGCTTTTCATTCCCCTCTCCATTTCCCTCTTTAATGAGGGAAAATCGATCATCCAAAGACTGTCATTTTCAACGGTCCTAAACCTGCATAGGTTTTTGGTACTCGCAGTCAGGTGCATTGTTGTCGTGGTTGCTTTATTGTTCGCTTATCTATTGCCCGTCGGAGATGCTTGCCTTAAGTTTGTAAACTTGTTCGGCTGAATGCTCTTATGGGTCTTCCCTTGGCACTTACTGGTTTCTCACAATGTAGGTTTCATAATCTATAACCCCTTTATGTATGGGGACTATCACGTTGCTATGGTCAGTGACCTATGCTCTTTGGTAATGCTCTCTCTTGGAAGTCAATTTGGATAAAAGCATCTGACAAATGAATAAATGTAAATGTCATTGTCCACATTGTGTCAACACAGGAACTGACCTCTCTGCAGTCCAAACTGGGGACTGCAGCCATGGACACATCAGTGTCCATGATTGAGGTGGACACAGTCAAGTCCTTCGACATCTCCTCGGCTCTCAACAAGATGAGGGTGGAGTATGAGAAGTCTGTGCAACGACATCGGGAGGAAGCGGACGCGTACTACAAGCTGAAGGTATGACATGGACACTACCACTGATCTGCCTCTTTCCTTCTGGTCAAGTCAGGTGAACTGACTCGCCAGCCTCCTGCGAACTGACTCCTGCTCCGTAGACTAGATTTGGCAGATACATGCATTTTAAACTAACGTTTTGAAGTCCTTCTAATGAAAATGAGTCAAATTCTATGTAACATTAAGACTAGGTTTGTGTTCAATACTGCTGAATGGTCCCTGTATTAAACAATGTTATACTGACTCATTACAGATGGATGAGATGCAGGCTGTTAACGCCAAGAGTTCTGAGGCCATTTCTTCCACCAAACTGGAGATTGCTGGGTCCAGGAAAGAACTGCAGACTCTTAGTTTAGAACTTCAAGGCCTGGTTTCTGCTGTGAGTAAACCTTTCATTTCGCAGCTTCATATATCACACATCGATAACCAGGCTCATACTATATACGGGTCCATGCCAGGCTAAACAGATTACCATGTTGTTGCTGTTTAACTTATTTAACAAAAAAGGCAAGAAACTTGACATTTTGCCATCACCAGTAGTACACAAGTACTACCATGCTGTGATGACATCAATAACGCAACGCAAGTCACACTAAAATCATGATTTGAAAGATTTCTCTCAAATCCTGCCACTTCATTTATTCATTTTCGTATCCGTTTTTGAATCAGTGCAAAAGAGCCGTTACATGGAGCCAAAACCACTGTCTCATCATTTCAAAAAGGCCTTGTTAGCAAGTTCAACGTCGCATCTCAAAGTTGAGCCGTTACAGGAATTAACGGCTTTGACCCCAATTTTGAGTGCAACCCAACTTATCAGTGCAGGATATCACCAACCACCTGAAAACGGAAGTGGTGAATTATTTGACAGTACCTATGATCCCAGATGGCATGGCTGCTACAAAGTTGTGCTTTAAAACACAGTTGTCAGCGGGTACCAAATGGTACTATTTAAAGTGAAGTAAACGATGGCTTCCGTTCAAAATACTGAATGATAGAACAGTGTGTGTTACAACTCAAGCTAATTGTTCAACCCTGCCCACCCCTAATTTTAATCATTAAAAATGTATTCACATGAATATATGAAATATGCATTCACCCCCAAAATACAGCAGTTCAACCTGAAGACTCTTTGTTTTCTTGCTTGAGTCTCACAAGCCTTTACTTCTTCTTCTCTGTCTCCCCCATCGCTGTCATCAGAATATTTCCCTAGAGCAGAGCCTAGCGGAGGCCCATTCTCAGTCCAGTGCGGGTATAGCAGAGTACCAGTCTCAAATTGTCAGCCTAACATCGGCCATTGAACTGGCCAAAGCCGACCACCAGAAGCAGATCTTGGCTTACCAAGAGCTTCTGGATGTCAAGCTGGCTCTAGACGTGGAGATCGCTACATACAGAAAGCTGCTCGAGGGAGATGACCTTAAGTAAGTGGAACTAACAGCATTATAATGATTTCATTGCAAAATTCCATTAACTGAAGAGATAACGATGAACAAGCATAGCATGGCTTGTTATGTTGGCAATTGCTCATTTAATTTAATAATCCTCCTCTCCCCAGAATGCCTGACACTGCCTACACAGAAACATCTTACACTTTCTCAGGTAGGATACATATCACCATTACCATACATTATGTTTTGTTTTTGGTATCTGTCTGCTTAGCTAAGGAAGTCCTTGAAGCCACTGACCAAAATAGTAACTGCCGTAACCTTCAAGTTATCAGGGTTTGTTAAATTAGGTGTAATTAATTGAATGCTGCAGGGCAGAGCAGGTGCTATTTAACAGATGACAGTAGGGTTGGGTGGGGGGTGGTGAATTTACCCAATAACTTTTTGATTTATACTCAAGTGCTCTATACACTGTGCGGTACCCCTTACTCCATCCCATAAAAGGGCAACCCCTCTAAAGTCAATCAGTCAAGAACCTTCTGGACTTGGAAAAATGTTTTGGAAGCACAACTGAAGTGATTAGACTGTGTACTGATGTGTTTTTTCCAGAGAAAATGCATGCAAGCATAGCTTTGCTGTCCTCCTTTGTGAACTTTCCTAACAGAAAAGGATGCAGTTTGTCCATTTATTCCCTCACTGCAATTCCAAACGTGCTCTATAAGACAGTGAAGAAAAGAATCGTTGAAGCCATCTGCCCTTAAACCTACGGCAGGATGGTTGCTTCTTGAAACACTGTCGAGTCAAGAGCCCTGGGGAAGTGTAGAGGGTGGATGGAACTTTGATTCACCTGCACATTCCCATCTCTGCAGGCAGGGACGCTTTGCTCTCCAGCACCCCCCAGGGCTCCCCTTAACCCCCCTCCCCTCAGCACAGGGGGCCTAGCTACGCCCTCCAAGGCAAGTTCACACAAGAACTGGCCTGGAAGAGGATTCCATTGCTCTTCTGAACGTTTTCAATGAGGACAGCATGACATGCTCATTGATGGCTAGGGAACTCCTTCCTGATCATCTTACCTGGGGATAATCATTCTACCCAGGACACAATCTGTATTCACATATTTGACACGACACTAAAGAGCACTAGCTGTTGCTCAGTCTCTTATTTTGTAAATCTCTTGTTTCTTTATCTCTCTTTAGGTGCAGGTGGGAGTATCCAGGTCAAAGAGATCATAACAGGTTAGACCTTTAGTTTGTAATTGTTCATAATTGTCCATAGTTAGAGGCGGTGCTTGGTAAGTGCCGTTTAAGTTCCTTAAATGATCGGACTGTAAAACGTACTTTCCTATCAAAAGCACAAGCATCAGGTTAGAAACAGTACTGAAGACTGAAGCTAAAAGTGACTTCACTCATGTATGTTGGAGATTTGATTTCCAACATGTATCAAAGAGAACTTCTAATGTGTTATTTTGTAAAACCTTAGAACACACGGAGACATCAGTGATTTCTGAATCAGCAGATGATTCCGCCTGATCTCCTCTGGAGACTCAGCCTCCTGCAGCCTGACCCCTCGGCCTGACCCTTGAGCCTGAACCTTCGGCCTGACCCTTCAGCCTGAACCTTCGGCCTGACCCTTCAGCCTGACCCTTTCAACCTGACCCTTCACCTTGACCTTTCAGCTTTCTATATGATAAGCTCCTGTGGCAAATAAAAACTTATGAAGCATTACATGATTTTCTCTACTTATTTCGCAGACAATAATAATGAGATATTTGGTTATTTTTGTATTCTATTTTTTTTTTTACTTGAATAAATGGGAATTACTTGAATTAAATGAATTCACTTAAGTATTGTTTTAATTTTAATTGTATGTTGTTTTTAATTGGCCATTTCTAATTCAATTATCCAATATTATGATATTACACTCATATTATTTCATGATATGTAGCAATAAGATAAAATTACAACTATAAGAAACCGTACGAGTAAAAATCATTTGTAGTTTAGGAAGTAAACAAAAGTGTGGCCTATTTTGTTCTCTCCCTGCTTTCACTCTGGGTTGTTTTTGTGGTTTGAGCTTGTCATGCAAGGCCTTGTGAAAAGTACACTGCACACATGTTCAACAGCACAGACTAGACGTACAGAGTACTTTTTTGCCGCATCAATTCCCCCAGCCCCCACACCCCCACACGTCAAGAAAAACTGTCACGCAATCTTCTTATCATGTCTATTGGCACCTGATAACCCGGCCAACATATGTAACACAAAAAAAAAATTATGTGCATCTAGTCAGAGCTAGAATCACAATATACCTGTATATTCTATAAAATATATATATTTTGTGATTTTATATATATTTAGCCTATACAAGATTCTATAAACAGACATAACATACTGTGTATGTATAGATCTTTGTGATACTGCACATTGTTTATGCGTTTGCTCTTCCTTCATGTTAAGAGGAACTTGTCATAGTACTGATGTTGACCTGAGAACACGCGCAACTTCTCGTGTTAGCATGCACAGCACGCTGCCAACCACACTTTTCACCACCCCGTGCCTGGGTGGTTATTTTAAAGTTGAGGGACAAATCTGAAAAGTACATTGTGTGACTTCTGGCTACAAACACCTAACTGTGTCATGGACTGGTGGCTGGTTAAATAGGACACATTTATAAGACCTATAGATCTTTTAGAACAGGAATGTCCAATCCTGGTCCTCGAGGGCCACTGTCGTAAAGGTTTTAGATGCTTCCCTGCTCTAGCACACCTGATTATAATGAATGGTTTGTAATAAAGGCTCTGTGGAAGCTAGGATTGGACCCCCAGTTTTATTTCATGAATACATCTTAAACCATGTGGCTAACATGCAGTGACTGATTTTTTCTGTTGCAAAATTTGTTTTCACATGAGCTTTACACAACTTCCTGAGAGGCCCAGAGATGGCGTCAGTTATTTTTCTGTCTGATGGTCTTCCGCCTTCTTTTGTGCTGTGTCCAAAGTCACTTTAAAAACAACAGCAACATCCCCAGCCATAGGTTTGTGTATTAATACATTGTATTATTGTCCCTTTACTTTCATATGTAGTACAAATTAGTGTTAAACTTTTCGTCCCTGTGAAGAGAACCCCATTGTGGGTTACAGTACAGAGAACAACCACAAAAAAACTACAGACCCACTGTCTGGTGAAACTATCTACACAAGGTTCCTCAAAGAACACAAAGGAAAGTGAGAAAGAATAAAGTGAAAGTGAAGAGTTTAAGCTGTTCTAAGCAATACCACTTGGCACAGTGCACACTACACTCTGGATTTTATTTCTTGTAATTTTCTTACCCTATTCCATTACCACTGAGAAATCAAAATTATGCCCTGAGACATGGAAATACTGTATACATTCTTCTGCAGAAGATTAAAAACGAGTTAAGGCAGGCAGAAAGATGCCCTAATAGGATTTGAAGACGGTGTCAGCTAGGCATTTTGTCATGTTGCTGCAAGCTTTGTTAGAGCTACAACCCTTCCAGCATTGTTACATCTGAACAAGCAGCTGGCCAGAGTCTGACCAGTTTCACTTCATAAGCTTTGTTTTCTTTTGCATCCACATGAGTTGGGAAAGTTGTGAAACCGGCTGAGGCAACGTTTCTAATTTCACAGCTCACATGCGTCTAGAGGGGAGGAGCCTGTGTGTTTATGTTTTAGTGCTGGCCACTGAAGTACATAAAATACAGACACATTCACTACATACACATTTGGCTAAAATAGACTTAATCCACGCACAGAATGTAACCTAATATATTATTATTAGGTTACATACTGTAACTGTTTATACTTTTATATGCATCAACTTGATGAGAATCATAGAAAAAAGGAAACTGGATTCTGAAACACGGCACTGCTTCTGTTCTGACTTGATTTACGTCATTGTGGTTTTTTTGCTGAACCCTTCAAAAGCTTGTGCAAAGACAGACACTAGCCAGACAACAACAAGGTGATCAAGAGGCTGCAGAATTTGTTTTATATTTACTTGAGTCAATCTTGTGTCAATCTCACTAAAGCAGAGAAAGCAGTAAGTACTTTGACTTGGTTTTCCCTTTTATAAACAAAATTGCTCTCAAAAATACTTTAAACCACTTTTGTTTGTATTTACATGCTTGTTTCCAATGCATTGCCCTTCAAAAAAATGTCACCCATCATAAACAAGATGCAAACTTTAAAATATTCTTCTTTCTAACTTTTAGTATGGACACCCCAACAACAGATATGGAGGTATTTACATCCACTATTCATAATTATTTTACTGTATGTATGTGTCATAATTACATATTTACCTTTCTATACTGCTTTATTAAACTACACCATACATTTGTTTTCTATTAGTTGCATTAAATACAACTTTTTTCATGCAACACCAGGCACATTAAGCAAATATTACATTTTGTAAACCAGCAAACTGGTAATATCCACCCTCTTTTTGTCTTGAATTACAGAATTACTACGACTCCATCACCCCAACAGCAGATGATTACGATGATGACTTGATGTGCGACAAATCTTCTGTGAGGGAGTTCCGTGGGTATTTTGAGCCCCCCCTCTACTGGACCATCGTCATTCTGGGCGGACTGGGCAACCTGACAGTGGTCTGGATCTACCTCCATTTTCGTCAGCGTCTCAAGACCATGACGGACATGTACCTTCTTAATCTGGCCGTGGCCGACCTCCTTTTCCTGGGGACTCTGCCTTTCTGGGCCTCAGAGGCCACCCAGGGCTGGGGCTTCGGGGTTGGCCTCTGCAAGGTTACGTCTGCGTTCTACAAGATCAACTTATTCAGCAGCATGCTGTTGCTCACCTGCATCAGCGTTGACCGTTATGTGGTCATTGTCCTTCCCACCTGGGCACAGAACTCGAAGACGGAGCGGCTTAAGTACAGCAAGATGGTGTGCGCCTTTGTATGGCTGCTGGCTGCAGCCTTGGCCATTCCTGAGTTCATCTTTGCAACCCTCAAGCCTCAGGAGGACAAGCTTTTCTGCACCATGGTTTATGAAGACAACAATGGAAACCAGACCAAGATTCTGGTTCTGGTGCTGCAGATCTGCATGGGATTCTGCCTGCCTTTCCTCATCATGATCCTTTGTTACGCCCAGATCATCCGCACCCTACTTAGCACCAGAAACTTCCAAAAACACAAAGCCTTGCGTGTCATCTTCGTGGTGGTGGCTGTGTTTGTCCTCTCCCAGCTGCCGTACAACAGTGTGCTGGTGGTGGAAGCCACTCAAGCCACCAACATCACCATGACCAACTGTGAGGAAGCAAAGCAGTTTGACATGGCAGGCCAGGTGATGAAGAGCCTTGCATACACCCATGCTTGCCTGAACCCATTCTTGTATGCCTTTGTTGGGGTACGGTTCCGCAGAGACGTGATCAAACTTCTCCGGTCACTCTGCTGCTGCTGGCCCACCAAGTCCATTAAAAAAGGAGGACACCTGCGTTCCTCTGTCATTTCGGACACAGACACAACTCAGGCGCTCTCATTATGAAGGGGAACCATGCATGAACCTGTGGCAAGTAGCAAATCTCTGCACCCCTGCTGCTGCAGAAAGAACAATTACACAGTTGAAGTAGCCCAGCTGGGTTTATGAGGGGAGGAGTCTGAAAATAGGGCTTCTCTTTGTGTCTCAAACTGTTGTATGTGTCAAATGCAAAGTGAGCTTGTGAGTGACTTTACAGTACATGATCAAAACATACTCTCCTCTCCTGAACTTTGAGACATTATGAGAGGGATTTGGGAAGCTATGTGAAGCCATAATCATTCCTGTAAGACCACTCCCATAGTATAGCTGCCGAGTCAAAATCCTGTATATACGTTTTTATCATTGCGTGTGTCATTGTATGACTTTTAAGTGTTTATATATTTTGCCTAAACCCCTGTAAATAAAAAGGCACACTTTTAATTTCCCTCTTTTTCCCTTTTTAACACAACAGACTGCCTCCTGGTGTATCACTTCCAAGCTGTAAAAACAATAAAACATGTAGGCCTATAACTCTTTGTATAATATTTTAGTAACTATGTAACAGCCTACATTTGATCCTGTAGATCCCTGAATGACCAGATACATTTGTTCAACATTAATAACGAGTCTTCTCAGTATATCTAAAGAATGTATTTAAAGTTGATCTGTCAAATCCCCAAAGCACTATTGCCTTTGCATCACCTTTAATGGTGTCACTTTCTTTTTTATTTTATCCCTGTAGGCTTTCGAAAGCAAATGCTATGAAAAATTGGACAAAGCACGAGATTGTCTTGATGTAGCCTACATTCACGTAGAGCGATAACTCCATTAGTTTTACATTATTTTGTTTATTTTAAATGTTATATATTTTAAACAACCAACTGCCCAAAATGTTTTCTGATTACGCCACCCAGTGGACTACTGTGGTTCCACTGCCATCAGGTCATGTATTTCTTTCGTTACAAATAGAATTAGATGGAATGCTTCCTTTCGATTTAAGTTCCACTCCTGTGGAACTGGTACCATATAATTGCGAGGAGAAACATTGCATTGTTCTTATGAGCTTGAAAAGGGTTCAATAATTCAAATTTTCCTAAAGAAACTCGTGTTACAAAACCTGCAAAGGGAATAGGTGGCGAAATGTTTTGACGTGGTAGAACTAAGGAACTTTAGTGCCACTTGCATTAAAAGACACAATATGCATGGGTCTCAAACTAGGAGGTTCATTCTATAATCGCACGAAGTTGAAAATAAGAGAGCAACTTTAAAAAATCGTAAATTATAATATGTGCGAGTTACAAAGCAGATATTAGTCAATTATTTCTCAGTTCCCTGTAATAATATGCTATGTAGGACCCTTTTATCTATATCAGATGTGTCTACATTAGTCTATAAATTAATAAATACAATTTTAATTTACTTAGGTCAAAATAATGTTGTATGCCTACAGTGAATATCTAGTCTGTAGCTTTAAGGACGTGTCCTCCCCCCTCTTTCTGTCCGTCACTGTTTATCCAGCCTGGCTGCTAAAGCGTCACTGATCCCATTTCAGTACCAGCAGCCATGGCCGAAATTAAGACGGGAATTTTTGCAAAAAACGTCCAAAAACGGCTAAGTCGGGCACAGGAAAAGGTAAAAAGCGTTAACATATGACTCAGCCGTACGATGTTTTAATGGATTTGGGATTTTCTTGTCGTTTTTGGAGCGTTTGTCATCGGGGAGCTGTTCCTCAGGATGTTCTGGGTATCTGGGGTTGCTGGCAGGTGTGGGATGGATGTAGAAAACTGTAATCTTTGCAGGACTTAAGTGCACTGTTTAAAAAAATATGTAAGCTATTTTATTTCCGGTCTTTAAGAGTGATTTTGCCTAAATTAATCTAGATTTTGGTTGCGTTTGATGGCTCTTGTAATGTCGTAAATGAAACCATATCTCCTCCTGCCATTTCAAACCGAGTATTACAGCAAAACGCCTGTATGTTCTCTCTGTCCATCTGGATTTTTTGACACCGTATGGCTTGTCTAACAGATAATTAAACACATCTTCGAATAATGTCGCAACAAAATGTCCTAACCTAAGGCTTGGCTGCACGTCGTATTTATTCATTCTGTGCGGGCAGGCTGTCAATGGTGAATCTACCATTTCGACTCATTTGCTCCTCCTAGACTTTTCTAGGCTTTTCCCCACTGCAGCCGTGGGCTTAAATGGATACCGTTACTTTACATGCTGGGGTTAAAAGAGTGTATATTCTTTTTTTTCTTCTGCAAGGTCAAGGGAAGGGGAGATGGGGGGGATGCCCTCCTCTGCAGCATTTACGATAGCGGGGGTGTCCTTACTAGAGCTCAACGACGTGTTTTCGTGGCTGTGGCGTATTACCATTGGGTTCGCCTGTTCTGTCGACTGCTGTTGTAGAGATAATACATTGTCAATCCTTGCTATTTAAAACGTGTTATTTGCACGGCCTTAATTGCACGTATTGGTTGACTCCTCGCAGAAAAGCAAATTAATAAGAAAAGGCAGGGTTTCACAGCATACTTACAGTAGGCCATAAGTCACACTGTATGCCCATTTATTTATTTTTTATCATAAAACATTTACTTTGGTCTATGTTGCTGTCTGTTGGTTTGCATTTAGCTCGGTTTTGGCCTATAATGGACATAAAAGCTAAAAAGTAGGAACCAATAGTGTACTAAATGCTTACAGACACCTAGCCTGAAGGCTAAATTATGGATGGCCTATCATGTAACTAAGACAAACCACAGTATTCAAACATATGTGCTTTAATCTCCTCATAGTTTATCTTGTATTGTTTCATGGCTAAATGAAGCGGCGTGCCCTGTGAACCTATAAACAGACCACAACATTCCCCTTAAGTTCCCATTGAATCACGCACACACCAAAACACACTGCTAGCTACTGTAAGAGGATTGTATTTCTTTTAATATCCCCCAGTGACAAACGGATCCACTGTGCTACAGCACAGGTTAGTGTTGCACTGAAGAGGTTTACACCTCACAGAACACTGGAAACACATGTTCCAGATATTGTTCTCAAGTCTTAGATGTTACCATGTTCTTTATATCATTGTGTTTCAGTTCAATTCTTCCTGCCATCCCCACAGTGTGATTTCACAAAAGCTGCATGACCCACAGTCATGTGGGGCTAATAACAAGTGTGCTGTCCATGGTGCTGAAACGCTTCTGTGCTAATACCATGAGCTGTCTCTCCCTGCCTTTGTATGTTGTATTAATGTGTTTCATTATATTTAGCTGAACTTTTAGCCTCATCTGCGAGACACTACCCATACACTGTAGAACAAGGACTGGTGCACACATGCATCTGTTGAGGACACTGAGAGACACCCCGAACCAGACCCTCAATTTACACAGGAAGGGAACAATTACTATTCACAAATGTTGGTGTTTTTCTACAAACGTTTTTTTTTAGATCTTCCTCACAACGCACTGGTGGCAGCACATTTCTTTAATCGATAATGTTATTGGTAGATGTTATTGATTATTTACTTGATGCCTTTCATTTCAATATAGCTAGGACACATTCAACCATGAATTTGGATTTTATGGTGAGGTAAAAGTAAATATAAAATCTATTCTAATCATTTCTCTAACACCATTAGACTTATTTCATGTTCTGTTTAGTAGGTGCTGACCCAGTTTCACAGGTACAATATGCTGTAGAGTCTTGGACCAAACAGAGTGAATGGGCAGAGTAGGAGCAGTCTTTACAGTTATTGTAAGTGTATCTTGGCTTCACCACATACCTGTAGTTTTTATCATACTTCAGCATTCCGTAAACTAACCGTGAAGCTTCACTTCAACTTTAAGCTCAGTTTTTGCTGAACTTTACAATTTTCCACATCGATATGCTTTACATGAACTATTTTCCTCAACTTCAGTGTTGTCCATGTTCCCTTCTGTGTATCTGTGTTTCAAAACATGGCTTTAACTGGCACAGTCTAATTTTGGACGAAGTGTGCGCCGTTGAAATCCTGCACTGTGCTAAGGCACTCAATGCATAATTAACAGTTTGTCAAAGGAGCAAGTGAGGCATCTCAGTCTACTTGGGTCGTGTCCACACCCACATCTGGAGGAGATATTTCGCTTCATACACACAATGTAGCCAATGCTGTGTAGTTATGATTAGCTAACGGATCACCTCAAGGATAGCACTGTCTTTTTTGATCTGGTTAGCATTGCTGCAGTAGCTATACTGTTGATAGCTTCTGAGTCCTGGTGGACTGTGCCACTGTCGTGTGTACCTGGCTTAGCCAATGAATTAATATTACATAGGGCTATCACTGCCGGATTGCATTTCCTCACTGGGTTTTGTCTAAGGTGAAAAGATGAGTTTGAGGACTAATTCAGTTTTTTTCCACAGTATGTGTGTTGTAGTGACTCAGTTCAACTGAATTCTAAGATCATAGCATTCAGATCTGTTTGGCTGATCTATTTGACTAACCAACAGGATGTTACCTGTAAATTATTCTACATTGTTCTATTCAGTCGGGGACAAGTGAGCTGAAGAGGACATTTGACAGAACTGACTGCACTTTTGCTGACAACCACTTAGATGTGGAAGTCAGCTAGTTCTTTATTTTTTGTTGTGCATTTCACAAACTTCTGTAATGCTGTTAAGAGTTGCAAGAACACTCTGCTCTCAGCTAGTCTATGCTCTGTGTAATAAAACAATTTCCTTGCAACAGAATCTTTGCCAGAAATTGACCGACCCAAACTCCTTCTTGGACCCAAAGTGTCTTGAGTTTGATCCTTGCTACCACCATTTGTTGCAAACCTAACCTTTACCCTAATCCGAAGACCTCAAACGTAATGCCTAATCTTTACCTTAACTTACCCATGTGGCTTGAAAACCGTATTTTAACCAGTAAACATGTATGGCTTTACGGAGAGTATGCAAGAAGTGATGCTGCGTTTTACAGCATTCTAAAAACAGTGGCAAAACTGGTCAGTACTGAGTCAAATTGAACTTGCGTAACAAATATGCTACCAATGTGACCAGCACGTCTCTTCTGAACATCCCTGATCTGACATTCCGGTGACATAGTGGGAAAACAATTCAGACACTTTACAACTTGAAGTGTAGTCGGTAACTGAAAACTGTACCTACAACACACATATACAAATATATTTTCTTCTGTGACCCTGAATATAATATTTAATAATTTCCTCAAAGTATTTATCACTGGTCATTATTCATGGGAATACTGTATTCAGATCAAGTTTACTCAACAGTTACAACTGCAAACCTGCCGTCAGAATCTGTGATCTCTTAAGCTGGGGGAGGGGAACACAACACATGGGGAGGAGGAAGGCAGGGCGGGGGGATGTTCTTGTCAGCGAGCGCCTGCCACTGAGCCCCAGGGGCTGTATCCTGCTGTCCATGTTTCCCCCGCTCCCCTGTTGAGGCCTCCTTGTTATGTGTTTAGTCTACAGGGAGAGGGTGGTCTCTCATCTCTCTCCAGCTTTGTGGATGACATCGCCCAAACAGGCCTGGGCCAAGTCCTGTTTGAACTAGCGTTTTTTTTAAGTTACTTTCCGTTATATATATTAAGTCATTTAGATGTTTTCTGACACTGACCTGTTGTTTTCAGCCATTTTGCAGTTTAACTTAAGCTACATAATGGTTGCATCATTGTAAACTTTCTAAGGTCCTATAGCATGAAACCAAAAACCGGGTAACTCCAACTCTGTGTTCCTTTATAATTGTAGGTACTGCAGAAATTGGGTAAAGCGGACGAGACAAAAGATGAACAGTTTGAACAATGTGTCCAGAACTTCAAGAGACAGGAGGTAACGTCAAAAAGTTCATCTTAAAAGTGGGATGCATGCAGCCTTAGGGTCAGACTCGTATTACTCACCAAATAGATGTGTTGATATCAGTGCAATGCAATAATATGTAGGTGCAGAATTGTATCATTATTTTACGTTAATGCCAAAGAAAAGGACTAACGATGGATTTGCGCTTGGTATTCTTATTATTATGATTATTAATTAGGTATACAAGAAATAACTAACTGAAATTTGATATTAAGTCAACACATTCTGTGTTTGGGAATCTAATTTGTAAATGTGACCTAACCACAGTCAGAGGGCTCCCGACTGCAGAGGGAAATGAGGGCGTACTTGACAGCTGTGAAAGGTGAGTACCATCAGAGGATTTTGAATTGTTTCATTAAATACTGTTCCGTCCGTACTGTGCTTGCCATTCTATTACCCAAGACTGGAGCTATATCTATAGAACCTTGGAGAAACTCCACATGCCTACAGCCAGTTTACAGTTGCACTGACACCACTTAACATGTCTGTGTTCCCTCCTCTAAACAAATCAATAAGTGTAATGAACACGATCGCTGCATGAGGACACCCATAGACTGGGTTTCTGTGAGCCAAACTGGTTCTGAAACGGCCCAACCGGTTCGCTTCTTCCATAGAGGAAGCCCCGTTTACAAGGTTCCTTTCTCCCATGAGCGAGAACCGCCCCAGGGAAACTGATGGCTGGTGATCGCCCTGGTGGTTTAGACAACAGCAGCAATCAACAGCATTGATCTCTGTTGGTGTTCGTCGCCCGGTTGTCGATTAGGGTCATTTAGTCCCTGACGAAGGCTCTTCTGCCCATTCAGTCAACAGGAGTTATTAAAGCTTATTGCAACACTTCCCCTAGTGTTGTGAGATGCGAGGAAGCCCTCAATTTACCTGATGTACTGTACATTGGTTACATTTACATTTAGTCATTTAGCAGAGTGGTCGAACTGACGACCTTCTGATCACCAGCCTGATGCCCTAACCACTCAGCCACCTGACTCATCTCTTGGCTGATGCTGTGGCCAAACGGCCTCACCCATCCTGTTAAGGGAACAGATTACTTGGAGACACCAGACAGCTACAGCCTCTGGTCTGAGCCACAGTTCAATTTGGTAACATGGGCTTGCGGCTAAGTGCAAAGTTAACCTAGTTAACATACTGCTGTGAGAACTCATCTGAATGGGACATTTTATTCAACCCGAGCCCTAATGCGTTTTATTGGTACCATTATTCATTGCGATTGACATTTCCTTGAGTGTATCCATAATGGTTATTGTGTCCCATAGCAATGCAGCAGGCTTCAATAAACTTGACAGAGTCACTACACGAAGTCTACGAGCCAGATTGGCATGGGAAGGACGATGTTATGACGATTGGGAAGGTGAGTTTTTTTTTATGTCCAGCATTCTCACACCTCCTCCTACCACAATGTGTTTTTATTGAAGTACATTTCATTTATCAGCTAGTTTTTCCAATGGAGAACCTGGCAAGCATAAACACAAACTATAAAACACACAGGGACCAAGTAACAGCCATCACAGTTTCTATCCAGCCTGGATTCTAAAAGCATTTACGGTCCACTTTACTATTATGAGACTGAACTCTTTATAGCAGCAGGATCTCCAGCCAGAGGACGAGCTGTATTGTATTCTGGTTGGTTTAGGGGAAGTTCTACAGGCATAAGAGCTAAAAAATAAAAAGCTATACAATTTATTCGATTTTCAAAGATGTAGGAACACCACAATTGAAAGCTTTTTTGTTAACTCCCATGAGCCTCTGGGAACTTAAGGTCAGCAGCTTGCTAGATCTTGTTTAGAAGCTTTTAGCCGTAAAACTTTGGAAACAACAAAGACGACAGCACAAACTTCAGAATGACAGAATTGCCATTAAATTACATACCAGTAGCCTTCATCCCATTCTTTCAATAACAACAGCAGTGTACAACAGTGGGGAAGTGACCTAGCATTTACACCGACAATGTTGCGACAGGATTTTTCAACCACAAGGGTGCATCTCTGAGACAGCCGTACATTACTCAGTGTGCTGCACTTTCAGACAGTGAATTTACTCTCTGCAACCATATCTACTGTAGTCATGTCTAATCTACATGATTTCTGAGTAGACTAATTAGGGCTACCTTGCTGACACACGTCAGCTGTAAGTGACAGATGCTGTGTTGTGCTTGAAACCAAAGTGACGCCCTTTTAGTGATGCAGCTGCTGTTTGTGGGAGTTTACCTTGCCTGTATGGCATCAATCTTAACTGTCATTTGTATGACAGAAGAATCAGAAATAAATCTCCAAGTTAACAGTTAATCCACAACTTTTCTGACAGACATTCAAATGATGTAACTCATTGTTGACTATAAGGGTAAAGACCAGTAGTCTGTGGCAAGTCTCTGTTATTGCCAACCTGGGATTTTCATGTAACATGGGAATAATCATACTGACTGTTGATTTATACTGAGAGAAATACATTTTCTTGCTAAATGGATTGGGCTACAGGCCGTTTAATCCCCCCCCCCCCCCAAATGTACCTTGTTTTTGTTTACAATGTGACTTTTCTTCCAGGACTGTGATGCCTTGTGGGAAGACTTCCATCAAAAGTTGGTGGACTCAACAATTATCACATTGGACAACTACCTCCAACAGTTCCCTGACCTTAAGGTACAGCTGTGCTGAATTTGCCCCTGTGTGAACTTGTTGACACTCCTCTTTAGTTAGACATTTGAAATGAGGATGAGCATATACTTGTTTTGGAAAGGCGTGCATTAGCTATTGAAAAAACTTCGGCAAACTGCCAAGATTTGGAGAGAACAAGAGCCTGTTAACTCCATGATTAAAATCCTGTATGAAAGATGCTTGTCATTGTATTGTTTGGTATTGGGTGGTCATTTGATGATGCCATGCAATATCTTTACCGCCAGATCCGTGTGGCAAAAAGAAGCAGAAAGCTGATTGACTATGACAGCGCGCGGCACCATCTCGAGACGCTTCAGGCATCAACAATGAGAAATGACCGGAAGATCATGAAGGTATCGTGTGGTATACAATACAATACAGTGGAAATGAAATTGTCAGCCTACGCATTTGTAAAATAAATACATTGTGTTATTCTCTCTCTCAGTGCCACCAGTTTATATTCTTATTTCTTTACATTTGTTTTATTTTCAGGCAGAAGATGAGTTGAAAAAGGCACAGAAGGTGTTTGATGAGCTAAATGTCGGTTTACAGGATGAGCTGCCTACTCTCTGGGACAAGTAAGCTACCAGTGACCCCTGGTTTATACAGTGGTACTTATATGTAGCATAAAGTGTGTATATACAGTATATATTACATTTTTTATGACTTGCATATGCTTTAGCATCATATGCTGCTGGTTAACATGGATGTCTTTGTAGTGTCACAGCAGTTCTAAGGTATTTTGTACAATGCTGTATTTTTGATTTGTGTATATTTGTATACATGAGGATCATTAAAATTGGTAGTTAATGTTGTTTGCGAGCTCTGCCACTGGTTGGGATAGAAGAGTTGATTTGAAATTGGGACAAGTTGGGTGAAGTAACAGACACTGAAGTAAAAAGATATCAACAATCTTCAATACACTTTGTGTTCCATTTAAGTCTTAGTTAAAAACAAAATTGTTACATACAATTTGTTCAGTAGCTTTATGCTTTTATGCTTAATTTACTAAAATACATAAACCAGTATCCCACCATCTCAGTTCTTCCACCAAGCTTGTTGTAGGTAAACTACATATCACTGTACATAGTAGTAGAGGATACTACTACAATACTATTGGCTTATATATATATATATATATTCAAACATTTGAGCAGAGTAATTAAAAGTAGAGTGTGGTCCGAGCTGTTTGTAGAATCAGCTTGGCGTAGGAACAGCTAATAATGTGACGTTGAACAAAGCGTGATCCAGCTATGTGCATGCGTGTGTTTCTCTGCCATGTTCACAGCAGAAAGACACACTGGCTGTGCACTGGAGAGGAAGCCAGCCTCCATTATGTAATCCGTCCAATTAGAGGCCTCCTCTTCCTGTTATGCCCACTAGCACTGCTCTGCTCGTAGATGGGCCAAGCAGTAGTGGTTTATATATAGCCATGTCATTGTTAGAATGTCAGCCATCGTTTAGCAGAAAATCAACATTCTGAGCCATATTGCATCTCTATCTAAGACATTTGAGTCAATGATACTGGCTTCTGTGTGCTTGATTTAAAGATAATTCTCTACTATATACTGTATGTATAAAAATAAATGGGTATGGAACCCAGAACACAAAATTCTGATTAATCAGATTGAATCATTGCCAGCATGTCATGTACAATTGCTTAAATATACAGTATTCATATTAACTATATATTCCTATATTACAGATTATTATTATTTAAGATATTTATATTATTTGTATCTAAATGTTAGTTTGAATACTTTTGTCATTGCTATATACAGTTTTGTATGGGTCATCATTGGCTGGGTTCAATATAATTACGGTATTGTGGAAATGTGAAGTTGTGGAAGAGATCAAGTAAAGCAAGTAACATGTCTTTGCTTTTTTTTTTGTCTCGTCTTTCAGCCGAGTTGGATTCTACGTGAACACATTCAAGAGTGTGACACACATTGAGGCCAAATTCCATCGGGAAATCTCCTTAGTGAGTTATATATTAGGTTATTTGGGTTATGTGATGGGTGCTAATATTGAGGCTCTGTGGAAAGTAAACTCCATGTGGAATGTTTTTGGTTGTAGTAATCCTCAGTATCCCCACATTTGTTAATCCTAAATGTGAATTTTCGCTATTCGATGGTAAAAAAAGTTTTTTGTTGGTTTTAATCTGTAATTATATTGTCGCTTTATTTCTATTTAAAGGGTGATGAATCAACATTGTAGTTGTACTGCAGTATAAACATAGATTTAATGTTGATGGACACTTCTCTGCCCTTTAACTGAGACAGTAGGGTTGAAAAGTCTTTCAGGGAGTCTGCTCTGACTCTCTTTCATTCTAAATCTCGTTTTAGCTCTGCAAACAGCTATATGAAGTGATGACTAAACTTGGAGAGCAGCATTCTGACAAAATGTTCACCATACAGGGAGCTCCAAGGTCAGTTCAATGATCCCTTTCTTCCTTGTTAATTTACGCTTGCGAGCAACCTTTCTTTTTCATTAATTTATTGAAAATGAAGTATAATAGTTACTCCGGGAGTCATATGTGAGCCTTGATGTTTTTCTTTTGACCTGTTTGGCTCTATCTTTTCTGTACATTTGTCTGTGTTGCTAGAGGGAAACGGTAAGTGGCTAGCCAGACTTTTGGGTTCATAGACAAATGGTTCGTTTCAAGTCTCTACTCCTTTCCTCACAAAGTGCATTTATTTACTCTTTAAATGCATTTCATTTTATAGGTTTATGTGTTATATGATGGACACTACTGGACATTAACTGTGCTTACACTAATTAAATTCTTTTTGAACAGTAAGTTAGAATGACTAGTTATTAGTACGTGGGGTAAAAGGGTTGAGATTTGGAATGTAACGCAATGTTAGGTTTCGCAGATGTTTTAGATGTATTTTTAGTAAATGTTAGTATTTATGAAATAGATTTTACGAGATTTTTGTTATAGATGTATTTTTGTTGCATATTCCTCATAGAAAAACATATTTCCGTTTTGGTAATGGTACGAACAACACAAGTCAACCTGTAAATTAAAACTTGTACGTTGCCACCTCCGTCTCCAGTATTAAAAAAAAAATATATATATATAGACTACTTGTGAAGCTTTAATCAATATACTCTTTTCTACAGCGATTCAGGACCTTTGCGTCTCGCAAGAACTCCCTCGCCACCAGATTATGATAGTCCACCTGACAGCCCAGTAGCAAGTCCTAACCACACTCTAAGGCCTGTGTCTCCTGGTCCACCAAGGCCCAAATCACCAACTCAGGTACACACAATATTAAACCCAGTATCCAAAGCAACTTCACAGTCAGACATATAAAGTGAGGACTAGGTTCATGAGGTCAGAACTTCATGGGGCTTAGTCATACTTTAGGTTTCATAGATTCATAACACATTCAGAATTACAGACAATGGTATGTTAATCGGTTAGCAAACTATATACAGCACCATTTGTTATTTCACACTTATGTACTTTTCTTCTGGAACTTTTGAGATAGTTTACGGCATCCATGCATCTGTCAATGTATCTGAATCTTCAGTCACATTTTAGCTAAAATGAAGACTTTCTTAACCTCCAGTCTGGAACTTTGTCTTTTTATCAATATTTTCCAAAATGTTCCCTTTGGTAAGTAACAATACAACATTTACTGTTTTAAATGTGAAGCAATATTTAGATTTTAGTTCAGAAAATAGTGAGATAGAAGTTAGTGATGTGATAGAGTAATGTAATAATGATCGATACATTTCTTCTACATTTAATAATGTAACATTGGCCTGTTCACCCAAGAAGAAAAGACAGATTGATAACCAGGTGCTCCTATGTGACATCTTGTCTCATAGGTTTTTGTATGAGCTGACACATCAGCTTTCAAACTGGGATAAAAATAGGGTGGTCCAGTATTTTCTTCTAGGATGAATTGTGTACGTTTGACCGCACCGTTCCTCTGAGTTAGTTTCACACTTCCTTCTATTCTTTTAGAATCCTTGTTCTCTCCCAGAAATGTTTTACTAATGATCCCGACAGCACGAAAAACCCAGTGTTTGGTTTCTTCATGTCATCTTCTTGAAACACTTTCTCATCTACTGTATACATGACTAATCTAACTGTCAATCTTAGTTCCAATATCCTGTATATTCCTTCCCACAGTATGATATAGATATTATACATTTTAGTTAGAGCCATTTTAGTCTGAACTCCTGTTGACATGATATGGCTTTATCTTTCCCTTCTTTCACATAACTTTTGTTGTGCCATGGTAAGTAACCATGTTACATTCTGCTTATAGAAACGTGATTAGTTGTATGTTAGCATAGGTTGCTAACAACTTGTGCATACCCATCCATAGTTGTTTCCTAACTGCATTGTGGGGTATGATAGACAGCTATATCACTACGGTATGGTCATACCTCTGGACGATGCGTTTACAGAAACAATCGAAGGGCAGTAGTTTTCATAGTAAACTGTGTAAAATGCTCATTTAACATGCCGTATTTTCCGGACTATAAGTCGTTGTGGTTTATAAGTCGCACAAGCCAAAAAACGCATGATGACGAAGAAAAACATGTCGCACTGTACTATAAGTTGCGTTTTTGTGGGGAAACTTATTTTATCAAATAAGACACAACGAACATACATTTCATCTTGAAAGGCAAGTCGTAGTAATAACAATAAAATAGAGAGCAACAGGCTGAATAGAAGTCTGATATGATGGATCTCACTACAAATCACAAAATCCATTGAATTCTTCAACCTTGGTTTCGTTCTGTCAGTGTCAGTGAAAATAACATGTGAAATTATATATTTTAATAAAAGTCACACCTGAGTATAAGTCATGATATGAACCATGAAAAAAGTGTGATTTATAGTCTGAAAAATACGGTATATATGAACATATGTTGTTAAATGTAGTCCATTATGAACAACAAGGACTACAGGCCTGAACCCTCCCACTCCCTCCTCAAGTTTACCAATACTTTATGTCTGTTTGTAAATTTTGTCTACTCAGTGTATAAGTTACGTTGTTTCTTGTATTATGAGAAATTATTTTTGTCAGCTTCCAATTTATGTTCAAATCCATCCTAACCTTTGACCTAGTTTCATCCACCACCTAATCCTTCTCATAAACAAATTGTTTCAGCGTTGTGTTCTACTATCAACAATGGAACACAAAATGTCTCAGTCCTGATGTATTGACATCAGCCATTGGAGGATGTTGTCAAGACAACAATATACTGCATCCACTGTCAACTTAATCTTTCCATTTCTCCCCCCCACCTCTTTAGCTGAAAAAGGGGCCACCGGTTCCGCCACCACCAAAGGTCACTCCCACCAAGGAGCTGCACCAGGAGCAGATCATCAACCTGTTTGGTGATGAATTCCTGCCACCGCCTGCAATTTCACCATCAATGGTTTGTGTCAATCATCAGAGCCTCACTAGTTGGAACTCATTCACTTGTTATAGCAGCAGTCACAGTAGACATACACTGCCGTATTTTGATACAAACGCAACTGGAAAAAACACACGTTGGAAGTCCATCAACATCTGCCAATACACCAAAACCTACCTTCTATAAGATGTTGTATATAATATTTTTTTTTTACAGAAGATCACTATTTATGTAGCATATATATCAAGGGAGTTTTACATGTGTGTATTTAGGGGATGGATGTCTCAACACCGATGTTCTTCTAATTTCTTAATAATATGTGTGCAGCCCAACGAGAGACCAGGCGAATCACTCATGGATATGGACTTTGATGCCTTCGCCCCAAGCACTCCAATCGGTCAAACTGTGGCACCAGCAGGGCAGGTCTGTCAAACAAGATCTAAGATAATAGCCATATTGCAACATACATTTGTTACAGATCATGATCATCACAATCGTCATGGATCATGGTCCCATTATTTCAATTAAAACCAATTATATAACAAGCAGTGATCGCAACTTGTATAGCAAGACCTGCTAGTTTGCTATGGTTCTATTTTGTTCTTAATTTGTTTTAGTCTAATATTGTGGTTCTCTCTCACAGGCATTACCCTGGGACATGTGGTCGGTAAGTACAAAAATAATCTATTAATTTATAGATAGATAATGAGTAATACACACGTAATACTGTACTGACCTGTTTGATGCTCTCTTAAAATGTTCAGGCATTTGTCATGCTGCTGAATCTAATTTGAGGCTGTGCTTTTTGTGTTTTCTAGGCAAATGTTGAACCAGCACAGCCTGTAAGTTATGTAAAGTTACCTTTTGTCAATCACAATTAACAAGAAGTATGTTAGGAAATCGGTTTTCTTAATGTCAGTTCACATGACAGTCCTTAATGATTCGATGCTTTCACACAACGTGTAAAAAATTTTCATGCTCTTTTTGTATTACAATTCAGATGTGTTTAGTGCCTGCCACAGACCACTCCATCATCCAGTCAGACATCTGTATCACTTGATCACTCTGTGCACCTCTGTCACTCTTTCTGTTCTTTCATGATAAACACTCTTTCCATTTCTTTTTTTACCTAATTTCCATGCACTGGCTTTCCAGCCCGACTCTGGGTCTGTGAGTACTGTGGGTGCTGAGGAGAGTGGTGGTGGTGATCCCTCAAACACTACTGACTTTAACCCTGGGTTCCCCGCATTCCCTGAGCAGGGTGGAGACTCTGGCTTCGTTGCAGACTGGGCCGCTGACTTTGGCTCTACTCCAGAGAACGGAGACTCTGTTCCTGCGGCTGCTGACACTGCAGCCCATGAAGTTCCTACTGCAGGGCAAGAAGAGGCCCAGGATGGGGCCCAGAGCTGGCCCCAGGCAGACGGCTGGGGCGGGGACACAGGGGAGGCAGCAGTAGCAGCAGAGCCACAGGAGAGCGAGGCAGCATCTGGAGATGAGGTTAGCGGCTGGGACCCAAACCCCCAACCTAACCCCAACTGTGATTTATCTGGCCAAGCCGTGCAGGAATCAGGGGTAGGGTCAAGGGGATTGGAGGCAGGTTTAGAAGAAGGATGGGCTGATTCAGGGGTGGAAGAGGCAGGCTGGGGGGACCGCCGCAAATCCACGCCGGGGCTTCGCATCACCAATGAGCTTGGCCAGGAGATTAAAGACACCACCGAGGGCAGTGAACACGGCATGTACCCGACAGGAAAGGATGGCTCCACGCCAGACGGGAGACTATCTGCCCTGACTGACCTAGATGGTTCAGGCTCAGAATATGAGACAGCCGAGGAGTGGGGTGATGGGACAGGCCATGGTGGTGGATGGGCCAGCGCTGACGATGAACCTGCACCCGCTGATGCCTTGGCAGATCGGGACAGCACCTTTGCCCAAGGTGGTTTTGCTGATTGGGCTTCAGGTGATGTGACTGACCAGAACAAGCATGATCAGGAAAGTCAGCTTGGCAATGATGCCTTTGCACCGGACTGGGCCCAAACCACAGATCAAGCCTCAATACAGCCAGCAGAAATGGAAATAAGTTTACCAGAACATTCTAAGAGTGCAGCTGAATCTTTTAACAGCAACAACCTGTTCAGTGCAGACAAAGACCTATCTGATCACACAGGAGTGCCTGTAGAAGAGAGCTTGCCCAGAGAAGGGGTGGAGGGGTTGGAGACCCAAAACGGAGGTGGATCTGAACCAAATACCGCCAAAGAAACTCTTGGGAAGGATGCGATGAGTGGATTTGAATCAGATCCTTTCGCAAAAACTCAAGCGGGAAGTGGGTTTGAGTCAGATCCCTTTGCAGAAAGTCAAGGAGGAACTGGGTTTGAGTCAGATCCCTTTGCAGAAAGTCAAGGAGGAACTGGGTTTGAGTCAGATCCCTTTGCAGAAAGTCAAGGAGGAACTGGGTTTGAGTCAGATCCCTTTGCAGAAAGTCAAGGAGGAACTGGGTTTGAGTCAGATCCCTTTGCAGAAAGTCAAGGAGGAAGTGGGTTTGAGTCAGATCCCTTTGCAGAAAGTCAAGGAGGAGGAGGATTTGAATCAGATCCATTTGCAGAAATTCAAGGGGGAGGTGGGTTTGAGTCAGATCCTTTTGCAGAAAGTCAAGGAGGAAGTGGGTTTGAGTCAGATCCATTTGCAGAAACTCAAGGGGGAGGTGGGTTTGAGTCAGATCCTTTTACTAATACTCAAGAGGGTAGTGGGTTAGTAGGTGATTTTGCCACAGATCCTTTTGCAGAAACCACCACAGAAGGTGGGACAAGTTGGCCAGCAGACCCTTTTGGCAAAACAACTTCAGCAGGAACAGAAGGCACCAATAACATCGGCACCTGGCAGGAAGTTAGCGACAGCAGTGGATTCTTCTCAGATGGACAGCGAGATTTTGTTGCCTTTCCTGGTGCAGGAGGCAGCCAAGGAGCAGCGAAGGAAGTAAGCACCCCCAGAGCTCACAAAGAGCCCGAGAACTCCGACCTGTCTGAAGACGAGGTGGCAAACCGGAGATACGGAAAGTTGTATCAAGAGATAGATACAGAGAAGGAAGAGGTACCTACTTCCTCCCTCCCTCTACATAGAGTAGAGAAGAGTAGACCAGATGAAACAGAAACCCCCTTTCCTTTTTTCCTGTCCAGAAATAGACCCCAAAGCTGTCCTGCACCCCCACCTGGATCCTGCAGCACAACAGAACCCCAGCCCTCCTTCTCCTCTCTCTCCTATTGCTTGCTTTGTCTGCTTGTCAATTCCACACTATCGCATTTGTGAATGCCATTCCATCTGGTGCTACACAGTTGAAACAAATTTCAGTACAATCTGTTTTTGAAAAAGTTGAGTAACTAACTACATCTATGATTTGATTTAGGTGACCAACAATGCATTTAATGGATTTTCACAGGTAAGTACCCTAACATGGTACCTTGTTTAATTTACTGTAGTCATAGAAATACTTGATGATAACCAATGCCCATTTTTGAGGTGTAGTGAAGCAGAAATTTAGTGGGTAAATGTAGGTATTTTAGAGTGGAGGATGTTTCCAAGCTAATATCTAACTACTGTACTCTGTGTCAGTGATAACAGAATGTGACACGTTAATTAAATTACTTAATTTAGGATGAATCAAATCAATTCCTTCATTAAAATAAAATAATTAGACAATATGGAGTGTCAGATATAAGATCCCCCTAAAACACTACCCCAAACATATCACATTATTTGTTGAATTAGTAGATGAACACTATGAATTAATCTCTAGTCACATTTTCCCTGAATCGTTTCTAAAAATTAGGTAAATGTTCTAAACTATTTCTGTCTGTCTCTCTATTTTATGTATACTCAGGATGCCAGTGCCCCAGCATTCTTTGCTGACTTTGATAAAATGGTGAGTGTAAAGTCTCAGCATGATTTAAGGTTTTAATAACAAATTACAAATAGTTTTGCGTGACAAATTTTTGTGTGTTAAGTGATGTAATATTGTTCTATTGTAATTCCTTTTTATTTGATAAGTTGTTCTTTCCGTTTGTGGTTTATTTTCTGTATGTCCCAAAAGTGACATGTGTTTTGCACTGATAACTGATTACGCACTCATGTTGACAAGGGGTCCCATTAAATTTCCTTTATTATGGCTTTTATATCTAGGTTTCTTTCTCTCCCCCATTTAAAAGCTACACATTGCCCTGAGAAGATCATTCTGAATAACTATCCATTTTGAGCATGACTGAAAACATTTGCCAGCAATGCATAAAACATGCACTAACTAGGGGGTAACCCCCCAAAAAACATAACATCTCAGGCTGCTTGGTCTTCTTCTGTCATGTGCTAGCCCACTATGAGGAATTAAGTTGATTAATTTAGTACATTCTGCCAGTTTGGTCTAACACTGCTAGCCTGCCTCCATCCCTGACCTCTATACACAACAATTCAAAGTGTTTAAAAATGTGGTCATAAAGTGAATACGTTTGTCAACTAAAAAGGCATGTTAAACGGGATTGTCAATTGATGATGAAAGCAAAATCTCAATTGATATTATTCAGAAAAATATTGTGTTGAATATTGATAAGATTTCCCTTGGCTGTGTTTGCTAAAAGAATGAGTCCACTGGTGTCCCTGCCACCGCTGCCACTGAGGCTGATGCGGACACTATAACGGCTGCGGCCACTGAGGCTGCCTGTGAGGCAGAGGCAGGGCCTGAGGCAGCTCCAGAGGCAGCCCCTCAGGCAGTCACAGAAACAGGCCCAGAGGCCGCTCCAGACGCAACGCCTGAGGCAGAGCCTGAGGCGGCCCCAGAGGCAGGGCCTGAGGCTGCTGAGGGCCAGGAACCCACTGCCTCTACTGAGGAGGCTGAGGAAACCGAGAGTTCGGCTGCCCCCAAAGAGGAAATGCCTGCTGTGAGTGAGAGTTTATAGTCTCTCTGTAGCAAAGCATGCTCATCATTGGCTTTACAAAAGCCATGCATCAGCAATGCAGTTGTCATCGTCTCCATCAGCAACATCTTCATCTTCGTCCTCCTCATCAACAACAGCAGTATCATTGTTATCCTCACCATCCCCATCAACAACGGCATCATCATTATCTTCACCATCCCCATCAACAACGGCATCATTATTATCCTCATCATCACCATCCTCATCATCACTATCAATAGCAATAGCATCATCATCATCATCATCATCATCATCATCCTCCTCCTATCGCCATCCTCTTTAGCACCATTGTTGTAGTCATCATTATCTTCATCTTCATTACCTGAGTTTATACATTATTCAACTTTTGTTATTGTTTCTTAGAAGCCCATTATTGTCACGTCAATCTATTATTGTATGCTTTTTTACTGTTTATTGTTGTTAATGATGATACTGTCAGAGCTTTCAAAATGTAAATAACTCCTCATCTAAGATTGTGACATCAGATTTCAAATGATATAGTGGCTGTTCTTATCTTAAAACATTTTCAATGGGTCAGCAGATGACGACCACCACTTTTCTATAGCTGGCTGTAATACTGTCATACATAACAATGGAATAATAAGTAAAAAAAGCTTTTTTTAACTCGTTCTTGGTAAAGTCCCCTGTTGAGTCTCCTGATGGGCCGGCCGCCACTGAGGGGGCTGAACCAGCCGAGGTACGTTTAAGATCTGCTGTTTTGTCCTTCCACATCAACCCAGTACTGTTCTGTTAATGACTAAGCTGCATACAAGTCAGGTCTACCTACATTATTATTTTTTTTTTTTACTGTGGAACTGCTGAGGAAAATGTTGAAGACAATGAAGTTGCAACTGTTCCAATGACTAACATTTTTAAGTATTTCTGTTTTTGTTTTCTTTTAAGCTTTCAGTAGCTGATGTCAACACAACAAATGTAATTGTTTCCCTGTTGAAAGAAGGGGTTCCTTGCCATTTTAAATAATATCAGTCACAGTTTTTGTTCATGCATAAATGTGTACAATTCTGGGCATACTGTACCATCTTGACTCTGAACACAGTCGATTTAAGGCATCTTAAGTCCTTAAAAACCAAAATATTACCAGTCCTCTAACAAATGGCCTCAAATCAACAGTTTGACTACAAGCGTCCAATAGGAAAGCAGTAGGCTTTAGCTAACCCCTGTCTATGTGTAGGTCCTTCCTGTGGAAGAGGCTGAAACACCACTTCCCATTGATGAAGTACTGCTGGTAAATATGATTTATGCCTCTAGTGGGAAGAAACCACAGAAACTATGTTGGACATTTTGTATTAGTAAAAACTAATTTGGTATTTTAAAAGCAGTGTTTGCAAATCTCCTGCTTACCGTGTCAAGGCCCATTGCAAACAACAGCTTACAGACATACAATTCATAAAAATAAAAATGAATTGATTATGACAAATTTCACCTCAATGCTTAATCAAATGACACAGATAAGTCATGCTGTACTTTAAACAGGAAATATAGGTGGCCTAACAATACAGAACCAGAACCAGTGGAAGTACAATATTACTTTTCTATTATGAGAGTCATTTGGTACATCAAGCAAAACTTGTTTCTTTAAACACAATACTAAAATATGAACTTTTATTATGAAAGGCTCTTTGTTTTTTTCAATTCAGCGTTTGCCATTGAAAATATTGCATGGCCAGGTTATGAACTAGTGTGAAATTAATGTTTATGATTTGCCTTTTAATTTGTTGGATGGTCTGAAAATGTTCCATGCCATGCACTCAAAGAATATTCTGTATTTAGGACCGTGTTGCCAACGCGGAGGAAGGAAAGGAGGGCCCAACAATAGATGAGGCTCCGGTAATTATTCCAGTTCCCCATTCATCAGCCCGAATGATAACACATTGTATTGGACAGAACATTCATTGAGACCTTTCTAGAAATGCAGTACTGTTAAACCTCTGTGCTTAAATGGTTTGGTGTCAGCTGTCAGGTAGCATTGTAAGGGTACATTACGAGCAAATGTCTACTAAACATAGACCACATTATTACTGTTGCATCTGTACACTTCCATCTGTAACATATCTTACAAAAAGGTGTTTAGTATTAAAGCACAATACACATTTACTTTGACAGCCTTGCATCTTATTTTGTTTAAATTTATATTATTTATGTATTCAATTTATACTCTTGAAAATAACATTCTCTACCAACTTTATTTCTGAATTTACATTTTATTTGTCTAAACTTATTAACATAAATGGTGGAGGAATAGGTTTGTATTAGCTCATACTACACTTCCTAGATATTATCTTTTATATGTTTATATTGTGTTCTAAACCAAACACTAATGTTTGATGTTTAATGGCTAAAAATTGTTGAAATGTATTTTAAAATCTGGTACTTTTGAATTACATTGATCATGTTGTTAGTTTATGTATGTACATCTTGTTCCACATTGGTCATCATACTTGTTTGTGTTGTGTTGCGTTGGTATTGGGTGTACCCATCATTCATTAGCTTTCCTTCCATACATATTACTTTAGAGTTCAAGGTTGTTAGTTCAAGATCACTTCAGTCAACTGCAATTAATTGCGCTGAATACTTTGATCATTCTGATTGCAATTTTTTTTTATTTTTTTTTTTTTTACGTGAAAATGTAACGCACAACTAATAATCTATTAATCTTGCATGCAGGATCATAGCTTTGCAATGTAAATTCTGTGATGTTAGCATTCATTTTAGATTCAACCAGACGTGCTAGTTGAAGGTTTTCCCTCCATTTGTGATCCCTTCATCAAACAGACACCCTCATCCAACGTTTACATGGATGAGGATGGTCAGTTCCATTTATCTGAAATTGCACATGGAAACTTAACCTCCTGTTCAGTCATGAAAAGTAAATTCCCCTTACTTCACTATTGTCCATCCCTGAGTATTGACACCAGGGTACATAACAATATCCCCCATCCAATCCAATCACATGGTCAGTTTTAATAACAAAACTGAACCATCCCGACCCCACCTATCGTCTCACTGTACCCCCACCGTATCCAACCCATTTTAGCCTCTGTGCTAAACCGACAATGTCCTTGGTTAAATGAACCAAGTTGACCCCTGAGCTGGTCGACTGCCATGTCCCAGCATTGGTTCTTATACTCCCACATCTCTAGACTGTAGTGGCTGAGCCAGTGGATGAGAATCCCAAGGAGGCTACTGTTGCCACCACTGAAGGTCCTGCAGAAGTGGGCCTGGAGGAGGTATGAGCAATCTTTCCTCCTCCCTTTCATGAACCATGAGCGCATGGTTTGGAGAGTCCAATTGTTTAGTCATTTACAATGAGTGGTCATTATGGAATTAAGAATGTCAGGATGTAAAACATACTGTGGTCATCAATATGAGGAAAAGGTATAACGCATTTTACTAGTTGTCTACACAATCAATAACAATGCAAGGGGCCATTGCTGAGGACTGAAACTGAAGTCATTGACTTGATAGGGATGATGTTATTTTAACTGTGATCAAGTGACCTGAAAAGGCAATACTGAAGTCACATGATCTTCTCCAACTGTACAGACTGTGGACATGGATGTGTCAGAATGTTGATGTGCGTCTCTGGGAGGGTTCATGACATTTCTGTTTTCTTTAGGAGAAGATGCCCATCCCGTCTGTGGTAATTGAACCTGCCTCTAGCAACGAGGGGGACGATGACCGTGACGGTGACATCATCTCCCCAACAACTATCAGTGACAATGGGGTGGCACCTGACAACCAACCAGCCAAAGACATCAGTTCCCCTGGTGGACTTCCCCCTGACTTCATGTATAAGGTCAGCCCAGCCCTTCTTGTGGTTCTGAATCATTAAGCCTCAATCTCCCTCCCATATTGAAATACCAGGATATTTTCTCTGGGAATATACCTACACCTGTTAAAACATGACTTACACACACAAACACACAGAATACCCTCCTTCATGGCATCTATGGAGATGCAGACACGCAACGCAAGAACAAACTCTACTTACAAGTCGGTGTCTTGGTGTCCTGCAGGTGGAGACGCTGCATGATTTTGAGGCGGCGAACTCGGACGAGCTCGATCTGAAGAAAGGTGACGTGGTTCTAGTTGTCCCCACAGCTCTTGCAGAAGACCAGGTATGGAAACTTGAAATAATCTGGATCGAACAAAGTGTTATACTGTTAGTTCAATATGTCTTTTGTACTTGCTTCAAAACTAATCGCATAGACAAAATTCATTAAAAAAACACTGAAAAACTAGGGCCAATATTATATATGCTTTGTAATATTTTAAAAGGTACAGTAGATGGGTCAGGATGCGTGTATTAAATATATATATATATATATATACACACATAATAAAACGATCCATATTATTGCTACTTACTCAGACTGCATTAAGTGACATCCAGATATTCTTCCTGGCATCGAAAGTACCCATTTATTGTGTGTTTCCCAGGATGCTGGTTGGCTGACAGGTGTAAAGGAAAGTGAATGGTCACAGCTTGGAGCTAACGCCCATAAAGGACTCTTCCCAGAAAACTTCACACAGCGTTTGGATTAACCAGGCCAAGCCCCATGGAAGGGGATGCAGGGGGAGGAAGAGACCCCGGAACCTGTCTGCTGACAAGGCTTGTCCTTGTCCACAAGGCCTACAAAGGCTCCCTATGAAGGAAACGACAAATCAACAGAAATTAAACCACTTGTGGACACTAACTAGTACCTACTCCAAGCATAACGAAAAATAACATGAGCATGATGCGAATAGTAAGGTCTACCTTCCTTTATGAATTGAGACACTTGTTTGTTTGTTTGTTTGTTTGTTTGTTTGTTGATCTGTAGGTGAAGGCAACATTTGAGTGTGCTTTGTTGGAAGTGCTTTGACCTCCACGTATGATTCCGTTTGACCAGAAGAAAAACGAAAAACGAGCAAAAAGTTACCCTGTCCTCTCTGCACCAAGTGTATTGTGTTGATTTTGTTGCTCTGCGACAGAATTTATCAGAATCTGTAGTGCTATGATCTATTTAACCGTTCTTAAGTGTTACACAAAATTTTCAGTGTTTCTTTCAGACATTTCAGACATAAATGTTACCTTGCATCATTGTTAGTGTTTTCTTGTAGTGTCATGGCTGAATGTGTGCGGCTGTGGTGAGGATTTTTTTGGCGTACTAGGTGTTGACATTGTTCATTGACAAGACTCGGTGTGCTCTTGCCAAAAGAAAGTGGACTCGGACATTTTGAACATTGAAATGGGCATTCAATGGGTTTCCAGCATGAATAATAATGTTGTGTGATGAAACAAGAGTTAGTAAAAACTGGCAGATGCAGCTTTTACAAAGCTGGAAAAAAAATCAATGTAGCTCCCCTCCACAGAATAAATAAATGTATATCCTTATAGCCTCCTTTCTACAGTATCTGCAATTACATATACACAAACTAAGTCAACCAGGTGAAGATCTATGAAGATATTTATTTGTGAATGAAATGTTATGCTCAGATAAATTTTATTTTACTTATTTTTTAAGTCAAAGGAAGGTGTTGGTGTGAAATCCGATATGCAATATATGTAATTGGTTTATATAGGGTCCCAATAGTCCCAATTGTTCAGTATAGAAATTAATATGATGTCACTCCTGTGTTCGTACAGTTAGCCCTTACTGTATAACTTTTTTTTCGTGATGTACATATCTGTGATTATTATATTATCATAAGTGAATAAAGAATAGTTCATATGGTACATTTAATTTTCATTGCGTGGACATTGTTTGGTTGTAGGTTACTCACTTTGGAAATGTTCTTTAAATCCGTGGTTCCTCAAACCTGGCGCCCGTTCTTTGTACGCTGCTAACTCAGTTCAAGTTGAATGTTGAATTGAATAGTTAGTTATGATCGCTTATGTGCACAAGATTAGATTGTGGCGTAATAAGCGGAGTTGATACATGAAGTCTCACTGCCATGTCTCGTCTGTTTTCACTTCAACAGCTGGGGAAGGTGCAGATAATTAGCAAAAGTGAACGTCAAACCCAATTAACCGCGTAAATGACGGGTCAGTTTTCAGTCACGTGACATGCGCATTGACGGAGACGCAAATTCCCACATTTCTTTGGATCAACTTCTCCTCATGGATTAGTGCATCAAATAGCACAACAACTTCCCACATTTTGGGAACACAAAAGCACCCGACTCAAAATAAATGTATGACTTTTTCCCAGCTGGCTGGCAGCAGAAAGTCATTTTGACGTCACGTGAAAACTATGAATTGCGTGACGTAACAGACGCTCTAACAGCGCGATCCTATGATAGGCCTATGCTGTAATAAGCGATCAGTGTTTTTGGTAATAAAAGCCATACAATTACGTATTGTTTACTAATACATGATAGAAATGAGAACAAATCTCGTCACGTTTGGTTGTTTGTTTTGTCACACATTCATGTGGAAAATTGTCATGAACAAAGCTTTATGAATTGGTAGGAAAATAAGAGTAGTAACTTATTACACAATGTAAATTCCAGACCCTTCCAAAAACAAATACACTGCATATACACATCTATGTAAAATAAAATGTATTATCATTTTAAAACATTTTCACAAACATTTACACATGGTACATTATTACAGTTTTCCTTTCAAATAACTTTCATTTGTCATAATTTACATTACAAATATAGTGCCATGATCCAAGACGCAATAAATACTTTTGAGAAGAACCAGGTAAAATCTATGACACTGCAAACCAACAGCAAATAGTGCAGCAGACACGATGCCCGATGTGTTCCCTTGAATATAGACACACCGATTCCAAGCATGGATTTCTTAATCTCAGGTTAATACTTGCAAAAATATTTACGTTTATGATTACATTCATTCATTCATTATCCACCGCATATTAGCGGAGCCGCTTATTCCTGTTAGGGGTCACGGGTGACTGGAGCCTATCCCAGTTAATTTCGGGCCATTTTTTCAATGTCTAATTTCCATAAAAGAAAAAAAAAAAAAGTTCAATTTAAACTTAGTTAAAAAAAAAAGTTACAATTAAACTTAATCCAAGCACAATCTAATCACTGAGCTAAAACTGTTTTTTTGAGGTAGAACATGACAAACAGAAGTACATTTTTTTTTATAAAAGGCAAAAACTAACTATAGAGGCAAATACAGATGCTGCTGTGTCTGGAGGTGTGACTCAGCTGATGTGGATGTTTCAGGCCACCAGGGCTCCTCAACAGCAAGATGGTTTGCTTTGTAAACTTGGTATCCACCGACGTCCTCCAGCATCCGTGAGCTGCTTAAGGACCTCAGCCGTGGTAGGTGGAGGGCCCGTCCCAGTCCTGCGTGTGGATGGCTTTGAGAGGGGGCAGCCTCTCCCTCCTGGACGGACCGCTCATCAGGCGCTTCAGCGTTTCAGAGGACTCCGGTCTCATCCAGGGCTCGGTGGCGTCCGTGTCTGCGGAGCTGCGGTGGTGGGGCCCCCGGGGAGAGACCCCTGGAGACTCCTCCTCCTCCTCATCATCATCATCCTCAGACAGGTCTCCTACAGGAGACACAGGAAGTTAGGAGGGGGGATACTTAAAATCAACATCAACTACTCTCTGTTGGAAAGCACACAACAGACCACTTTCCTCTGTTCTCCTTTGCGTGAGATGCGGACGGCTCCAGTGAACCCACCTGTTGTCCTGCCACGGCGCCTCAGAGCCGGCAGCCTCCTGGTCCAGTTGTGGTGCTCGCGCTCCTGGGCCCGTCCTGCCGACTCTGATTGGAGGATGTAGTCATCTGGTAATCTGGCATCCTGCCTGGAAGCCTCTCTGCCCTAAACCACAGAGCCATTTAGCCTCTCATCCTGAATGATCAAACTCTATACCCGTCTTCCTAAAACCTCGCTCTGGTTCAAAGAAACATTGATATTATGATGGATTCTCTGTGCATTTCCAATTCCAATTCATCAACAGATTGATCTCTGAAATTACATGGTGTGATTCGGCGTTCTTGGCCAGCCTCCTCCTCTCCCGGGCAGACAGCTGGGGGGGCTTCCGTTGAGGGGGATGGGGCACCGGGTAGGTGTCGCCCAAGGGGTCTGTGTTGGGAAGAAACAACGTCAACAACTGGACACCTTGGTGACGGAGCACTTGCGGGTTAAAACACACTGACTTATTGTACCCAATATAAAGGAACCAAGTACGATGGTGTGCACTTCATACCAAATTATAATTCATTTGCAAATAATAATTCCTTTGTCAGTAATAACATATAAATTAGTAGGATAGTAGAGTGAGAGTAGTAGAGTAAAAGCATGTGAAATGCAGACAGATACAATAAAGTCTTACTGATAAAGGCACTCTCTGATTCCAACAGGCAGTCTCTCCCAGGATCCTTCTGGAAACACACAAATACGTTGGCTCAACTTTGACCTCAGTTTAACAAGGAAGTGTCAGGCAGGCACTGTGTAACGTGCGATGTGATTGGATGAAGGGGGAGAAGCTGGGAGGCCTGAATGAACAAATTCATGAGAACTCACCAAATAATGGTGCGGTTTCTGGGGTGGGGACAGGTCAAAATAATCTGCAAACGCAAAGAATAAATGACCTTAACATCGCAAAGGACATGCTGCGCGTCTGCGTACCAGACACAGTGATTGGCTGGGAGAGAAGGTGCTACAGGCCTCACATTCAACCAGCTTAACTAGGGGTGGGGGAGTGGTGTTGAGGCAATGGTGTGTAGAACCAATAAGAGCTTAGGTGAGAGTAAGGGGCTGGAGCAGCGAGCGCCTCTGACCCTGGCCTGGTTTCCTCCTCAGGCTGCTCCTCCTGGGCTGCTGTTCTCTGTGGTCAGCCTGTCTCTGGATGGCTGCCGCAGTCTGACCCTCCTCCCTGCGGAGCTCGCTGGAGCCGTATCTGAAATCACTGTCTGGAATGCAAGCAGGAAAACACACACAGTCAAGTTCAACGTTAGTTAAAGCACGCATGCATTTTCTCTATATTGCGTAGGACATTATTCATTGGTGTTGTGAGAACTTAAGGAGGCGTGTTTACCAGGGTATCTGAGCTGTAAAGAGTCATGGATGCGGAGCAGGTTGCCAGGTTCAATGTTCCTGGAGAGGGGCCTCCGGACTGGAGCCTGCAAACGTAGCCTGGCCATGTCAAACACATCCACCTGGGGGCGCTCCCGATGCCTGGACACACACACACACCTCAGCATGAGAAAACGGTACTGTGGGACACACACACACACTGGATTGTGTGTATCATTACAGTAGCGGAGGGCCTTACCTGTCACTCAAAGGAGAGTCCAGCTCCTCCCACTCTGAGCGCAGCAGCTGTCCCTCCAGACGCTTCTGTTCGCTGCGCAGCTGTCTGCGCAATGCAGACAACTCGCTGATCACTCCCCTCTGGTCCTCTGATAGGCAGACACACACACACCAGTTGAGTGATCTATGACATATCACTTTCACTCCCAATCAACTATTTATTAATTCTAACTCTATGGAATGTTTCTGTGTGTGTGTGTTACCTGCAGCTCTCAGCTCGTTCCTACGAGCAGGTACAGGCGGTGACTGGCACTGAAGCCCAGACAGGGAGCACTCCTAAAAAAAAGAGGCGTGTTAACAGAGGGGCAGTCAACCCGTTCTACAGGGTTTCTGCCCAAGCTACTGGTAGTGTAGGTTTGTGGTTTACGCAACAGGTGACTTACAGACATGGGGGCGGTGGAGCGTCTGCTGTCCACGGTGGGGGGTCTGGGAGTGTACTGGGGGACCCTGGGGGTGTACTGGGGGGCCCTGTGTCTCTTCTGGAGGGTGGGGATGGGGGGCGAGGGCTCCCTGCACACCTGCAGATAGACAGTATGATGGGGATCATACTAACATTCCTGTTTGTTAGAATCTTTCACAACAAATCAAATGACAATGAATCTCACAGCCTAAAAGGCCTACAAAGAATGAACACATTTACATTCATTCATTTAGCAGACGCTTTTATCCAAAGCAACTTACAGTAAGTACAGGGACATTTTCCCTGAGGCAAGTAGGGTGAAGTGCCTTGCCCAAGGACACAACGTCATATAGCCACTGCCAGGGGCTCGATCTCACAACCTTCCCATCATGAGGCCAACGCCTTAACCATTGAGCCATCTGACACAGAGGCCTATTCGCTCCAAACAAAATAACCTGTGCAGTTCCCGTGTTGCAACATGTTATTAAGATGTCGGTTTACAGATTTGGTGATACCCACATAAACATGCACACCCAGACTCCAGGCATTATAATGCAGTGCCTGTGATGCAGTGCCCCCCTCACCTCTTCCACACGCGCCTGTCTCTCTTCCTCGTACTGCATCCTCAGCGCGGCCATCTCCTTCTCATCCGCCTCTTTCTTCTTCTTCTCCGCCTCCTTCCTTCGCTCTTCTGCGAGCCGGACCAGCTCCTCGTTCTTGGCCTTTTGCTGTCGCGAGAAGAAGAGTTGAATTCTGCTAACAACATCCAGGACGCAATAATGTGTTACCGTGGTTTACAATCTACCAGTCAATGGTTTAATGTCCACCGCAAAAACATTGCTACTATCTTTTATTATGTTTCATAAGCAGGAACAACTGGTTTTACGAAGTGGGAGGTGCAAAAAACACTAGCTGTATGCGATATATTGTAAAACAAGGTATGAACGTTCATTTCTAGCTAATCCGTTTCAGCCATCTGGTGCTTTACTGACCTCCATCTCCTTGCGTTTCTTTCGCTCCTGCTCCTCGTCATACTCCCACTGGATTCGAGCCCTCTGCTCCGCCAGCCTCCTCTCCTCCTTCTCCTCCTCCAGGCGGAGCTTCTCCCTCTCCTCTGCCTCCTTGAGGCGCTTCTCCTCGATCTGGGCAGGGCCCCCGGGGGATAGACAGTTTGTTAGACAACAATGTTGTACCTGTGTGTGTGTGTGTGTGTGTGTGTGTGGTTGTGTGTGGTTGTGTAAACAATGTCTCCTAAGGCTTTACTTGCAAGTTGAAACTAATAGACCCTACAGGCAGATTATTGATTTCTAATTGACGGTACCTGTTGTTTTAGGAAGGACTTGTACTTGTCCTTTTCCATAAGTTGCTGCGGCGTGGGCTGGTTGGCAAACACACTTCCTCTGGCATACTTAGGGGTCTGGGCACGGTCTAAACCTGCACAGAGAGAAGATGTGACACCCACACGCGTCTGAACGTCCATTCCAGTCACGCTGATGTACGCGGCGCAGCGTCTGTCTACCTGAGACTGTGCTGGCAGAAGGCAGCTCCTCCGTCAGGACGGCCACTGGGGCTGTGGCTCGTTTCTGCCACGTCTCCGGGTTCAGCCAAGCTTCCTCATTCTGCTTGTGCATCTGGTTCAGATCAGCTAGTCGTACAAATTATGCGAAGTATTATTATTATTGTTGTTGTTATTATTTAATTATATTAGATTTTTTATTAAAGAACTGAAAACTTACCTGATTTGTAACTGTTTGAACACTTAAAATGTGTTGTATATATGTACATGTATATGTGAATATATCAAACCAAATCTTATTTGTGTAACCCTTTTTCCAATATCACAAAGGCCTTTTACAAATTAAATCAGCACCTGTGCATCAGTAGGAACTACTTGGCAGCCACAGCTACTATAGTCCACCTTGTTACATCCACTATCTAAAGAACACCGATCGACTTATCATGCGATCTGGGAAAGTGATGTGGAAGTGGAACACGCTAGAACGTACTGATGAGGTTCCCTCGGGTGTCTCTGAGAGGCGCACCGCACCCTCCCCGGCCCCATGGGTCATGGTTCTTCATGTGGACCTCCATCTTGGCCTCAGCCCGGTCTCTCTCCTCTTTCTCCAGCCTCCGACGCTCCTGCAGCTCCCTGATCTGGAGGAAGCCACAGTGACCAATACGGTAAAGAATACTGACGCAAACCACAAATATTACAAAATAAATCAAATTAACATTTTATTTTAAATTTCATGTCATGGTGAGTCCCTAAGGGTTCTAAATGGGACTATATTAACTATATGAATTCAAATTACTGGAACTTTTCTAAATCTATATTGATCCAAAACCTTTTCAACTAACCAAATAGTTGGCCCTCTTTTTTTGTACCCTTCCTGTCAAAACATGACATGGACACCATCACTGTCGTGTTTAAAACAATAATAATAATGTCAGGCTTGGGATCTGTCACAACAATTCATACTTCATGTTCTACAGTTTCAGTCCGACGTTCTGGTGAAGTACTTTAGATCCCAAACACGAACCCCTGCGCAAAAGCTAAACATATTCAATACATTTAGGGTATTTTAGTGCCGTATCCCAACTCAGAGAGAGAGAGGGGGGGGGGGGGGGGTCACCTGCTGTTTCAACGCCTCCTTGTAGCTTAGCGCGCTCTCCTTAGATGGAAGGACCTTCTCTGCAGGGAAGACGCTAATCCCTGAGCTGACCGTGCCGGCGTCGCTGTTAGGTCTGCTGAGAAAGACACAGAACATCCCTTCACTCACTCATGTCTTCCTATGAATCACCATCATCATCACCCATGTGGAAGCCTAATAAAGAACAGGACTGTGTTCCCTCTGGTCCTCCCTTCTGTGGAACCGTCTAATAACAGCCAGCTTGTTGCACAAGTTAACTAAATGCATTGAGCACTGTGTTAAAAAAACCACTATGTGTCGTTTTTACCAACTAGTTTCAGGCCTGTCATATTTTGTCATATTGGCCCTTCCACTAGAAGCCAGTATTTCATAGTGTCTTGTCAATATGAATAGATGATTCTTTGGATAAAAGTGTCTGCTAAATGAATAAAATGTAGATGTCTCCAGAAAGAGCCAGAGAAGGCAGGGCTTAGATCAGTGATCAGTGCAGTGGCCGTGGTGACTCAGCAGCCGAATGAATCCACTCTGACGTCTAAATGGTGGGAGTGACCTCGGCCAGCTGCAACGCTAACTAACGCCCTCTACTGGAAAACTAAAGACATGCATTCCCTGTCATTCGGCCACGCTAATACTTTCCTCCCATTTATTTAATAGCCAAAAGCACTTGAACCTCAGTAAAAAAAAACACACAAGTGTGTATCACAAGAATAAATACTTCAGTAGTGTGTGACTGACTTCACCGAGTCAGGAATACTCACAATGGGGGGGGAGGTGCTTCTGGGTGTGAGTGCTGGGCACCGTGCAGGCTGGGGTGACTGGGCGGGGGCCCTCCTGTCTGAGGTAAGGCTAGGTAGGACATCAGCGGGACTCCTCCAGGCATCACCATCTGCCCATCTGACACACACATGCACACAAATGAGATCTCTGATAGGTTCAACGGATCAAAGAGGTTTATGGTCAGAATACCAACTTCATCAAGATGGATAGCTCAGAATGCAGACTAACATAGACCCCTATGAGGTACCGGCAATGTACCAAACTTCTTGATAGTCATTAGGGGAAGATTCACCAACTTTGCAAGAGGTCTACTGGTCAACTACTACTGATATGGTTGCAGCCCTTACAGTAGGGAAGGTGGGGGTCCAATGGATTCCTGGCTCCATAGCATGAGTAGCCTTCATCGTATGGACTCCTATAGGGTTCTGCCATTCTGGTGGGGGGGTGTAAAGGGATCCCTGGAATTCTGCATGTAAAAAACACAAACGATTTTTCTTCTTTTCAAAATGGAAGGACAAACCCAGTAGCAGAATGAATTGAACTTTTGCAGTGTCCAATACATTTTCAAGGTGCTTCTTAGCAGGTGTGCCTGCTACCGTACCTGGGCGTGTCCATGCCTCGGGGGAAACCCACCGCCTGGCTGTACGGGGAAACCCCCCCATTGGACAGCCCCAGCGCTGAGCTGTACTCCAGGAGCGGGGACTGGAAGGCTACTATGGGCAACTCAGGGGGGAGCCTCTCCCTCTCTCTGCCCGTTGAAGGCTTCTCATCACCGGGTAGCGGTCTAGCTTCTTCCCCTGCTGGTGCCTCGTCCTGAGCCAGGCCAGCGCGATACAGACCCTCTCTTCTTTTCACAAAAGTCTGTCCAAAATGTTTGATGCGATCCGGCTGGGTTGTGAAGGAGGTGGAAGGAATGTTGCTGCATGAATACGTTTGTGCTTCAAACACGTTACAAGTTAGGTACGAATCCTCAGGCAAGCGTCGAATAAACTTGGGATATGAATTGAAATAACATGAAAAAGCCAGACTACCTACCACTTTCTCAGGGCCAGTGGCTCCTGTGGCGGTTACTCTCAATTCCAGATCTTTCTCTCTGGATTCAAGAAAGAGGTCAATGAAATGCTTCACCGACAAACATGTTCTCATATACCTCCCACTGGAAGCTTTTCTGTACCATAAATTCATCGTGAACACACAGTGAACCAACGTGCTTTGCGGAGCATGAACACGAACCGTTTGTGAAGTTACTTTTTGTCAGAGAAAAAAAAATGGTCTACCTTTTCTTGTTCCTCTGCTGTTCGGCTATCTGCTCCTGTAGCTCCTGTCTGTATCGCTCCTTACGCCTCTGTAACACCTCATCAGCATCAGCAGCACCTGGACACAGTACAGCCCAACGTAAATGTACAAGATCCCCCACATATATACATAAAATGTTTTCTATCTTCTCTTTATATATGAAATATCTGACTAATGGAATCTCTCTTACCGATCAGGAGCCCTGTAGCAAATTCATTCTTGTTGATGGCTGACCTTGATCTGGCGTCCGTTGTTGACTGTAGCCTATCAGACAGGCAGGCCAGGACAGCCATTAGCATTCACAGACCCATCTCAAGACTCCATGCAAATACACCGCTGATGATCAAGCAGTCACGCAAGCTTCTTTTAAAATGAAAAACGGTGAATTGTCCATCTCAGGTTGTTTTGGATGCTTAAATCTTTGAAACTTAAGTAGTTGGCGCCAGAAATACCAGCAAAGCTTTTGAGTGTAGAAACAGAATACAGGTCTAAAAAATGATCAAAATAAAACCTGAACTGTCAAGCGGTTTTTCATAATTACGATCCAACATTTGTGTACGTACTTGTCTTGGTTTGCCCTGGGATGCATATCTTGATAACCCTCTCGGACAACAGGCCCATCATTCTCCTTCCTCTCCCTGAAAATAAATGAAACCAGTCATCAACTCATAAACCAGCCAGCTACAGAAAATGAGCTTCTTGTCTAATACTTAATGCTGTGGGAGATGCCTACTGTACTTTTGATATGCGCCTTTTGTTTAGTCGCTTTGGATCATAAAAGTGTGTGTTACATTAATTAAATGTACAATTGATCGCAGATGATAGTGTAGACAAGATGGCCGCTGATAATACCCGTTTTCCTGACTTGCTCTCTGTCCGTGATTTCCGGGGTCAATATAATCCCCATGTGGCTCTTTTCTCCTGTCTCGGAACCTTAATGCAGAAGATTTAATGGGCAGACTGTCAGGACTAGTAACAAACAAGCTGCTGGTGGGTTTTGGTCAGAATCTTACTGATCCAGACCCAATGCAAACCTATTCACTGACCAAGAAAAGGAAGAACATGGAATATAATACAATATTGACTTTATAGCTCATACGCCAATATGTTGTTATTATGTAATTTACTTTTATTACCTCCCCCTCCCAATCTCTTGACAGATAAGATTTAATTGAATTGAGAAGTCCTGTTTATGTACCTGCTGTCAACTTTGTAGTAGTGTCTCGGTCTCCTCCTCTCTGATTGGATGGTTTCCATCCTCCTCCTCTCCATCAGCTCTAGCTCGTCCTCTAAATAGTCGTCATCCGAGTCATCATCCCCAGGCTCCACCCTTCCCAGTCTGGTGGTCCTGCTCTCTCTGAAGGGCAGCCCATCCTCCTCAGCCCAGGGACCCCTGACCTCGGCCAGGTGGCGCCCCATGTGCACCCCTCTCCGCCCCTCGGTCAGCGTGGCGGCGTCTCTTCTGGATGGCGGTCTGGGGCTGGGCTGGACATCGAGCACGGGTAGAGGTCTGAGTGAAGTACCGCGCTCCTAGGGGAGACAGAAAAGGATGCATCTGAGGACGGAGCTTTTCAAAGGAAAGGTTGTCCAAGATGCAAAAGGGAAGTTCAAGGATGAGTACTGTTCACGTAAAAGAACTCTGTACCCGAGCCATGTAGCGTCTGTAGTCTTGCCGAAGCTCTTGCTGTAATTTCTGCTTCTTCCGCTCATAGTCTTCACCCAGAGATAAACTTATACTTTGACTCTCTTCTGCAGAAAAAAATGATGGGAGATGAACGCAAACAGTAAACAGATGATGACCCTCCTGAAGTTCCTGCTCACACTCGTATGTTATCATTTAACTATAATTCATTGGGAATAGATGTACCTTTTGCCAATACTGTAGATCGCTTAAATGGAGGGATGTTTTCCTTAAGGGTGTGATCATAAGCCTTATGATGATTTGCCTGTCAGTGATATCCAGAAGATGTATAATGAAGAAAAAGCAGGGTAGACCTGACTGACTTCAAGTGAAACCTTCAGTGTACATTTAGCAGATGCTCTTAGCCAGAGGGACTTACAGCAAGATGTATAAACGGTCTTACAAAGCAGAGCAACTCACCCGTATTTCCAGGTAAGGAGGATCGAGCTTCAAGTTGGCTTTATCCTCTGCCACTTTGGCTCTCTGCTCCTTGAGGAAGTTCTCAAGATCATCGTCCATCTCCATTTTTTAAGATGGCTTTCTGTGAACAGGGGATTGCATTTACTTACTGGGGAACTGTGGTTGGTGAATTTCACTCTTTTAGTCTCCGTTGTCAAGAAACTGGACTATAGTAGTGCTGAACACAAACACAATCCAGGCCATCTAGTAATCAGCAGCTTGCAACTGCATCGGTTGGAATACACGCACACACTCACTCACTCACACACACTCACCACAAACCGTTGCTATTGGTTCCTAGCTAGCTAACGGCAACTAATATCTGCTCGCTACAAATGCAGCAAATCCAGATTGTTCTACCGATTCAGTACTGTACAGCACACATAACACAACAACAGGTCATGCAAACACAAGCGTTTGATTCCTGCTAGATTATAACACCAAAACATTTACCATTTGGATATTCGGGATAGGGTAAACAAGTAGATAATTGCTATGCAGGGCTTTATCAATCATAGCTAATTCTTGACATGTGTAGCTACACGAACTTGTTTGTCGAGTAATCTGTCAAAACACTAATTTCGGTGAGCAACAGCGCGGGATTAAAGATACCCAGTAGCTCTTTTTTTCTTCTTGGATTTTGATAGTCGACTCGCATCCAGTTTAAATGTGCATGCACTGCCACCTGCTGGTCAGGAGGGTATGTCCAGTCACGGATTGCCCAAAGTACACCTCTTCAGCATAAACAATTCACTTAATCGCTGCGAGTAGGGTTCGAACCTACGCGGGGAAACCCCATTGGAATTCAAGTCCAACTCCTTAACCACTCGGACATCGCAGCTTTACAGTTTTCTTAAAGCCTTCCTGAATTCTGTAAACTGGATCACTTATAAAGTGGCACTAAAGATATCGCAAAGGAATCTTCAGCATAAATGATTCTCTTAATCGCTGCGAGTAGGGTTCGAACCTACGCGGGGAAACCCCATTGGATTTCGAGTCCAACGCCTTAACCTCTCGGCCATCGCAGCTTCCCATTTATTTGAAGTCTTCCTGAATTCCACAAACTGGCTGACTTGTAACATGTTCTAAAAGGAATCATGACAGAACGTTAAACATAAATGAAACACTTAATTGCTGAGAGTAGGGTTCGAACCTACGCGTAGAGTCCCCATTGGACTTCAAGTTCAACTCCTTAACCACTCGGACATAGCAGCTTTCACGTTTCCTTCAAGTCTTCCTGAATTCTGTAAACTGCTGGGCAGCTGGGAAACCCCATTCAAATACAACTCCTTAACCACTCGGACATCGCAGCTTTTCCCTTTCCTTGATGTCTTCCTGAATTCTCTGAACTGGATCACTTGTAAAAGGGCCCAAAGGGTATCACAAAGGAATCGTCAGTATAAATGAATCACTTAATCGCTGCCAGTAGTGTTCAAGCCTACGCGGGGAAACCCCATTGGATTTCAAGTCGAACTCCTTAACCACTCTTACATCGCAGCTTTCCAGTTTTCTTAAAGTCTTCCTGAATTCTGTAAACTGGATCACTTGTAAAGTGGCACCAAAGATATCACAATGGAATCTTCAGCATAAACACATCACTTCTACGCTACAAGATGGGTTCAAACCCACGCAGGGAAACTCCATTGGATATCGAGCCCAACGCCTTAACCTCTCGGCCATCGTAGCTTTCCTCTTTCGTCAAAGTCTTCCTGAATTCCATAAACTGGATGACTTGTAGCGTGTTCCAAACGGAATCATGACAGAATGTTCAACATAAATGAATCACTTAATCGCTGCGAGTAGGGTTCGAACCTACGCAGGGAAACCCCATTGGATTTCAAGTCCAACTCCTTAACCACTCGGACATCGCAGCTTTACAGTTTCCTTCAAGTCTTCCTGAAATCTGTAAACTGGATCATTTGTAAAGTGGCACCAAAGATATCACAAAGGAATCTTCAGCATAAATTAATCACTTAGTCGCTGCAAGTAGGGTTCGAACCTACGCGGGGAAACCCCATTGGATTTCAAGTCCAACGCCTTAACCTCTCGGCCATCACAGCTTCCCTTTTATTACAAGTCTTTCTGAAATCCATAAACTGGATGACTTGTAACGCGTTCCAATCATGACAGAATCTTCAGCATAAACAAACGACTTTGACGCTGTAAGTAGGGTTCGAACCTACGCGGGGAAACCCCATTGAATTTCAAGTCCAACTCCTTAACCACTCGGACATCGCAGCTTTACAGTTTCCTTAAAGTCTTCCTGAATTCTGTAAACTGGATCATTTGTAAAGTGGCACCAAAGATATCACAAAGGAATCTTCAGCATAAATCATTCACTTAATCGCTGCGAGAAGGGTTCGAACCTACGCGGGGAAACCCCATTGGATTTCGAGTCCAACGCCTTAACCTCTCGGCCATCGCAGCTTTCCTTTTTACTCAAAGTCTTCCTGAATTCCATAAACTGGATGACTTGTAGCGCGTTCCAAATTGGAACATGACGGAATCTTCAGCATAAACGAATCACTTCGACACTGACAGTAGGGTTCGAACCTACGCGGGAAATCCCCATTGGATTTCAAATCCAACTCCTTAACCACTCAAACATCGCAGCTTTCACATGTCCTTCAAGTCTTCCTGAATTCTGTAACCTGGATCACTTGTAAAGTGGCCACCAAGGTATCACGACGGAATCTTCAGCATAAACAAACGACTTTGACGCTGCGAGTAGGGTTCGAACCTACGCGGGGAAACCCCATTGGATTTCAAGTCCAACTCCTTAACCACTCGGACATCGCAGCTTTACAGTTTCCTTCAAGTCTTCCTGAAATCTGTAAACTGGATCATTTGTAAAGTGGCACCAAAGATATCACAAAGGAATCTTCAGCATAAATGAATCACTTAGTCGCTGCAAGTAGGGTTCGAACCTACGCGGGGAAACCCCATTGGATTTCAAGTCCAACGCCTTAACCTCTCGGCCATCGCAGCTTCCCATTTATTACAAGTCTTTCTGAAATCCATAAACTGGATGACTTGTAACGCGTTCCAATCATGACAGAATCTTCAGCATAAACAAACGACTTTGACGCTGCGAGTAGGGTTCGAACCTACGCGGGGAAACCCCATTGGATTTCAAGTCCAACTCCTTAACCACTCGGACATCGCAGCTTTCCAGTTTTTTCTTAAAGCCTTCCTGAATTCTGTAAACTGGATCACTTATAAAGTGGCACCAAAGATATCACAATGGAATTTTCAACATAAATGATTCACTTAATCGCTGCGAGTAGGATTCGAACCTACGCGGGGAAACCCCATTGGATTTCGAGTCCAACGCCTTAACCTCTCGGCCATCGCAGCTTTCCTCTTTACTCAAAGTCTTCCTGAATTCCATAAACTGGATGACTTGTAGCGCGTTCCAAATTGGATCATGACGGAATCTTCAGCATAAACGAATCACTTTTGACACTGACAGTAGGGTTCGAACCTACGCGGGAAATCCCCATTGGATTTCAAATCCAACCCCTTAACCACTCGGACATCGCAGCTTTTCCCTTTCCTTGATGTCTTCCTGAATTCTCTGAACTGGATCACTTGTAAAAGGGCCCAAAGGGTATCACAAAGGAATCGTCAGTATAAATGAATCACTTAATCGCTGCCAGTAGTGTTCAAGCCTACGCGGGGAAACCCCATTGGATTTCAAGTCGAACTCCTTAACCACTCTTACATCGCAGCTTTCCAGTTTTCTTAAAGTCTTCCTGAATTCTGTGAACTGGATCACTTGTAAAGTGGCACCAAAGGTATCACGATGGAATCTTCAGCATAAACACATCACTTCTACGCTATGAGTAGGGTTCAAACCCACGCAGGGAAACTCCAGTGGATATTGAGTCCAACGCCTTAACCTCTCGGCCATCGTAGCTTTCCTCTTTAGTCAAAGTCTTCCTGAATTCCATAAACTGGATGACTTATAGCGTGTTCCAAACGGAATCATGACAGAATGTTCAACATAAATGAATCACTTAATCGCTGCGAGTAGGGTTCGAACCTACGCGGGGAATCCCCATTGGATTTCGAGTCCAACGCCTTAACCTCTCGGCCATCGCAGCTTTCCTTTTTACTCAAAGTCTTCCTGAATTCCATAAACTGGATGACTTGTAGCGCGTTCCAAATTGGAACATGACGGAATCTTCAGCATAAACGAATCACTTCGACACTGACAGTAGGGTTCGAACCTACGCGGGAAATCCCCATTGGATTTGAAATCCAACTCCTTAACCACTCAAACATCGCAGCTTTCACATGTCCTTCAAGTCTTCCTGAATTCTGTAACCTGGATCACTTGTAAAGTGGCCACCAAGGTATCACGACGGAATCTTCAGCATAAACAAACGACTTTGACGCTGCGAGTAGGGTTCGAACCTACGCGGGGAAACCCCATTGGATTTCAAGTCCAACTCCTTAACCACTCGGACATCGCAGCTTTACAGTTTCCTTCAAGTCTTCCTGAAATCTGTAAACTGGATCATTTGTAAAGTGGCACCAAAGATATCACAAAGGAATCTTCAGCATAAATGAATCACTTAGTCGCTGCAAGTAGGGTTCGAACCTACGCGGGGAAACCCCATTGGATTTCAAGTCCAACGCCTTAACCTCTCGGCCATCGCAGCTTCCCATTTATTACAAGTCTTTCTGAAATCCATAAACTGGATGACTTGTAACGCGTTCCAATCATGACAGAATCTTCAGCATAAACAAACGACTTTGACGCTGCGAGTAGGGTTCGAACCTACGCGGGGAAACCCCATTGGATTTCAAGTCCAACTCCTTAACCACTCGGACATCGCAGCTTTCCAGTTTTTTCTTAAAGCCTTCCTGAATTCTGTAAACTGGATCACTTATAAAGTGGCACCAAAGATATCACAATGGAATTTTCAACATAAATGATTCACTTAATCGCTGCGAGTAGGATTCGAACCTACGCGGGGAAACCCCATTGGATTTCGAGTCCAACGCCTTAACCTCTCGGCCATCGCAGCTTTCCTCTTTACTCAAAGTCTTCCTGAATTCCATAAACTGGATGACTTGTAGCGCGTTCCAAATTGGATCATGACGGAATCTTCAGCATAAACGAATCACTTTTGACACTGACAGTAGGGTTCGAACCTACGCGGGAAATCCCCATTGGATTTCAAATCCAACCCCTTAACCACTCGGACATCGCAGCTTTTCCCTTTCCTTGATGTCTTCCTGAATTCTCTGAACTGGATCACTTGTAAAAGGGCCCAAAGGGTATCACAAAGGAATCGTCAGTATAAATGAATCACTTAATCGCTGCCAGTAGTGTTCAAGCCTACGCGGGGAAACCCCATTGGATTTCAAGTCGAACTCCTTAACCACTCTTACATCGCAGCTTTCCAGTTTTCTTAAAGTCTTCCTGAATTCTGTGAACTGGATCACTTGTAAAGTGGCCACAAAGGTATCACGATGGAATCTTCAGCATAAACACATCACTTCTACGCTATGAGTAGGGTTCAAACCCACGCAGGGAAACTCCAGTGGATATTGAGTCCAACGCCTTAACCTCTCGGCCATCGTAGCTTTCCTCTTTAGTCAAAGTCTTCCTGAATTCCATAAACTGGATGACTTATAGCGTGTTCCAAACGGAATCATGACAGAATGTTCAACATAAATGAATCACTTAATCGCTGCGAGTAGGGTTCGAACCTACGCGGGGAAACCCCATTGGATTTCAAGTCCAACTCCTTAACCACTCGGACATCGCAGCTTTACAGTTTCCTTAAAGTCTTCCTGAATTCTGTAAACTGGATCATTTGTAAAGTGGCACCAAAGATATCACAAAGGAATCTTCAGCATAAATGATTCACTTAATCGCTGCGAGTAGGGTTCGAACCTACGCGGGGAATCCCCATTGGATTTCGAGTCCAACGCCTTAACCTCTCGGCCATCGCAGCTTTCCTTTTTACTCAAAGTCTTCCTGAATTCCATAAACTGGATGACTTGTAGCGCGTTCCAAATTGGAACATGACGGAATCTTCAGCATAAACGAATCACTTCGACACTGACAGTAGGGTTCGAACCTACGCGGGAAATCCCCATTGGATTTGAAATCCAACTCCTTAACCACTCAAACATCGCAGCTTTCACATGTCCTTCAAGTCTTCCTGAATTCTGTAACCTGGATCACTTGTAAAGTGGCCACCAAGGTATCACGACGGAATCTTCAGCATAAACAAACGACTTTGACGCTGCGAGTAGGGTTCGAACCTACGCGGGGAAACCCCATTGGATTTCAAGTCCAACTCCTTAACCACTCGGACATCGCAGCTTTACAGTTTCCTTCAAGTCTTCCTGAAATCTGTAAACTGGATCATTTGTAAAGTGGCACCAAAGATATCACAAAGGAATCTTCAGCATAAATGAATCACTTAGTCGCTGCAAGTAGGGTTCGAACCTACGCGGGGAAACCCCATTGGATTTCAAGTCCAACGCCTTAACCTCTCGGCCATCGCAGCTTCCCATTTATTACAAGTCTTTCTGAAATCCATAAACTGGATGACTTGTAACGCGTTCCAATCATGACAGAATCTTCAGCATAAACAAACGACTTTGACGCTGCGAGTAGGGTTCGAACCTACGCGGGGAAACCCCATTGGATTTCAAGTCCAACTCCTTAACCACTCGGACATCGCAGCTTTCCAGTTTTTTCTTAAAGCCTTCCTGAATTCTGTAAACTGGATCACTTATAAAGTGGCACCAAAGATATCACAATGGAATTTTCAACATAAATGATTCACTTAATCGCTGCGAGTAGGATTCGAACCTACGCGGGGAAACCCCATTGGATTTCGAGTCCAACGCCTTAACCTCTCGGCCATCGCAGCTTTCCTCTTTACTCAAAGTCTTCCTGAATTCCATAAACTGGATGACTTGTAGCGCGTTCCAAATTGGATCATGACGGAATCTTCAGCATAAACGAATCACTTTTGACACTGACAGTAGGGTTCGAACCTACGCGGGAAATCCCCATTGGATTTCAAATCCAACCCCTTAACCACTCGGACATCGCAGCTTTTCCCTTTCCTTGATGTCTTCCTGAATTCTCTGAACTGGATCACTTGTAAAAGGGCCCAAAGGGTATCACAAAGGAATCGTCAGTATAAATGAATCACTTAATCGCTGCCAGTAGTGTTCAAGCCTACGCGGGGAAACCCCATTGGATTTCAAGTCGAACTCCTTAACCACTCTTACATCGCAGCTTTCCAGTTTTCTTAAAGTCTTCCTGAATTCTGTGAACTGGATCACTTGTAAAGTGGCCACAAAGGTATCACGATGGAATCTTCAGCATAAACACATCACTTCTACGCTATGAGTAGGGTTCAAACCCACGCAGGGAAACTCCAGTGGATATTGAGTCCAACGCCTTAACCTCTCGGCCATCGTAGCTTTCCTCTTTAGTCAAAGTCTTCCTGAATTCCATAAACTGGATGACTTATAGCGTGTTCCAAACGGAATCATGACAGAATGTTCAACATAAATGAATCACTTAATCGCTGCGAGTAGGGTTCGAACCTACGCGGGGAAACCCCATTGGATTTCAAGTCCAACTCCTTAACCACTCGGACATCGCAGCTTTACAGTTTCCTTAAAGTCTTCCTGAATTCTGTAAACTGGATCATTTGTAAAGTGGCACCAAAGATATCACAAAGGAATCTTCAGCATAAATGATTCACTTAATCGCTGCGAGTAGGGTTCGAACCTACGCGGGGAATCCCCATTGGATTTCGAGTCCAACGCCTTAACCTCTCGGCCATCGCAGCTTTCCTTTTTACTCAAAGTCTTCCTGAATTCCATAAACTGGATGACTTGTAGCGCGTTCCAAATTGGAACATGACGGAATCTTCAGCATAAACGAATCACTTCGACACTGACAGTAGGGTTCGAACCTACGCGGGAAATCCCCATTGGATTTGAAATCCAACTCCTTAACCACTCAAACATCGCAGCTTTCACATGTCCTTCAAGTCTTCCTGAATTCTGTAACCTGGATCACTTGTAAAGTGGCCACCAAGGTATCACGACGGAATCTTCAGCATAAACAAACGACTTTGACGCTGCGAGTAGGGTTCGAACCTACGCGGGGAAACCCCATTGGATTTCAAGTCCAACTCCTTAACCACTCGGACATCGCAGCTTTACAGTTTCCTTCAAGTCTTCCTGAAATCTGTAAACTGGATCATTTGTAAAGTGGCACCAAAGATATCACAAAGGAATCTTCAGCATAAATGAATCACTTAGTCGCTGCAAGTAGGGTTCGAACCTACGCGGGGAAACCCCATTGGATTTCAAGTCCAACGCCTTAACCTCTCGGCCATCGCAGCTTCCCATTTATTACAAGTCTTTCTGAAATCCATAAACTGGATGACTTGTAACGCGTTCCAATCATGACAGAATCTTCAGCATAAACAAACGACTTTGACGCTGCGAGTAGGGTTCGAACCTACGCGGGGAAACCCCAGATTTCAAGTCCAACTCCTTAACCACTCGGACATCGCAGCTTTACAGTTTCCTTAAAGTCTTCCTGAATTCTGTAAACTGGATCATTTGTAAAGTGGCACCAAAGATATCACAAAGGAATCTTCAGCATAAATGATTCACTTAATCGCTGCGAGTAGGGTTCGAACCTACGCGGGGAATCCCCATTGGATTTCGAGTCCAACGCCTTAACCTCTCGGCCATCGCAGCTTTCCTTTTTACTCAAAGTCTTCCTGAATTCCATAAACTGGATGACTTGTAGCGCGTTCCAAATTGGAACATGACGGAATCTTCAGCATAAACGAATCACTTCGACACTGACAGTAGGGTTCGAACCTACGCGGGAAATCCCCATTGGATTTGAAATCCAACTCCTTAACCACTCAAACATCGCAGCTTTCACATGTCCTTCAAGTCTTCCTGAATTCTGTAACCTGGATCACTTGTAAAGTGGCCACCAAGGTATCACGACGGAATCTTCAGCATAAACAAACGACTTTGACGCTGCGAGTAGGGTTCGAACCTACGCGGGGAAACCCCATTGGATTTCAAGTCCAACTCCTTAACCACTCGGACATCGCAGCTTTACAGTTTCCTTCAAGTCTTCCTGAAATCTGTAAACTGGATCATTTGTAAAGTGGCACCAAAGATATCACAAAGGAATCTTCAGCATAAATGAATCACTTAGTCGCTGCAAGTAGGGTTCGAACCTACGCGGGGAAACCCCATTGGATTTCAAGTCCAACGCCTTAACCTCTCGGCCATCGCAGCTTCCCATTTATTACAAGTCTTTCTGAAATCCATAAACTGGATGACTTGTAACGCGTTCCAATCATGACAGAATCTTCAGCATAAACAAACGACTTTGACGCTGCGAGTAGGGTTCGAACCTACGCGGGGAAACCCCATTGGATTTCAAGTCCAACTCCTTAACCACTCGGACATCGCAGCTTTCCAGTTTTTTCTTAAAGCCTTCCTGAATTCTGTAAACTGGATCACTTATAAAGTGGCACCAAAGATATCACAATGGAATTTTCAACATAAATGATTCACTTAATCGCTGCGAGTAGGATTCGAACCTACGCGGGGAAACCCCATTGGATTTCGAGTCCAACGCCTTAACCTCTCGGCCATCGCAGCTTTCCTCTTTACTCAAAGTCTTCCTGAATTCCATAAACTGGATGACTTGTAGCGCGTTCCAAATTGGATCATGACGGAATCTTCAGCATAAACGAATCACTTTTGACACTGACAGTAGGGTTCGAACCTACGCGGGAAATCCCCATTGGATTTCAAATCCAACCCCTTAACCACTCGGACATCGCAGCTTTTCCCTTTCCTTGATGTCTTCCTGAATTCTCTGAACTGGATCACTTGTAAAAGGGCCCAAAGGGTATCACAAAGGAATCGTCAGTATAAATGAATCACTTAATCGCTGCCAGTAGTGTTCAAGCCTACGCGGGGAAACCCCATTGGATTTCAAGTCGAACTCCTTAACCACTCTTACATCGCAGCTTTCCAGTTTTCTTAAAGTCTTCCTGAATTCTGTGAACTGGATCACTTGTAAAGTGGCCACAAAGGTATCACGATGGAATCTTCAGCATAAACACATCACTTCTACGCTATGAGTAGGGTTCAAACCCACGCAGGGAAACTCCAGTGGATATTGAGTCCAACGCCTTAACCTCTCGGCCATCGTAGCTTTCCTCTTTAGTCAAAGTCTTCCTGAATTCCATAAACTGGATGACTTATAGCGTGTTCCAAACGGAATCATGACAGAATGTTCAACATAAATGAATCACTTAATCGCTGCGAGTAGGGTTCGAACCTACGCGGGGAAACCCCATTGGATTTCAAGTCCAACTCCTTAACCACTCGGACATCGCAGCTTTACAGTTTCCTTAAAGTCTTCCTGAATTCTGTAAACTGGATCATTTGTAAAGTGGCACCAAAGATATCACAAAGGAATCTTCAGCATAAATGATTCACTTAATCGCTGCGAGTAGGGTTCGAACCTACGCGGGGAATCCCCATTGGATTTCGAGTCCAACGCCTTAACCTCTCGGCCATCGCAGCTTTCCTTTTTACTCAAAGTCTTCCTGAATTCCATAAACTGGATGACTTGTAGCGCGTTCCAAATTGGAACATGACGGAATCTTCAGCATAAACGAATCACTTCGACACTGACAGTAGGGTTCGAACCTACGCGGGAAATCCCCATTGGATTTGAAATCCAACTCCTTAACCACTCAAACATCGCAGCTTTCACATGTCCTTCAAGTCTTCCTGAATTCTGTAACCTGGATCACTTGTAAAGTGGCCACCAAGGTATCACGACGGAATCTTCAGCATAAACAAACGACTTTGACGCTGCGAGTAGGGTTCGAACCTACGCGGGGAAACCCCATTGGATTTCAAGTCCAACTCCTTAACCACTCGGACATCGCAGCTTTACAGTTTCCTTCAAGTCTTCCTGAAATCTGTAAACTGGATCATTTGTAAAGTGGCACCAAAGATATCACAAAGGAATCTTCAGCATAAATGAATCACTTAGTCGCTGCAAGTAGGGTTCGAACCTACGCGGGGAAACCCCATTGGATTTCAAGTCCAACGCCTTAACCTCTCGGCCATCGCAGCTTCCCATTTATTACAAGTCTTTCTGAAATCCATAAACTGGATGACTTGTAACGCGTTCCAATCATGACAGAATCTTCAGCATAAACAAACGACTTTGACGCTGCGAGTAGGGTTCGAACCTACGCGGGGAAACCCCAGATTTCAAGTCCAACTCCTTAACCACTCGGACATCGCAGCTTTACAGTTTCCTTAAAGTCTTCCTGAATTCTGTAAACTGGATCATTTGTAAAGTGGCACCAAAGATATCACAAAGGAATCTTCAGCATAAATGATTCACTTAATCGCTGCGAGTAGGGTTCGAACCTACGCGGGGAATCCCCATTGGATTTCGAGTCCAACGCCTTAACCTCTCGGCCATCGCAGCTTTCCTTTTTACTCAAAGTCTTCCTGAATTCCATAAACTGGATGACTTGTAGCGCGTTCCAAATTGGAACATGACGGAATCTTCAGCATAAACGAATCACTTCGACACTGACAGTAGGGTTCGAACCTACGCGGGAAATCCCCATTGGATTTGAAATCCAACTCCTTAACCACTCAAACATCGCAGCTTTCACATGTCCTTCAAGTCTTCCTGAATTCTGTAACCTGGATCACTTGTAAAGTGGCCACCAAGGTATCACGACGGAATCTTCAGCATAAACAAACGACTTTGACGCTGCGAGTAGGGTTCGAACCTACGCGGGGAAACCCCATTGGATTTCAAGTCCAACTCCTTAACCACTCGGACATCGCAGCTTTACAGTTTCCTTCAAGTCTTCCTGAAATCTGTAAACTGGATCATTTGTAAAGTGGCACCAAAGATATCACAAAGGAATCTTCAGCATAAATGAATCACTTAGTCGCTGCAAGTAGGGTTCGAACCTACGCGGGGAAACCCCATTGGATTTCAAGTCCAACGCCTTAACCTCTCGGCCATCGCAGCTTCCCATTTATTACAAGTCTTTCTGAAATCCATAAACTGGATGACTTGTAACGCGTTCCAATCATGACAGAATCTTCAGCATAAACAAACGACTTTGACGCTGCGAGTAGGGTTCGAACCTACGCGGGGAAACCCCATTGGATTTCAAGTCCAACTCCTTAACCACTCGGACATCGCAGCTTTCCAGTTTTTTCTTAAAGCCTTCCTGAATTCTGTAAACTGGATCACTTATAAAGTGGCACCAAAGATATCACAATGGAATTTTCAACATAAATGATTCACTTAATCGCTGCGAGTAGGATTCGAACCTACGCGGGGAAACCCCATTGGATTTCGAGTCCAACGCCTTAACCTCTCGGCCATCGCAGCTTTCCTCTTTACTCAAAGTCTTCCTGAATTCCATAAACTGGATGACTTGTAGCGCGTTCCAAATTGGATCATGACGGAATCTTCAGCATAAACGAATCACTTTTGACACTGACAGTAGGGTTCGAACCTACGCGGGAAATCCCCATTGGATTTCAAATCCAACCCCTTAACCACTCGGACATCGCAGCTTTTCCCTTTCCTTGATGTCTTCCTGAATTCTCTGAACTGGATCACTTGTAAAAGGGCCCAAAGGGTATCACAAAGGAATCGTCAGTATAAATGAATCACTTAATCGCTGCCAGTAGTGTTCAAGCCTACGCGGGGAAACCCCATTGGATTTCAAGTCGAACTCCTTAACCACTCTTACATCGCAGCTTTCCAGTTTTCTTAAAGTCTTCCTGAATTCTGTGAACTGGATCACTTGTAAAGTGGCCACAAAGGTATCACGATGGAATCTTCAGCATAAACACATCACTTCTACGCTATGAGTAGGGTTCAAACCCACGCAGGGAAACTCCAGTGGATATTGAGTCCAACGCCTTAACCTCTCGGCCATCGTAGCTTTCCTCTTTAGTCAAAGTCTTCCTGAATTCCATAAACTGGATGACTTATAGCGTGTTCCAAACGGAATCATGACAGAATGTTCAACATAAATGAATCACTTAATCGCTGCGAGTAGGGTTCGAACCTACGCGGGGAAACCCCATTGGATTTCAAGTCCAACTCCTTAACCACTCGGACATCGCAGCTTTACAGTTTCCTTAAAGTCTTCCTGAATTCTGTAAACTGGATCATTTGTAAAGTGGCACCAAAGATATCACAAAGGAATCTTCAGCATAAATGATTCACTTAATCGCTGCGAGTAGGGTTCGAACCTACGCGGGGAAACCCCATTGGATTTCGAGTCCAACGCCTTAACCTCTCGGCCATCGCAGCTTTCCTTTTTACTCAAAGTCTTCCTGAATTCCATAAACTGGATGACTTGTAGCGCGTTCCAAATTGGAACATGACGGAATCTTCAGCATAAACGAATCACTTCGACACTGACAGTAGGGTTCGAACCTACGCGGGAAATCCCCATTGGATTTCAAATCCAACTCCTTAACCACTCAAACATCGCAGCTTTCACATGTCCTTCAAGTCTTCCTGAATTCTGTAACCTGGATCACTTGTAAAGTGGCCACCAAGGTATCACGACGGAATCTTCAGCATAAACAAACGACTTTGACGTTGCGAGTAGGGTTCGAACCTACGCGGGGAAACCCCATTGGATTTCAAGTCCAACTCCTTAACCACTCGGACATCGCAGCTTTACAGTTTCCTTCAAGTCTTCCTGAAATCTGTAAACTGGATCATTTGTAAAGTGGCACCAAAGATATCACAAAGGAATCTTCAGCATAAATGAATCACTTAGTCGCTGCAAGTAGGGTTCGAACCTACGCGGGGAAACCCCATTGGATTTCAAGTCCAACGCCTTAACCTCTCGGCCATCGCAGCTTCCCATTTATTACAAGTCTTTCTGAAATCCATAAACTGGATGACTTGTAACGCGTTCCAATCATGACAGAATCTTCAGCATAAACAAACGACTTTGACGCTGCGAGTAGGGTTCGAACCTACGCGGGGAAACCCCATTGGATTTCAAGTCCAACTCCTTAACCACTCGGACATCGCAGCTTTCCAGTTTTTTCTTAAAGCCTTCCTGAATTCTGTAAACTGGATCACTTATAAAGTGGCACCAAAGATATCACAATGGAATTTTCAACATAAATGATTCACTTAATCGCTGCGAGTAGGATTCGAACCTACGCGGGGAAACCCCATTGGATTTCGAGTCCAACGCCTTAACCTCTCGGCCATCGCAGCTTTCCTCTTTACTCAAAGTCTTCCTGAATTCCATAAACTGGATGACTTGTAGCGCGTTCCAAATTGGATCATGACGGAATCTTCAGCATAAACGAATCACTTTTGACACTGACAGTAGGGTTCGAACCTACGCGGGAAATCCCCATTGGATTTCAAATCCAACCCCTTAACCACTCGGACATCGCAGCTTTTCCCTTTCCTTGATGTCTTCCTGAATTCTCTGAACTGGATCACTTGTAAAAGGGCCCAAAGGGTATCACAAAGGAATCGTCAGTATAAATGAATCACTTAATCGCTGCCAGTAGTGTTCAAGCCTACGCGGGGAAACCCCATTGGATTTCAAGTCGAACTCCTTAACCACTCTTACATCGCAGCTTTCCAGTTTTCTTAAAGTCTTCCTGAATTCTGTGAACTGGATCACTTGTAAAGTGGCCACAAAGGTATCACGATGGAATCTTCAGCATAAACACATCACTTCTACGCTATGAGTAGGGTTCAAACCCAAGCAGGGAAACTCCAGTGGATATTGAGTCCAACGCCTTAACCTCTCGGCCATCGTAGCTTTCCTCTTCAGTCAAAGTCTTCCTGAACTCCATAAACTGGATGACTTATAGCGTGTTCCAAACGGAATCATGACAGAATGTTCAACGTAAATGAATCACTTAATCGCTGCGAGTAGGGTTCGAACCTACGCGGGGAAACCCCATTGGATTTCAAGTCCAACGCCTTAACCTCTCGGCCATCGCAGCTTCCCATTTATTATAAGTCTTCCTGAAATCCATAAACTGGATGACTTGTAACGCGTTCCAATCAAGACAGAATCTTCAGCATAAACAAACGACTTTGACGCTGCGAGTAGGGTTCGAACCTACGCGGGGAAAACCCATTGGATTTCAAGTTCAGCTCCTTAACCACTCGGACATCGCAGCTTTCCAGTTTTTTCTTAAAGCCTTCCTGAATTCTGTAAACTGGATCACTTATGAAGTGGCACCAAAGATATCACAATGGAATCTTCAGCATAAACGAATCACTTCGACACTGACAGTAGGGTTCGAACCTACGCGGGAAATCCCCATTGGATTTCAAGTCCAACTCCTTAACCACTCGGACATCCCAGCTTTCCGGTTTTCTTAAAGCCTTCCTGAATTCTGTAAACTGGATCACTTATAAAGTGGCACCAAAGATATCACAATGGAATTTTCAACTTAAATGATTCACTTAATCGCAGCGAGTAGCGTTCGAACCTACGTGGGGAAACCCCATTGGATTTCGAGTCCAACGCCTTAACCTCTCGGCCATCGAAGCTTTCCTCTTTACTCAAAGTCTTCCTGAATTCCATAAACTGGATGACTTGTAGCGCGTTCCAAATTGGATCATGACGGAATCTTCAGCATAAACAAATCACTTCGACACTGACAGTAGGGTTCGAACCTACGCGGGAAATCCCCATTGGATTTCAAATCCAACTACTTAACCACTCAAACATCGCAGCTTTCACATGTCCATCAAGTCTTCCTGAATTCTGTAAGCTGGATCACTTGTAAAGTGGCCACCAAGGTATCACGATGGAATCTTCAGCATAAACAAACGACTTTGACGCTGCGAGTAGGGTTTGAACCTACGCAGGGAAACCCCATTGGATTTCAAGTCCAACTCCTTAACCACTCGGACATCGCAGCTTCCAGTTTTCTTAAAGCCTTCCTGAATTCTGTAAACTGGATCACTTATAAAGTGGCACCAAAGGTATCACAATGGAATTTTCAACATAAATGATTCACCTAATCGCTGCGAGTAGGGTTCGAACCTACGCGGGGAAACCCCATTGGATTTCGAGTCCAACGCCTTAACCTCTCGGCCATCGCAGCTTTCCTCTTTACTCAAAGTCTTCCTGAATTCCATAAACTGGATGACTTGTAGCGCGTTCCAAATTGGATCATGACGGAATCTTCAGCATAAACAAATCACTTCGACACTGACAGTATGGTTCGAACCTACGCGGGAAATCCCCATTGGATTTCAAACCCAACTACTTAACCACTCGGACATCGCAGCTTTTCCCTTTACTTGATGTCTTCCTGAGTTCTCTGAACTGGATCACTTGTAAAGGGGCCCAAAGGGTATCACAAAGGTGTAAATGAAACAGTTTGACGCTGCAAGTAGGGTTCGAACCTACGCGGGGAAACCACATTGGATTTCAAACTCCTTAACCACTCGGCCATCACAGTTTTCACCTTTGGTCAATGTCTTCCTTAATTCCATAAAATTGATTATTTGTAAAGGCTGCATAATCATTTGCATTCATTTACCAGTGCACTGGCATATCAGTCCAAATAATTAATAAATATATTTCATGTTGTGCACAGAAATAATTCAGAGAATTTGTGATCAGTCAGTTGTGATTATCAGTAGACATTTACATTTACAGTAGATTTACATTAACAGTAGCATCATTACTGTGCTCCAGACGTGAGTCACCAACTATATACATTTCCATTAATCTGGGTGTGTGTTTCTCACTTAATTACCCACTACGTCATGCAACACAATTTGCGCCACAAGTTTCATAACGTGTGCTTATTCTGGACACATTCAAATTTGACATACATCATAGCCAATAAGAAAAGGCTGAGAAAAATGGAATCCATGTCTGACACATTCAGAGGGCAAGATTCAGATTAAGTGTAGAACAAACTCAGGGTTCGTCTATGGCCATTGGGTGGCGCCTTTATTTTGAAAAACACTCAGTTTACTCAGTATTGCCGTCGACAAGCGGATAAGACAACGACATTGAAAGTAGACGTCGAATTTGAAAAAGAGAAACATTGAAACAGTTTTAAACCAGACCAGTTGAAGCAGGTTAACAGTTTCATTAATTTAATTATGCATATTACGTGAGCATGAATGGTTTATAATGAGTTGTGGATCGTCGCCAGTCAGTCAAAAACTATTTTTTTTCACCAACGAGGGTGACAGAGAGAGTTGAATCTAATCTAAAAGCTGTATATAATTCAAAGATACAGATGGAAGGATGTATTATTGTTACATATCATGAATTCCTTGGGAACAGGTTTAATGTTTTGTGTGTTGTATATAAACTTAAGTCAAATGTTTTTTATCCAGATCAGATGGAGTTAGTGCTTCCACCCCATGATGGAACTGAGGTCTCCGTTGTCGATATGCACACGGGTGGGGAACCCTTGCGTATCATCATTAGTGGATATCCAGAGGTGAAGGGTGAGAGTCTGCTGTCCAAACGTCGTTACTTGAAGGAGCACCTCGACGTTTTGCGCCAGACCTTGATGTTTGAGCCACGGGGACACTACGACATGTACGGTGCACTGGTTGTGGAGAGTGAGATACCTGAAGCAGACTTTGGGGTCCTTTTCATGCACAATGAAGGCTACAGCACCATGTGTGGTCATGCAGTGATCGCACTTGGCCGTTTTGCCGTTGACTACAAACTTGTCAAAAATATACAGTCCCCCGAAACCAAAGTGAACATACACTGTCCCTGTGGCCTGGTGGAGGCATTTGTTGAATATTCGAATGGTAAAACTGGAGGTGTAAGATTCAACAGTGTTCCAGCATTTGCATTTGCTACAGGTGAGAGACCCTTAATACCACTGTTATGCTTTATGTCAGGGGTCTCTAATCATGGTCCTCGAGGGCCGCTGTCCTGAAAGTTTTAGATGTTTCCTTGCTCCAGCACACCTGATTCTAATGAAGCGTCGTTATCAAGTTCTGTGGAGGTGTGCTGGAGCAGGGAAACATCTAAAACCGTCAGGACAGTGGCCCTCGAGGACCAGGATTGGAGACCCTTGGATTATGTCATGTGTCAATATAAGCAATCATAAAGGTCAAATTATTTATGGATTTGTTAGGTTCAGATTAGATGTATTATTTTAAAATGCTGGGTGATCTCAGCAGTTTGTTATTACTTTGTCTTTTTGTTACTTTTTGTTAGATGTGACTGTCACAGTGGCAGGTTATGGTGAAGTCATGGTGGACATAAGCTATGGAGGTGCCTTCTACGCTTTTGTAGCTGCCCAGAGGTTCGGCCTGGATGTCAACAAGTCAAGAACGAGAGATCTAGTGGATGCTGCCACAGCAGTGACATATTCTGTCAAATCTCAAGTAACTTTGCAAAGCTATCTACAACATCTTGGACCACCATTAAATTGGACTGGAATCTCACACCGTTAAAATACTACTAAAACTATACTTGGCACGCAATCAGGTCAATGTAATATAACCCCCAATGTACAATTAACATGCATCTTTACCAGTCCACTCAAATCAATTAATGCTACTGTTGTCTTGTTTAGGTTAAGCTACACCACCCGATCGATGAGGATCTAGCCTTTCTATATGGTACTATCCTCACAGATGGCAATGACGTCTATTCCCAAGAACCAACTGCTAATGTCTGTGTATTTGCAGATTCCCAGGTAAAACATCTAGCTCAGTTCTGAATAACCACTCACCCCTACCTCCTGCCATTAGCAAGGTAGCATTGACACATTGACTGGCACCCTCTATGAGGAATATTCCCATATGCATTTATATGGATAAAGCTCATGAACCAGCCCCTTTTTTCACCAAGCCTGTGAGGCAGGGGCTATTACATTTATTCATTTAGCAGACGCTTTTATCCAAAGCTATTAGTGGGTGTCCAGGTGTGCTTTAGTCCTGCACACCTGCTGTCACTTGGGCAGTGGCCTTAAAGTTGAGATTAAATTATAAATCATAACCCTTACCTTGTCAGGTTACGTCCCTGGTCACCAAATCACATTCCTACAAAAGTTACATACCACCTACCAGTCCTGTATGTCTTGGAGTTGTATGTCACAATACGGAAGTTAGGTACTCATGTAAAGCAGTTTCAGCTCATCTTTAACAGCATGTGAAAGACTGCATGGGGCCAAACTTGGCCAGGACTCATGCAGTATATTTTGGGTCTCGGGTTTCTGAAAGAAGTGATCTCTCCTTTCTGACAGGTGGATCGAAGCCCCACAGGTTCAGGGGTGACAGCGAGGGTGGCTCTCCAGTACCACAAACGCCTTATCCTCCTCAACCAGACAAGAACCTTCCAAAGCGGGACAACAAGATCTCAGTTTACCGGCAAAGCTGTTCAGGTATTAGTATCCATACCATTTTCTTGCGTGCATTTCCGGTTTGTTTCAGACTGATACCCATATGTCCAGGATCATTTCTGAAGTCAACAGTTATGTCCATCTTTTCCACATCTTTGAAAATCCTAGGCCCTATCTTTAAAAACTGAGCTTCACACATTACAGCTTCCAGTATATCGGTATATTGATATTACCAGTGTCTTTTTCTTTTTCTTTATTAGGAGACAACATGTGGAGACTTTAAGGCGGTGGTGGTGGAGGTGGCTGGCAAAGCACACTACACCGGTGTGGCCCGATTTGTTCAAGAAAGCTCCGACAAGCTAGCACATGGGTTCCTCCTGAAATAATAACCTTTTCACTTGCTTAAATTCAGCATGAAAGGCAAAAGTACAATACTTGGAGCTCTGTACTTGTTAACTTAACCCAAAGGAACTAAAGAAATCAACAGTTTGTATTTACTCAAACATAGACTACCTAATGTAAAATTGGGAGCTACACTATACATGTTTGCATGCATAAAATAGCCTACTTCTCATATGACTGTGATTATTAGGCTCCCTGTCATGGCTTCCACATATAACGGGGAAAACTTTCCTTGATGCTTTGTCATGCCAGTATGAGAAATAAAATGTTCCAAGTCAATTTACATTTATTTGTCACAAACCCAAACCCAACACTCCACATCTGTGTGTCCTGAGAAAGACAGGGGCCACCTTTCAAGGCGAGTCTGAGTATGTGCCTGTTTGCATAAAGGCCATCCTTTTTTGGATTAATTTATGCATTGCACTGTACGTTATTTAGGGATTCATTTTACCAACTTTAATATACGCAAAATGACCACAAGAGGGTTGAGATAGTCAGATATGCGCCATCCGTAGCGTGGCTCGTTGGTCTAGGGGTATGATTCTCGCTTAGGGTGCGAGAGGTCCCGGGTTCAAATCCCGGACGAGCCCTGATAAATTATTTTGTCTATAGTTGTTTCAAATTTTTTATTATATTTGTCAGGATTTGTGTAAAACAGCATAATCAGAATAGCCTAATCAGTTCTAAGGGCTACGGAAAAAGCCGCGTGGCAAGGATATTATTTATATATATATATAAAAAAGGTCTGAGACAAAGTAACGATACTTGACAGTATTGAATGCATCATACATGTCATGCAGTGCAACATGTCTGATTGGTGTCGTCTTGTAAAGGAGGTAGTAAAAGAGATTGACTAACAAAAAACAAATGACCCCGACGTGATTTGAACACGCAACCTTCTGATCTGGAGTCAGACGCGCTACCGTTGCGCCACGAGGTCCACGCTAAGACTGCTCAATACATCATTTAAAACTATTGAAGATTTACTATCTCGATCACTCATTTCACGCCGTATTGAATACAAACGTTAAACGTTCCCTGTGCCAGCCACACAACAGGAAACAGCTGATGATGACAGCAGCAATCTCACACACAGCTGATTAGATTAACTAGGGTTATTTAGATCCAACTAACTAAACTTTGCAGACATCATTTAATCATGTCCAGGCTACTCGCGCTTTTATTGCTGGAATATTATTGGAAGGAGTTTGTTGTGTTTCTTTTATTTTACTTAAATGCATAATAACTCTCATCTGATAAACAGGCTTTTATTGGAGTCGATAATCGTAAGAGTATTGCAATGCTTTTCACGTTCTATCACGACCAATAGATGGTGGTGTGGTGCATTAAACAAAACAATGAATTCCTTCTCTAAACCGATATTTAACCTGCACTGAGGACTTTATTTCCATGAATATGCCATGAACAAATAACTCACGTTTTCTCATTATCTTATGGAATCCCCCCCCCCCTTAAATTGCCCAAATCTCGGTAAGAACACATTTTAAATAGGCCAAAATCGAATTATTGTAGATGTTATATATTTTTTAATCGGTGCCAGCACTTAGCAGCTCCAACTTTTCAGATTTGAATAGCCTAGTCTATTAACATGAACATAAACACATTTCAAATTTAGCAATACCCTAATCTACCCTGATGCCAGCAATATGTTGTGGGATGAGGAAAAATAAAATGTCAACCACTTAAACATGCAAACCTGAAGATGAAAAAGTAGTCTAACGATGATACGCTGATGGCTAAAAATAACATATTTGTTTTACAGACTGGCACCCTTATAGTCAATGAATGGGAGGAGGCAGTGAATCGTTCAGTCGAGCGCTGCTAGTGTTGAGTGTTGGACACAGACTTCTACAATCCGCAACACTCTCCACTTCAAGGGGGAGGAAAAAAAACAACCAATTACGCGTGGAAGCTCGTACACACACTGAAACAAATAATGTGAAAAAATTGAAAGCATGTGTACTCGGTCCGTTTAAACCCGTCATTTTTACTTTCCCCCTGAGGTCTTTTGAATCGACTTTATTCCGAGCTCTTGGAGACGCGACGTGAGATGCTGCAATGTTCCGAGGAGGATGGCCACGCGTCAGCAGCTTGTGGATCTGGTCAACAGTTTTGTTTTTTTTCGCCAAATTAGAGGAGGTTGACTCTTACAGCTGTCATGAGGTGAAAACCGCCTTTCAAATGCGGCAGATAGGTCCGCTGAAGTGGGTACCGGAGGTACCTGGCACAGGTGAGAGACTATATGGATCACGCACATAGGAAGCTCCTTTATTAATGCCAATCAGTCATCATGTATTCTTTGAATAGTGCATTGGTCTGAGCCTGCACTGATATTATTCTATTTTGGTCAGTTGTCACTAGATGTTGAGAATGCACGTGGTTCTCGGTGCAACTGGCATGCAGAGAGAAGTCTAATCATATTCTGAAAGCCAGTGTAAAGCAATACTATACTGACAGACATATTTAAGATATTGACTTATTGCCCTGCTCTGATAAGCCCTGAACACCCAGAAAGTACAGTATGCCAATAACTCATGTTACTTCAGCACAAGGAATTGTTTGCTTTCAAGATTTAATAAATTTTCATCCTAGTCAGGTCCATCTCAACAGTAATATATCACAGAAATATTTATTGTCTTTCTGAGCCTAACTGCTGGACCTCCACTCGATTGCCAAATAAACTGGGGGGGTCTGATGGAATCACTTTTCAGATGTTCCTGACACAAAAGCATAGCTGCAGGAGTCTGAAATGGATTCTGAACTGGAACTGGTTCAAGGGAAAATGTGTGGTTTTACCTATTAGTAGGAGTCTAATATGTAGCACAATCCCAATGTGCAATTTTGGGGTGCTGGAATGCAATAATTGTGCTGAGCAAGTATGCCCATGGTAAGAAGTAGGGCTGAGACTGCAGCGGAGTTCAGGGGCATCAGGTGTGAGATTACAAGGACAATATTGTTATAGAGTTATAGAATTTGTAAGGAAAAGATGGTTTCTGGGACAAAAATGTCATCAGGCAAAGGTTACATCTGTTACATTTTCTCAAATTTGAATGGTTCAGTGGTTATAGCTGAGTACAGTACAGTTTAGCATATGGTGTAGTGTTCATGTGTTATGCAGATGTGGTGGTGTTTCTCCTCTCGACAGTCATCATTTGTCATGTAAAGACTAAGAAAGTCGCCTTGTGTTTGGGAAATGTTTCTGGCAATATCATGTATGGTTAGCAACTGTCATGGGGACATGCGATTGTACCCAGCGGGTCAAGCAGTGGGATAGCAGGGCCCCTTTGGTCTTTGGTGTGGTCTCGTTAAGATGTCACCAGTCTGGATCCAGTCTGTTTGAGCTGCGTGTTCCAAAAAGGCATGGGGAGCTGTATGACTGCAGATGACTAGACCGGGGGTGGGGGGTGGGAGGAGAGGCGGGGAGGAGGCTTGGTATTCGAGGCGTGTCAGGATATGGGGGTCCCACCACCCCACCACCAGGACTGAAAGTCTCCTGTCTGCCTCTCTGTCCACGGAGCTTCCGAAGGCTGCGGAACACAGAGGCAGCATGTGTCACCTGCTCGCTCTTCCTCTCGGAAGCTAATCCCCCCCCCCCCCCCCGCCCCCCCCCCCCCCCCCCCCCCGCCCCCCCCCCCCCCCCCCCCCGGGCCAGACCAGCTCGCTCTTCAAAGTGGTGGCCAAAGGAGAGCGTGAGAGAGATGCCCTGTGTGTGTCTGCATGCGTGTGTGTGTGTGTGTACACACAACTCTGCTCCGCCGCTTCCATTCTCAGATCAAGGGCCAACGAAAGCAGCCCATGAAATCTGAAGTGTGGAAACCTCAGGTCTTTTCATGTTTGCTGTTTGTTTTGGGGCTCCACAGGGCTGCGGTTCATTCATGTGCAGCGAACTGATTTCTCAATAAGTGACTTAGGGGGCGTGGTGGAGCGGCACCTTCAAATCATTGAACCTGGAGACTCGAAATGCTTAGACGCTCAGAAAGCCAGGATGCATGTGTTGCGTTTTAGCAGAAAGGACTGAAAGCCTCTTATGTCACACACCACATCTGCCCAGCAGCATCCAGTGCCAGCATGACAGCTAACCATCAGTTTGGTCACAGGCATTTTAACCTTCTGTGGACCTTTTGACCACTAGTCCGACGCCCTAACCACTCAGCCACCTGGCTCCCTGTGTGTGTGTGTGTGTGTGTGTGTGTGTATGTGTGTGCGTGCGTGTATATGGGGGTGCATGGCTGAAGAAGTCAATGGGAAGAAGGTGTAATTTCACCCTGAATGGCTGGGCATTCTAGGCTGGGAAGGTGGCTGAGCCCCTGGGCAGTCTGAATACAGATCGGTTAGTACCTGTTGCATCCCTCTTCCTGATGTATGTCCCCTTCACTCTGCCTGCCCCCCATTCAATGGCTCCCGGTACCCAGAACTAAATCTCCCTTTGTCCAACTCCGCCCAATACTTGCTCCTGCACCCCTAAGTGGACAGTCAATAGGGGCACTGCCAGCTCGAGGTCGGCCAAAGCCAAACATTCCAAGTGCGATTGAGGTCTGTCCAAAAATTCAGGTATGCGGCAGAGCCTCTTTGAGTCGTGTTTTCAATCAACACAGTCCCTCCCAAGTAAAGCAAATCAATATAGTGTAAATATCCAGCAGGCTCGTCGGATTAGGCACTTCTGTTTTCTGAGGTTAGAACGAGAGAAGAGCAGAGAAAACATCTACAGTGTATTCCTGTTCTCAGGGATAAATATCACATTGCAAAGTGTGAAGTGACTTCTTGATTTTTGTTATGGCTCTTGGTTGACGTTCGCTGTTTAGAACAGTAGCTGGACATTAGGTGAGACCGTGTTTATTTAGCATCTGTGGAAGGATCTATATAAGGGGCTTCAACACAGCTCTGTGTTATTTCAATATAAATAATTATAAAGATGTTTTCAAGTAGGTGTGTCTGTGTGGTCAAGCTTATTGTTGCAGACTCTCACTGTCCTATTGAACGTCAACAGAGCTCCCAGCTTCCAATTGGCACCCGGCATGTCACATGATCGGCTTTGCGTCTGGGAGCCGGCCAATAAAACGAATCTGATAGCTTAGCTATTTGTTCAGTGCGTGGGCCTTAACAAGTAGAGACTGATAGTCGATGTTCTGAAATATTCCTGACACTGTTGACCCTGCATTGATATCTGCTGCCATGGTGTTGGCTGTTAAAGTCCTTCTGGGTATCACTTACCCACCACCCACTCCCCCCTCCCCACCCCAGTCGATACGCGAGAGAAGCGGACATGCTAGGCCGGGCTAAATTCCTCTGTGAGTCCCTGGATATTAGTTTCATATCAGAGATGACACAGGGAGAGGGAGAAGGACCAGTCAGTGTGGATAACAGGGTCATGGACAGAGAGAGAGAGGGGGGGGGAGGGAGATGTTGAGAGACAGAAAGAGTGGAAGACCGCGGAAGAGAGAAAGGGGGATTCTGGAACCAGTCTGGCAAGAGCGAGAGGGAAGAGAGACCGATGTCAGTCGGCCAGTTATGTCCTCACTACTTGAGAATGACAGACACATGCAAGGGAGGGGGAGGGGGGGGTGGTCAGTAAACACTAGCAGGGTAATTGAGAGACAGCCATGCCTGACTAGGGTATGCCAAGCAAATGAGGTTGAGGAGGGGGGTGGGGGGGTGGGGGGGTGGGGATGTTGAGAGTGCAAGCCTATTGTGTTTCACGGATGGGATTTGGTCAGCAAAGGCACTGGTCATGCAGTCCTAGTTCTGAGACGACGCTTCAGAGTCCAATTACACCACCTGCCCACCCCCCCCAACACACACACACACACACACAAATACACCACTACCACGTCTGTGATTAGTTTTCCCATCTCGACCTGTTCTGACAGACAGACGGAGGGGAGACTATTGTGTTGCACCTTGATCAAATCTTATTCACCCCAAACTGTGACGTAGACCTCGTTACTATCAATAGTTGTGTTGTCCACAAGTCAAGTGGGTGTATTCAGGTGTGCATGTCTGTTTGTGGGCATAAGCGGGCATTATTGATGGCAGTAGTTGGTGTGCATGTTTTGTGCATGCACATACTGTATGTCTTGTGTGTGTCTGTGTGTGTGTGTGTGCATCCTGGGTTGTGTGCTGTGCATATACGACATACACATAAGCTGTGTATATATGACAGCCAGCACATGCAAATGCTATTTATACTTGCCGCACCGGCAGTATTTATAGCAGTAAGCATGTTTAAATTCTTCTTGGTCTACTTTCTGTTTCCCCATGGCGCCTATCTTTCGTTCTCGAACCCCAAATGTCTGCAAATTCAATACCCATCATTCACCATTTCAATACATAAAGGGGAATCCTATTGAGAACAGATTGTCCCTTGTCCGATATAGTTCCTGACACTATCAATTTTCAAACTGCTGTATCAATATTTTTCCATTCCAATTTTTTTCCTTCAACATTCACGGCAGTGGTTTATACAGTGGTTTATACAGTGGTTTATACAGTGGTTTATACAGTGGTTTATACAGTGGTTTATACAGTGGTTTATACAGTGGTTTATACAGTGGTTTATACAGTGGTTTTTGGTTTATAGTCCCACTGCTAGATGCTCACAGTCTTGTTATCTCTGAATGTAAACTGTGACAGAAAGTAGTTCAGTGGTAATGGCGGATGAAAGATTTGTTTCAGCTCCCATTAGGGTGTCATATATGTTTGATATTGTAGCAAAGTTAAAGCACATTTCATCTGATATGAAATCAGACGACCTGGTTCTTAGCTGAATGTTACTGCTTTGGGTCCAGTGCTGCGCCCTATTACCGTGTTCTGATTTATCCAACCACAAAAATGAAAGAGCCCCTGAGAGAATTCTGTGAAATGAATGAAAATACTTGAGGAAGACCATTTATATCTATAGGCGAGTATTATTCGTCGAAACGAATCGTTAAAATATCTTTGTATCTCCAGATGTGGACCTGCTGGTGTGTAAACACCAGGGACCGTCCTGCTGTACGAGGAAGATGGAGGAGAGCTACCAGGCTGCGGTGAGGCGGGATACGCTCCAGAACATCCACTCCTACAGCTTCGAGCTCAAGTACCTCATGTCAGGACACGCCGTCGCCTTCCAGGGTAAAGATGTTAGCTGTGGCGTGCTGGGGTGGATAGCTGGGGTGGATAAGAGGACCGGGGCAGGTGCTGGGATGGGGTGACCGGTATTGAGATAGATTGGCAGGTGCTGGGATGGACAGGGGGCTATTGCGGAAAACCGGAGATGGAGATTCCCATGCGGGCTCTTTGTATACAAGATGAAATAATGATTAAAGTACAGTCTAAGGTAATCAGTCACCTAAGAGTATATGGATGAGGTCCTAAGCAGAATTGAATGATGACATATTATTGAACTTCCTTGATTATTTGAAGACCAACTCAATTGTGAAATGCAAACCACCAATCATAGCTTTTTTGTTTGTTGCCAGAATGTTTATTTGTCAAGATATTCATCCAAAACTTTTTTATTTCCCATCCCCTGTGGCCAGGGCTGATTGCACAGTGTTAGGCTGCCTATGATTGGTGGAGTGAACGCATCTTTGATTGAGTTGTTTCCCCTGGTGGTTCCCTGGTGGTTGAGTTGTTTCCCCTGGTGGCAGGGGGCTATATTTGGGAGAGGCTAGGAAGGGGAATGGACTGCGGGGGGCTATGGACAGGGGCCGAGGGGGGGGGGGGTGAAGAAGGAGGGGACTGACACAGGTGGTGGAAAGAAGGAAAGAAGGAAAGTGGAGAGGGATAAGGGAGGTGATAGGTTAACTGGTACAGAGGAGATGGTGAAAGGTGAAAGATGGGCAGGGAAGGGGGGAAGGAATAGACGAGAGGGTTTGAATGAGAGCCGAATTAGAGAGAGGGGGGTAATCGGTTATTGTGATCCGCTGGACAAAGCTGCATGGTGGAAGTCAGCCACTGGCCCTGACCGTAGTCCTGGCCCTAGTCCTGCCACTGGTCCTGGCCCTAGTCCTGCCACTGGCCCTCGCCTCGCTTTCCAGAAGGGTTTTAACTGGACCAATCGCTCCAAGCTGGCAAGCTCATGTCATCTGTTTCAAGGATCGTTGTGAGAATACAGGACAGAATCTGCAGTTCTGCATGACAACCAGAGGTGGGGCTAATAATCCCCTTTGTATCCCAGACTCAAACACACTAGAGTTCCAGAACCATCCCTCTCTCCTTCTTCAGCACGTTCCCATGGTTATCAGTGGGACACACACACACACACACCCACACACACAGTGTGTTAGGTGCCCCCTCAGTGCTCTACTGGTGACCCAGCAGTGTTTGTTTGAACATCATTCCCTCTTTTAATCTCCTCTCCTCTCTCCTCGGGTGTGGTCAGTGTTTATTCTACCCTGGTGTCTCTCTTAAATCTATACCCCCTATCCATGTACTCTTAATACAATAAATCTGGGTTCTGTCTTCCCCTTACTGTTGGCTAGGTGCACGCAATTAGGTAACGGGTCAGTACGCAGGCAAGTTGCGCGTGTTTGAGTGTGTCTGTTTCGATTTTTGCCGTGTGTTTTGACAGGAGAGCTAGCCTACTGTGCTCTGTCATGTGCGGGGGAAGTCCGTTCGTGGGTCAACGTCGGCCATTTTGAACCGGCATGTTTTCGTCTTATGTTTGCACGTCGAGGATGAAGGAAAACAAGGACTCAGAGGAAGCAGGGGCCGGTGACCCAGCGGCAGTGCAGCCTCAATGACAGCAGGGGGACGAAAGCGGGGCGTGATGACGTCTTAGACCCTGAACAAACACACACACACACACACACACACAGACACACACTCAGCTTCTCTGGCTGTATGATATAATTGCAAGTGAATGTTGGGACCGGAGCCTAGTCTGAGCCCGTCCAGATTAAGAGCTGTGACCTGTCAGCCTTATCGAGCCGGCCAATCAGATCGCATGCACACGGGTCAGTGGCCTGGCAGAGTGTGTGTTTGTTTCTGTCAGCTCGTAATCAGCTGCTTCTCAGGGTCTCAGGCCTTTTATTTCCTGGGCTGGTCACCAACAGACTGTTGACTTGTTTACTCAGTCTTGTTTGTGTGTGTGTGTGTTGTCAGGTGGGAATGCCTTGCAGGTGCAATGGCGAAACAGTTTAACGTGTGTACTGTGTCTGTGTGTGTTTGCGTGTGCGCGTACAACATGTATCAATGTTCATTTTGATGGGTATTTTAAATGAGAGGTTGTGCTTTTTGCTTCACATTTCATCTTATTTTAATCCTTCAAGTTAAGGTTAGTCATACAATGCTCATTGTAATTAGGGTTTGCTTTTGGCGAGAGCACAACCTATTGAAATCTCACATATATATATACACAAATATTTTCCCACCCCTAAACTTCCTCAACATCTAGATAGAGAACGCCCACTTCAGAATGAGCAGAAAAGATGCCTGCAGCAGAAAATCTCCCTGAACAGGTCGTGACCTGAGCGCTCTTCTAAACAGTAGTTCCAGACAGTTACATGATTAGTTCAATGGTTCACGTCTATCAAAACAGGAACTCTCCCATAAACAAGAAGGTAAAAAGGGAAGCAGGTTGCATAACCTCCTACAGATGCTCAATATTAGAAACACAGCTCGAGACGAGAAAGAAGAACTTTGTGTCGAAGGATCCCTTGAGTGTGAGCCAAACAGCAGAGGGTTAAACAGGGTTAAATAGTCCAGTCTGTTCGCAAGCAGAAACTTAAGCAATACTGTCTTAAACCAAAAGATTATTCCAGCTTTACAAAAGTTAAATAATTGCTCAGCAATAATTGTTCTAAGCCCAATACTATCATAGACATCTTGACAAATAATAATAAATACATTTTATAATCAGAACAAAAAAAAATACATTTTAAATATTCATTTTATTACCAAATTAACACAATACTGTGTGTTTATGTCATAGTGTTGTGTTAGTGTGGCTGGTGTGCTCTGTATGGGGACAGGCCTCAGAGACAAACACGTGACTGACATCTCGTCTGGGCAGGTGTGTGTGTGTTCATCTGTGTTCCTGCGCTCAGTCATTGTTCTGACTGTCTGAGGTAAGTGTCTGCTGGGTTGTCTTAGCCTGAGCGCGGAGCCAAGCCCCCCCCCCAGTGGGACTCAGAGGGACTGGGGTGAGGCCATGGGAAGGGTGGTCCCCCCTGCCTCGTTAAGGCCAGCTAATGAGCTGATCCACCCCTGCATGCCGCAGGGGTTGGAACTCTCTTGACCCCCTGTCCTAGGAGACTGCTGTGTCTGCGTGGGCTGAGAAAACCATCCAGGGGATAAGAAGTGTTCAGTCTGTCTCTGTGTCTGCCTGTCTGTGTGTCTGCCTGTCTGCCTGTCTCTGTGTCTGCCTGTCTGTGTGTCTGGCTGTCTGCCTGTCTCTGTGTCTGCCTGTCTGTGTGTCTGCCTGTCTGTGTATATGCCTTCCTCCTTCCTGCCTGTCTGTGTCTTCCTGTGTGTCTGCCTGTCTGTGTGTCTGCCTGTCTGTGTGTGCCTGTCTGCCTGTCTGTGTGTCAGCCTGCCTGTCTGCCTGTCCGTGTGTCTGCCTGTCTGCCTGTCTATGTGTCTGCCTGCGTGTCTGCCTGTCTGCCTGTCCGTGTGTCTGCCTGCGTGTCTGCCTGTCTGTGTGTCTGCCTGTCTGTGTGTCTGCCTGTCTGCCTGTCCGTGTGTCTGCCTGTCTGTGTGTCTGCCTGTCTGTGTGTCTGCCTCTCTGTGTGTCTGCCTGTCTGTGTGTCTGCCTCTCTGTGTGTCTGCCTGTCTGTGTGTCTGCCTGTCTGCCTGTCCGTGTGTCTGCCTGTCTGTGTGTCTGCCTGTCTGTGTGTCTGCCTCTCTGTGTGTCTGCCTGTCTGTGTGTCTGCCTGTCTGCCTGTCCGTGTGTCTGCCTGTCTGTGTGTCTGCCTGTCTGTGTGTCTGCCTGTCTGTGTGTCTGCCTCTCTGTGTGTCTGCCTGTCTGCCTGTCCGTGTGTCTGCCTGTCTGCCTGTCTGCCTGTCTGTGTGTCTGTCAAGCTCTTTCTCACTGTCTTCTTCTCCTTCTATAATTCAAATCTCCGCAGTGGGAGTTCTCTATGGGGATCTGTCTGGGTTGCTCATGCTGGTTTGTTTAAAAACGTCAAATCTGCCGACGTTCCCAACGATAAGATGTCTTTATTAAAAGGCGATGATTTATCGACAGCGCGGATGTTCGTGCATGCTGCGTGTGAATGCGTGTTCGTGACCATGTGAGCGCGCCCGCGTGTGTGATTAACAATCGGATGTGCTTTGTCTCGTCTTGTGGCTTCTAATTCAAGCCCAGAGGACATCTGACAGACATAGTCATAGCTGCAGAGGCCCCAGCCTGGACATGATGACATAGCACCATGAGATCATGTTCACATTAAGGAGGACATCCGGCTCTGACCCTTCATGTCACATTCAATGTTACTGGCTGGACAAATGTTTGTGTGTGTGTGTGTGTGTGTGTGTCTGTGTGTGTTTGTGTGTGCTTTCAAGTCCCCTGAGTGGCTGTGACACACCAGGCTAGAATGTGTTCCCCAAAGAAAGAGAGAGAACCCTTCGAGTCCTCACACACACACTCTCTCTCACACACACACACACACACACACACACACACACACACACACACACACACACACACACACACACACACACACACACACACACACACACACACACACACACCTAGGCGGCGCTTACGCACTCTTTTTTTATTTCCCCACGCCCTCTGTCTCTCACTTTCTCTTTGTCCTCTGTTTTATCAGCAGCACAGTCAGGCTCCTCCAGCGAGCTGGGCCCAATGAAGTGGGGCGGCGGGCGCCATGCCAGACGCTCGCTGGCGCAGTAGGGAACCCTCACGTCTCAATGACACCCCAGCTGCCAAGATTGCGCAGCGCAGCGCAAAACTGTAAAACAAATCACATTTTCTCTTGCTCTCTCTGTCTCTCTTTCTCTCTCTGTCACTCTCTCTCCTCTGTCTCTCTCTCTGTCTCTATCTCGCTCTCTCTCTCTCTCTCTCTCTGTCTCTCTCTCTCTGTCACTCTCTCTCTGTCTCTCTGTCACTTTCTGTCCTCTGTCTCTCTCTCGCTCTTTGTCTCTCTGTCTCTCTCTCTTTGTCTCTCTGTCACTCTCTCTCTGTCTCTCTCTCTCTCTGTCTGTCTCTGTGACTTTCTCTCCTCTGTCTCTCTCGCTCTCTGTCTCTCTCTCTGTCTCTCTCTGTCTCTATCTTGCTCTCTGTCTCTCTCTGTCACTCTCTCTCTGTCTCTCTCTCTGTCTCTCTCTGTCTCTATCTTGCTCTCTGTCTCTCTCTCAGTCACTCTCTCTGTGTCTCTCTCTCTGTCTCTCTCTGTCTCTATCTTGCTCTCTGTCTCTCTCTCAGTCACTCTCTCTCTGTCTCTCTCTCTGTCTCTCTCTCTCTCTGTCTCTCTCTCTCTGTCTCTCTCTCCCTCTGTCTCTGTCACTCTCTCTCTTCACTCTCTCTCTTGGTCACTCTAGAATAGAATAGGTGTCTAGACCAGGCTGCTGGAGAATGGGAGTGGGAGAGAATGGAGAGAGAGCCAACTCTCATAGAGACAGACATGGAGACATGGAGACAGACACACAGGAACTGAGACAGAGAGCTGGAATGCCTGGCCAGCAGTGGACGTCAGTGGAGCCAGTTAGTTAGCTGTTGAGCGGCAGCCCGAGGAAGGTGAGAGGGAGCGGCTTAGTCTCCTGAGCGTCTCTACTGTGACTTTCACACGCTCGTCTCTTCAATGTGTGTGTTTGTGTGTGTGTGTGTGTCTTTTCTGGGCGTATGTGCATCTAGTGTGTGTTATGTGTGGCCATAGGCAGTGAGTCACCCCATTACCTCAACCATTAGTCCCTTTCCAGTCTTTGCTGGTAGAGTTACGCTTGGCCTCTTCCCCCCTCCTATGTTCCCCTCTCTCGCCTTCCTCTCTCCCCCTCAGTCCAGCCACGAACGTCCCCCCGCTTCCCTTATGAAGACCTGTTCTCCTCTTCCTCCTCCTCCTCTCTTGTCCTCTCCATTAATCAGTCCACAGCAGCTGGTTTCATTAAGCATCTGCACATCCATCCATCTCTCCCTGGACGGAGACCGGAGGAGAGAGAGAGAGAGAGAGCGACGGAGGGAAGGAAGGAGGGGAGAGGCGGAGACAGAGCGTTCCCTCGGAGGATGGAGGCTGTTCCGTTGCGTTTCCGTCCGTGTCGGGGCTTGACAGCGGTCCAGGGTTGATTCCAGATCCTCCCTCTTTCCATCCAAACACAACTCTGGCTTCTGCCTTCCCTGGGACTCCGGTGCGACGCAATTAGTAACATTTCCCTAAAGATTGTACTATTTGGAATTGAGGGGAAAACTATGTTCTAAAATGTGATTAGATGTCTTTCAGCACCTTTTTTTTGGTGTGAAGAATACAGCTTATTTAGTATTTTGGGATGGGCTACCAGACATGCATCTGGTATTGGTCTGTGCCTTTCCTGTCAAACATGTTGTTGCACAGGTTATGGGATCGAAGATTAGATTAATTCAATATTGAATTCCCTCTACACTTAAGTCTGTGCAGGTTCTAGTTTGCTTTTTGACATTGGCGTAGGAACCAAAGGGGATGGGCGGGGGCGGGGGGCGGTGTCCCAATATCGGAAAACAATATATGTCCCCCCCCCATCCCCCCCAAAAAATAAGCCTCTTCACAGTAAAATGTACATTTGGAACTTTTATTTTGAAAGTGCGACAGGAACTATATGTTTTTTGGTGTGTTTTTTTTTATTGGTCCCCTCCAATCAATCCTATGTCCTTGGTGTTCGAGGGGAAAACTCTGTTAGCGTGTCGTCAGCCAGAAATGACATTGACTAGCCATTTCAGACAACCGTCCTCCAACCACCCTTAATGTATCATGAGGTGTTAGCTTGTTACATTGATGACATATCCACATACCCCCTGCCTGATTCAACACCCTATCCCAAGGTAATACCTCCAATCTCTCTGCCCAAAGGTCAGAGGTGAACCGACACTCTACCCTCCCCTGGTAACCCAAGCTTTAAGTGACTCGCAGCCACATGGATAGAGGATTTCTGGTAATTAAGAACAGGATATGTAATCCACACATACGTGAATGCCACTTATCTGTACTGTGACCTTTTATGAAACCGGAGACTTGGTCAGGATTAAAATGCTGGTGGTTGGATGGGCCGGGCCCAGACTCAGACCCAGACCCAAATGGCCCACTGCCTCTCTGGTATGAGAATAGTGTCTCCTGCCTCATTATCACACTATTACCCGCTGTTGCAGTTCACTCAGACGCACACACATCCTTACTTGTTGAACCCCACCCCCTCCCCTTGTACAAAGGAACACACAGTAGGCCGACTCCCCCAGCTGACCACACACACGTCCCACATGAGGTGGTTCGGAGGTGGGAGGGATTGTTTTTTGGTACCCCCGTTTATGGTCTGCTCGGTTTGATTCCGTGCCAGTCGCACACGCCAACGAGCAGGCACCGCTCGCACACGTACGCACGCACAGAATAGCACACGCAAACACATAAACAGTCAGACACCACACACACACACACTCAAACACACACACACACAGAAAAGCCTGCATAGACTGCTAGGAAGTGGTTCGGAGGCGTGGTCTGGCTCTGCTGGGAGGGATGCCATAGTTGTGGTTCAAATCAACTGCTGGGGTGGATATTTTTACCCCTTTCATTATTGTGGCATATTGTGGCAGCTCTGCAGCAACGCTTCAGCTGTAACTGCCCCAGAAAAGCCCCGGGTTGCTGTGCAGGGTAGAAAGAGGAAATAGCTCCTGTGTTTGAAGCCCTCTCCTCCCAGAGGGCTGCACACGGTCCGCCCAGCGGTCTGCTTGTTAAGAAGCTGTATAATGTCCTATTACGGGGTCAAAAATACACACTGCTTTTAGACTTCGGTCACTTAGCTCTCTCTTTATTTAACTCCTGTCCTCTCCTCTTCCCTCCTCCTCTTCATCGACCCACACTTTTCCAGCATCTTTTTAATTGAGACCCAATCCCCCATTACAGTCCCTGTTCAGAACTTCCTCAGTTTTCCGCGAGGACCAAAGGGTTTGGTTTCCCAAACTGTCATCAAATCCACGTTGGTCATGTACGGTACAAGTCACTACAGTTAATGCACTACAGTGCATTTCTACAAAAAACCACACACACACACAAACAAGTAAACAGAAGACAGAGGAGAGTCTGGATCTGGTCAGCCTCGTCTGAGATGTTTGCTGCGGGAGTCTACGGTGGGATGGAGAGGCAGACAGGAGGAGAGAGGAGCAGAAAGGAGGAGCGAGGGAAGCGTTTGAACTAACAGCCATGGAGAAAGAAGGAATCTCTCCGGGTCCAGGGGGCCAATCGCATCCAGATGTGCTCACTGTGTTCCGAAGGTGCGGTCCGGTCGTACGGTAGTTGTTTTTTCCCCCCGTTCAGAAGTTGCTGCTGCGCTTTTTTTCCCCTCCATTTTTTCCCTCGTCTGTTGCCCCCGGTGCCACCAATGTTCGTGACCCGCACAAAGAATCCTCCGGGTTACACTCCACTCCTAAACCCCTCGCAGCATGTTCAGGACAGAGAGTACAATGTAAAACATACTATAAAACCGAAGGGACAAAAGGCTAAAAAAGAGGTGGTTGCTATGCCGTATCCAGGCTTTGTCCTGGCCAGTGTTAGTACTGCTAGTTCCAGACAGACAGTTGTGCTGCTAGTTCTGTAACTTTAGCATGGGGCACATTCTGGGGGGCTCGGTGCCCCTGCCGATGTCAGCGTTGGGCCCCCTGGCATCTGCAGCTCAACAGACTGGCATGACCCGAGATGGCGTGGCAGGGAGAGCTGGCATCGGACACCTGCTGTTGTGTTCTGACCTTCCACCTCTCGGTTGCTGTTCCGTTGTTAACATTTCTCTGGTTCTGCTCGTCTTAGGGACGCATTTATTTCGGAATATTACCCGAAATGTATATATATATATATATTCTTATATATTCTGTGGAATAGTTGTAAATTATAAATTGTCTGGAGACAATTTGGCTTCCTCACCTCATATCCCCTCGGACTTTATTCAATCTTAAATCTTCCGTTACCGAGATTTAACGAGTCATGGAGGTATGACACAAAGAACACTTCTACAGGGTCGGAGCATGCCTGTCTGCCTGCCTGTCTGTCTGCCTGCCTGCCTGTCTGCCTGCCTGCCTGCCTGCCTGTCTGCCTGTCTGCCTGTCTGCCTGTCTGCCTGTCTGCCTGTCTGCCTGTCTGCCTGCCTGTCTGTCTGCCTGTCTGCCTGTCTGCCTGCCTGCCTGTCTGCCTGTCTGCCTGTCTGCCTGTCTGTCTGTCTGCCTGTCTGCCTGCCTGTCTGCCTGCCTGTCTGCCCGTCTGCCTGCCTGTGTGCCTGTCTGCCTGTCTGCCTGTCTGTCTGTCTGTCTGTCTGCCTGTCTGTCTGCGGGTCGGTCAGGTTCACATGACTGACATGTCTGTCTGATCACCTCATCTTGGCTCTGAAACTGGACCCCTGCGTTGGCTCTGCAATTTTGACCTTGGACGTAGACAGACACACACACAGACACACACACACACACACACACACACACACACAGACTTCTTCTCTCTCGCAGATACACCATTCGATTGTTGAGACATTCCTAGCTGGTGTGATGATAGGGGGAGCATTTTGATCTCTGCTTCTACAGGGGGAACGGGCAGGGACCCCCCTAGAGCCTAATTCCGCCCCCCCCCCCCTTCCAATCCTCCTCTTCCCTCTGTTTGCCTTACTACTAGTTTGTGCAGCTGTTCAGCTACAGAACGACTTCTGTTCTCGTTCTGCTCTGTTGCGGAACACACGCGTGCACGCGGATGCGTGTCATTCCGCTGGATAGATAGTGCATGTGGAGCGCCGCGTGTGTGCGCGTGTTGCCTTGGCACCCCCCCTCCTGTCTCGGTCCCCCCCCCCCCCCCACAGTTGCCGCTGCTCTGCCCTGACATGCCTCAGGGCTGACATCACAGGCCCGGAGGAGCGTGCACCGTGTTCCGGCGTGGGGGGGGGGGGGGGGGGGGGAGGGGGAGGAGGGGGAGGGGCGGGTGGCTTCTATAGGGTGGGTGGGGAGGGCTTGATTAGGTGTAAACGGTTGAGGAGGGCGAGAGACAGACAGACAGACAGACGGGGGGGGGTGAGGGGGGGCGAGGGGGGGCGAGGGGGGGCGTGTGCCAGTATCCTGTTGGGCTCTTCTCTGGAGCCAGCACCTCAGAGAAGTACACTCTGCTGGCACCAGTGTTCTGGTTCCAGTCCCAGCACACGCTGCCATTACTCATCTGTTTTTCTGAGAAATAACGTGTGATCAAGTTGGCTGCGCTGGTGTGTGTGTGTGTGTTTGGATGGGTGTGTGTTTGGATGGGTGTGTGTTTGGATGGGCGTGTGTTTGGATGGGTGTGTTTGGATGGGTGTGTGTTTGGATGGGTGTGTGTTTGGATGGGTGTGTGTTTGGATGGGTGTGTGCGCCCAACTGTTGAAATGATTCGGGGACAGTATGGGATACTTAGCAGACTACTGATTGCTTTTTTTAAGGGTGCTGAGATAGCAAGCCAGCATTCCGGACATTCATTATGGATTTAACAATATGGCTACTATTGGATCCCCTCCGCACCAATTTCTGGTTTCAGTTTTCTGGTTAAAACCCAAATAGTGTCTCAAGTTGGCTTCATGCTGTTGTAGTCCCTTATTGTAATGAATAATGAAATGATTACAAAGGCTGGAAATCCCCCTAACTTCACTGCCTCACGTTTGTGACCCAATTGACCCAAATGTTTCAACACGCACTGGGTACATGTGGTTGTATGACGTTGGTTCTTCATCATTCTCTCTTCTCTCTTCCTCCTTCCTCCTCTTCCTGCAGATACCTTCCAGTATCTGCTCTCCTTTGCCCAGGGTCACCTCAGCTCTCTGCTAGAGAGCTCCTTCCCCTCCCTCTCCCGCCGCGCGCTCCCCCACGTCAACCAGCTCTTCTCCACCTTCTCTGTCTTCCTGCGAGGCAGCGACCTGGACGTGGAGGCTGCCGTCGACAACTTCTACGACAACCTCTTCCCCCTGGTTTACACCCGGCTGGTCAACCCAGGCAGCGCTTCGGATGGAGCCGTCGATCAGCTCGACTGCCTCAAGATGACCCGCCTGGACGTCAACCCCTTCGGGCCGCACCCGGCCGCGCTGGCTCAGGAGATGCGGAGGGCCCTGGGGGCCGCCCGGGCCTTGGGACTGGCGCTGGAGGAAGGGGTGGAGGTGGTGAACGCCACGGAGTACGTTGGCCTGTCGCGGGAGTGCGCCAGGGGGTTGGTGAAGATGCAGTACTGCTCCCACTGCCGGGGGCTCACCCTCATCAAGCCCTGCGTGGGTTACTGTCTGAACGTGCTGCGCGGCTGCCTGGCCAGCGTAGCCGAGCTGGACCAGCCCTGGAGGCGCTACATGGCCGTTCTGGAGGATCTGACCCACGCCATCGCAGGCCAGCACAGCTTGGAGCTGGCGCTGCTGGGGGTCAGGGATCAGGTGAACAACGCCATCCTCTACGCTCAGGAAAACGGGCCCCTCATCACCGCCACTGTGAGTAGAGATGGGCCCCCCAACCACCCTGTCTGTCTGCAGTGTTCATACAACCACACTGTCTGTCTGCAGTGTTCATACAACCACACTGTCTGTCTGCAGTGTTCATACAACCACACTGTCTGTCTGCAGTGTTCATACAACCACACTGTCTGTCTGCAGCAGGGGTGTCCAATCCTGGTCCTCGAGGGCCACTGTCCTGACAGTTTTAGATGTTTCCCTGCTCCGGCACACCTGATTCTAATAAACGGTCATTATCAGGCTTCCACAGAGCTTGCTAACAACCCATTCATTAAAATCAGGTGCACTAGAGCAGGGAAACATCTAAAACTGTCAGGACAGTGGCCCTCCAGGACCAGGATTGGACACCCCTGGGGCCCGTACTACAAATCATGATTTGGCGTTAACGAGGTAACTTCAGGTTCAACTCCATACAAAAACCCCTGGGTTAAAAGTGACCTCGTTAACCGCCGAATCTTGATTTGTAGTACCGTCGCCTGGTCTGGGGTGTTTTCCTACACAACAACACTGTCTATCTACAGTGTTTACCTAACTACACCATCTATTTACAGTGTTTTCCTACACAACACTGTCCGTTTACAGTGTTTTCCTACACATCAACGACACTGTCTACAGTGTTTTCCTACACATCAACAACACTGTCTACAGTGTTTTCCTACACAACTACACTGTCTACAGTGTTTTCCTACACAACAACACTGTCTACAGTGTTTTCCTACACAACAACAACACTGTCTACAGTGTTTTCCTACACAACAACGACACTGTCTACAGTGTTTTCCTACACAACGACACTGTCTACAGTGTTTTCCTACACATCAACGACACTGTCTACAGTGTTTTCCTACACAACGACACTGTCTACAGTGTTTTCCTACACAACAACAACACTGTCTACAGTGTTTTCCTACACAACGACACTGTCTACAGTGTTTTCCTACACAACAACACTGTCTACAGTGTTTTCCTACACAACAACACTGTCTACAGTGTTTTCCTACACATCAACACTGTCTACAGTGTTTTCCTACACATCAACAACACTGTCTACAGTGTTTTCCTACACAACAACACTGTCTACAGTGTTTTCCTACACAACGACACTGTCTACAGTGTTTTCCTACACAACAACAACACTGTCTACAGTGTTTTCCTACACATCAACAACACTGTCTACAGTGTTTTCCTACACATCAACAACACTGTCTACAGTGTTTTCCTACACAACAACACTGTCTACAGTGTTTTCCTACACAACAACACTGTCTACAGTGTTTTCCTACACATCAACAACACTGTCTACAGTGTTTTCCTACACAACAACACTGTCTACAGTGTTTTCCTACACAACAACATAGCCAAAACAGCAGATCATCGCCAAGGATAAAGTTGAGACATGGTCTGTTTTTGTGATTGTGATTGTGATCGTGCTCCTGCTTGGTATTCATGATGCCAATCGACAAAGCGAAGAACGACAGGATCGGGCCAAAGTTGAACGGGTTCCATCCAACCATGCGAGCCCGACCCAATAAACAGAAGGGAGAACTGTTTCAGGCCAGTTCAGATTCAACGAAACGTCGGAATCCCGGTGTCAGAACCGCTCAAGCGTAGAGCTAGCAGCGGACCCTCCACACTGACAAGCAGCTGGTGACAGCTGGAACAGGGCCGAATCTTACCAGCTGTCCAGCCTTTTCACAGCTGGTCTGTACAGCTATGAAGGCCTCTGCTCGCTTTTCCAATATCAGTACCCTCTCCTAACTTCTTTCATTTATTCTACAGATCTCATATGTAGTCCTAATGTGT